>CM066040.1:10089551-10689551 GCA_033557465.1 Ichthyophis bannanicus | reverse complement strand
ATTGTACCTGTCTTATTCAATATACCATTTGGTTGAGGTTTTAAGTCAGTGTTTTGGGATCCTGTCTGTTTTGGGCTCGGCCTAATTAAGCAGCTCACTGTAATTTTCCTACGGCTGGATTGCGCTTCTACATCCCTCCCCAGAAACACCTTTCAGCCCCTACCATGGAGGTCTGAATGGCAGCGGAGGGATCCCACTCTAATTTCCCTACTTTCAGTCACTGTAATTGCCTCACTCTGAGGTTGAAAGTTTCTCTATGCCAGCACAGTGAATGACTGCCAGTTCCCTTCTCAGTTCTGTGAATACCTGACAGCTTTTCGGTGCCAGCGGCTGTTTTGTTTTTCTCTTCAGTGTTTTTTTAGAGGAAACAGCTCTAAACAGCAGTTTCCACACATTTAATCATGCTGTGGAGGCAAGTGGAGTTTCACAATCCGTTTCTTGAAGAGTCTTGGGTTTCCCTGAGCCTTCCTTGCTTTTTGTTTTCAATGCAAAAAAAAAAAAAAAAGAAATAAATAAACCCCACACAAGAAGAGGAAAGGTGGTTTAAGTCTCTACAATGCCCTTTTCTCTGGCTGTATTATAGCTGAAATGTACTCAGCCGAAGGGAACATTAATAGCTTGCTTGTGTTCCACCTGCACGCTGCATCCCGGAGGTTTTCCCCATGCCCACTGCGTTGCTAGCTGGGTCCCTCAGCACCTTATCTCCTCCCTCCTCAGAGCCCCTGCTGCAGGATCTTCCACAGCCGCTGAAGACCACATTACACATTCCCATCCGGCCGTCTCATCAACGGTTTCTCCGCTTCGCTCTTCCGTGGGGCCCCTTCCAATTTCGGCCATGCCGTTTGGTCTCACCACGGCCTCCCGCACCTTCACAAACGTGATGGTAGTGGTCGCGGCGGCCTTGTGCAAAGAGGGCGTCCTGGTCCATCCGTATCTCGACGACTGCTTGATTCGGGCAAAGTCCAGTCGGGAGTGTGTGCACGTCACGAGCAGGGTGGTGGCTCTGCTGCGGTCCCTAGGCTGGGTGGTGAAAGAATGCAAGAGTTGTCTGTGCCCGACGCAGGATCTCGAGTATCTGGGAGTGCGCCTCGACACAGCATGGGGCTTGGTGTGCCTGCCGGAGCGTCGCATTCGGTCTTTGTCCGACTCTTCAAGGGGATGCCCGCTCCGTCTGCATGGTGGTACCTGCAGCTCTTCGGTACGATGGCAGCAACCTTGGAGGTGGTGCCCTGGGCGCGCTTCCACATGCGCCCGCTGCAGAGTGCTCTGCTGCGCCGTTGGTCCAACCAGTTCGACTCGTTGAACAGGAGATTGCCTTGCTCAAGGGCGGTTCGCCGTTCACTCCGGTGGTGGCTCTCCTCCGAGAAACCTGACGCGGGGATTCCCTGGAGCCTCCACTTTGGGTTCCGTTCACAACGGATGCCAGCTTAACCGGCTGGGGGGGCTCCCTGCGAGACCCGCTTCGCTCAAGGGGAATGGTCTCCCCTGGAGACTTCTTGGTCGATCAATCCGCCTCGAATTACGGGCGGCCCTCGAAGCCCTAGTTCTCGACCGGCCGGTGCGAGTCCTCTCGGACAAGGCGACCAGCGTAGCTTACATCAATCGCCAAGGGGGCACCGGCAGCGTGACCCTGGAGGCAGAAGCGGCGGCCTTGTTCTATTGGGTGCAAACTCGCCTTCCGGCAATCTCGGCAGCACACATTGCAGGCATAGACAATGTCCAGGCCGATTTTCTCAGCAGAGTGCGGGTGGACCCCGGAGAATGGGAGCTAAACCCACAGGTTTACGCGCAAATCGCCCGGCGGTGGGGTCCACCCATCATGGATCTCATGGCGACCTTTCAATCAGCCAAGACAGGGCGCTTCTTCAGCAGGCGAAGGGAGCGCATGTCCGAGGGGCTCGACGCTCTCATTCAGCCGTGGCCAACGTCCGGTCTTCTTTATGTCTTTCCTCCGTGGGCTCTGATCGACCGGGTCGTGCAACGTATCGAGGGCCATCGGGGTCGTGTGTTACTGGTGGCCCCGGATTGGCCCCGGAGGCTCTGGTATGCCGATCTGGTCCGACTGCGCGACGGCGTTCCTTGGCTCCTGCCCGAGCTACCGGATCTTCTTCTTCAGGGTCCCTTGCGGATGCCCCTAGTGGATCGATTCTCGCTTACGGTTTGGCCATTGAGAGGGCTCGGCTGAAAAGGAAGGGCTACTCCCCCGCGCTGATTTCTACCCTTCTGCGGGCGAGGAAAACGTCCATTTCTCTTACTTACGTTCGGATTTGGAGGATTTTTGAAGACTGGTGCTCCCGGCGGGGAGTCCGGGCGGCGGCGGTTTCCGTGCCCGTCGTTTTAAGTTTTCTTCAGGATGGTTTCGATAAGGGCCTTGCGGCTAGTTCCCTAAAAGTCCAGTTGTCGGCTATCTCGTGTTATCGCGGCAAGGTTTTGGGTCGTCTGCTCGGGGCTCATCCGGATGTACGCCGATTTCTTATGGCTGTTTTTCATTTGCAGCCCTCCCGCAGAGTTTTCGTTCCTCCTTGGGACTTGAATTTAGTACTGAGGGCCCTGGTTCGTGAACCTTTTGAGCCCCTGCGCAGGGCGTCTCTGAAAGATCTCACGCTGAAGGCGGTTTTTCTTGTGGCCCATCTGTTCGGCACGGCGCATTTCGGATCTGCAGGCATTGTCCTGTCGAGAGCCTTTCTTGTCTTTTTCCGCGGATCGGATCGTTCTCCGTCCGGTTCCTTCCTTTCTGCCAAAGGTGGTGTCTCCCTTTCACATGAATCAGGCAGTGTTTCTTCCAGTGCTGTCTTCGCAATCTGTCGGGTCAACGGACAAAGGTCTTCTCCGGCTTGATGTGGGTCGTACGCTCCATCGTTATTTAAAGGTTACCGAGTCTTTTCGGAAATCTGACCGGCCTTTCGGGCTCTTCGGGGGTGCGCGTAAAGGGGAAGCGGCGGCTAAAGCCTCCATTGCTAGATGGCTCAAAGAGGCGATCGCGTCCGCGTATCTGTTGCAACAGCGGTCTATTCCGGAGGGTCTGAGGGCTCATTCCACTAGGGCTCAGGCGACCTCTTGGGCAGAGTATAGCCTGGTTCCGCCGGCAGATATCTGTAGGGCGGCCACTTGGTCGTCTCTGCATGCTTTCAGTAGACACTATCGCTTAGATGTGTCAGTGGCTCGGGATTCCTGTTTTGGTTCGGCGGTTCTGCGCGCCGGATGGCAAGGTCCCGCCCGGTCTTAACTGCTCTGTTACATCCCGATTGTGGAGGACTAAACTGGATTACCGAACAGGAAATGGAAATTACACTAACCTGGTAATTGTAGTTCCTGGAGGGTCCAGTTTAGTCCTCCTTCCCTCCCGACGGTCTGATATGATTATGCGGCGCGCTTTCCGAACGGTTGCTCATAAGACGGTTCCTCTTGCCGTTCGGTCCCTCTGTTGCAGCCGCATTTTTTGCTAAGGCTCTTCCCTGTCTCGGGGGTTCAGGCAGCTCCTGAGATTCTGGTGGGGAGCGGTGTTTTGATTTCTGGGGCGTCGGTACCGGCGCAATGCAGTGTTCTGACTTCCTCGTTTGGGGAGGGGGTTGGATATTTCTTGGAGGGAACAAATTGTTCTTTAATTATGTCATTTTGTATATTAATCTAATGTGTTGCTTCGTTAAGTATGCTTTGTTACTAGTACACTGGGGGCTTCTGGGAGCTCCGTCTGCATATATACTACAGAAGATTTGATTGGTCCAGTCTCCCGGCTGCAGGAGGAGGGGCACTACCCGATTGTGGAGGACTAAACTGGACCCTCCAGGAACTACAATTACCAGGTTAGTGTAATTTCCATTTACTGGACATGGGTCAAGATAAGACGTAGTGGTGTTTAGGTTTAGTATTATGTTCTTGAGTGTATCTTTAGTTATGGGGTAGAAGTTAGACCAGTTATCTGGGTAAATATGTTGAGATGTGTTCATTGTTATTGGCAGGTTTGGAAGGTGCTTAGTTTTATTTATGTAGTGATTTGCCAAAGTCTGGGGGGAAATTTCTGTGATTTCCTTGCAAGAGTTATGATTGTTATTCGTTAGTTTTTGCACAATAGAGAATAATTCTCTAGGTCTGTTTAGTGAATTAGCAAGTATTGTTGCATGGTAATTCTTTTTTAGAGCTATCTATTGCTTCTTTATACCTTTTGAGTTGGTTGTGATAGGGACTCATAATATGTAGTATCTTTATGTTTGCGCCACTTACATTCTGTTTTCCTTAGTTCTTTTTTCATTTGTTTTAGTGTGTTGTTAAACCAAGGCGCATTTCCAGTTTTAGGGTGACAGTTCTTTTTATTCGCATATTTCTTAGTTGCAGCATTATTGATTGTCCTATGCCAGTTTGTGATCGCTTCATCTAAATCCGATGGTGATAGTGATAAGTGGGGAATTATTAGATCTAGGAATTCTTCTTCATTGTATTTTTTAAATCTATGGTTTAGATGTTTTGATGGGCCACTGTTTTCTTTTGTATCATTGATGATGAGTTTGAATTTGATTAGATGGTGGTCTGACCACGGGATTGGGATACTTTCAAGTGAATCAGATTTGAAAAGCTTGTGTAATACTTCGGGGAAAAAGATCATGTCGAGTATGCCTCCTTTAGTGTGTGTTTTTTTGGAAATTATTTGTTTAAACTCCATATCTGCTATTGAATCTAGAAATAGGGCAGACTGCGATGCAGGTAGAGATGGGAGATTAAAGTCCCCAAGCAGTATTATAGGTTGTTGGTCAGTAGATGAGCTTAGTAGCTCGATTAGAGTGTCCATGTTTTCGGACTGGTGGTCAGGTGGTCTGTAAATTAAACAGATTTTAGGGTGTCCAATTTTAATAATGAGTGTGTCAAAATAGGATGGTGTATTTGTAGGCTGTGGTTTAGCATTTAAGACTTTTTTTGTCATTATGAGTACACCTCCTCCCTTTTTGTTGTTCCTATGGGTGTACGAAGTTTCATAATCATTGCTATTAAGCTGGTTTATATAAACTTTGTCAGTGTCAGCTAGCCATATCTTGGTGACACATAGTATGTCAGGTTTTAGTTCGTTTAACATGTCTGTAAAAATGGGGAGTTTGTTTTTCATAGATCTGGCATTTATTAGTATGCATGATAATGTTTTTGCGTCTTTAGTGATGTGTTGGATACTTGGTTGAGGTAGATTGGTGTAGTTTATGTAAATTAGTCTGTAAAAGTTAATTTTAGGGTGGGAACCTATGTTTGTATGGCCAGGGTAGGTGCTGTTTCGTGGTGGTCTATGTATGATTGGGATAGTCTTGTAGTTTTTGTCATTAAAGCCGTGAGTGATTGCAATTATTGTTATTAGTATGATACTTATATAAAGTAATATTGAGAAAAGGTTATTTGTGAGGAGCATGTTGGTTGTGAGCTTTTGAGTACCTTTCTATCACTTATTGTGTGTACTTCTGCTTTGAGAGTAGGGAGTGGGTGTGAAATGTTTTCAATTTTCTGTGAGAGTTTGAGTATGGTATTGTATGTTTGTTCTTCTCTGAATCTGTGTGTGATGTGAGTATAAATTGTTGCTACGTATAGATTAAACAGATTGTTACTTACTAGTTAGAAAATATCAATCTTGCATGTGCTAGTAACAGTTTATAGACTGTGGTAATTAAAGGTAACAGTTGCACTCTATTTATTATTGTTACAGATTGCAATAAAGACAGAGGGTAGGTTACTAGGAGTCTGGGTAGGTGATACGTCCTACACAGACAACTTTGCAAACATGGCTAATATAGAATCAGAACATCAAGTAGAATGGGTGACCATTAGATGAATTTCAGGTATACAATACGTTAATCATTAAACTAGTCTATAATTGTGATGTTTTAACTCCTAAGGCTGATACTGGTTGCGCTTCGTAAAATTGGACATGCTATCTATTTTCATTTCTGCGACATTGAGAACATCTACATACATGTATATATGGAGAAAATTTTCACACCTGCGATTAGACGTTAGGTTTCTGGTTTTGTGGTTGAGGCCGGAGACGCTCTGGGATGCACGGCTAAGATGGGCGCATCGATCTCACTTCCTGTTATTTGCACAGCGTAGCGATTGTGATGGGTAGCGTCGTTGAGAGTGCTGATAGATACTTCTTTTTGTTGGCCTATGGATAGATTGTGGTCAGGCTTCGGTGAGTTTGGCCACCGCCTAAGGGCCACGCCAAAGGTCCCTCTTGTGAGGCCCTCAGGCGCGGGCACGCCAGCTGGCGAGGAGGTTGGGCAGGAGAGGAGGTTGTGCGATGGGATTACCCCGATTGGGCACCCGATGCTGCTGCTGCGTCCCGCTGCTGGAGCAAAGGCTCTATCCCTCCAGGGAGAGCACGCGGCTTGAAGAGGGCTTCCTCCGGGCTGGCGAGCTCTTTTATATTGCTCAAACTGCCCCGATTGGGCAGGAGAGGAGGTTGTGCGATGGGATTACCCCAATTGGGCACCCGATGCTGCTGCTGCATCCCGCTGCTGGAGCAAAGGCTCTATCCCTCCAGGGAGAGCACGCGGCTTGAAGAGGGCTTCCTCCGGGCTGGCGAGCTCTTTTATATTGTTCAAACTGCCCCGATTGGGCAGGAGAGGAGGTTGTGTGATGGGATTACCCCGATTGGGCTAAAACAAAGGTCTTATGGTTTAACAATGGTAGACCTTTACCTGATCCATTATTGGATGCATTATCTAAGTTAAATCTTTCTGCGGAACTGGTTTTACGAGTTCTTGGGGCCTTGTTAGATGCTGATTTAACATTTGAGGGACATGTTAATTAAATGGTATCTAGTTCTTTTTTTCAGATGCACCGGTTGAGACGCCTTAGGCCATTTCTTTCTTTTGATTATTTTTGTTTACTAGTACAAACTACTATCTTAGTATGTCCAGTTTACTTTTTGTAAACTGCTCAAAAATTCAGTTGCGACGTCTTCAATTCTGTCAGAATACTGCAGCCCATCTCATATACCGTATCTCCAGGTATAAGCTGTGACTCCTTTGTTTTGGAAACTTAAGTGGCTCAAAGTTTCCAACAGAATGGCATTTCAGTTTTATGTTTTTATATACATTTTTTTATGATATCGTGCCAGTGCATTTTTCTTTGGTTTTACTCTATACAGCAACAGGATAAAATCAAAATAAACTTAACTAACTAATTTCTCAACATATAGGGGTGTCTTACACGGAGTGGTGGGTTTACCCCTAAAACAGACAAGGGGAGGGGTGGCCTGCATGGAGCGGCAGGTGCACCTACTCTTGCCATCTTACTGGGCAGACTAGATGGACCATACTGGTCTTTATCTGCCATCATTTACTATGTTACTATGTTACTCCCACTTCTAGTCACAAAGTCTCCGTGTTTGAAATCGTATTGCACTGTGCATTTTCCACCTTGCAAGAGAATTTCCCTTAAATCTAGATTTGTTTTAACTTGGCCTTATAAAGTAGCTGAACTATGGGCAAAATTGCCATTGGAGCTTAAGGATTCCCAATCTATTATGGTTTTTCAGAAAAATTTAAAAACGTGGCTTTTTGACTCTTAGGGGTATGTTTATTAAAGAGCGTTAAGGGATTAAGTGTGCCGTTAATGCTTGTTATCGGCATCCTTGTTATCGGCACACTTGCTCCCTTAACACTCTTTAATAAACATACCCCTAAGAGTCAAAAAGCCACGTTTTTAAATTTTTCCAAAAACCAATAATAGATTGGGAACCCTTAAGCTCCAATGGCAATTTTGCCCATAATGCTTAATGCTGTGGAAAGGGCCGATAATGCCACAATAATGAGTATTAGAGGGGCCCACAGCATTAAGGGAAAAGGACGAGAAGAGTGGGCGTTAATGGTGTGGAGAGTGGGCGTTGACAGCGTGAGTTCCCTTACCGCCGGCTTGTGCAATCATGCGTTAGAGCCCTTAGCGTTGGAAACTCTAACACCAAGTAAAACCTTGCAGAAAGAGATACTTTGGAGATGAGAGAGCCTGTTTAAATGTCTACAATATGATGCACACACAGGGGATCCCAAGAAAGTGATAGTAGTGCTCCATTAGCAGCAACAACATAGTGCCTTATTATGACAGGGCAGTATGTTGATGGTGCCAATGTGGCAAAGGAGGTGTCACATGGGTGCTGCTGTGAGGATGGCAAGTCCACTAGGGTGACAAGGCGGAGGCCTAAGGAGAACATGTTTGATTTCTGGTATGACTCTGCAGTGACTGCGGCAGCACACATACATGCTGCCGCAGTCAGAAGGGAGGTTTGCCAGCTCCACTGCCACCATGTCAGTTTTGTGCGAGTGTGGGGGTGGCAGCGCAGTGGGTGCAGCCTGTAGCTAGAGAGATCTGTGTCTGGCGGTGTGTAACAGGTGCAGTGTGGCAGTTGCCACTGTCAGTGAGATGCCAAGCATGTCAGCAGCAGGTAAAACAGAGCACAGCCCCTATCCCACTCCTGAGATCTAAGACAGCTGCACCAGTGCCACAGTTCCGGTGAAGGGGGCAGGAGCGGCATGGTGTGACTATCTGCAGGTGGGCTTCCTAAATATGACCACTTGCGGCACTGCAGTGGTGGTGGGGGCACACCTACAGGGATCCTGGGACATGGCTAGAGTGCCTACTGGATGGGCTGGGCCTGGGATCAGGATGCCCACACCTGCGCATATTTAGTGGATATGTGGCG
Source organism: Ichthyophis bannanicus (assembly GCA_033557465.1). Lineage (NCBI taxonomy): Eukaryota > Metazoa > Chordata > Amphibia > Gymnophiona > Ichthyophiidae > Ichthyophis > Ichthyophis bannanicus. The sequence goes on along the minus strand of CM066040.1, from coordinate 10,680,877 downwards.
TAAAGAGTGCACAGAGCCAGGAATATTATGCAATATGAGAGCAGCCCGTATCGGTGGAAAACATGAGCACCTTCCCCCTCACCTGCCAAATGATGATATGAATCTGATAGTGCTCTGGTGACCCCTCCTAACACAGTACTCTGTCGGAAGCAGTTATCTGAGCCACATATAATCTACATTACTCATTGTGGCAGGCAACATATGAGAGTGGTCCATAACTCGCTCACAAGCACACACCTTGCAGTGGGTACATAGGTCATTATGCTAGCACACCCATGGGCTGGAATATGTGTGTTCAGTTACCATCGCCTGCCCCTTTGACTGGACAGATCCCATATGTACGAGATGCATATCATTTGCACCAGCATCATACAGACCTCACAAGACATGCCTCTCATACATCTCCCTTACAGACCGCAACAGACAAGAATGGCAAAGAGCCTGCAGACAGCTAAGCACACATAGCCATACCCCATGTCATGCCCTTATGCACCCTGACAATGACCATCTAGATAGCCATGGACTGAAGAATCCACACCACTGCTCTGTGGCTCCAAACATAAGGCCTGTGTTTGGGTAAGGGGGTATGGATTCAAGGCCAGTCTGAGGATCAGGCATGGTCGGTCCAGGTGTGTTCACGTTATCATACCTTCTAGGAACAGAAGCATCAGGTGCAGCCTCCCATATTTCGTCCAACATGGGTCCACACACCCAGATGTTAAACAGATCAACTGCACAATGTAAGGCTTGATGGCAGAGCACGCTAACAGCACCTGCAGACTGAGCGGGCATTGATAGCACCCATAATGTGCAAAGTATGATAATAATGCCTACACAATGGGCAGAATTCACAATTGATGAGCATTACAAGAGGCCTAATGGGCAAGTAACAATGTCAACTTGCACCACTTTTGAACAGCAGTGTCTGGAGGATTGTGAGCAGCAGCAATGCAGTGTGTATGCATGTGATGCCCAGGCTGCATGTCTGGGCATAAAACATGCTGCTGGTCAGCTCTTCAGCAATTCTACATACAGTGTGAGGCCCCCATGTACAAACTTCCATGTGTAGATGTGCTCTTGGGGGAGGGGGGCGGTGTCCACTGTGTCTGCAGTGTGGGTGAGTGCATGTGCTGCACTGGTCATTTCAGCAGGGTCCATTGCAAGGGATATTATATGATGTGGGTATATAAGCATGGCACTATGCACCATGCTCACTGCCACATGCTGTGTTGGGGATATGTTGAACATAGGCCACTCTGGCCCAACATGCACTGACAACCTGTCTGTGGCCCAATATCCAGTGTACCTTGCAGTGCATTCCAGTTACACAAGTCCAAAGTCAGAATGCAATGCAAATGACAGGAAGAAGATTCTGGGTATTGTCAGAAACAGCTCCATTTGCATTGGATGTATATGAGTCAGAGATTAGCTATATGGCAGAGCCAGCCTACCATGTGACTGGAACAAGCATGACCAGGATGCACACATGTCATTGTTATGTATCCAATTGTGATATACATATAGAGCCTGAAGCTGAATTCCATTCTTGGCAATCCATTACTGCCCTGGCTGCAGGATGTCCATGCTGTTTGTACAAAGCCAGGGTATACATGGTTCATGGTTGCTTTGTGCACATGCAGTGTGTGATGACTAGCAGACTGGGCACAGTTGGAATGTGAATAACTGGCACAGCCCTGTGGTCACTGTTCCCTCTAAGCTGTGCGCGTGTGCGCGCGCACACACCTCGCTGAGCGAGCGCACATACTTTACAACAGAGCGCACAAAAATTACGGCTCTGATTCTGATAGAAAACAACACAGACATCTTAAAATGTAAAAGTTATGATTGTAATTACTAGAAATTTCCCACTTCATTTAGTAATCGTCTATTTTCATTTAATTTGATTAAAATCAATGTGGTGTACATACTGTATTCTGACGTGTAGTCAAATTTTAAAGTATATAGCTCCGAGTGTCATTATGTGGTGCACAAAAATTTAACCTTCCTTCAAAAGCTGCACACAGCTGATATTTTATGCGCACGCAGCCTACAGAAAATTAGAGGGAACATTGCCTGTGGTGGCCAACACATGCAGACTGACCGTGCTTGCTGTAGTAGATTGGAAGTCCCAGAACATCCTACTAACAGCAGATATAGGGATGATAACTATTAGCCTTGCAGGCCCATCAGGTAGGTGTCAGCACCCTGCACCCCTCCCCCCCCCCAAAGCTGGAAAGAGTCACTGCATTTGGGATTCTGGGAAACAGCTGCTGCAGCCTTGGTGACCAGAAAGAGATCTGATAGGATGGTCCCTGGCCAAAAGGAGCACAAGGCCAAGGTATGACTGGACACTCTGGCATGCCTAAATTGTGCAGACAACCAAGTGACTAGTAGCACACACTGCAGACAACTGCAGCACACTGGCAGTGATATAAATGTGCTTGGGGGACATGGAGGATCCAGCTATTGCAGTGCATACCCTGGTGCTTTGTCGTCGTCCTCCCTCCTCACAGTCAGGGTGACCCCTGCAACCGGTCAGAAGCACAATTTGCAGACGTTATGTGCTGGGAGCACACAGTGTCCCTGCATAATCCTGGCCAGATGTGATGGATCATAGTTCTTTTGCTGATCACTTGCAGAAAGCAGTTCAGAATGTGTAATTCATCATGGGTAATGGAGTAGCTAGCCTACTTGCAGCCATAGCGGTGTCTGTGTTCACTAGGGCATTGTCCTGTACATGCTTGTTGCCTATGATTGTGACAGTCATGTGCATGGCCCCCCAGGGAGCCTAGTATTATCTGCAATGGCCCGCATAAGTCACTGATGTGGTCTGTGTGCAGGTGTGTGCGCAGGTGTACCTTTCTCAGCATCTGTAGCAGGTCACAGGGGTGTGCACGTCCTGCACATGTGCTGACTCTGGGGTGCGTGCCACATGGGGACACAGCTGCCCATGTATGTGAGTGTTGTTTCTCAGTGGAAATACAGTGAAAGGATGGCCTTCTTGACCTCACGTGTGCCTTTGCCTTTGGACAAGAGCTGAATCCTGCAGCAGCGTGTCCTTTGATCAGTACAGTACCATGTTTTATTTTTATTTATTTATTCAGCTAGGCTTATATACCACTTTTCACCGGGTCAAAGAAGTTTACGTTGAACAAGAACCTCAGTTACATAAAACATATAACAGTAAACTATGTACAAATGCTATATTTTAACTTTTTACAGGTAATAGTTCTGATATGTTTGACATATCTACAGTGCAGGTCAGGGTGGGGGGGAGTTAGGAAGTGGGGACATAGTGTTCAGAAAATAAAAGGGTTTTCAGGTGCATCAGAAAGGAGAGGAGGTTGATTATATTTCTTATAGTGTCTGGTAGGGTATTCCATAGGGATGGTGCATAAAATTCAAATGATCTGCGGCAGGTTTACAGGTTGGACTTTGTCTTGGAGTGTGGTACAGTAAATTTGTTGATTGTGGAGGGTCTTTGTGGTCGGTTTGGGGTGAGTGTCTGTAGGAGGTGGGTGGCTGGGTAGGAGTGCAGTGCTTTGTGTGTTAGCAGCAAGTATTTATATTTGATTCAACTGGGAGGATGGTGGTGATGTCATGGTTAGAAGCTCCTTGGATTGTGCGTGCCGCAGTGTGTAAAGCAGTTTGTAGTGGAAGAATGGTGAATTGTCAAAGGCCTTGATAGATAATGTTGTAATAGTCTACATGCGGAAGAATAAGGGTTTGGAGTGCAGAGGGTTTGTTGACTCAAGTAGAGGACAGAGGCATTGTAGTGTTTTGGTTTTGAAATATATAGTTTTGGCTGTTGTCGTTATTTGTGTCTTGAAGGAGAGTTGTTGGTCAAGAATAATCTTGAGGTATTTTATCTCCAGTCAAACAATTATCTGGATGTTGTTTAATGTTATTTAGGTGGGGGGGGGGGGGGGTAAATGAAGAGTCTTTTGTAATGAACAGAGCTTCAGTCTTCTTGTACTTGATTGATAGGTTATTTGCCATTAGCCACTGGAAGACATCTGTAAAGCATTCTTGGATATGTGTATATGAAGGCTATTTTGTGTGGAGTGGACAGTATAACACAATGTCATCAGCATATATGTGGAAATTGATGTTGTTCTCTTTGATGATTGAGCAGAGAGGTTGGAGATATAAACTGAAGAGAGGTGCAGATAATGTGGACCCTTGGGGTACTTCTTGCATTTGTTGGTATGGTTTGGAGATGTTTGTTCCCATTTTTATCTGCTGTTGCCTGTTAGAGATGTAGGACTGGAACCATTTGAGAACTATATCTTGGATGCCACTTGATTGTAGGCACTAGAGGAATGTGTTGTGATCAACTGTATTGAAAGCTGCAGAGATGTCTAGCAATATTAGTAGGAAAGCTTGGGATCGATCCTGTATGCCTTGAGTTACTCTGTTGATGAGAGAGGTCATCAGAGTTTCTACTCCATGTAATGGGTGGAAACCATGCTGTTGAGGGTTGAGAAGACAGTTGTTGTTAATGTGGTCCTGGAGCTGTGCAACTTTTTTGATGACTTTAGCTAGGAAGGGGAGGCTGGCAATGGGTCTGTATGAGGTGGGGTCCAATGGGTCGAGGCTGGGTTTCTTTAAGATGAGATGGATGGAGGATGAGGCATTTTGGCATTGTTCCTTGTTGTAGTGTTTCATGTGTTATTCTGCTGAGGATTGGACTGAGTTTGGTTTTGGCTGCCTTAATCCAGTTGTCTGGGAATTGGTTGAGTGGGGAGGTGGTGATGCTGAAAGTTGTTAGTATGTTCTCAATAGTTTCACTTATAATACGAAAGGTGGACTAGCATGTGTGATAGGGAGGGAGGGTGTTGGGGGTGGGGGCTGAACTGTTCATAGTGTGCAGACAGTTGTTGGTGGTTGATGGTAGGTGTTGGGTTGTGGCTGGTGGGTGGTTCTGTGAGGCATTTGACTAGGTCAAATAGTTCCCTTGGTCAATTCATGGGGGTATTGCTGAGCTTTGTATGATAGTCCCATTTAGCTTTATCAGTGACTATGTGTTAGTTACAAAGTAGAATTAGGTAGCTGTTGCGATCATCAATCTGAGTGGTCTTTTGCTATTTCCATTCTAGCTATCTTTGCTGGGTTTTTAGTTATCGCAGATTGCGAGTATACCATGGTGTTTTCTGTATATGTTGTTCTCTGGTTGTGTTGAGTTGGCTGGATGGTAATTCTGCTGCTTTTCCGAGTATTTGGTTCCAGTTGTTTGTGAATATAATTGGATCAGTTGAGACTACCTCTAGGTTCAGTATCTTTATCTTTATTTAACATTTGATATACCGCCCAGGCCAAGGCATCAAAGTGGTTTACAATAAAACATCAAAGTTGCAGAAAAACATGAAAAGAATGCCATTTATGTGATAGGAAAGAAATAGGAGATACAGTGACAGCCAACAGAGATAGGAGGAAGTAAGAGGGAGGGAGACTAATGAGGGTCATTGTCAGGAATGTTATAAGCCAGTTAAAATAAGTGTGTTTTATGTCTTCTAGGAAGGTGCTTCAACTGCTGAGGGATTTGTTGATGTTTTGTCTGGGGTATTGGGGATTTGAGGGGAAGGGAAAAAGGTAATGAGGCTGTGGTCCATGGCATGGTGTGTGTTTGTAGTGTGTGAGGAGGCTTGTGTGGAATGGGGAGGATAGGGGTGAAGATCAGGTTGAGGGTGTTGCCTTTGTTGTGTGTGAGGGATGTTACAATTTGCGTGAGGTCCATAGATGCCATGGCTGCAAGGAAGGTGTCAGCCATTTTTGGTTGAAAGGAAGGGAGGTTGAAGTCCCCTAAGATGAGAAGGTCCTTGTTGATTTTGCAGTTGTTTATTATAGGAGCATTCCTAACAGGGGCTATACATTTCAAACAAAGGTAAGCATTTGTGGTTTTTTTAAATTGCTAGCTCTCTGACTGGGAGCTCTTAAAAGGTGCTTTAGTTTAAAGGGACTTGAAATAGCACATTGTCAATATAATAAAAGAGATTTAACTGCTTTTTCTCTGAAAGGACAGCTGTGAAACCAGCTGGTACTTTGTTAGATCTCTCTCGTTTGCTTTAACAGATACATAAGTTCCACGAACAGAACAATGGCTGGAAAAAATCGTATCGCTAAAGCTGTTGCCCCCATCACAGCTTCTGCCTCTGTCCAGACAGAGGTTCCAATACCAGTTGAAGGACCGGTTCCATGTGCAGGGTGCCTCCAAGCTGAAGCTCTCAGGGAACAAGTGGAGGAACTCAGAGAGGAGGTGGCGAGGCTGAGGAGCATGCAAGACAGTGAGAAGTACATTGATGAGATACTTCTTGCAACAACCAAGCTCTCCAGCAGAAGAGAAGATGGGTGCCTACAGAATGACAAAGATTGGACAAAAGTCACCAGGGCCTGCAGAATCACCAATCCAACTTCTCCAGCCCTTGAATTGAAGAACCATTATGCAGCCCTGGAACTGGAGGAGATGAAAGCATCCGTGGAAAGGGAAGAACCAGAGCTCAAGTACCCCAAAGTTGCAGAATCAGTGACCACAAGGAAGCGAAGAGTAGTGGTGGTTGGTGACTCTCTTCTGAGGGGTACTGAGGTGTCCATCTACCGACCAGACTTGATGTCCAGAGAGATATGCTGTCTGCCAGGTGCCAAAATCCAAGACGTTACGGAGAGTTTGCCGTGACTCATCAAACCCATTGACTATTACCCTATGTTGCTAATCCATGTTGGAACAAATGATACTGCCAGGTATCCCTTTGAGCGTATCAAAAGTGACTTCATGGCTCTGGAACAGAGGGTGAAGCAGATAGGTGCACAGTTGGTGTTCTCTTCAATTCTCCCTGTTGAGGGTAAAGGCCAAGACAGAGAGGCTCACATCCTGAAGATGAATGAATGTCTGCGTGGATGGTATCATCGAGAGCGGTTTGGTTTCCTGGACCACAGGATGCTGTTCCAAGGGTTGCAGAGCAGAGATGGCGTCCATCTGTCCAAGAAAGGTTGACGCAACTTCAGTAGTAGACTGGCTAATCTACTGAAGAGGGCTTTAAACTAGCTACGTTGGGGATGGGGGTAGACAGCCCCCAGGTAAGTGAAAGCCCCCAGATAAGTGAAACATTAAATACATTTATGGAAATGGGTAAAAGGGGTAACATATGGAAAGCAGTGTGTATAAATGCCCGTAGCATGGGACATAAGATCCCTGATGTTGAAGCTTTGATGGGAGTGGCTGACTTGGATTTAGTGGCACTTACAGAAACACGGTTCACAGAAAACCGTGACTAGGATGTAACTATACCAGGCTATACTTTATTCAGAAAGGACAGGGTAGGAAGAAGGGGAGGAGAAGTGGCACTATATGCAAAAAATAATATTAAAGCTTTGGAATTACAGAGCTTAAAAGGGAGAGAGGAGGCAATGTAGGTTAAACTAAAAAGAGGGAAAGAGAAATCTATTTGCATTGGCGTGATATACAGACCTCCCTCACAAGAGGAAGAAGTGGACAGAGAGTTAATTGAAGACATATGCAGTATTGCTAGGAAAGGGGAAGTGCTACTGATAGGGGATTTCAATATGCCAGATGTTGATTGGCACATTCCTGCTGCAGTATCATCTAGAAGTAAGGAGATCCTGGATTCTCTACGGGGAGAACTATTCAGGCAATTGGTAACAGACCCCACACGTGAAGGGGCCATTTTGGACTTGGTGCTTACCAATGGTGAAAGTGTTTCTGATGTTATAATGGGAGATCATTTTGCATCCAGTGATTACCAGATGGTGTGGTTCAGTATTTGGACTAGGGCTGTTAGAATCCATTCAAAAGCAAGGGTCTTAGACTTTAGGAAAACTAACTTTGCCAAGATGGGCCAGTACCTCTGGGAGTTGTTAGCAGGATGGGAACAGCTGGGGGATGTGGAAAAACAGTGGACAAAACTGAAAGGGGATATTTTAAGGGCAACCAACCTTTTTGTTAAAATGGTAAATAAAGGTAAAAGGAAATGGAGACTGCTATGGCTTTCGAAAGAAGTAGCTGGAAAGGTGAAGAAAAAGAGGGAGGCCTTCATGAAATACAAGAGATCACAGAGAGAGGAAGACAGGCAACTATATTTCGAAAAACTTACAGAAGCTAGCAAAGTAGTCAGGAAAGCAAAGATTCAAAAAGAGGAGGAAATAGCCAATGCAATAAAATGGGGGGATAAGATATTTTTCAGATATGTTAGTGAGAAGAGGAAGGGCAAAGGTGGTATTGTCAGACTCAAGGGTGAATGGGAGGAATATGTAGAAACTGATGAAGATAAAGCGGAATTGCTTAACAAATATTTCTATTCTGTGTTCACACATGAAGAACCAGGAACAGGACCTCAGAAAACACCAACAAACAAGAACAGAAGCGAGGGGCGTCTTGAACAATTTTCAGAAGACTGTGTTCGTGAGAAACTAGCTAAACTTAAAGTAGACAAAGCGATGAGACCAGATGGGATACACCCTAGAATTCTGAGGGAACTTGGGGGCGTTCTAGCAGCTCCACTGACTGACCTTTTCAATGCCTCGTTGGAGTCAGGGGTGGTGCCAAAGGACTGGAGAGAGGCTCATCTGGTGCCTTTACACAAAAGCGGAAGTAAGGATGTGCCTGAAAAACTACAGGCCGGTTAGTTTAACTTCAGTGTTGAGTAAATTATTGGAAAAGCTGCTGAAAGAGAAAATAGTGAGGTTTCTGGAGTCCAGCGGATTACAGGATCCGAGGCAGCATGGATTCACCAGTGGCCGGTCTTGTCAGACAAATCTGATTGATTTCTTTGACTGGGTGACCAGGGAGTTGGACCGAGGGAGAGCCCTAGATGTGGTGTATTTAGATTTCAGTAAAGCCTTTGACACCGTTCCTCACAGGCGACTTATAAACAAACTGAGCGCCCTAGGGATGGACCCTAAAATTACTGTTTGGGTTAGAAATTGGTTGAGTGGGAAGTGACAAAGGGTACAGGTAAATGGAGGTCACTCTGATGAGAAGGAAGTTACCAGTGGTACCCAGGCATCTGTCCTTGGTCCGATTCTTTTTAACATCTTTGTTAGTGATATAGCGGAAGGGCTGTCGGGTAAGGTTTGCCTCTTTGCGGATGATACCAAAATCTGCAATAGAGTAGACACCCAGGAAGGTGTAGATAACATGAGGAGGGATCTAGCTAAGCTTGAAGAATGGTCTAGAATTTGGCAGCTGGGATTTAATGTTAAAAAATGCAAGGTTATGCATTTGGGCTGCAGCAATCCAGGGGAGCAATATAGTATAGGGGGTGAAGTACTTTTATCCTCTAAAGAAGAGCGGGACCTAGGCGTGGTTGTGTCTGATGATCTTAAAATGGATAAACATTAGAAAAGGCGACAGCAAAAGCTAGAAGGATGCTTTGGTGCATACGGAGAGTAATGGCTAACAGAAAAAAGGAGATGAGAGTGCCTCTGTATAAGTCTTTGGTGCGGCCTCATTTGGAGTATTGTGTGCTATTCTGGAGACTGCACCTTCAAAAGGATATAAACAGGATGGAGTCAGTACAGAGGGTGGCTACCAAAATGGTTAGTGGTCTTCATTATAAAGCATATGAGGACAGACTTAAGGATCTTAATATGTACACATTAGAGGGAAGGCGGGATAGAGGTGATATGATTGAGATGTTTAAATGCCTCCATGGCATAAACGCACAGGGGGAGAACCTCTTTGAATTGAAAGAAAGTACTGCTACGAGGCGACATGGGATGAGGGTGAAAGGGGATAGATTCAGGAGTGATATGCGGAAATATTTCTTTATGGAAAGAGTGGTGGATCCTTGGAATAGTCTCCCAGTGGAGGTGGTAGAGATGAGGACAGTATCTGAATTCAAAAAAGCATGGGACAAACACAGAGGATCTCTAAAGGAAAAAAGGGGACTGTTGTAGTTGTTGATATGGAAGGACCTATCTAGTATGCTAGATAGGTCATTGAATGACAGGGTGAGAGTTCTGTAGCTGAGTATGATAGTTGGTTAGTCGTTATGGTGATGGAGTCCATTTCTTTGGTGCTTTCTGATGATAGGGGACAGAACTGGAGATGTCCTTTGGTTAGAAGCAATACCCCACCTTTGGTTGTTTCTTGGACAGTGGAACAGTGAAAAGCCTTCTGGTCTGAGCTGGTTGAGGATGATATTATTGGTGTCTGAGAGCCAAGGTCTCTGTTATGCAGAAAATGTCCAGTTGATACTCTGTGAGCATGTCATTCATAACGTGGATTTTACTTCTTACTGATCATGAATGCACATCTAAATATCTGTGCTGGTGCCCTGATGTTAGTAGTGATGGATGGGATGGAGGCAATGATGTGTCTGGTTGTGTGTTTCTGGGATTGAGTATTGGATGGTGGGTGTGGAGAGTATAGGGGAGACAGTGAGGGATGGGAAGGGTATTGTGTGCTCTGGTCAGGAGGATAAGAGCAAATATGTGTATGGCTAGATATATAGCGAGCATGGTGGCCTTTTTAATAGGCTGGATTTGATTAGGTCTTGCTCTTGTGGATGGGTTTTTGTGGAACGTATGTGATGTTCGCGTTGCAGTCTCAGGACTTGTCAGCGGGCTCCCAGAGTTTTTTTTTTTTTTTACCTATTGGCCGAGTGAATGGCCCTTGGTAGTTGAAGTGAAGGGAAAGGTCTTATCATTCGGCTATGCGCTTCTGCCTATGTCCACGCTTCGGGGCCCTCTGGTGAGGCCCTCGGGCACGGGCCTGCCAGGCATGGGCATGCCTAATGGTGCTACTGCTTTTAAAATCCCTTCTTTGGCCCTGATTGGCCTTGGCGGTGGGGAGCAGGAGGCGCTTGCCATTCCCACTCCCTCCTGCAGACACCAATTGGGGGTCCCAGTATGGTGAGAGAGTTCTGCAGAAGAGCTGCTGCTTTTAAAATCCCTTCTTTGGCCTTGATTGGTCTCAGCGGTGGGGAGCAAGAGGAGCTTGCCGTTCCTGCTCCCTCCTGCAGATGCCTATCTGGGGTCCTGCTGTGGTGAAAGAGTCCTGCAGAAGAGCTGCTGCTTTTAAATACCTTCTTCGGCCCTGATTGGCTGTTCATTGCATACTGCATGTGTGCTGCTGTTGGCATGCTTTAGGTGTAGCATACCATAGTCTCAGAATCTGTCAGGCATGTTGTTTCATGTGCCTGATTTCAGCTATTGCTGTCAGGGATCTACAGTCTCTTTGAGTCCAGGCCTTGTTGTGAAAGCCAGTGCAGAAGTGTAGCCTAATGGTTAGAGCACTGGTTCTGTAAGCAATGAACAAGTGTTAAATTCTCACATGTTCTCTTTCTGGTTGTGGGATATGCAGTTCAGTTTGATGACAGACAAAGTCATAAGAACATAAGACATGCCATACTGGGTCAGACCGAGGTCCATCAAGCCCAGTATCCTGTTTCCAACAGTGGCCAATCTAGGTTATACGTACCTAGCAATATCCCCAAAAGACAGGTTCCACAATGCTTGTACTGGGTCAAGCATTGATATCCTGGGTCCCTTTTTAATAGTGGTTTATGGACCTTTCCTCCAGGAACTTGTCCAACCCTTTTTTAAACCCAGCTATACTAACAGCCCTTACTACATCCTACGGTAACAGATTCCAGAGTTTGATTACACGTTGAGTGAAAAAATATTTTCTCTTATTTGTCTTAAATAGTTAACCCTGTAGCTTCATTACATGTCCCCTAGTCTTTCTATACTCTGATAGCGTAAACAATTGATCCACGTTTATCCGTTCCACTCCATTCATTAATTTATAGACCTCTATCATATCTCCCCTCAGCCGTCTCTTCTCCAGGCTAAAGAGCCCTAACCTTCTTAGCCTCTCTTCATAGGAGTAGCCTTCCATCCCCTTCACCAATTTGGTGGCTCTTCTCTGTACTTTTTCTAATAACGCTATGTCCTTTTTAAGATACGGTGACCAGAATTGCACACAATATTCAAGGTGCGGTCATACCATGGAGCGATACAGAGGCATTATAATATCCTTTGTTTTGTTCTCCATCCCTTTCCTTATGATACCTAGCATTCTATTTGCTTTCTTGGCCGCCGCTGCACACTGGGCGGAGGGTTTTAACATGTTATCCACAATGACTCCTAAATCTTTTTCCTGGGTGGTGGTTTCTAATGTGGAGCCTTGCATTGTGTAACTATAGTGTGGGTTGTTCTTTCCTAGGTGCATAACTTTGCACTTGTCCACATTAAATTTCATCTGCCATTTGGATGCCCAGTCTTCCAATTTATCCAGATCCTCCTGCAGTTTTCCACAATCCTCTTGGGTTTTAACAACTTTAAACAGTTTTGTGTCATCTGCAAATTTGATAACCTCACTAGTTATTCCCTTTTCCAGGTCGTTTATGAATATGTCAAAAAGCAGCGGACCCAGTGCAGATCCCTGGGGTACTCCACTATTCACCTTTTTCCATTGGGAATATTGGCCATTTAGCCCTACCCTCTGCTTTCTATCTTTTAACCAGTTCCCGATCCACAATATTACACTGCCTCCTATCCCATGACTTTTTAGCTTCGCCAAAAGTCTCTGATGGGGACTTTGTCAAAAGCTTTCTGAAAGTCCAGATACACTATATCAACCGACTCACCTTTGTCTACCTGTTTATGCACACCTTCAAAAAAACATATCAGATTAGTAAGACAAGATCTTCCTTGTCTAAAGCCATGTTGGCTGTCTCCCATTAGGCCATGACTATCTACATGCTGCGTAATTTTGTTCTTTATGATGGTTTTCTACCATTTTCCCTGGTACTGACGTCAGGCTCACCGGTCTGTAATTTCCTGGGTCACCCCTGGAACCCTTTTTAAAAATTGGTGTTACATTGGCGACCCTCCAATCTTCAGGTATTACAGATGATTTTAATGAAAGTTCACAGATTACCAATAGCAGGTCTGCAATCTCATATTTCAGTTCTTTCAACACTCTGGGATGTATACCATCCGGTCCAGGTGATTTGCTACTATTCAGTTTATCAAATAGTTGTAATATATCTTCCCGGTGTGTAGCGATATTTCTCTCAATTCCTCTGCAGTATCACCTTTAAATACCACTTCAGTCTTGGGTAACATCCCTACATCTTCCTCAGTAAAGACCGAAGCAAAGAATTCATTCAGTCTCTCTGCTATAGCCTTGTTTCCTCTTACTGCCCCTTTTACCCCTCTATCATCTAATGGTCCAATTGACTCTCTCACAGGCCTTTTGCTACGAATGTACTTGAAAAAGTCTTTATTTCGTGTTTTTGCTTCCGTAGCAAGTTTCTTCTCAAATTCCCGTTTTGCCTGCCTTATCAATGCTTTGCATTTAACTTGCCAGTGCTTGTGCTGTTTCCAGTTTTCATCATTTGGCTCTTTTTTCCATTTCCTGAAGGTTGGTTTTTTTGGCAGCAACAGCCTCTCTGACCTCACCTTTAAACCATGCTGGCAGTTTTTTGGACTTTCTTCTTCCACTTTTCCTAATGCGTGGAATACAGCTGGTCTGGGCTTCGAGGATAGTATTTTTAAATAACACCCAAGCTTGCTGTAAGTCTTTAACCTTTGGAACCGCTCCTTTTAGTTTTTTCCTAACTATATTCCTCATTCTATCATAGTCCCCCTTTTGAAAGTTAAAAGGTAGTACTGTGGATGCCTTTACTATCTGTCCTCCACTAATTAAATCAAACATGATCATACTATGATCACTATTGCCAAGTGGTCCCAACACCCTTATTTCTTGCACCAGATCTGGCGTTCCACTAAGGACTAGGTCCAGTATGGCTTCCCCTCTGGTCGGTTCATGAACCAGCTGCTCCAAGAAGCAGTCATTTATTCCATCTAGAAACTTTATCTCTTTAGCTTGTCCTGCTGTGACACTGACCCATTCGATACCGGGGTAATTGAAATCACCCATTATTACTACTCTGTTGTGACTTTTGTTAGCTTCCTTGATTTCTTTGAGCATTTCATCATCCATTTGTTCATTCTGGCCAGGTGGTCGATAGTATACTCCCACTGCCATCACCTTCCCCTTCATAAATGGAATTTCAATCCATAGATATTCTACAGCAAATGTTGTTCCCTGCAAAACTTTAATCCTTTCTGACTCAATGCCCTCTCTAACATAGAGCGCAACCCCTCCACCAATTTGATCAGCTCTATCATTACGATATAGTTTGTATCCAGGTATCACAGTGTCCCACTGGTTATCCTCCTTCCACCATGTCTCTGAGAGTCTAGGGTCGGCTTTGACTTGCAGACACACTCTTGTATGCTTTTTGCTGTGTTCCGGGAGCACATGAGGTCTCTGAACATGCTCTTTGCGATCATGGCCTTCTGAGAGCATGCCTTTATTGGCTCTGCTGCAAGTCATTGCAGAGGGTCAGACATGCTCGTACTGCAGATCTATGACCTCGATGTGAGGTGTAGCTTAATGGTTTGAACACTGACATGGAAACCAAGTGACAAGGATTCAATACCCACTAGTATGCCTGGTGGGAGTATTTTGTAAAGGCTTTTTCTGTATGTATAATCCTTCAAAGAATGACCTCTACTCCTTGCCTTGGCAAGTCACTTAACCCTCCTTTGCTTCAGCATAATCCAAACTATCACTGCTCCTGTTTGTCAAGTGCTTTGGCACATTCATATTACAATGTGACCCGCTATGGCTGAAATGCTAAAGTAGTGTCCCAAAAAACATTTATGTAATCAAATATCTCACATACATAGCAAACATGATTTGAGTCTTTAATCATCACTGTGACTGCACAGCCTTGGCTCCTTCACCTCTCTGCATAGCATGCTCCATCCTACCTCTGGGATGGCCACCTGTAGCGCTCATCACACTTCCTTAAATTATTTTATTAAACTATTTCTTTTATACCGCCCTTGATCTCTGGAAGGGGCGGTATAAAAGAAATAGTTAAATAAAATAAATAAATTAAATGCGCCATATGACCAGTATGAGCAACTCATCTTCCGTTGTATGCACATTTGTCTTGAGAGTTGTATGGTGGTTGGAAGACTGTGCCAGTTGTGCGACCGACATAGCTGGTCTTGGGGATTCCACTTGACATGAGCACACTTTTATCCGACACACTACATATGGCTCAGGTGAACTGGAACTTGTCCACATTAAATGGCAGATGAAATTTAATGTGGACAAGTGCAAAGTTATGCACCTAGGAAAGAAAAACCCGAACTTTGGTTACACGATGCAAGCTTCCACATTAGGAACCACCACCCAGGAAAAAAGATTTCGGCGTCATCGTGGATAACATGTTAAAACCCTCCACCCCGTGTGTAGTGGTGGCCAAGAAAGCAAATAGAATGCTAGGTATCATAAGAAAATGAATGGAGAATAAAACAAAGGATATTATAATGCTTCTGTATCATTCCACGGTGCGACTACACCTTGAATATTGTGTGCACTTCTGGTCGCCGTATCTTAAAAAGGATATAGCTTTATTAGAAAAGGTACAGAGAAGAGACACCAAAATGGTAAAGGGAATGGAAGGATACCCCTATGAAGAGAGGCTAAAAAGGTTAGGGCTCTTCAACCTGGATAAGAGACGGCTGAAGGGAGATATGATAGAGGTCTATAAATTCATGAATAGAGTGGAATAGGTAAACGTAGATCAATTGTTTATGCCATCAAAATATAGAAAGACTAGCCCATGTTCCCTGTAAAAGACTAGCCCATGTTCCCTGTAAAATAGTTATCTCCAAGTTATAATGCCCTGTTCAATGTAATTTCAGAATAGTGCGGTATATAAGAGAATGTAAATAAATAAATAAAATAAATAAATAAATAAACTAGGGGGCATACAATGAAGCTACAGCGTAACCTATTTAAGACTAATAAGGGAAAATATTTTTTCACTCAACGTGTAATCAAACTCTGGAATTTGCTACCGGTGGATGTAGTAAAAGCTGTTAGTGTAGCTGGGTTTAAAAAAGGTTTGGACAAGTTCCTGGAGGAAAGGTCCATAAACCATTATTAAAGTGGACCCAGAATATCCACTGCTTGCCCCGGTACAAGCATTGAGGAACCTGTGTCTTTTGGGGAAACTGCTAGGTACTTGTGACCTAGATTGGCCACTGTTGGAAACAGGATACTGGACTTGATGGACTTTGGTTTGACCCAGTGTGGCATATCTTATGTTCTTATGTACTCATCTGTTCCGTGTTCTTCTGTATTCTGGCTGAAAACTCAGAGGATTGCCTAGTCACCACATCTGAAAGTGAAACAATAGCTTCCCATATCATCTCCAAGGTGATTACTTTTGACCTCTGAAGCAAACAGGAACTGGAGTAGAAGACACAGTAAGAGCAACCCAAGATGACTGTTCAACTGTGTTGGGACTACTTGCCTCCAGTGACTCAACCGCCAAGTGCTGCTGCAGGGTTCCTCCAGATTCGCCGGATACCTGCTGACCCTCAGTGACTGCCTGATCCCCTTGTAAAGAGCCCAGCCATCCTCTGTCTTGCAAAGTGGCTGGCTCACGATCTGCAGGAGTGGGGTCAGGCAGGCTTTGGCATGATGGAGGCGTTCTCACTTCAAGGGAGAGAGAGATGCCTAATTATGAGGGGGATGCCATTACCTCCAAGCTGGCTCTTATCCCCTGCTTCTTCACCATGGAGGCCTCAACAAACTGGTCCATCAGACCTGCAACAGAAGGTAGGGATTCTGAGGGAAAAACCTTCACCTTCCCTTTGCGTTTAGGCATAGGGCGAGGCTCTCACTTAAGTGGCCATCTTAGACATGCCCCATCCCCCCCAGGTTATAAGCATATAAATTTATTTTTAATTTAAAGACATTTCATCCTCATGACATGAACCAAGAGTATGACTTGTCCATTTTTATATGTTTTTTTATAGCATCCTTTTATGAGTCTTATTAAATTTCATTTGCACTTGGATTTCCCTCCCCCTCTCTTTTCCCCCTTCCCCGGTCCCCCATCTTCCCTTCCCCCTTCCCTTTCCTTCTTTTCTCCCTCACCCTCTTTCCCTTCCCCCTCCTTTTCTTCCTTCACCCCATTTTTTCTTCCCCCCTTTCTTTCCTCCACCCGCTCTTCTCCCTCTCCCCCTCCTCTCTTCCCCCTCTTTCCCTTTCCCTCTCCCTCCCTTTCCCCCTCTCTTCTCCCCCCTCTTTCCTCCCTCCTCCCTCCTCCCCTCCCTTTCTTTCCCCCCGTTTCCGTTTATCTTTATTTTAAAACTTGATATACCACCCATTACACTGGCAATAGGGCAATTTACAGCGATGAGGAATTACTAGAGATGTTGCCAAATGAACCATTTTTCATTGATGAGGATGACATCTCTGAGAAAGATCATGCCTGGGAAGAGTTGGTTCATCTCACTCAGAAGAATTTGAGGGAAGAAATGTGTGTGGCTTCCCTCCTGGACTATTGCCATGCCAGAGTCATTATAAGAACATAAGAACATAAGATATGCCACAATGCTTGTACTGGGTCAAGCATTGATATCTTCGGTCACTTCTTAATAATGGTTTATGGACCTTTCCTCCAGGAACTTGTCCAAACCTTTTTTAAACCCAGCTACACTAACAGCCTTTACTACATCCTCCGGTAACAAATTCCAGAGTTTGATTACACGTTGAGTGAAAAAATATTTTATTTTATTAGTCTTAAATAGTTTACCCTGTAGCTTCATTGCATGTCCCCTAGTCTTTCTATATTCTGATAAGGTAAAAATCGACCTACGTTTACCCGTTCCACTCCGTTCATTAATTTATAGACTTATATCATATCTCCCCTCAGCCGTCTCTTTTCCAGGTTGAAGAGCCCTAACCTTTTTAGCCTTTCTTCATAGGAGTATCCTTCCATCCCCTTTACCATTTTGGTGGCTCTTCTCTGTACCTTTTCTAAAATTGCTATATCCTTTTTAAGATACGGCGACCAGAATTGCACACAATATTCAAAGTGCGGTCTCACCATGGAACGATATAGAGGCATTATAATATCTTTTGTTTTATTTTCCATTCCTTTCCTTATCATACCTAGCATTCTATTTGCTCTCTTGGCCGCCGCTGCACACTGGGCCGAGGGTTTTAACATGGTATCCACAATGATGCCTAAATCTTTTTCCTGTGTGGTGGTTCCTAATGTGGAACCTTGCATCGTGTAACCATAGTTTGGGTTGTTCTTCCCTAGGTGCATAACCTTGCACTTGTCCACATTAAATTTCATCTGCCATTTTGATGCCCAGTCTTCCAATTTATCAAGATCCTCTTGCAATTTTTCACAATCCTCTTGGGTTTTAACAACTTTAAATAGTTTTGTGTCATCTGCAAATTTGATAGCCTCACTCGTTATTCCACTTTCCAGGTCATTTATGAATATGTCAAAAAGCAGCGGACCCAGCACAGATCCCTGGGGTACACCACTATTCACCTTTCTCCATTTGGAAAATTGGCCATTTAGCCCTACCCTCTGCTTTCTATCTTTTAACCAGTTCCTGATCCACAATAGTACACTGCCTCCTATCCCATGACTCTTTAGTTTTGCCAAAAGTCTCTGATGAGGGACCTTGTGAATGGCTTTCTGAAAGTCCAGATACACAATATCAACCGACTCACCTTTGTCCACCTGTTTATTCACTCCTTCAAAAAAACATAACAGATTAGTAAGACAAGATCTTCCTTGTCTAAAGCCATGTTGGCTGTCTCCCATTAGGTTGTGACTATCTACATGCTGAGTAATTTTATTCTTTATGATGGTTTCTACCATTTGTCCCGGTACTGACGTCAGGCTCCCCGGTCTGTAGTTTACCGGATCACCCCTGGAACCCTTTTTAAAAATTGGTGTTACATTGGCGATCCTCCAATCTTCAGGTATTAGAGATGATTTTAATGATAGTTCACAGATTACTGATAGCAGTTCTGCAATCTCATATTTCAGTTCTTTCAACACCCTTGGATGTATACCATCCGGCCCAGGTGATTTGCTACTCTTCAGTTTATCTAATAGTTGTAAGACATCTTCCCGATGTATCGATATTTCCTTCAATTCTTCCGCACCTTTAAATACCACTTCAGTCATGGGTAACATCCCTACATCTTCCTCAGTAAAGACCGAAGCAAAGAATTCATTCAGTCTCTCCGCTATCGCCTTGTCGCCTCATAGTGCTCCTTTAACCCCTTTATCATCTAATGGACCAACTGACTCTCTCACAGGTTTTTTGCTACGAATGTACTTGAAAAGGTCTTTATTTCACGTTTTTGCTTCCGCAGCAAGCTTCTTCTCAAATTCTCTCTTTGCCTGCCTTATCAATGCCTTGCATTTGACTTGCCAGTGCTTGTGCTGTTTCCAGGTTTTCTCGTTTGGCTATTTTTTCCATTTCCTGAAAGATGCTTTTTTGGCAACAACAGCCTCTCTGACCTCACCTTTAAACCATGCTGGCAGTTTTTTGGACTTCCTTCCACTTTTCTTAAAGCGTGGAATACAGCTGGTCTGGGCTTCCAAGATAGTATTTTTCAACAACACCCAAGCTTGATGTACGTCTTTAACCTTCGCAACTGCTCCTTTTAGTTTTTTCTTAACTGTTTTCCTCATTTTATCTTAGTCTCCCTTTTGAAAGTTAAAAGGTAGTACTGTGGATTTCCTTACTATCCCTCCTCCACTAATTAAATCAAAGGCGATCATGCTATGATCACTATTGCCAAGTGGCCCCAACATCCTTATCTCTTGCACAAGATCTGGTTTTCCACTAAGGACTAGGTCTAACATGGCTTCCCCTCTGGTCGGTTCATGAACCAGCTGCTCCAAGAAGCAGTCATTTATTTCATCTAGGAACTTTATCTCCCTAGCATGTCCTGACGTGACACTGACCCAGTCGATACCGGGGTAATTGAAATCACCCATTATTATTACTGCGCTGTAACTTTTGTTAGCTTCCTTGATTTCTTTGAGCATTTCATCATCCATTTGGTCATTCTGGCCAGGTGCTCGATAGTACACCCCCACTGCCATCACCTTCCCCCTTTTATATGGAATTTCAATCCATATAGATTCTACAGCAGATTTTGTTTCCTGCAAAACTTTAATTCTTTCTGAGTCAATGCCGTCTCTAACATAGAGCGCAACCCCTCCACCAATTTGATCAGCTCTATCATTACGATATAGTTTGTACCCAGGTATCACAGTGTCCCACTGGTTGTCCTTCTTCCACCATGTCTCTGATATTCCAATGATATCTAACCTTTCATTTAGTGCTATATATTCTAACTCTCCCATCTTATTCTTTAGACTTCTAGCATTTGCATACAAGCATTTTAGAGAATGTATTTTATTCATGTTAATTTGGCTATTGTTAGACACGGGTAAATTGGGATCTTTAAGCTCTGTCTGCTCCATACATGAGGGCATTTGGGCTACTTTACTCTTTTGTGGAACCTCTTTGCTTTTGGTAGTATCCTTCAAGGATACATTCTTCCGAACCATCCGCTCTTGGGCGACTGTCGGCTTTCCCCTAATATCTAGTTTAAAAGCTGCTCTATCTCCTTTTTAAAGGTTAATGCCAGCAGCCTGGTTCCGTCCCGGTTAAGGTGAAGCCCATCCCTTCGGAAGAGCCCCTCCTTTCCCCAGAATGTTCCCCAGTTCCTAACAAATTCAAAACCCTCATCTCTGCACCATTGTCTCATCCACGCATTGAGACTCCGGAGCTCTGCCTGCCTTTTGGGTCCTGCGCGTGGAACAGGAAGCATTTCGGAGAATTCTACCATGGAAGTTCTGGATTTCAACTTCCTACCTAAAAGCCTAAATTTTGCCTCCAGAACCTCCCTACCACATTTTCCTATGTCATTGGTACCGACATGTACCAAGACAGCAGACTCCTCCCCAGCACTATTTAAGATCTTATCTAGGTGGCGCGTGAGGTCCGCTACCTTCGCACCAGGCAGGCATGTTACCAGGCGATCCTCACGTCCACCAGCCACCCAGCTATCTACATGCCTAATGATCGAATCACCAACTATAACGGCTGTCCTAACCCTTCCCTCATGGGCACATGGCCCTGGAGAAACGTCCTCGGTGCGAGAGGGTTTTACATCACTTGGAGGACAGGTCCTAGTTACAGGATCACTTCCTGCCACACCAGAGTGATGCTCTCCTGTCACGTGACCTCTCTCCTCCATGGCAACAGGGGTGCTGCCAGACTGGAGGTGGGACTTCAGGATTATATCCCTGTAGGTCTCGTCTATGTACCTCTCTGTCTGTCTTATGTTTTCCAAGTCTGCTACTTTAGCCTCTAGAGAACGGACTTGTTCCCTGAGAGAAAAGAGCTCCTTGCACCTAGTGCACACGTAAGATCTCTCACCAACTGGGAGAAAATCATACATGTGACACTCAATGCAAAAGACTGGAAAGCCCTCATCCTGCTGCTGGACTGCTGTCTGCATCTTAGTTTTAAGTTTGTGTCTAGACCTTTAAGTTCTTACTTACTAGGGGTTGCTATGGGTATTTATACCAATACCAATAAACTGTACCTAATACATTTAATATACCTTGTTCACCTGAAGCTTAATTAATCTCAGGTCCTTAGTGTATGACTGATTTGGGTAATGAGCTTCACCTGAAAGCACCTCCTGTCTTTTAAGATGTGTAAGTACCTATAAAGCTATGATTATCCCAGTGGAGGGTGGGTGTGGGGAGGGAGGGAGGGAAATAACACTTATTAAAAAAGGTCTGCTACACAGTACCCTGTCTTGTGCTGCAGAGGTAAGCTAAATTCTGATTTGATTTAAATTATAGCTCTTAGCTGCTGCTAGGCTCTAACTTCTTATGAAATTTAAACTACAAGCTCTCTGCTGGGTATGAAATGTAACCAGAAAGCTCTCCTCTGTGTTTTAAATTCAAACTTTAATTGCTGCTACTAGGCCCTAACTGATCCAACAAAAAACAGTGGGTTCACAGATTAAGTAGCTTTAATACAAATAATTTTTTTAGAAAATTACCAGAAGTATATACTCACAGTTGCAGATTTCTCCCCAGAAGTAGCAGTCCCCCTTTCTAGTCCTTCAAGACCATTCCTAGGGGCCTACGTCTTATGAAAGCCCCTGGTATGTACTTGGAAGATGAACAGTAAATACAAAAGTGGAACACTGTACTTAATAAGTGTTCATTGGATCTCATGATCCTTCTTATTTGGACATTCAAGAAAAGGTCAGAGAACAATACCAAAGACATTGAGAACAAATTGAATATACTCAAGGAGAATGACACCAGAATGTTGGAAGAAAGCGAGAAATCTCTACATAAGGTGAAAAAGCAAAAGACCATCAACAACCTTCGCTATGCTGATGATACCACATTACTAGCTGAAAGTAAAAAAGTTTTGAAACATGGAGGAGTAGCCTAGTGATTAGAGCAACTGCCTAGTTCCCAGAAAATCAAGGGTTTGATTCCCACTGGCACTCCTTGGGCAAGTCACTTTATTTTCTGGAGGCATTCCTAACAGGGGTTACACATTTCAAACAAAGGTAAGCATTTGTGGTTTTTTTATCTTTTTTATATTTCTGATCAGACACCCTTGCTCCTCAAAGAGGAGTTGGCAAGGCTGAGGAACATTCAAGACAGTGAGAAGTACATTGATGAGATGCTTCTTGAAACAACCAAACTCTCCAGCAGAAGAGAAGATGGGTGCCTACAGAATGATGAAGATTGGACACAAGTCACCAGGGCCTACAGAATCACCAATCCAACTTCTCCAGCCCTTGAATTGAAGAGCCATTATTCAGCCCTGGAAGTGGAGGAGGTGAAAGCATCCCTGGAAAGGGAAGAACCAGAGCTCAAGTACCCCAAAGTTACAGAATCAGTGAAGGGTAGTGGTGGGGTAGTGGTGGTTGGTGGCTCTCTTCTGAGGAGTACTGAGGCATCCATCTGCCTACCAGACTTGATGTCCAGAGAGGTATGCTGTCTGTCAGGTGCCAAAATCCAAAACGTTACGGAGAATTTGCCAAGAATCATCAAGCCCACTGACTATTACCCAAAGTTTCTAATCCATGTCGGAACAAATGATACTGTCAGGTATCCCACTGAGGATATTTAGAGGGACTTCATGACTCTGGGACAGAGGGTGAAGCAGATAGGTGCACAGGTGATGTTCTCTTCAATTCTCTCTGTTGAGGGTAAAGGCCAAGGCAGAAAGGCTCGCATCCTGGAGATGAATGCATGGCTGCGTGGATGGTGTCATCAAGAACGTTTTGGTTTCCTGGACCATGGGATGCTATTTCAAGGGTTGCAGAGCAGAGATGGCGTCCATCTGTCCAAGAAAGGTTCACACATCTTCAGTAGTAGACTGGCTAAACTACTGAAGAGGGCTTTAAACGAGATTCATTGGGGATGGGTGAAGACAGCCCCCAGGTAAGTGAAACATTAATTTTTTTTTTTTTTTATTGCCATCAAGTCAGTGCTGACTCATAGCGACCCAGCTACCTCTGGGTTTTCTTGTCAATGTATCACCGGAAGTAGCTTGCCAGCCTTTTCTTCCGAGGCAATGGAAACATTAAATACCTTTATGGAAATGGGTAAAAAGGGTAACATATGGAAAGCAGTGTGTATAAATTGCCTGTAGCATGGGAAATAAGATCCCTGATGTTGAAGCTTTGGTGGGAGTGGCTGACTTGGATTTAGTGGCAGTTACAGAAACATGGTTCACAGAAAACCACGACTGGGATGTAACTATACCAGGCTATACTTTATTCAGAAAGGACAGGGGAGGAGGAGTGGCACTATATATAAAACATAATATTATAATACTTTATTTTTAGCCACCAAGGAATATCAACCATACAGTACAATAAACAAACCCTCCACCAGGGGTGTACTCTTATCCCCTTCGGGAGGCAACAGCAAAAAGAACCAACAGGTGGCAACATAATATTAAAGCCTTGGAATTAGAGCTTAAAAGGGAGAGAGGAGGCACTGTGGGTTAAACTAGAAAGAGGGAAAAATAAATCTATTTCAATTGGCGTGATATACAGACTTCCTTCACAAGAGGAAGAGGTGGACAGAGAGTTAATTGAAGACATATGCAGTATTGCTAGGAAAGGGGAAGTGATACTAATAGGGGATTTCAGTATGCCAGATGTTGATTGGCACATTCCTTCTGCAGTATCATCTAGAAGTAAGGAGATCCTGGATTCTTTACAGGGAGAACTGTTCAGGCAATTGGTAACAGACCCCACATGTGAAGGGGCCATACTGGACTTGGTGTTTACCAATGGTGAATTTGTTTCTGATGTTATAGTGGGAGATCATTTTGCATCCAGTGATCACCAGATGGTGTGGTTCAGAATTAGGACTAGGGATGTTAGAATCCATTCAAAAGGGAGGGTCTTAGACTTTAGGATAACTAACTTTTTTCCAAGATGGGCCGATACCTCAGGGAGTCATTAGCGGGATGGGAACAGCTGGGGGATATAGAAAAACAGTGGGAAAACCTGAAAGGGGATATTTTAAGGGCAACCGATCTTTCTGTTAAAATGGTAAATAAATGTAAAAGGAAAAGAAGACCGCTATGGATTTCGAAAGAAGTAGCTGAAAATGTGAAGAAAAAGAGGGAGGTCTTCATGAAATACGAGAGATCACAGAGAGAGGAAGACAGGCATCTATATTTGGAAAAACTTAGAGAAGCTAGCAAAGTAGTCAGGAAGGCAAAGATTCAAAAAGAGGAAAAAATAGCCAATGCAATAAAACGTGAGGATAAGACATTTTTCAGATATATTAGTGAGAAGAGGAAGGGCAAAAGTGGTATTGTCAGACTCAAGGGTGAAGGGGAGGAATATATAGAAGCTGATGAGGATTAAGCAGAATTGCTTAACAAATATTTCTGTTCTATGTTCACAGTTGAAGAACCAGGAGCAGGACCTGTGATAAGGAAGCTTATCATAGTTCAGGAAGGAGCTATAATAGAGGTGAATTGGCTCTGAACAAGCAACCTGTCTTTGTTGGTAGAAATAATAAAACAGAATGTTTTCATAAAAGACTACCAGTCCCAGAATGCACCAGGTTTCAAACAGCCACTAGAAGAGCTGAAGTGGGGAAACATGTGTTCAATCAGGAGAGCTATGAGGTAATCCCCAAGCACTCATCTCCAAGTGCAGGGCTTGATTCAGCACAGCTGCGCTGTGCTAGGGTGGAGTATCCCTCTAAACAAGTTAAAAGTAAAGCCTATTCTACACAGAATCAGCTGGAGCAGGAGCAGAGGCAGCAGAAGCAGTTGCAGACGTTGGAGTTGATGAGGAACCCAGAGCTCACGGACAGAGAGAGCAAGAAGAGAGTTGGAAGAAAGAAGAGAAAAGCATCTTGGAGGTCTAAAGGAGTCCATAGCAGTACGTGTGCTGTGAGACATTCCAGAGGCAAGCATACTCCATTGGACTGGAGGAAACAAGATGAGTGCGGTTACAGAGCCAGGAATCCCCGGACGGCACCTGTGAGGGAGACGGCTGCATTTGGAAGGGGCCCTAAGACCAGTGCAAGAAGGTATGTGAAGAGAGACCCAGTGTCCAGGGATCTTGATTGGAAGGCTGGACATAAAAACTGGACTACATACTGGCCAGGATATCTGGAGAGGAACCCTAACAGCAATGGAAGCTCAGGTATGAACACTGATCTATGCCCTAGCTCTTCACTTGGAAGACACCAGGGAAACAAGTATTGTCCTGAGAGTGCTCCATTAAGGAATTCCCCTGAACCAGTCCACGATATTGATTCTATGATAGTTGAAGAAGAAGGAGATATTTTAAATGATCAGAGTGAATACATGGATTGCTCTTTGTCTAGGCTGCTGTGGTAATACTTTCACAAAATACAACAACCATCAAAAATAAATATAACTTGTTCTTTGATCTACCCAGAAAATTTTACAAGAAAGCTTTTGGGTAGGATTTGAGCCACGTATAGAAAGTAAACCAGCCAAGAGGTTTGCAGCTGGTTAATTGTTAGCAATTAAGTCTTGCCTAATTGCATGTGAGCTCTGAAGGGACACTTCTGGGTGTGTGTGAAAATACAAGAAGTTATCCTTGAAAAAGAACAGTTTTTGATTACTTTTTGGGTTTTGTTTTGTTTTTGGAGCACTGCTAAAAGGTATTAGCAGGAGCCCACAGAAAGACCTTTCTGTTCCATCAAGGTCTTTATTGTTTGATTTGATTGCTTAAGAAGTTCAGTTGTTGTTCCTGATTTGTTTTTTTCTAAGTATAATACTGAAAGCAAGTATCCTTTTGTGCTACCAAGTAAATCTGTGTTGGGAGAAATAACCCCATAAAATAAATATATATTCTTTGCTTACACTCGAGCAAGCACAACTAATTTATTTGTGAACGGCTGATTCTGGTATGAATGGACTACATTTCCCACAATCCTTTGCAAGTCATACTAATATTTGCCTTTGCCAAGACTGTGGACATTCTCACCCAGCGCCCCCGTTTACAGACCTCAGAAAACACCCACAAACAGGAAGAGAAGCGAGGGGCATCTTGGAGAATTTTCAGAAGACTGTGTTCGTGAGAAACTAGCTGAACTTAAAGTAGACAAAGTGATGGGACCGGATGGGACACACCCTAGAATACTGAGGGAACTTGGGAACGTTCTGGCAGCTTCACTGACTGACCTTTTCAATGCCTCGTTGGAGTCAGGAGTGGTGCCAAAGGACTTGAGAGAGGCTCATGTGGTGCCTTTATACAAAAGCGGAAATAAGGATGTGTTTAAAAAACTACAGGCCGGTTAGTTTAACCTCGGTGGTGAGTAAATTATTGGAGACACTGCTGAAAGAGAAAATAGTGAGGTTTCTGGAATCCAGCAGATTACAGGATCCGAGACAGCATGGATTCACCAGAGGAAGGTCTTTTCAGACAAATCTGATTGATTTCTTTGACTGGGTGGCCAGGGAGTTGGACCGAGGGAGAGCCCTTGATGTGGTGTATTTAGATTTCAGTAAAGCCTTTGACACCGTTCCTTAGAGACGACTTATAAACAAATTGAGCTCCCTAGGGATGGACCCTAAAGTTACTGCTTGGGTTAGAAATTGGTTGAGTGGGAGGCGACAAAGAGTACAGGTAAATGGAGCTCACTCTGAGGAGATGGAAGTTACCAGTGGTGTGCCCCAGGGATCTGTCCTTAGTCCGATTCTGTTTAACATCTTTGTAAGTGATATAGTGGAAGGGCTGTCAGTTAAGGTTTTCCTCTTTGCGGATGATACCCAGGAAGATGTAGATAACATGAGGATGGAATTAGCTCAGCTTGAAGAATGGTCTAGAATTTGTCAGCTGGGATTTAATGTTAAAAAATGCAAGGTCATGCATTTGGGCTGCCGCAATCCAAGAGAGCAATATAGTATAGGGGGTGAGGTACTTTTGTCCTCTAAAGAAGAGCGGGATCTAAGCGTGGTCATGTCAAATGATCTTAAAGTAGCTAAATAGGTAGAAAAAGCAATGGCAAAAGTTAGAAGGATGCTTGGGTGCATACGGAGAGGAATGGCTAGCAGGAAAAAGGAGGAGATAGTGCCTCTGTATATGTTTTTGGTGCGACCTCATTTGGAGTATTGTGTGCAATTCTGGACACCGTACCATCAAAAGGATATAAACAGGATGGAGTCAGTACAGAGGGTGGCTACCAAAATGGTTAGTGGTCTTAATATGTACACTTTAGAGGAAAGACGGGATAGAGGTGATATGATTGAGATGTTTAAATACCTCCCTGGCATAAATGCAGAGGGGGAGAGCCTCTTTCGATTGAAAGCAAGTTCTGCTACGAGGGGACATGGGATGAGGGTGGAAGGGGATAGATTCAGGAGTGATATGTGGAAATATTTCTTTATGGAAAGAGTGGTGGATCTATGGAATAATCTCCCAATGGAGGTGGTAGAGATGAGGACGGTATCTGATTTCAAAAAAGCATGGGACAAACACAGAGGATCTCTAATGAAAAAAAAGGGGACTGTTGTAGTTGTTGATATGGAAGGACAGACTAGATAGGCCATGTGGTATTTTTCTGTCGTCATTTTTCTATGTTTCTATTTGCTTCTCAGGATCAAGGAATATAGTCTTAAAATGGATCTGCACCTTAACGTTAAGAAGACAAAGATCCTGACAGCTGGCAAAATCAATAAGTTCAGCATTGATGAAGAAGAAATTGAAATAGTTGACAGCTTTAACTTACTTGGATCAACAATCAATAAAGAAAGGACTAGTAGTGAAGTACCTAGACAAGATCCTCGAGCAGAGATGTGTCTCTCCATACAAAGATTTGACTTGTCCAGGCCATGGTATTTTCAACAATGTCATATGGATGTGAAAGTTGGACAATGATAAGATAGACAGGAAGAAAAATGATGCCTTTGAATTATGGTGCTTGTGATGAATACAGTGTATACCATGGACTGCACAAAGAATAAACCAGTCAGTACTAGAGAAGATCAAACCTAAGCTTTACTTAGAAGCTCAGATGAAGACTTTGACTTTCATACTTTTGACATATGCGAAGAGAGAGATCATTAGAGAAAGACATAATGCTTGGCAAGGTAGAAGGTCACTGTAAAAGAGAGAGGCCAGCAATGAGACAGATCGGTACAATAACAGCAGCTATGGATACACTCTATCAACAATGAGCCGCTTTGCTGAAGACCAAACCAAGTTTAAGTCAACTATCCAAAGGGTTGCCAGGAGTTGACACTGACTCGATGGCACTTAACACAACAACATGACAAACTACTCACAGATTTTAATAAAAATCTAGATACATATAGGAAGGAAATTAAAAAAGAAGCTTTCTGAATTTAGAAGAAATGAAGATGATTACAGCTTTGGATATGTATATACATGGAGTAAAAAGAAAGGATATTTGGAAGATAATTATAGGATAAACAGAAGTATCACACGTAAAAAAATCCACCTCTGATTGTGAGTCTCCCATGGACCTAGAGGTTGGATCTGCCAAGAAGAGAAGCAGAAGCCAATCTGAGGAACATGTAGATGTCTCGACACCACTATTTAATTCTAAGAGAGTTAAATAACAAGATTTTTCCATGGTCAAGTTGTGGAAAGAAAGGCCACTACAAACAAAAACACAAGGAGAAAGATTGAACTGCAGATTACAAACTCTGCAAAACAGAAGGGAGGTGGAGGGGATGGCAACCAGAGAGGGGAATAACAGAGAATATTCTGAATCTTTCAGACATTCCACATACCCCAACACATATAGATGTATTAGATAAAGGCCTTTCTCCAGGAACAAGCAGGACGTCATTCCTCACTTATGGGTGACGTCGGCAATGATGGAGCCTGTGCAGAGAAATTCCCCAGCTTTCAAAGAAAGCCTTTGGGATTGCTGCCACGCATGTGTGGTCCTCTTCCTACCCAGGTACCATCTTGCTCAGTCTCCCTTTTCTGCAGAGCCCTTTGGACGCCCATCCTAGTCCCACGGAAAATGTTTTTTTCTTCTCGGCCCTTTGGCCTTTTTTTCAGTTGCACCAGTCTTCTCCCATCCTCCCTGACGCCCCTGCTTTGACTGTGGGCCAGGGGATCCCTTTTTTCCCCTTTTTCTAGTTTGCCCTTTTTCGGGCCCTTTTTCTGCCTGCTGGCCTCAAGAGTTTTCGACCTCGCAGGAGCTCTTTTTGCCTGCATGGCCACCAGCTTCAAAAAATGTGACAAATGCTCCAAAAACATGTCGCTCACAAACACCCACATCTGCAGTGCCTGGGAGCTGACCATAACCCAGAGCTCTGCTCACTTTGCAAGAAAATGTTCACTAAGGCCCTTCAAAGCCACAAGCAGAAATCAGATGACATTTTCAGGTGTTGCCCTGCTTCTCCGATCCACCACTTGTGGGGTCCCCCACAGTAACTCCGTGTCCCAGGCGTCACTCTGACCAGGGTTCACCCAAGATGAAACAGTGTAAGAAGAAGACGACCTCGAAGACGCTGTCGGGGGCTCAGGATAAGTGTGAGTGGTCTTGCACTTGTTCCCTTAGCCCTCCCAGGCGCTCCTGAGAGTCGGACAAGGAGCAGCCCCAAAAAGTACCTCATACAGACACGGAGACCTCCGGCGATGGCGCCCGGTCTCCAGAGGGTCATCCCGGTGAAGACCTTCTCTCTTCCTCCACGCCAGACCCAATAACCCCGGCATCAGCATCCCAGGGACCCACTTCTGAATGCGAGTCCCGTATGCTGGCACTAGAGTGCTAGGCGCTCTCGTCCAGCACGGCTGGCTCGTGTCCTGAGATAGAGGATCTCTCGACTGTGGTCCCAAAAACTGCCTTGGAAATCCCCAAGAGCCATAGGCTTCATGAGGGTCCTCGGCCATGGGTCTCACTCGCCGTACTGTTCCTTGGGGGGAGGTCATACAGAGTAAGTGCCACCGGCACCAATCGGGCCTCGGCTGCCAGACATGTGGATCAGGCCAACTCCAAATCCTTCTCGGACTTTTCAGACTGGGAATCGGATGGGAACACATCCCCTGAAACCTGTGCACATCGGGACCTTTCTTTGGACCTGTCCCCACCCACCTCGTGAAGGTGGTCACCCCCCGAAGATACCTCTTTTTTGGTATTCGTGCGGGATATGGCTCGGACCCTCAGTCTGCCCACACAGACTGAGGAAGAGCCAAGGGTGGAGGAACTGGACATTTTGCAATATGAGTCTCCTCCAAGGGAGTCTCTCATGGTCCCTGTGCCGTCCATCCTGAGCTAGCTGCTCCTCCGTATGTGGGAAGCACCCGCCTCGGTCCCTATCATCAGTAAAAGACTCAATGCCATGTAGAGGCTAGTGCAGTCCTGGTTTTCAAAAGGCCCAGCTTCCTCATACCTCCATGGTAGTGGAATCCGCAATGCGGAAACAGAAGGGTCCAAAGTCACATTCTTTGGTTCCGCCCAGCAGGGACTCCCGTGCCCCCAACGCCCTCGGATGTAAGGCCTACCAGGAATCCATGCTGGCATGCCGCAATTGTATATGGATATGTTCCTTCGCGATCTCGCTAAAGAGCTCGGCAGTTTCGCCGCGGGCCTCAAAGTTGACCATCTTTTCAGATTCCAAACTCTTCTGAGATTGGTTGCAGACTTCTCAAAATACCTTTCTTGTGCCATGTATGATGGCTTCGAGTCTTCCATTCAGGTGGCAGCAGCTGGCATTGGAGCCCGGCGTCAAGCATGGAACAGTGGGTCCAGGAGAAACTCTTGGATGTTCCCTGCCTCAGCGAACAACTGTTCGGTAAGCCCATGGAGGACAAGGCAGCTGAAATTGAGATGGAGTTCATAACCCGTACCTGTCTCTCTCGAAAAACCTCTGAAGAAACAGCACAGCAAGAAGCTCTTCTTTCAGAGGAAAGGGCTTCCTTACCAGGGATACCCACTGTATCTGCCCGCCCCAGTGCCGACACCCAGCAACCAAGGCAAGGGCATAGCTCAGGGACACCATAAGCCTAAGGGGCCCAAGACCCAACCACCTACGCCACCACAACCAGCTCCAGTGTTTTGACGCCATGTGCATAGTCTCTCATCCCCTGGCAGCACTCCTGCCGGTAGGAGGACATCTGTCCCTTTTTGCCTCTAAGTGGGAGGCCATCACATTAGATACATGGGTCCTCCAGGTCATCCAGGATGGTTACCGTCTCCATCTGGACAGACTTTCCCCCCTCTCTACTCCCTAGCAGAGCCTAGTCAGCTTCCCTCACACCAGGCTTGCTTAAAGCTAGAGTTGGACAACGACGATAGCCTATATCAAACTGGCATGGCGGCACGGGCAGTGCTGCCCTGGAGGCGCTGATGGACTGGGTGGAGGAACACCTGCAGGCATTGTTGGCAGCGCATGTGGCGGGAATCGACAATGTCATGGCAGATTATCTGAGTAGAGTGCAAATAGACCGTGAGGAATGGGTGCTCGATTAGGAGGTGTTCGACTTGCTCATGCACTGCTGTGGCGCACCAGTGATGGATCTGATGGCGAAATTCGAGAGCACCAAGGTGAGTCGATTTTTCAGCAGGAAAAAGGAGAGGATGTCGGAAGGTTTGGACGCCCTTGTGCAGCCATGGCCAGCTGAAGGGCTCCTCTATGTGGGAACCCTGGCCGTTCATAGGCAGAGTGGTACAAAGGATCAATGCCCATTGGGGAATGGTGGTTCTCATTGCCCCAGATTGACCGCAATGTCCGTGGTATGCGGACCTGGTGAGGAATGTACTAGACTAGCCACGGCGCCTCTCGGCATGAGCAGATCTCTTATCGCAGGGGCCAGTGCTTATGCCTCAGGTGGATCAATTCTCGCTTACGGCCTTGCTCTTGAAAGGGCGCAGCTGAAGAATAAAGATTATTCAGGACTGGTGATTTCGATGCTGTTGAAGGCAAGGAGGCGTTCCACCTCGTTGGCCTACATCTTGATTTGGCGCTTATTCGAGGCATGGTGTGTGGGCAGGCAGGTGAGGCTGGCTGCAGCCTCCACGCCCATCATCTTAGAGTTCTTGCAGGCTGGATTTAACAAGGGTTTGGCCGTGAGTTCCTTGAGAGTACAGCTGGCGGCAATCACCTGTTATCATTTATTTATTTATTTTATTTATTTATTTTTTATACTGTGCTCTTTAGAATCAGTGTGGTTTACATGTATACTAACAGGTACTTTTTTATTCCCTTGTCCCCAAAGGACTCACAATCTAAGTGTACCTGAGGCAGTGGAGGGTTAAGTGGCTTGCCCAAGGCTACAAGGAGTGGCTATGGGACTAGAGACCCCGGTCCCTCCGGCCTGAGGTTGCTTGTCCCCATGTGGGAATTGAACCCCCAGCCTTCCGGCCTGAGGTAACCTGTCCCAACCACTGAGCCACTCCTCCCATCTTCCTCATGGAAAGGTTCAGGGGATAGCATTAGGTATGCACCCAGAGGTGACTTGCTTCTTGAGAGTGGTGCTTCGCCTGCACCCTCCAAGGCAGGCAGTGGTCCCACTGTGGGACCTCAACTTGGTACTGACGGCAATTTGTGGAGAGCTCTTTGAGCCTTTGGCACAGGCTTCGCTTAAGGACATGACCATTAAGATGGTATTCCTAGTGGCTATTTGCTCGGCATGCAGGATTTTGGAGCTACAAGCTTTGTCGTTCAGGGAGCCGTTTCTTTCCTTTTCTAAGGAGAAGGTTGTTCTTTGTCCCATTCCCTCCTTCTTGCCCAAGGTAGTTTCGCCTTTTCATGTGAACTAGTCGATCTCCCTGCCGGTGTTGTTGGGTGCGGAGGAGCCGGGGGCTCGCCAGTCGCTGAAATATTTAGATCTACGGCATGCGTTGCAGCATTATTTGAAGAGGACTCAGGATTTCCTTAGGTCTGATCGCCTGTTTGTGCTATTTGTTGGTCCACGCAAAGACAAAGCGGTGGCTAAGGCTTCTATTTCCAGATAGATTAAGGAGGCAATCTCATCAGTGTATATTCTTAAGGGTAAGCCAGTGCCGTCATGTTTGCGAGCGCATTCTACAAGAGCGCAAGCGGCTTCATGGGTGGAGTGCAATTTGGTACCACCAGTGGAGATTTGCAGGGCTGCCATCTGGTCGTCGCTGCACACCTTTGTAATAAAACATAACTTTTTACACAATAACAGACTCCTCAGTGAGGCAAAGAGTTAATTTAATTACATTACATTCTTGCAAGAAAGGGTGAATGCTTGCCTAAGCTTTCACAATTGTCCTCTATTTCACGGTTCTTTTATAGTACACTATGGGGCTTGTT
The DNA here is from genome assembly GCA_033557465.1 of Ichthyophis bannanicus. Taxonomy (NCBI): domain Eukaryota; kingdom Metazoa; phylum Chordata; class Amphibia; order Gymnophiona; family Ichthyophiidae; genus Ichthyophis; species Ichthyophis bannanicus. The sequence goes on along the minus strand of CM066040.1, from coordinate 10,647,178 downwards.
TACAAAGCCGCGGTAGCGGTTCGCGGTCGTTATCGGAGCCGCGGCCCCATTGAAATCAATGGGGCCGCGGCTCCGATAACGATCGCGAACCGCTACCGCAGCTTTGTAAACAAGCCCCTATGTCTTCTCCCCCTTCCAGCATGTCTATAACTCATTGGTTAATTCTTCCACACCTGTGTCAGGCTACATGTTACTAGCCATGTAGTCTCTCTTCCCAGGATGCAGACATACAGCAGAGGAAGTCAGAAAGTCATTACATACTACACTATGTCCTCTCCCCCTTCCAGCATGTCTATAGCTCATTGGTTAATACTTGTCTCACTCCACTTCTTTGTACTTCTGCACTTGTGACAGGCTACGTGTTACTAAGAACATAAGATATGCCATACTGGGTCAAACCAAGGTCCATCAAGCCCAGTATCCTGTTTCCAACAGTGGCCAATCTAGGTTATACGTACCTAGCAGTTTCCCCAAAAGACACAGGTTCCATAATACTTGTATTGGGTCAAGCAGTGATATCCTGGGTCCCTTTTTAATAATGATTTATGGACCTTTCCTCCTACTAGCCATGTACTGTAGTTTCTCTTCCCAGGATGCAGACATACAGCAAAGGGAGTCAGAAAGTCATTACATACAGAATTATTACAGAGTGGTAAATGAGTGGAATACAATAATTACGTATTGTGGCGGTCGCGCCCCTACCAGGCGGCTGCCTAGTAGGGACGGGAAGCCATCTCAATTCCTCTTTCCCAAGGATTGTAGTTGTGCCAAGGAGATTATGAACCGAGTGGTTGTTTTAAAGCACACAGGAATTTTATTAGCATCCATGTCAAAAAATGGTTGACAAAATCTTCAAAGCAAATGTACACATTCAGGTCAAAGCAAAATACAGGATTATTCTTCTCCTCTTAAAGTAACACTTGTAACCAGTGTTGCAATAAAGATATTTACACAAGCTTCACTTCTTTCCTTTCTCAGGCTTCCATTACTCAGCCTTTATGCACACATTACAGTCCATCTCAGAACAAATTGAAGTCAGGTCACTTTCTTGGCCTGCTACTTCCATGCTTTCAACTGAGCTATAACTTGGCATTGCTTGTAATCGTTTAGGCAGTTTATCCTTAATATTCTTTAGCAGATTAAATAGCCTATGCCACTGAATGACCCTTTCTCCTTTTGGTAGGATTTCACTGGGCTTTTCCTGTTCAGTGTCCCTGGCAAAACCCTTACTCCTATTCCGGGTTTTCCTAGGCTTTAACCTCTCTTCTGAATCAGAGCATGTAACACAGGGTTTAGGCTTTATGGCTTTATCTCTCCTACCTTGGAGTCTGGTTGCAGCACCTTCCTGGCTGAGGCTTCTCCGGCTTGGCACTCCCTCTGTCTCTGAGCTAGACAGTGACTCAGGGTAAGCTCTCCACTTCCCTTCCTGGGGCTTCTGCTGCCTGCAGATAGACCCTTCCTCCGGTGAGTCTAAGCACTCTTGCCTTAGCTTCCTTAAAGCCCACCTTTTCTCTTTCTCCCTGTAGCCAGTCTGTTTGGTCCTTTGCCTGGAACCTTCCCTGTAGCTTCCTGGGCTGCAGTGCTGGCTGCTCTTGTCTCTGCTGCTACTCACTTTGTTTCTTTCATGGTTGCTGGTTCTGCTGTGTTTGCTTTCTCCTGCATCTCTGCAGTTCCTGGCCTTTCTGGCTTCCTTGGCCCCTCTGCTCACTTTGTTTGTTCTTTCAAACTTAAACGCTGAGCAGGGCAACTCCCTTCCTGACTCCACCCACTTGTACCTCCTACTCTTGCCTGAGGTTGTCATGAGGTCTGGGAGTGGCTTAAACCTAGCACTACCCTCTTGGTTTCTCCCGGGGATTCTGCTGTGATGTATGTGTTCTAGTGAACCCATCCCCCGAGCAGAAGAAAAAGTTCTTCTTTCTCCTTTATTTTCATGCTGGGCTGCCTCCTCCTCACCACAGTATATTACATTGTAAAAATAACATATCACATTTGTTTATATCAAACCCCTCCCTCTTTCTTTCTTAGAGTTTTCTTGTTACTTTTTACATTTACTCTACAGTTCCATAGGAAGCTTCTAATTTAGATAACATCCTTCCTGACTCTATCTCTTCCCCTTTATTGTCCATTAATAACATTGCACCTTTGTGCACTGGAGATGATACAATCATTTGTTTAGTGCTTGCCGTTTCTATCAATCTTTGAGTTAGCCCTCCTATACACGGTATTATGCAACACCTCACCATAATTAATTCCCCAATTACAACAAGTACAGAGGTAAATATAGATACTACCACCCCTTTCCACTTCCCAAACCATGACTCCAACCATCCAGTGAGCGAGATATCCGTACCTGAATTTTCTGCCAATTCCTTTGCCAAGGTAGTTAGTCCTCGCAGGGCTTTAGTGATAGTGCCATCAGGGGCCGTGTTATTGGGGATGAACATACATTCCCTCCCCCCCATCCGAACATCACACACGCCCTCTTTTTCAGCCGCCATCATATCTAACTCATTCAGTTCTCCCAGGCCATTCTGCTAGTGGCGTCCAATTGTTCTGCGATCCCCTTTATTGCATCCCAGGTATAATTGATAAACTGCTGTTGGTTATAATATATATAATTTATCTAATCTACATTTTTGTTTATCGTGATTACCCATAACAGGGATTTGAATCCAGCTGCAATCTGGTTTTGTGCTTTATACTCATCCAGTACTCCCTGAGGGACTCCTATTGCATCTATATATACCCTATCAAAAAAATCACCACTAATTTGCAAATAAACAAAACCAAACAAATAACACAATGCAAAAAATATATGTTTATAAACACATTCAAATATTTTTAATATAATTCATAACATATTCAAAATATACACACACATATCATACTGCCCTCAAAAATGCAATTGACAGTGTGTTCCAAAAATTGCATTAACAAAAATAAACAATATATTCAAGATATATATTCAAAAATATTTCACTAACATCAGAGTACCCTGTTAAATCATAAAACCTCAATCACACACAATATATATATAATCTAAACCACATTTTACAAACAATACAATGAAAGTTTCAACAATCCCTATAATAAATAGTAGGCCATCAATAAATTAGTCAAATTACATACAATAATTATCTCACAACAATCCCTTTTTCCTTTTATTCATGAATTATTAAACCCACATTTCTCTATCCATTTTTCTATTCAATCCAACTATCAATTATGGCATTATTAATAATCAAATTACAAGGAGATATACAATGCCGATGATAACCCTTCTCAGGAAGAAGCTGTCTCCACGTGTGCCGAAGAGCAGTCAAAAAGGATTCATCACAGACCAACGGTCCAATGAAAATGTACCAAGGAACCCTCAGAGCTGCTTATATCATTCATCAAGGGAATCTGAAAGGAATAGCGCATAAGTAAACTGACTCCATAAAAAATTGAATCACACATTAAAGCACAACTAATGCAAACAAACCTTCCAATATTTTGATTTCTCCCTGACCCATATGAAGGGAAACTCCGTAGACTCCTCTGTGTCGGCACCAATGCAAGCACAAAATCTCACATGACATTGTTATACTGACTTGACACAGCTGACCGCCGAACTTATAGCAAACACAATAAAATGCGGTTTCGCCGGGTCCCGGCTTCTTCAGGGAAACTTGCCGAAACTAAAAACAAATTAAAATACCCAAATAAAACAACACACCATGTACTAACAACTAAGTATGTATATATTTAATCAAGAAGCCTTACCACGAGTAAATCCCGGTCCCCAATCGAATTGCAAATACAAGGGAACAAGAGATGTCAAAAAACGCCAGCACATGCACTTTTATAAACCAAATTGCAAACAGCAAATCAATAGAACCAATGCCATTCCACCTGGGAATTTAACCCTCCAGGTTCCACAGTATTCCAACGATATATAAATTGTTGTTCCCTGCGGCATAATTGCCGCTGAAAATTACCACCCATAACACCCCTAACTGATTGAAGAGTCATACGTTAGAAAAGTTTTGTTGTTTTGTATTGTTACAAGTTAGGGGTGGTGTGGGTGGTAATTTTCAGCAGCAATTATGTCGCAGGGAACAATAATTTATATATCGTTGGAATACTGTGGAACCATAAACAGCTTTAATACATGGCTCCGGACCTGGTGCAAACATGAAGGATTCAGATTTATAGGCGACTGGGGAAGCAGATGGACCAACAAGAGACTATAATGTGCTGATGGAATACATCTCTCTGTCGCAGGGAAAAGAATCCTAAGTGAAAAATTCAGGCAGTATGTGGCATTTAAACTAGAAAAAGGGGGTGAGGGATGGGGAAGGACAGGTTCAGGACGTCACTTCCGGAAAAAGCAGAATAACATCAGAAACAGCCACACTTTTAAACCACACATCAACGGCAAGTGGGAAGAAGTGAATAGAACAAAATCAATGCAAAATACATGCAAGCCAGTTAAATGCTGGAAAGCAATGAGCACAAATGCTCGAAGCTTAACCAACAAAGTTCCAGACCTGGAAGCCCTAATGGTGGAAATGGACTTGGACATTGTGGCCATTACAGAAACATGGTTTAATGACTCGCATGATTGGGATATAGCCATAGTTGGCTATAATCTATTCAGAAGAGACAGAGAAAGTGGAAAAGGAGGAGGAGTAGCCTTGTATGTCAAAAGCAATACTAAAGCTACTGAAATGCAGGGGGAATGGGGAAAAAAAGAAGCGCTCTGGATTGCGTTGGAAAGAGGAGATGGCACTGTCATCCATACTGCTGTGATCTACAGACCTCCGACTCAATCTGAATCTATTTTGTCAATAGGTTACTGGTGAGAAGGGGCAGTGTCTGCTTTATTTGTACTACTGTCATCAAAAGATGACATGCTCAGTCTCCCAGAGGTTTAGGATTGGACTGGAGTTCCTCAAGGAACAACAATTAGCAGGTAAGACTAATTTAGTCGTGTGGCATTCAGTGTGAAAGACTATAGCATCCCTCTCGCTGGTGGGGAGCACATTATAAAATTAACCAGTAGCAGCTTTTGAAGTGTTGGGATTCTCTTGGGCAGAGACAATAAAGCTTTCTCCTTAAATCTTGTTGAGTACCTTCATGTGGTGACTTTGTTGTATAAAATCTAATACAAATCTCAGCAGGGTAATACTGCAGTTGAAAGATGTTAGGAAAGAATAGGAAGAGTACATACTAGCCACATGTTGTCCAGGATACAAAGGTGCCCACTCCTAGTTTACACACTAGGGCTAGACATACAGGAGCGGTAGTAATAGTGTACAAACTGCAGAGGAAGATAACACCTTGCCACAGTGGACCTATTGCAGTAAGAGATAGTCATAGAAGCTGATGAAAAGTTAAGAGGATAAACTATAGTTAAGTGGACTCCTGCAGATAAGGAAGAGATAATGTACTGCTATCTTCATGCTACAAACCCTATATTTAAATTAAGAGAGTATACAAAGAGAATCTGCCAAAAATGTGAAGAAAGAGGAATATTGCCACACCTCTACATACTCTGGCTTAGAAGTGCAGCTCATAACACTTTTTGACCCAGAGAAAAGCCCAACTAAATAAATAAATAAAATAAATTACTGTCATGGTATGCACAAAGCTAGACCCTTAGCCTCATAAATATAAGTACAGATAAATATGTCTCACTCCCAAACTGTCCCGGTGCTATTCGGATAGTGGGGAGGCGGTGAGAGGAAATATGTAGTGAGAGTATTCGGAGCGTACCGCTGAATATCTCCTGGTCAGTACTTATCCGGTTAATAGGTGCTGCTCACTGGACACGCTCCTTTGAATATCATCCCCTAAGCATCTAAGTAGCTGATAAACAGAATAATTTTAACTTTTTTTTATAACTGGCCACATTCATGGCAAGATTTATGCAGAAGTGATTGTGTGTAGTGCCTGGGAAAGCAGATATGTTACCGATTATAATGGATGTATCACAAAAACATCACATTCAGCTCAATGCTTCATATACGTAACCAAAGCCAAGAATGTTTTAGCCTGGCAGATGAGCATTCAGCAGCTGTGCTTTCTTGCATTTAACAGAATCGTGCCTGGTGTCGCTTGCTGATTTAGTGAAGAACAACCTAGCACTGAGAGATGAAAACACAGAAGTCAAACATAATGCAGCTATTCAATTCATGTGTAAACCAGGATTTAATCCAGAACAAAGAGGGAACATGAGAGCAACGTGTCATAACAAGTGGTTGAGTTATCCATCTTGTACCAGCAATAGTAAGTGTTATCTGCTTAAAGTAATTTCAGTTCTTGATATCTCACTGAGTAAATATATTTTGTTTCTTTAGCATTACCTATAAAGTTGTATTGTTATATTTTGCCTTTAAAAAGTGAATTAGGGCTTTTGTAAAACTAGAGGTTCAATACAAAACTGATGGAGTCTTCTTTCTGCAGGAGTGTACATTTGTGCATATAAGCCTAAGTTGAACCATAAAAAAATACCCATCTTCTACCCCCCTTTGGTCCCCTACAAAATCTCTTAAAATGTAATGTGGATTAGATGCCAAACTAAAAAGTTCTTTAGTAGCCTCTTTTTGCTTGAACATTGGTGGACTATATGGATTCTCCACCCCAAAATCCATCTCTTTGTCCTTTGTAAGGCCTCTGATATTTATTGAAAATTTGATGTGGATCAAATGTAAAACTAAAAAGTCATTTATTGACATAATTGTGTTTGTAGATTCATTGAATATAGGGATCCCACCCAAAATCTTTGTAGATTTAACACATCTACTGACAATTTGGTATGACTTGGATGGCAAACCTAAAGGTTTATTAGGCATTGAGAGTATGCCCATGTACTCATGGGATGTGTGGATCTAAAAAATATGCCACTACAATAATTCTTGTGAACAACCTGACATGTCCTGAAAATACGGTATGGATTACACACAAAACCAGAAAATGCTATACAAGTATTGATTATTGAATATATTCTTAGCACCTATTCCTAATAACTTGTATCCATGCAGTAGTGTTACATCTGTAAATAGACTGTAAATAGTTTCCCCTGTTATCCAAGTTCCTTCCCTTGTTATCTGTAAACTCATGCTTGTTATTGTACTGAGACTTTTTGTTCTATGTGAACCGCGCTGATGCCGAATAGTGCGGTATATAAGAGAATGTAAATAAATAAAAATAAATAAATAAATAAGTATGGCTACATTTTGGGGGATAATTTTATAGTGAATTGAGTGCATAGAATAGAATTTTACATTCTCAGGTAGGAACATGTGAAGTCCTATTTTGCATAGGACATTGAAGTAGGAATTGGGATATCCAGTTTGAGGCATTCACAGTTCCCCCTGTATTTTATAGCAGGCTCTGCACATGCAGAAAAATGTGTGGCATCATTCAGCTGCTTCCATGTATATGTGCCAGTGATTATACATAGAAGTGCTGACTTTTGGTATTCTCACATATAAAGTGCCGGCAACTATGGAGTAAGTATTTAATCATCATTGTCAGCATTTTCATAAAATGCTGCCCACCGAATTTAAAATGGCTTCATACATTCAGTACTGCAGAATATCCATAGAGACCAGCAACTGCTGCTGCTCTAAATAGAATAAAATTACTGAATATATAGATAGCCATGGTTTCATGAGAGAAAGCCAACATGAATTTAGCCAAGGAAAGTCTTGTCTTACTAATCTGTTATATTTTTTTGAAGATGTGAATAAACAGGTAGACAAAGGTGAGCCAGTTGATATAGTGTATCTGGATTTTCAGAAAGCCTTTGACAAGGTCCCTCATGCGAGACTGTGGGTGAAATTATAGTTTGTTTTATTTTACTTGATATATCGCCTATGTCGGGTAACAGCTAGGCAGTTAAGGAAGTTACATTCAGGTACTATATGTATTTCCCTATCCCCTCATTATTCCTATTTCCAGGTCATTTACAAATATGTTAAAAAGCAGTGGGCCCAGCTCAGATCCCTATTTACCTTTCTTCATTGAGAAAATTGTCCATTTAGCCCTACACTCTGCTTTCCACATTTGTACACTGTCTCCTATCCCATGACTTTATAATTTCACCAAAAGTCTCTCATGAGGGACCTTGTCAAAGGCTTTTTGAAAATCCAGATACACTATATCAGCCTGCTCATCTTTGTCAACCTGTTTATTCAGACCTTCAAAAAAAATATAACGGATTAGTAAGACCAGAGTTTCTTTGGCTAAATCCATGTTGGCTTTCTCCCATTAAACCATGGCTATCTACATGTTCAGTAATTTTATTCTTTAAATGATTTCTACCATTTTGACCAGTACTGACGATTTGTGATTTCCTGGATCACAACTGGAATTCTTTTTAAAAACTGTTGTTACATTGGCTATCTTCCAATCTTCAGGTACTACAGTTGGAGGAGTGGCCTTGTGGTTGGGGCAAGGTACTTCAGGCCGGAAGGTCGGGGGTTCAAATCCCACTAGAGGACAGCAACCTTGGTCCGGAAGGACTGGGGTTTCTAGTCCCACAGGTGCTCCTTGTGGTCTTGGGCAAGCCACTTAACCCTCCATAGCCCATGTTCCCTGTAAAATAGTTCTCTGTGTGCTGTGCTTTCCTGTCTAATCAATGTGTTTATACCTCAAAAATTTCCTGTCATGATTTGACAATTTCCAATCTGTAATCAAACCGCTGCTGATCGCTGGAAGTAGCGGTATACAAATGTATACTAAATAAAATAAACAGACAATTTTATAATAATTCACAGATTAGTAATAGTAGGTCTGCAATCTCATATTTCAGTTTTTTGAACACCATTAGATGTATACCATCCAGTCCGCGTGATTTGCTACTGTTCGGTTTATCAAACAGTTGTAATACAGCTTCCCGGTTTATCAATATTTCTTTCAATTCTTCTGCTACATCACCTTTATATACCATTTCAGTAAAGACCAAAGCAAAGAATTCATTCATTCTCTCTGCTATGGCCTTGTCCTCACTTAGCACCCCTTTTAATGGTCCAATTGACTCTCTCACAGGTCTTTTGCTATGAATATACTTGAAAATGTTTTTATTGGGGGGAGGGGAGCAATCGCGAGCCCAGTAAAGATGGCTGCATCTTAGAACTGCTCTTCCTACCTCCAATCCAGATTATGGCATTTAACCTTATTTTGGTGCCCTTTATGTTTAAAACTAACAAGATTCGATGGCTGTTCTATTGATAAGATCCACAATCTAAAAACCTCCTCCTGCACTCCCTGCTCACCTTTGCTGTGCGCCTCTGATGTCGGTCTCCGGAGGCTTAAGTTTCTCAGCTGTAGTGAATGCTGATGGTGCCTTATTTTTTTTCTTTTTCCACCCACGAAAATGTTGCCGCATCCCACTGAGGAAACACAAAGTCTGCTTCTGGGGTCCGGCTGTGGAGGTGAGGGAACGCCTGCTCTGATGATCGCCATCAGATGCACGATGTCGGCTCCTTTTGCCTGATCTGTAGAGCTGTCGGGTCAGTGCGCTGCCTCTCCTTTGCGGGACACTTGTGCTGCAGTGACTGAATAAAATCCTTCCCAGAGATTCAATCTGTATTCCAGGCTGTTGGATTGCTGACTGCTCGGCTGTGTATGATTGCTGTGCGGTTTCTTATGCAGCACCATTCTGGAACTCACACTTGATAGGCAGCGACTTGGCGGGAAAATAAGTGGTGCACGGCCATCTTCTTCCCTGTGAGACCTGTATCACTAGGCTCCTGAGCAGGCTCACCTGTCTTTAGAGTGAGTTGGAGTGAGTTCGAGGTGGGCAGTATACAGAGAAGTGTGGGGGCTCGCTGCTTGCCTACACTGACTAGAGTTCAGTGTGGCTCTCTTTCACCAGACTGCTGTTCTGCTGAGGGCAAATTGTCGCTCACCTTGAAAGGGAGAATCTTCTCAATGCCCAGAAAAGTTAGGCAGCAAGCCATTCTGCAATCCCTGGCTCTACTCCCTTTTTGTGAAACTCAGAGTAGTACCATCTGTCTAACAAGGGGTCAGCTTCTCAAAGAGCTGGGACACTACAAGAGGCAACGATTTAGTGAGGGGCAGCTGAAATACTAGTTGTCTCTTTATTTATAAAGTTAGAAAAATAGTAAAACTAAAAATAAATTTAGAAAAAGAGGAAAAAGACAAGAAAGAAAATGGGAAAGAAGAGAAAATTTGAATGAAAACGGAAAGGGTGAAATTATACAATTAAGAACAAAACAAAAGTGGAACACAAGAATCCCTTGTCTTCTTGAAGTGAACATATTTTCTCAAACAAAAGTAGCACATTTGCAACCATACACACTTCAATTAATTCAAGTAGAGAGAGCAGCAGGTTTGCGGTGTGACAGCTTGTTTTACTAGTGACTTTTATCTGTTATGCTCTGAATTATTGAAGACGTTTTTCCTCCCGAATCTGAGGAAACCTGTCTGCCTACTGAGGACTGCAAAACATTCTGATAACAGTTTGTTGTTTTTTAAGTTGGAGCTCTCTCCTGTGCTTAAACCTCTGTACTGACTTTGGGTACTTTTGTGCTTAACATTTGTGAATCTCTGATCTATTTGAAATTGAAGCAGCCTTTTCATTTCAAGTCATGTTCAACTCTAAGTCTTACGCTGCTGTTCTGTTAAAGTTTGCGTACACTCCTGATTCTGCTTCTTCAACATTTCTTACTCTGGACATGAGTGGAGTCCTCGTACCTTCACAGTGTGTGGCCTCTGGCTCATCTCCGCTGGTGACAAAATTCTTCAGGCGTTACATCTCTTCCGTTTGGACTTTTCCAAAGCTGTGAGTGATATAAGTGATGATCTTAAGTTGCTTGATGATTGTGTGAGCCAGAATGAAATTAATATTGGAGAACAAATTGATGCTGCAGCCCTTTTTCAGTCTAAGCTTGATCAAATTACTAAAGACTTGAAGGAAAAGCACGACAATCTGGAGAATCGCCAAAGACGAAGTAACATCTATGTGGTCGGGAAGCCTGAGCAGCCAGATGATTAAGAGGATGCAGTTTTGTTCATCCAAGAACTGTATGCCTTTTGTTTGCCAGGTGCGCTGGGGCTGGTTAAATTGCAGCACGCAAACAAGGGCTTGGGCATTAAGACAGGCCCCAAATTTCATCCTCAGCCTATAATTACCTGCTTTAGATTCTTAGAAGATAAAGTGGCTCTCATGTGTAGTCTTCACGGCAAACACACTCTCCTTTTTCTAGGTCAAGAGATTCAAATTGTTCAAGACCTCTCTCAATATACTATGGAATGATGGAAAAGCTTCAAACCCTCGATGCAGATGTTGTAGAAGAGATCAGTGATATATCAATGAGTCTTCCCATTTGCTCGTATTTTTGAATGGAATAATGTTACATGCAGACTTTCGGAACTGTCTGATGTATAGACTTTCTGGACACTCTTCAGAACAAGGAAGATGGCTCTCCACATTTGAGGGGTACCCAAGGCAATTGGGAGGTTTCCAAACCCAAAAGGTGCAAGGTCCCGGGTTCTTGAAGGTCTTCAGGCACTGACTAAGATAACTCCATAAAGAAATGGACACTACTGCACTGCCTTAATGTAGGTTGCTATTTGTTCCATGCCTCATTACTGTTTGCAGTATTTAATAGTCAGAACACTGTTTAGTAGTCAGGACATTATGCCATACTTATGTTCTGTCTTTCTCCATAGCTATGAGGAGTGGTTGCTTGAAGTGTGAGTCAGGTTACAGATTTGGCTGTTTCGTGTGGTGGGGTGGGATGGATGAGTTGTGGGTGGTTGGGTAGAGTATGGGAGAATAGGCAATTGTGGGTGATTATGGGTAATGTTAGGTGGCTTGGATTGGGGGGGTGGTATGGCCTCGGGACTAAGTGCCTACCTTTAAGTCACCTTTTGTGTCAAGGTTTCTGTTAGCTCTCTTGTTTCTGTTTCCTTCCTCCAGAGTTAGGATGGAAGGAAGATTAATGGGGGGAGAGGAGGTTGCAGGGTGGGTGGAAGTGGTTTTTGGGAGGGTTTGATGGCTCAGAGGATGAGAATGTTGGGTTTGTTTTAGGGTAGAACAGATTGACTCAGCAGATAGGAGCCTTATGCGGAATTGGTACTCTCCAGTTTCCCTGGTCAGGACACCATTTTTCTCTTCCAGGTTCATTTCTTGATCACCCTATGATAACTGCAGCTATGGTTAAAGTAATCTCGTAGAATATGCATGGTCTTAATAACCTGGTCAAGCATTGTCGGGTCCTGGATCAGCTTGTTCGAGAGAGAGTGGACGCTGTCTTTTCACAAGAGACACACCTTGCATACTGGGATCACTTACAGTTTGCCTCCTGCAAGTTCCCCCAGATTTTTCTTGCCAACTTTTCTTCTCATAGAAGAGGGGTAGCTATTCTTTTTTCTTCAGCATGCCCTTTTTAGATGATTGATCAGATTAAGGACCCGGAGGATAGATTTCTTATTCTTGCAGGCCCGGTAAATGACTCGGTACTTACCCTTGTAAATGTGTGCATACCCTCCTCGATGATTGGCAGTTCCGTTCGGGAAGTCTCAGAGGCTGTGCAGTCTTGACATCAAGGTGAGATTATGATAAGAGGAGAGGTTAATTGCATGATGTCACGGCTTGATCATATTTGCCCTGGAAACTCGTCTTCTAAATCGCCGTCTCAGCTGGTTAACTTGATATCGAGCCTGGATCTTTGCGACGCCTGGTGAACTTTTCATGTTTGCGAATGGGATTATACCTATTTTTTGCAAATTCATAATAGTCACTCTCATATAGATATGTGGTTTGTGTCTTGGACACTTCTACCCTGGCATCGCAGGTATCTATTAGTACCATGGGTCAATCGGATTATGCCCTCATCTCCCTGACTCTGGCCATGGTGGATGCAGAATCACCTCTGCGTACTTGGTCCTTGCCACGAGGATTGCTGCAGAATAAAGACTTTTTAGAGGAGGTTTGTTTAGGCTTGCAAGAATATCTTGCTTTTAATGATTCTTCTGATATCTCGACCTTCTCACTGTAGGAAGCAGGTAAGGCAGTGTTGCACAGGCAGTTAATTTCCTTTTCCAGTGCATTAAAGAAGAAAGCTGTCTCTCAGCAAGAAGAATTATGTCGCAACATTCTTACTCTGGAATACCGTCATACAGTTCGCATAGGCTAGTGAGTCTGCCAGGAGAGCTGGCCGCTCTGGACTCTGGTCATGTTGTGTCTCTGCTCCTTTGGACTAAGAGACACTTTTATGTTTAAGGTCATAGGGCTTGTAAATTGCTCCTTTGGCAACTGCATCGGTTCTCTGCTTTGTTCTTTGCTCGCAGTGTTCCTATTCGACGCTCAGGGGACATGGCCACTTTGCTAAATTTTATGAGGATCTTTACTCGTGTACTTTACATGCGGACACAGCCTCTAAACGGAGCTGGCTACATGAGGTGGATCTTCCCCAACTTCCTCCAGAGGCTAGGGAAGCTCTTGATCATTCCTTATCTCCAGAAACAAGCAGGAATGTAGTCTTCACATATGGGTATTGTCAGCAACGACAGAGCCCGCGCGGGAACGCTTCCCATTGTCCAATAGGAAACCTTTTGGGAGCATCCCACTGTGCCTGCGCCACTGCCTTCCCGCCTTTCCAACTCTTCCTCTTCAGTTTTTCGTTTTCCGTGAAGCTGACAGGCAGCAAACCCTGTCACCGCAGAAATTTTTTTTTTTGTGGTCACGTCTGCCTTCACGTCTGCCTTACCGGTACCACCAGGGCCTTCTTTATTTTCTTATTTCTTCTAAAAAAAAAAAAAGAAAAAAAAAGAATAACTTCTTTTTTGAGGGTCTCCTCTCTTGGTGCTAGGTGCCATTTTGGGCACTAGGCCTTCTTTTCTTCCAAAATGGAGCAACATCTAGTGGTTTCAAAAAATGTTCAAAATGTAGCAGTACCATTTCTGCTACCGACACCCATGATTGGTGTCTTAGATGTTTAGGTCTCATCGGAGTGTCTCCTTTGTAGAAAGATGACCGAAAGAGGCCTGCAGAACAGAACTGCAAAACTCGGCACCCTCTTTGCTTTGGATGCAATGTCGGTTGCATCAACGTTGTCCAGGGCTTCATCTTCCTCCCATGGATCTCAGGTAACCAAACCCAGGTCTTCCAAGATCGGCCAGTCCTCAATGGGTAGATCTCCTTCTAAGCATCGAGATGCTACTAGCGTTGCCCTCGAGGAAACCACACCGGCCAAACAGCCCCGGCAGGAGGTCCCTGCCTCCAAAACATTAATGGGGTTCCATGATGTTCCCAAAGCTTCCACCTCCGGAGAACTCTTGGTGCCATGTTCTGGTGTCGTGGCCTGCTCTGCCGGTACCGACACCCAGACATCGGCAGGCTCCATGGATCAACGTATCCTGGCTATCGAGTGCAGTCTTGCGGCTTTATTAGCAGCCTCGGTACTGCTAAAATCGCTAAAATCGATGCAGTTACCCGTACCGATATTGGTACTGAATGTATCTGCATCGACCGATGCGCCTCTCTCCATGCTTCCACCCATGCCGGCCCTGGAATCGGTCTGCAGCATCGAGGGCCCGGTATCGAGGCATTCCGATGCCGACTTTGATCGATACCGCCGACAAGCAATACGAGAGCATCCGTCCCGACAATACTTTGAATCCTCCGATTCTGATGATTCCGATGACTCTGTCGGTACCAGGGCGGTTCTTCCGGAGGATCCCTCTCCTTCACCACAGCGTCGGATGTCTCCTCCAGAGGACATGTCCTTTCAGGACTTCATACGTGATATAGTACGGGGACTGTCGATCATCGTGACCCCTGAGAAGGAACCGAGAGCTGAAGAATTAGAAATTCTTCAGTATCCGGCAGCTCCTAAGGAGGCTGCTACCCTTCCCATTCACCAAATTTTGCATGATCTCATGCTTAGGATGTGGGAAACACCCCTGATGGTGTCTCCACATTCTAGGAGACTCAATACAATGTACCAGGTACCGCAATGTCCCGGTTTCCAAAAAACACAATTACCACACCATTCCAAGGTAGTGGAATCAGCAATGTGCAGAATCAATCGAGGATACTCGATGCCTTTGGGCGTCAGTGCTTTCAGTCCTCGATGCTATCGGCTAGAATAAGCTTTTACATACTCTATATTTATTTATTTATTTGGACAGTTTTGTATACCACCTTATCCTTAAATCAAAAGTGGTTACAACACAATTGGGGGATACATTTAACACGAGGGGATTTGAGACACATACGCTAATATTATATGGGTATGTTTCTTTGGGAGGTTGCAAGAGATTTGGAACTCATGGCTCCACTTCTTCCCGATGACAAGAGGGCCGACTTCCTCACTCTGGTCAAACATGCCCAGAATGTCTCTAAGTTCATGAACCATGCAACCTTTGATTGCTTTGAGTGCATTAGTAGAACGTCTGCTATTTCTATCGGTGCACGTCGCATTGCCTGGTTACAAGCATCTGATTTAGAACAATGGGTGCAAGTCAAGCTGGGGAATATTCCTTGCACAGGAAAAAACCTCTTTGGCAAGGATTGGCAGGACAAAGCTTCTCAGCTTGAGTCTGAAAACACCACCTTGAACAGACTAACAAGGGCCACAGCCAACCCAGCTAAAAAAAAGACAGTTAAGAAACCCTTTTCAACAAGAAAAATAAATTGTCTGTCTTACTCCCAGACTGTTCACTGCCAGTTCATGCTCCCCAAAAGGGGCAGCAGCAACCCAAACAACAGAGGAAGGCCCAAGTCCCTAGAGCTCAACCAGCTCACCAGACACAGCCTCCTCAGGGGCTTTGACTCCTTCATAGAGAACCTAGTCATCCTACCTCTAAAGGGTCCAGAGCCTCTCACCATTCCAGGCAGACTCTGTCATTTTGCCAAAAGGTGGCAACAGATAACATCAGAGCAGTGGACTCTCTCCATTGTAACAGAGGGGTACAAACTCAATTTCCACAGTATGCCCCCTCCCACCATCACAAGACAGTTCAATTCTCGGGGTCCCTTCACCATTCTCTTGTGTCAAGAGGTCACCTCACTACTTGCTCAAGGAGCAATAGAGGAGGTACCTGTGTCCCAACAGGGCATGGGTTTCTATTCCCCTTACTTCCTCATTCCAAAGAAGACAAGGGGATACAGGCCCATACTGGACCTCAGGGAGTTGAACAAGTATCTGTTCCGAGAAAAATTCAAGATGATCTCTCTCAGAACACTTCTCCCTTACATTCAAAGTCAGGATTGGCTATGTTTTCTAGATCTAAAGGATGCATACACACATATCCTCATTCATACAGATCACAGGAGGTTTCTTCGATTCCTCTTTCAAGGAAGACATTACCAGTACAGGGTTCTACCCTTTGGACTGGCTTCTGCCCCAAGAGTCTTTACAAAATGCATGGCAGTAGTAGCAGCATTCTTGAGAACTCTGGGGATGTTCGTCTTCCCCTACTTAGAGGACTGGTTCATCCGGGCATCAACAGCACCAGAAGCCAGCTCCGCTCTCTCCTGTACAATGCAAATCCTGCAGTGCCTGGGACTGGTCATTAACCTCCCAATTTCTCATCTCACCCCTTCTCAGTCTCTTGAGTTCATAGGGGCTCTCCTAGACACAAAGCAGTCAAAGGCTTTCCTGCCACAATCACGTTGTGCTCGAATACTCCAGCTGACCTCTCAAGCAGCTATGAAACCTTTTCTAACTGCTTGAGAAATGCTTCAGCTGTTGGGGCATATGGCATCCACTGTTCATGTGGTTCCCTTTGCTCACCTACACATGCGGGCAGCTCAGTGGACCGTAGCCTCTTAGTGGACACAGGCGTCGGGCCACCTGGGGGACAAAATCAGAAACACCACATGCCTCATTTTGTCCCTACAGTGGTGGCAATCACTGAAAAACCTTCTCATAGGGTCTCCTTTTCAGCAGCCACTACACCAAGCCACCTTGATGACAGATGCGTCCAAGTTAGGTTGGGGGTTCACTTGGACAATCTCTCCACTCAAGATCTCTGGACCAAGCAAGAGGCTTGTCTTCACATAAACCTTCTGGAACTCAGAACCATCTTCTGTGCTCTTCAGGTATTTCAGGACCGCCTGAGCTACAAGACGGTCCTTGTCCAGACCGACAATCAAGTAGCCATGTTCTATGTGAACAAGCAGGGTGGGACGGGTTCTCAGGAGCTGTGCAACAAAGCTCTATGCCTCTGGGCCTTCGCCAGAGATCTTCAAATCCACCTACTGGTGGTGTATCTTCCAGGCACGCAAAATCTCTTCGCAGACAAACTCGGTCGGGTACTGCTGCCACACAAGTGGTTGCTTCATCCAGAGCAAATTGCTTGAATTTTTCGGATCTGGGGAACTCCAGATATAGACTTCATTGCAAGTCCTCAGAATGCCAAACTTTCCCAGTTCTGTTCCAGAATTCCAGCTCAGAACTGTCAGGCAAGGGATGCTTTCCATCTCCATTGGGGTCAGGACTTCCTCTATGCCTACCCACCCATTCCCCTCATTCCCAAAACTCTATTCAAGCTTCAGAGAGACAGGGGCCAGATGATTCTCATAGCCCCACGCTGGCCACAACAGACGTGGTATCCACTGCTTCTTCGTCTCTCTCAAGCCAAGCATCTGGAGTTGGGATGTGCTCCAGATCTTCTTTCCCAGGAGAAAGGGACACTATTGCACCCAAATCCTCAGTCTTTACACCTGAGGGTGTGGCTGCTGAGAGCCTAGAATTCCAGGATATCAACCTTCCTCAACAGGTTAAGAATATCCTTTTGGCTTCAAGAAAACCTTTCACAAGGTGGGCCTATGCCTTTTAAGTGGAGAAGGTTCTCAATCTGGTGTTCAAAAAAGGAACTTAATCCCTTTTCAGTTTCAGTGGAGGCGTTACTGGAGTATTTCTTCCATTTATCATCCTCTGGTCTTAAGACTAATTCAGTAAGGGTCCACCTTAGTGCCATTGCGTCTTTCCACAAGCCCTTTGATGGAAAACCTGTTTCCTCTCAACCACTGGTAGCGTGATTTATGAGAGGCCTTCTCTTAACTAAATCTCCCATTAAGCCACCACCCGTGGCATGGGATTTGAACCTTGTCCTCGGGCAGCTTATAAAACTGCCCTTCAAACCCTTAGCCACTACATCTCTGAAGTTTCTTTCTTGGAAATTAATCTCCCTAATTGCCCTCACTTCTGCAAGACACATCAGTGAGCTACAAGCTTTAGTGGCTGATCCTCCTTATACAAGGTTCCACCATGATAAAGTAGTTCTTAGGACTCACCCTCACTTTATGTCAAAGGTGGTTTCGCCTTTTCATTTAAACCAGTCGACTTACCTTCTGTATTCTTTCCTAGGCCTCATGCCTCTAATTCAGAAAGGAATCTTCATACTCTGGATTGTAAAAGAGCTTTAGCTTTTTACCTACAGAGAACTAAGCAACATAGAAAGGCTTCTCAGCTTTTTGTTGACTTTGACTCCAGTCATCTTGGATTATCAGTTTCCAAGCAAACTCTTTCTAACTGAATTGCGGATTGCATATCCTTTGCCCATGAGAGCAAAGGGCTTTCTCTCGAAGGTCATGTCACAGCTCACAATGTGAGAGCAGTGGCAGCCTCTATGGCCAATCTTCGCTCAGTGTCCATTGACGACATTTGCAGAGCAGCCACTTGGGCTTCGGTACACACCTTTGCAGCCCACTACTGCTTAGACAAGGACTCCCATCGGGATGTCTCGTTTGGCCAGGCTGTTCTCCAGCATCTCTTTCAGACTTAGAACAACTCTTACCCGCTGTTCCGGGTTTTGATGCCAGAGATCCATGGGAGGAAGCATGACCCATCTCAACCTGGGTTTCATAGCTTTCAGGGGTCATCTCCCTGGCAACTCTCAGCTTGGGAGTCCCCATATGTGAAGACTACATTCCTGTTTGTTCCTGGAGATAGCGTAGTTACTCGCCTATAACAGGTGATCTCCAGGAACAGCAGGAAATGAGTCTTCACAACCCACCCACCTCCCCTAGGAATTGTCTCTCTCTCTCTCTCTCTCTCTCTCTCTCCTTCTTTCCTTTGTCTCAGCTATAAACAACTGAAGAGGGAGAATTGAAAAGGTGGGAAGGCAGTGGCGCAAGCGCAGTGGGATTCTCCCATAAGCTTTCCTATTGATCGCTGGGTAGCGTTCCCGTGTGGGCTCCGTCGGTGCCAACGATACCCATATGTGAAGACTCAATTCCTGCTGTTCCCAGAGATCACCTGTTACAGGTGAGTAACTACGCTTTCTCTTCAAGAAATGCTCCATGTGATTTGCAATCTGAAATCTTCCAAAGCAGCAGGTCCTGACTTGCTTCCTGCCAAATTCTATAAAACCCTGCCCGATCTTTTTGCTCCGATATTGATTTGAGTGTTCAATAATATTTTAACTATGCAATTTCATCCTGCCTCCTTTTATCAAGCTACAATTAAGGTTATTCCCAAGAGAGATAAGGATCCTACGGTGTGCAGCAATTATCGTCCTATTTTCCTCTTGAATACCTATTATAAAATCTTTACTAAACTGCTGTTCAATCACTTAGATTCTAAAATTCAAGATATTGTTTATCCAAACCAAACCGGATTTATCAAGCAATGCTATGGTTTCAAAAATGTTCAGCAACTTATTTATTTACTGCACGGTCTACGATCTCAGAAAGGGCAATATGCGATATTGTCACTATATGCGGAAAAGGCTTTCCACAAAGTGGAATGGCTTTACTTATTTGAAGTCCTAGAATCTTTTGGCTTTGGACCTTCATTCCAGTGCTGTGTAGTGGCTATGTATGCATGCCCATAATGGTTAATGGCTTTCTATCATCTCCTTTCCGTCTAAGTTAGGGTACCAGGCAGAGGTCACCCTTGTTCCCGCAGAAGTCAAAGCTTCTTCCCTGTATTTCCATGACTTCCCCTTCTGTTATGGAATTTCCTGGAGATTTCCAGTTGGTGCATTAGTTTTGATTCCTGGGAATCCTTATTCACCATGATCTTTCAAGTTTTTATCTCTTAATTACGGCCTCCTCCTTAAGAATCTACGATGTGAATTAGAGTCCTGGCAATCCACATCTGTTTCTTGGTTGGGACGAATCAATACCATTAAAATGTTAGTGTTTAAGCTATTATTTTTATTTACCCAGCTTCTGATCACCATATGGATGTCTGTTTTTCTGACCCTTTGTTGCGCTTTCACTCGTATTCTTTGGTGGCATCATAGACCATGGATCAGTTGCTGGTCTTAATCCGCCCTAAGCTCTGGTGGACTTCGTCTTCCTGATACTGAGCTCTATTATAAGTGTGCTTGCTTACGATCCTGGATGTAGAGTGAGTCACTTTAGAGCGGGATTGGATGGCTCCAGTCCCCCTGTCCTCACAGTTTTCCCCTTTTCTTTCATTTCTTCCTTTGGTTTTGTGAGAGACTGATCTTTTTCAGTGGATCCACTTTTGTTGGAGATTATGTGGTCGGAGAGGGGATTTTGAGTATATGTGGTGGTCTTGCCCTTGCCTGTGAGTTTTGGTCCATTGTGCCTATAGATTTTACTTTAGAGTCTTGTATATTGGGTTTTCTGCCCCCTGGTCAGCATAATGGTCTCCCTGGTCGCATTTCTGCCTGTCTCCTACTCGCAGGTTCTTCAGTTATCACTCATTTTTGGAAAAGAGCTAAGGCTCCCTCTTTCAACAAATAGATGGTTAAAATTTGAATGATTTATCACTTGGATAAGCTTACTGCTGCAGTCTGTAGTCTTTTCTTTTCTTTCGTGGTGAAGATATATGGCCTAGGATACTTCATAATGAGAGATGATGTGTATGCTCCACTAGAGACAATCCCCTCTTTTTCAGTTCTAGGCAATTTCCTGTCTGTAGCAAGTTTCTCTGATCTTCGAGTCTGATTTACTGCTCTGTTATACTGTTCTGCCTTTCCTTCTCTTGACATCCTCTGCATGTGTGGTTAGAAATTGGTTGGGGTGGGATGGGTGGGTAGGATGGAGTTAGGGTGAGGGTGTGGTGGTTGGTAATATTGCTAGGATGGGTGAGGTTCTATTGGGTTTAATGGGCTTGTGAATGGTTTGACATGGTTCCTTTGGCTGGTTTGTTTACTGTATTTTCTCAGGCCTCCGTGTTGATCAGGTTGGGTTTGGTCTGGTGCTAGGATGCTTATTGATCAATTTTTTGCTGCCTAAGGTTGTACATATTTTACATGTATTATTGTTTAATAAAATTTACAACATTAAAAAAAAAGAAAATGTTTCTATTATGTGTTTTTGCTTCCATAGCAAGCTTCTTTTCAAATTCTCTCTTTGCCTGTCTTATCAATGCCTTGCATCTAACTTGACAATGCTTATGTTGTTTCCAGTGTTCATTAGTTTCCTTTTTCCATTTTCTGAAGGATGCTTTTTTTTCAACAGCCTCTCTGACCTTGTCTTTAAATCATGCTGACAGTTTTAGGGCCTTACTTGCACTTTTCTTAAAGCGTGAAATACATCTGTTCCGGACTTCCAAGATAATAATTTTAAACAACCCCTATACTTGATGTAAATTTTTAACCTTCGCAGCTGCTCATTTTAGTTTTTTCTTAACTGTTTTCCTCCTTTTATCATAGTCTCCTTTTTGAAAGTTAAAAGGTAGTGCAGTAGATTTCCTTGCTGTCTTCCATTTATTAAATCAAATGTGATCATGCTATGATCACTATTGAAAAGTGGCCACAATATCCTTATCTCTTGCACCAGATCCTGTGTTCTAAGGACTAGGTCCAAAATCTTTATCTTTATCTTTATTAAAAATTTGATAAACCGCTTTTCGTGGAGACATAAAGCGGTGTACAATAAAAGGTTGACAGTGCAAACAGAGAAAGGAACGCCAAAAATGAGACAGAAAAGTATAAAAGCAAAATAGTTTCCCCTCTTGTTGGTTCATGAACCAGTTGCTCCAAGAAGCAGTCATTTGTTTCATCTAGAAATGTCCTGCTGTGACATTGACCCAGTCGATACCGAGGTAATTGAAATCACCGATTTATTACTTTGTTGTAACTTTTATTAGCTTCCCCGATTTCTTTGAGCATTTCATCATCCATCTGTTCATTCTGGCCAGGCAATCAGTAGTACACCCCCACTGCCTTCCCCTTTTTACATGGAATTTCTACCCATAGAGATTCTACAGTGTATTTTGTTTCCTGCAAAACATGAATCCCTTGTGACTCACTGCCCTCTCTAACATAGAATGCAACCCCTCCACCAATTTCATCTACTTTATCATTGCACTATAGTTTGTACCCAGGTATCAGTATCTCATTGTTTGTCCTCCTTCCACCAGGTCTCTGAGATGCCAATCATATCTAACCTTTCATTTAGTGCTATATATTCTAGTTCTCCCATTTTATTTTTTAGACTTCTAGCATTTGTATACAGGCATTTTAGAGGCTGTATTTTATTCATATTAATCTGGCTATCAGTTGATAAGTGTAATTTGGAATCTTTTGGCTCTATACTGAAGGTCATCTAGGTTACTTGTATCTTTGTTGGAACTTCTCTATCAGGATGCTCTAACTTCCCTGTTTTGCTAGTATACTTCAAGGCTACATTCTTCTGAACCATGAGCTCCTGGGCGACTGTTGGCTATTCCCTATCTAGTTTAAAAGCTGCTCTATCTCCTTTTTAAAGGTTAATGCCAGCAGCCTAGTTCCATCCCAGTTAAGTTGTAGTCCCTTTGGATGAGCCCCTCCCTTTCTAGGAATGTTGCCTAGTTCCTAGCATATCCAAAGCCCTCTTCTTTGCACTATCATCTTACCCACATATTGAGACTCTGGTGCTCTGCTTGCCTTTTGGTTCCTGCACCTGGAACATCCACCAGCCACCCCGCTATCTACATGCCTAATGATTGAATCGCCAACTATAACAGCTGCCCTAACCTTTTCCTTATGGACACATGGCCCTTGAGAAACCTCCTCTATGCGAGAGGGTTTTACATCTCCTGACAGACAGGTCCTAGCTACAGGATCACTTCCTGTCACACCAAGGTAATGCTGTCCTTCCACATGACCTTTTTCCTCCATGGCAACTGAGAGGCTGCCAGATTGGAGGTGGGACTTCTGTACTACATCCCTGTAGGTCCCATCTATGTACCTCTCCTCCTTCCTTACGTCCTCTGAGTCTGCTACTCTAGCCTCCAGAGATTGGATTGATTCCCTGAGGGCAAAGAGCTCCTTGCACCTAATAAGATACCCCACCAGTTAGGAGAAAATCGTACTTCTGACACTCAATGCACAAGACTGGATAGCTCCCATTTTGCTGCTGGACTTCTGTCTGCATCTTAGTTCTAAGGTTTTGTTTAGCAATTTAAGTAGTTTATTTAAAGTTGCTAGGAATACCTGTACTGATACAACTATACCAGTTAACTTCAGGGCCTTAATCTATTCCTGGTGATGAGAACCAGATGAACTTGAAATTGACTTTGGCCACTCTTCCCCTTTAATAGGTTTAAGAGCCTATAAAGCTAAGATTATGCTTGGGGTTGGCGGGGTGGGTGGGAGGGAACTAATACTTAGTAAAGGTTGGCTTGCTACACAGGTCACAGACCTGTGCTTCTAAGATAATCTGTTAACAATTCCCTGGGTGATTCACAGAGCCCTTGGTTTGATAGAGAGAGCCTTTCAAATTGCCCCTTTGACCTTTCACTTGGCCTTAACACCTATTTAAAACAAATTCCCAGATCTCTTGCCTCCTAAGTGGAAGGTGAAAAGGTACATAATATATGCCATACTGTGTCAGACTAAGGTCCATCAAGCCCAGTATCCTGTTTCCAACAGTGGCCAATGTAGGTCACAAGTACCTAGTAGTTTCCCCAAAAGACACAGGTTCCACAAAGCTTGTATTGGTGTAAGCAGTGGATATCCCGGGTCTTTTTTAATAATGGTTCATGGACATTTCTTCCAAGAACTTGTGCAAACCTTTTTTAAACCCAGCTACACTAACAGCTTTTACTACATCCTCCAGTAACAAATTCCAGAGTTTGATTACATGATGAGTGAGAAAATATTTTCTCCTATTAGTCTTAAATAGTTTACCCTGTAGCTTCATTGCATGTCCCCTAGTCTTTCTATAGTCTGATAATGTAAACAATCGATCTACATTTACCCATTCCACTCCATTCATTAATTTATAGACCTCTTTCATATTTCCCCTCTGCCGTCTCTTTTCCAGGTTAAAGAGCCCTAATCTTTTTAGCCTCTCTTCATAGGAGTATTTATTTATTTAGACAGTTTTGTATACTGCCTTATCCTTCAATCAAAGCGGTCACAACACAATTGGGGGATACATTTAACATGCGGGGATATGAGACACATACACTAATACTTACAGGGAACATGGGCAATGGAGGGTTAAGTGGCTTGCCCAAGACCACAAGGAGCATCTGTGGGACTAGAAACCCCAGTCCATCCGGCCCAAGGTTGCTGTTCTCTAGTGGGATTTGAACCCCCTACCTTCCGGCCTGAAGTACCTTGCCCCAACCACTAAGCTACTCCTCCCTCCTTCCATCCCCTTTACCATTGTGGTGGCTCTTCTCTGTACCTTTTCTAATAACGCTATATTCTTTTTAAGATAACGGCAACCAGAATTGCACACACTATTCAAGGTGTGATCGCACCATGGAACGATACAGAGGTATTATAATATCCTTTGTTTTATTTTCCATTCCTTTCCTTATGATACCTAGCATTCTATTTGCTCTCTTGGCCGCCGTTGCACACTGGGCGGAGGGTTTTAACATGTTATCCACGGTGACGCCTAAATCTTTTTCCCGGGTGGTGGTTCCTAATGTGGAACCTATCTAGAAATAATTTCTTTCTTTCAACTCAAAGAATATTTTACCCTATTCTTCCTTCTATACTAAGCCTTACTCTGATTTGATTTAAATTAAAAGCTCTCTGCTGGTACTAGATCCTGAATGAGTTTTAAATTTAAACTAAGAGCTCTGTGCTGGTTTTAAAGGTAAACTAAAAGCTCTCTGCTGAGTTTTAAATTAAACCTATAAGCTCTCTGCAGAATTTAAAATATAAACTAAACGCTGTCTCCTGGGTTTTAAATTTAAACGAAAATCTCTCTACTGATACTAGGCTCTGACTGAGTTAACAAATACACTGGATTCTAAAATACACCGATTTATCATTTTTACCCAAGGAATTCTCTTTTCCCCAAGATTTTGAGAATTTCCCAGAAACAAATACTTGACAACTTCAGATTTCTTTCCAGTAGAAGCAGTCCCTTTTAATAATCCTTCAAGACTTTACTGCTTCTCCACTGCGGCAATTTTCCTCTTTCTTCCAGTTTTTGTCAGATTCTCTTTGCATATCCTCTTGATTAAAATATAGAGTTTGTAGCATAACAGTAGCAGCACATTATCTCCTCTTTATCTGCAGAAGTCCACTTAGTTGTAATTAACCCTTGTAATGTTTTCATTAATTTCTGTGGTTTATCTCCTGCAACAGTGGGTCCATGAAGAGGCTCACCGTAGCCTTTATCTGTGGCAGGGATGTTATCTATATTTCTAGTTCTTGCACTATCACAACTACCAGCAAGAGCTCTATTGCATAAGCTACAGGTGGGCACGGTTTTATTCTGGGCAACGTGGGGCCAGTATGTATTTTTCTTAGTCATTCCTAGCATACTTCAATTGTATTTTCACCTTGCTGGGATTTAGTATAGATTTTGTACAATGGGGTCACAGGAATTAGAACCATCAGAAAGCTTTTCATTTAAATCAAATCAGAGTATAGCTTGGCATAGAAAGTTAAATAGAGTAAATAGTCTCTGAGTAGAAAAAAAAGACATTTCTTTCTAGAGAGCTTTTCATTTAAATCAAATCAGAGTATAGCTTAGCATACAAGTAGAATAAATAATCTCTAAGTAGAAATAAATAAATTTGTTTCCAGTGACCTTTACAAAGAGGCCTTCTAGTTAGGAGGCAAAAGATCTGCGAAGTTGTCTTAAATAGGTGTTAAAGCCAAGTGGCAGATCAAAGGGGTAATTTGAAAGGCCCCCTCTATCAAACCAAGGTCTGTGTGAATCACTCAGGAACTTGGTAAGACTTTACCTTAGAAGCACAAGTCCGTGCACTGTGTAGCAAGCCAGCTTTTATTAAGTCTTCTTTCCCTCCCACCCACTGCAGGGATAATCTTAGCTATACAGGCTCTTAAACATATTGAAGGGAAGGAGGTGCCCATATACACTTTCAGGTGCGGCTGGTTATCCTCATCAGAAATAGATTAATTAAGGACCTGAGATTAATCTTGAGGTGAACAAAGTCCATTAAACATATTAGGTATAGTTGTATTAGTATAAGTATCCCCAGCAAACTTTAGTAAGTAAACAACTTAAATACCTAAACAAAACCATGAGGGAAGGATTAGGACAGCTATTATAGTTGGTGATTCGATCATTAGGCATGTAGATAGATGGGTAGCTAGTGGACATGAGGATTGCCTGGAAACATGCCTGCCTGGTGCGAAGGTAGCAGACCTCAGCGCCACCTAGACAAGATTGTAGATAGCGCTTGGGAGGAGTCTGCTCTCTTGCTACCAATGACATAGGAAAGTGTGGTAGGGAGGTTCTGGAGTCAAATTTAGGTTTTTAGGTAGTAAGTTGAAATCCAGAACTTCCAGGGTAGCATTCTCAGAAATGTTTGTTCCATACGCAGCACCCAAAAGCAGGCAGAGCTCCGGAGTCTCAATGGATGAGATGATGGTACAAGGAAGAGGGGTTTGCATTTGTTTGGAATTGGGCAACATTCTATGGAAAGGAGGGGCTTTTCCAAAGGGATAGGCTCCAGCTTAATCGGGATGGAACCAGATTGCTGGTATTAACCTTTAAAAAGGAGATAGAGCAGCTTTTAAACTAGATAATAGGGGAAATCTGACAGTCGCCCAAGAGCGCATGATTTGGAAGAATGTATCCTTGAAGGATACTAGCAAAGTTAGGGTATTTCAACAGAGAGGTTGCAATAAAGACAAAAGTAACTCATATGCCCTTAAGTACAGAGCAGACAGAGGTTAAAGATGCCAAATTACTCCTGTCTGCCGATAACCAGATTAATATTAATAAAATACAATATCAGAGCTCCCCTGAGGGAAAAATAACACTCTCTGCAGCTCCAGCTCCAAAACTCCTGCTCTGCAACAGCACAAGAGGTCAGATCTCTGCTTTCTCCTCTCTGCTACACGAGGCTGCTCTGGCTCCGCCCACAAGGGTTTCCTCATAAAGATCAGTGTACCGAAGGCGCGCCACACCTGGCGGGCCTGCGCCGGAGGACCTCACTTTGGAGTGGCCCTTTGGTGTGGAACTAAGGAGGAATACCAGGACCAGCAGAACATCAACAGCCACCTCAGCAAGAGCCTAACATTGTCCTCCATAAACTCCATACACCTAGCAAGCACTTTGGCATGGCCCTTCGGTGTGGAACTGAGGAGGAACACCAGAACCAGCAGAACATCAATAGCCACCTCAGCAAGAGCCTAACATTGTCCTCCATAAACTCCACGGATATCACCTCTCCAGCAGCAGACCCTATCTCACCAGCTCTGCTCCAGGATCTCGGGGTACTCCTAAAACCATACCACCCTTACTGGCTCCAACATACCTCATAACACCATTCCCAATCAACCTAGCCTACTATAACATCATTACCAACACACACCCTAACCACCCCACTCCAAACACAACACCTACCCAATCTGCTAACATCACCAACCCCCCCTCCACAAGGGGCAATGCTCACACACACCCCCACACCAACCCACACCTCCAACCTCACAAACACCCACTCTCTCTGTCACCCTAATAAATGCAAGATCTGTCAGAAACAAACTCCCCATGCTCCAAGACCTGATCATATCCCAAAAGATCAACATTCTCTGCAAAACCAAAACCTGATTCACAGACTCTGACACAGTACTCATGAACCAACTAAAACCTAACGGATACAGTATACACAACTGCACCCGAGCCCATGCCAGAGGAGGAGGAGTAGGGGAACAGGAGGAGGAGCTTAGCTCTTGCAGGCACAGGAGGGAACAAACGAAGCAAGAGAGGCAGATGGGTTTGGAACAGACTGCTTTAATGATGAGGGTCCCTACGCGTTTCGGCTAACGCCTTCCTCGGGGGACATACAGCTACCATGAAATTGGACAAATAAAAATAAAGGTACACCTTTTAAAAGAACGGCTTAGAATAAAATATACATAACAAAGTAAATGATAAATATTAATAATAATAATATTAACATAATGGACGGTAAATAGTATATTAAGAGGATAGTCACAGAAGCTCTAAAATATCTATACGAGGGAATGTACACTTAAACCCAAAGGACATACAGAAAAGCTTTAAAAAAGAAGAAACATAGCTGTATGTCCCCCGAGGAAGGCGTTAGCCGAAACGCGTAGGGACCCTCATCATTAGAGGAGGAGGAGTAGCCATCATAGCAAAATACGACTCCACCTCAGAAACCACGCATCAGAAACAACCAATGAAGTGGACCTACTCACTCTCACCAACAAACACCTCTCCATATGCCTAATCTAGAGAGCACCCACTGCATGTACTGATCTATCAGACATGCTAAAGCATGTATCAGAAAGTACGATCACCACAAAAGAGACTTCAACCTCCCCTCACTGCAAGAAAACATGCCAAAACCTTTATCAGTGCCATAGCAGCAATGGACCTGACTCCGATCATACACGAGTCCACTCACAAAAAAGGAAATACTCTCGACCTGATATTCTTCAACTCCCAAAGCACCACCTCATGCAAGAAACCTAAGATCACAAGCGTACCATGGCCTGACCACCACCTCATAAATCTTACATACATCTACCAGCACATTAACACCAAAGAGATCAACTCACTAGAAGATTTAAACCATTCAACAAAGAGGACTTCCTAGCACAAATGTTACCTAAACTCCGAACAGACTCCACCAAAATTGAAGACCTGATCAATACCTGGAATACTGTGATCTCATCTGCATCATGTAGAACGACAAACAACAAGACCAGAGCTACCACAACAAGAGCCCGATGGTTCACCCCTGTCCTATGGAGACTAAAGACCCAACTGAGGAGAACCGAGAGAAAATGGAGAAAGACCAAAAAAGAAACAGACAAAACGAGGTACATGAGCGAACTAGATGCATACCGCACAGAAACAGACAATGCAAAAAGGACCTACCAATCAAAAATCATAAACACCTCAATAAACAGATCACATGAACTCTTTGAGATTGTCAAGAAGCTAACAAAGGCACCCAACCAATCTAACTAGCTCCCTAACATCCCACCAGAACAACTAGCATGCCAATACAAGCAGCTCCAACAACCAACCAACCCAAAAGTGAATGCAACAACAACCACCTACCCTACTGCTAAGGACACTGACTGGAGCACATTTTAAACAGTCACCAAAGGAAAGATAGAATCCACTATCTCTTGCCTAAACACCACCACCTCTCCATTAGATCCATGTCCTGTGGAATGGATAATGAAAACCAAGGAGGACATAAGCACAGCCTTAACCCACATAGTCAACGAATCTGTTAAGCAAGGACACATGCCAGACGCCCTCAAAACAGCCGTCATTTGCCAAACTATTAAGAAACACAACCTGGACCCCCTCGACCCCGCCTCATTCAGGCCAATAGCAAGTCTTCCATTCACTGCTAAAATAATCGAGAAGATAATTCAACAACAGCTTCAAGACCACCTCGATACCAACAACATCCTGGACCCACAACAATACGGATTCTGCCCATCCCATGGAGTTGAGACCCTCATGATATCACTACTGAACACCCTAATCAAAGGTACATAGACAAAGCACTTTGGATATGCTATGATCTATCTAGACATATCCTCAGCATTTGACACCATTTCCCACAACACACTCCTACATAGACTACAAGAGATTGGCATCAAGGACATAATGCTACAATGGTTCCACTCCTACCTGACCAATAGACAACAGCTAATCCGTACAAACATGGCAACCTCCCCCCCTTTTCAACAGCACCAAGGAGTACCCCAAGACTCCACACTATCCGCGATGCTCTTCAATATCTACCTACAGCCACTCTGCTCGGTAATACGTGCTCACAACATCAACTACGATATCTACGCAGACGACATAATGCTTTATGGACCCATCACAACCACAAACCCAACAAACAATCACCTATCAGACTGCTTTATTGATGTCTCCTGCTGGCTACAAGAGAACAACCTCTCCATCAACATTAAAAAAACAGAAGCCCTCATTGTGACCAAGGACCCAAACTTCACCCCACCACCACACCTCACCTTGGGAACCACCCAAATACAAGTCCAACCCCACATGGGAATCATCATTGATCAAGCCCTTACATTCAAACAACAGATCAAATAGACGGCCGGAACAATATTCCACAAAGTAAAGACAGTACAACGGCTCAGACCACTCATCGACCCACAGGACTTCAGAACAGTCATGCAGGCCATGACACTCCCCCAGCTGGACTACTGCAATGCAATCTATCACGGACTACCCGCCGCCCACACCAACCCCCTATGGACTGCCTTAAACACTACCGCAAGAATCATCCTCATCCAGAAAGCAAAATAACACAATCACATCACCCCAGTCCTGAGAGAACTTCACATCCTGCCCCTCGAAGCAAGGATTAAATACAAATCCCTCTTACTTATCCACAAAGCCCTCCATCAAACCCAGACCACACAACTTCGGACTCTACTACCTCACCCTACTCTCAACAGACCAACCCGTCAGACTACCAGCAACACTCTCACTATCCCCCATGAATGAACTAAGTTCAATCAGCAAACCTGCAACAGAGCATTCGAACTGTACGCACCCTCCCTCTGGAACTCCTTCCAGAACCAGATCCGAAGCACCAAAGACCACTCCGCATTTCGGAAACAGTTAAAAACCATCCTATTTCATAAATATCTTGGACCTGAAACAGATACCTCTCAATAACTGCTCACCAGAACCCCCTGACCTACCCCCCCAGCAACCATCTAAGAGACTACCGAAAAACATTTACTGTCTAGTACTGTTACTTTCTGTGAAGATTAACAATGTTATCCCCCTAGTGATGGCCCCCTCCCTCTTTCTGTCAACTTGATTATTGTCCCCCTCCCCTTTTATGTTAAACCGCTTTGACCCAGTGAAAAGCGGGATACAAATGCAGTTAAATAAATAAATAAATGAAATCCTTGTATGCAAATGCTGTTGTTGTTGTTAAGTGCTGTCGAGTCGGAGTCGACTCATGGCGACCCTCTGGATAGCTATCCTAAATTGTGTTCGGTCTTCAGTCAGGCGGCTCATTGTTGACAGACCGGTACCCGTAGCTGCTGTTATTGTATCGATCCATCTCATTGCTGGCCTTCCTCTTTTGCGTTGACCTTCTATCTTGCCAAGCATGATGTCTTTCTCTAATGATCTCTCCGCATGATGTGTCCAAAGTATGAAAGTCAAAGTCTTGTCATCTGAGCTTCTAAAGAAAGCTTAGGTTTGATCTCCTCTAGTACCGACTGGTTTATTCTTCGGGCAGTCCATGGTATACACAGTATTTGCCGCCAGCACCATAATTCAAAGGCATCAATTTTCTTCCTGTCTATCTTTTTCACTGTCCAGCTTTCACATCCATATGATGTTATTGAAAATACCATGGCTTGAACAAGTCGAATCTTTGTATGGAGAGAGACATCTCTGCTCTAGAGAATCTTATCTAGGTCTTTCATAGCCATTCTGCCAAGAGCAATGCGTCGTCTGATTTCTTGATTGCTTTTTGCTTCTTTATTGATAGTTGATCCAAGTAGGTTAAAGTTGTTCACAATTTCAATTTCTTCTCCTTCAACGATGAACCTGTTGATTATGCCAGTTGTCATGATCTTTGTCTTCTTTACATTAAGGTGTAGGCCCATTTTGAGACTATGTTCTTTGATTGTGAGAAGCAAATGTTTCAGATCATCTTCACTTTCAGCCAGTAATGTGGTATCATCAGCATAGTGAAGGTTGTTGATGAGTCTTCCACCAATCTTCACACCTCTGTTGTCTTCACACAATCCTGCTTCTCTGATGATTTGTTCTGCATATAAATTAAACAGGTAGGGGGAAAGTATGCAGCCTTGTCTTACACCTTTGCTTATTTTAAACCATTCTGTTTCTCCTTGTTCCGTTTGAACTGTTGCTTCTTGATCAATGTACAGATTGTGCAATAGTACGATCAAGTGTTCAGGTATACCCATACTTCTTATTGGGGCCCAGAGTTTCTCATGGTTTACACAGTCAAAAGCCTTGCTATAGTCGATAAAGCACAAATGGATATCCTTTTGGTATTCTTTAGTCTTTTCAAGGATGAATCTCACTCCGCAATGATGTCTCTTGTTCCTCGCCCTTTCCTGAACCCTGCTTGCACTTCAGGTAGTTCTTGTTCCAGGTATGATTGTAGTCTCTTTTGAATAATCTTCAGTAGAATCTTGCTGACATGTGGGATCAAAGCAATTGTGCGATAATTTCCACAGTCAGTTGGATCACCTTTCTATAGTATTGGTATAAACACAGATCTTTTCCAGTCAGTTGGCCATGATGCTGTCTTCCATATTTCTTGGCAGAGTCTTGTAAGTATGGTAACAGCTGCATCAGATTGCTGTAATACTTCTATGGGAATGCTATCAATGCCTGGTGCTTTGTTCTTTGATAAGGCTTTCAATGCTGCTTCAGCTTCTTCTTTCATCACCAATGGTTCCAGATCATAAGGTACAGATTGAAACGGCTGTTGGTCCACTTGATCTTTATCATATGAAAACTCTGTATATTCCTTCCATCTTTTCTTGATCTTCTCAGCATCATTCAACATAGAACCTTGAGCATCTTGTAACATTCCAATTCGAGGCTGGAACTTTTTCTTTAACTCTTGTAGCTTTAGGAAAGCCAATCTTGTTCTTCCTCTAATAGTTTCTGCTTCTATTTCCTTGCATGCATCATTGTAGTACTTTTCCTTGTCCTGCCTTGCTGCACGTTGGAAATCTCTGAGTTCTGTGATTGTCTTTCTTTCTCCTCTGGCTTTAGCTTCTCTGCGTTTCTGGGCAATTTTCAGAGTTTCTTCCGTCATCCATTTTGGCCGTTTTTTTCTTTTTCACCTTTTGTAGAGACTTCTCGCTTTCTTCCAACACAACCTTCTTGATGTCATTCCATAACTCTTCTGGAGCTCTATGATTTGTATCTAAAGCAGCAAATCGATTTTGCAGGCTGTCTTTAAATTCCAGTGGTATTTTCTCAAGGTCATATTTTGCTGCATTCATGGGTGGATTGCTCTTTTTCAACTTTAGCTTGAGTTTGCATACTAGTAGTTGATGATCTGTACCACAGTCAGCTCCAGGTTTTGTCTTTGTTGATGTTATAGAGCTTATAGAGCTTTTTCATCGTTGACTTCCACAGATGTAGTCAATTTGAATTTTATACCATCCATTGGGTGAAGTCCATGTGTACAGTCGCCGCTTGTGTTGCTGGAAAAAGGTGTTTGAGATGAATAGATAGTTGGTCTTGTAGAATTCTATCAGTCTTTCTCCAGCTTTATTTCTGTTGCTAAGACCATATTTTCCAACTACTTTGTATTCTTCTTTGTTGCCAACTTTTGCGTTCCAGTCACCCATGACTGTTTGCATGTTCTGTCAATTTCAGCTTGTACTTGTTCATAGAACTCTTCAATTTCATTATCTTCTGCAGCTGTTGTTGGGGCATATACTTGAATTGTAGTTGTGTTGATAGGCATTCCTCGTAGACGAACAGAGATTAAGCGTTCGCTGACTGCATTGTATTTCATTACAGTTCTTGCAAGTTTCTTCTTTATTATAAATGCAACACCATTTCTTCATTGTCTTTCATTTCCAGCATAGTAGACCATGTGATCATCTGATGCAAAGTGCCTGATGCCAGTCCATTTCAGTTGGCTGACACCCAACAGATCAAGTTGTACACGTTCCATTTCATTCTTGACCACCTCCAACTTCCCTTGGTTCATGCTTCGTACGTTCCATGTTCCAATGTGTAAGACATCTTTACAGCTTCTGACTCTCATTTCATGTGCAGCTACATCAGCAGTCAGACGTTCCGAGGGCTTTGATCCAACCACATCATAAATGCTGGCTTTACTCTGAAAAGTCTTCAGCTCTTCCCCAGTAGCTAGTGGAGTGCCTTCCGACCTGGGGGTCTCATCTTCCAGCACTACAGCACAATTTGTTTTGTTATAACTATCCATTGGGTTTTCATGGCAAGATACAGAAGTAGATTGCCGGGCCTTTCTTCCGTGCAGTTTAAGTTTGGTGGTGTTGCCGTTGTCACAGACATGTGATCCTGCGCCGTCAACACTATCCCATTCTGCTGCTGCCCAGATGGATGGTTTGTCTTGGTCTGGCACCTCAGCTGAGACCACTGTTCCCTCTAAGCTGTGCACGCGTGCGCACGTACACACCTCGCCAAGCGAGCGCACATACTTTATAACAGAGCGCACAAAAATTACAGTTCTGATTCTGATAGAAAACACAGACGTCTTAAAATTTAAAAGTTGTTGTGTATTTATGGTTTTCACAAGTTCTACAATATTTTCTAGTGCAATCAATGTGGTGTACATACTGAATTCTGACGTGTAGTCAAATTTTAAAGCATATAACTCCGAGTGTCGTTATGTGGTGCACAAAAATTTAACCTTCCTTCAAAAGCTGCACAGCTGATATTTTATGCGCACACAGCCTACAGAAAATTAGAGGGAACATTGGCTGAGACCTGTCCATCTTGGGAGACCCTGCCAGTAGTTAAACTACCGATAGTTTAGCTCTCAGCATCACTGATGCACACAAGCCCTCATAGCACGACAAGCTGCAAACCAAGTGAGGGATGCAAATGCTAGAAGTGTAAAAAATATGATGGGAGAGTTATAATATATAACTCTAAATGAGAGGTTAGATTAAAAAATACCAAATAAATAAATACATATGGTTGGTATCTGAGACCTGGTGGAAGGAGAACAACCAATGGGAACTGTGATACCTGGGTACAATTTATATTGCAATGATAGAGTAAAAAAATACTAAAAACATATCTCTTCCAAGAGGAATACAGTACATACTATACTTGGACCCACAGATCCATCCACCCTAGAAGCAAACTATTAAAAAATCAGTAGCCCCATTATATTGTAGAATTGCATATAGTATGCCCTCATACATTCGCGATTCGCAAATTCAAAGATCCGTGAACATTTCATTGGAACTGAAGGGTTGGAAGTAGCCAATCACAGAGCATGCTTACCAGCTTTCCTCGCTGCTGACTGGATGCTTTGTGAAATTGCGGTTCATCTTCCCGCATTTCAGTTCAACACGAGCATATTACTTACAAGTGTTATAACTATTTGCAGTGTCCTTGGCATACTTATTTATGAAAACCCTCAAGATGCCTAAACGTTCCATACATTCTAAGGCTCCTAGCAGTGTTCCTAAGTGTCAGAAGAAGGTGTTGACGCTAGAGGAAAAAGTCAAAGTTTTAGATTTGTTGAAATCTTGTGAAACAGCTACTAGGGTAGGACGCCAATATGGCATGAATGAAAGCACCGTACGCCCTATAAGGAGTAAAGAAGCCAAAATTAGAAAATTGGTCTCCAAGAGCTACCTGCAAGGAGCAAAGCAGGTTTCAACAAAGAGAGACCCGTACATTGTTAAAATGGAATCAGCCCTGGCAATATGGATTGAAGACAGCCGTAAAAAGGACATCCCCTTGCAGGGCAACGCGATTCAGCAGAAGGCTCTGAATCTATATAAGAAGATTGTTGAAGAGGACGCACAAGACCCACAGCCAGGAACATCGATAGCACCAGAGCCTGGAAGTTTTCAGGCCAGCAAGGGGTGGTTTGAAAAGTTTTCAAACCATTATAACCTAAAGAGTGTGAGATTGCATAGAGAGGCTGCATCTGCCGACGTAGAAGCCGTAGAGAAGTATCCGGAGACCTTCAAACAAATCATCCAGGAGAAGGGATACAGGCCTGAACAGGTCTTCAACATGGACGAAATAGGATTGTTTTGGAAGAAAATGTCATCGAGAACATACTTGATGAAGGAAGAGGCCAAAGCTCCTGGATTTAAGGCACAAAAGGACAGAGTCACACTCATTATGTGTGGCAATGCTGCTGGCCACTTGCTCAAACCAAGGCTGATTTATAAGTCTGCAAACCCCAGGGCCCTCAAGAACAAGAATAAGAATGCCCTGCCTGTCTACTGGATGCATAGCTCCAAGGCCTGGATAACCAAGGTCATAGCATCTGACTGGTTCCACCGGTGTTTCATCCCTGAAGTGGAGAAATACCTTCTCAGCCTAGGCCTTGAATTTAAGGTGTTGCTAATCATGGACAATGCTGGAGGGTACCCCTAGATCTGTCATATGATGGTGTTGCAGATCGAATTCCTCCCTTCCAACACCACCTCCCTCATACAACCTATGGACCAAGGCGTGATCCGTGCCTTTAAGGCCCTCTACACACGTAACTCTATGCAACACTTGGTCAATGCAATGGACATGATGGAGAACTTCACCTTAAAGGAATACTGGAAGAAATTCACCATAGCAACGTGCCTTACTGTAATTAAGTCTGCTTTCAAAGAAATGAAGAAGGAAACTCTCAATGCATGCTGGAAAAAACTGTGGCTAGACATAACCCACGACTACAAGGGCTACTCGCCGGAGGAGATTCATAATGAGGCTGTCAGCAAGACTGTAAAACTGGCAAGATTTCTTGGGGGTGAAGGATTCGAGGATTGCACCGAAGAAGTCAACAAACTCTTCGATGCCCACTCTGACCCCCTGACGGATTATGACTTGCTTGAGCTGACTAAGTCAGCAAGTGAAGAGGAAGAGGAAACAGCTGAAGAAGAAAAAGAGGAGGACGAGGGTCTTTCATTGGAACGTCTTGGAGTAATCATGAGGACTCAACAGCAGTTGCAATCCTACATAGATCCCTTTTTTGAATGTGCTCTGAAAACCGTAAATGGATTAAATTCAGTCATGGAGACATACAGAGCCCTCTACACCACTATGAAAAAACAGCATCAGCAGAGCAAAATAACTTGATTCTTCGAGCCAAAACCCAAAAGCTCCCACGAACCCCCACATTAAGAAGCCCAGTCAGAAGAGTCTCCTCTACCTGAGCACATAGTATTTTTCAACTTATTATTTCTGTAAGTCTTGACATAATTTTTAATTGATTGAATACCTGTACTGTTTATTTTTTAATGGGGTAATGTATTAAGCTAACTTCTAAAAAAAAAAAAAAAAAAGTAAAGTGTTTGGGAGCATGACTGAGGTCATATTTAGGGTTTAAACTATAGAAATAAGCATATAGTGGTGTGCAAAAGTCTGGAATCACTTGTGAGTTTTGCATTTTTTGTACTTTCTAACGTTTTGTTTTGTTTTTTAATTTTGCATTAGCCCAGCATATTCATCTTTCTACCACGTTAAAAGGGATACATTTGGCTATTAGAGTTGACTTTTTTGCATTCCTTGATTCCAACTTAAATACTTTACAGACACTGGGAGATAGCAACTGCGATTTTTGTGGATCCTGCGTAAAAATTGGATCGAGATTATCCATTATGCACACATTATTTCTGACCAATCAGGAGGCTGGTTTCAATAACCAATCACAATGCAGATATCTAACCAACAGTGCAGCTATAAAAACGCGCAGAATTTTTGAATTTCATACGCTTTCTTGATTGACCATGAAGATGACTCGGACCCTGACGTTGGAGGAGCGTGTTCGTTTGGTGTCCCTTTATGAGCGAGGAAGGATTTTCAAGCCGTCAGATAGCCAGGAAAGTTGGCTGCAGTCAGAGCGCTGTTAAGATTGTACAGAAGAAGAAAGAAACGAGTTCAGTGGTGGACACAGCGCTGGCCCGTCCATTGAGCGAGAATGTTTTTTGCACAGGGCCCTGCGTTTCAGGGGGCCCTGCACAAAGAACATTCTGATTTAAAAATAAATTAAATTAAAATAAAAAAAAACTGGCTGCTGCCGCAGCAGAATCGAGTGTCCCGCAGGGCCCCCCTGCCCGGCTGAGCCCGTCCTGCCCGGCTGAGCCTCTCCGTGATGGCTTTCAGAGCCGTGAAGCGAGAGTGTCTCCCTCACGACTCTGTTAAGCTTGCAGGGGCAGATGGGAAATTTCCCATCTGCCCCTGTGGCCTTAATAGAGCAGCGAGGGAGACACACTTCCTTCACGGATCTGAAAGCTGTCGCAGAGAGGCTCAGCCGGGCAGGGGGAGCCCTGTAGGACACTCGATTCTGCCACGGCGGCAGCAACCAGCCTTTTTTTTTCTTTTTAATTTTTCCTGGACCGATGGGGGGGGAGGGGGTTAGGTTGGTAATGGTAATGGGCTGTGGGCTGATGGGGGGTTAGGACTGGTAATGGGCTATGGAGGGGGTTAGGGATTGAGGTGGGCTGGTGGGGTTAGGAGTGGTAAGGGGCTGTGGGCTGATGGGGGGGTTAGGACTGGTAATGGGCTATGGGGGGGTTAGGTCGAGGTGGGCTGATGGGGTTAGGATTGGTAATGGGCTGTGGGCTGATGGGGGGTTAGGACTGGTAATGGGCTATGGGGGGGCTAAGTCTGGAAATGGGGTGATGGGGGGTTATGACTGGTAATGGGCTATGGGGGGCTCGGACTGGAAATGGGCTGATGGGGGGGTTAGGACTTGAGGTGGGCTGATGGAGTTAGGACTCGTAATGGGCTATGGGGGGCTGTCTGGAAATGGGGTGATGGGGGGATTAGGACTGGTAATGGGCTATGGGGGATTAGGACTAATAATGGGCTATGGGGGGGGCTAGGATAGGAAATGGGCTGATTGGGAGGGGTTAGGACTTGAGGTGGGCTGATGGGGCTAGGACTGGTAATGGGCTGTGGGCTGATGGGGGGTAGGACTGGTAATGGGCTATGGGGGAGCTAAGACTGGAAGTGGGCTGATGGGAGGTTAGGACTGGAAGTGGGCTGATGGGAGGTTAGGACTTGTACTGGGCTATGGGGGGCTTAAACTGAAAATGGGGTGATGGGGTTGTTAGGACTGGAAGTGGGTTGATGGTGGCTAGGACTGGTAATGGGTTGGGGGGTTGCTAGGACTGGAAATGGGCTGAGTGGAAGGGGAGGCTTGAACTGCAAATAGCTGATGGGGACGGGGACTTGGAATGGAAATGGGCTGTGAGGGGAGGGAGCTAGGACTCGAAATGGGCTGTTGGGGGGAGCTAAGATTGGAAATGGGCTGTGGTGGGGGCTTGGATTGAAATGGACTCATGGAGGGGCTAGAACTGGAAGTAGGCTCATGGGGGGCTTGGATTGGAATTGGGCTGAGTGGAGGGGAGCTAGGATTTGA
This sequence comes from Ichthyophis bannanicus, assembly GCA_033557465.1. Taxonomy (NCBI): domain Eukaryota; kingdom Metazoa; phylum Chordata; class Amphibia; order Gymnophiona; family Ichthyophiidae; genus Ichthyophis; species Ichthyophis bannanicus. Next base: position 10,607,723 of record CM066040.1, on the reverse strand, counting down.
CATGGGCTGATGGTGGGGCTAGGAAATGACTAGAAATGGGCTGATGGGGGCTGGGATTGGAAATGAGCTGATGGAGGGATACGGATAGGACTGGAAATGGATGGGGGAGCTAGAACTGGAAATGGGCTGATGGGGGGCTAGGACTGGAAATAGGCTGATGCGGGGACTAGAAGGGAACGGATGCTGGGTGAGGCTGGAACTAGAAGGGAGCTGATGTTGGGGGAGGATTAGAATGGGATGGGGCTGGGAGAGTGAAATGGAGAGGGGAAAAATATTTTGTGTGGGAGGGATGAAAAATCTACAATTGGCCGGATATTGGGAGAGTAAGTGGGGATTGAGGATGGAGGGGTAAAATTTGAGTGGATGAAATAGGAATGAGGAAAGAGCAAAAGGAGAAAGATTAGTATGTTAAAGCAGATGTAGAGAGAGAGAATGGAAAATAGCTAGAAGAGAGAAGAAAGGACAAATGAACAGCAGACGATGGAGAGTTAGCAGAATACACGAAGAAACCAGAAGAAAGTGGCTGGAGCAATTGCAACTGAGGCAGAGTTATTAGGAGACTTACCCTCTCATGATGATTTAATAACTCCATCATCTGGTAAAGTAAGAAAGTTGAAAGCACAAAAGCGGCGTGAGAGACTTTGCAGAGCACAGAGTAGGGTTGAGATGTTAGCTGGTCAGAGTTTACCCTGGGTGCCAGCTGAGTTAGTGGCAAAGTTTCCTAACTTTCCACAAGAGCAGCGAGCTGATCAAGCTCTCACCCGAGCTTTTAAGTATGCTCAGGAGGTCAGGGAGGAGTTGCCCAGATTCAGACTAGATAATGACATATTATATAGAGAGAGTCAGGACCCCAGGAATGGGACCATACGTAAACAATTGGTGGTACCCACAACTTTCAAAGGGCTAGTACTTAGATTAGCACATGGATCATCCAGTTGGAGGTCATAAAGGGATGCAAGGAACGCTGGATCAAATACTTATGCGTTTTTACTGGCCAGGTATCTTCAAAGAAACTGCCCAGTTTTGTGCTGCATGTCCAGCGTGTCAGCGAGTTACAGCGGCTCACCCATCGGTGGTGCCATTGATTCCCATGCCAATTATCACAGACCCAATTGGTCGCATTGCCATGGATATTGTAGGCCCATTAGTCAAAACGCCCCGAGGTTTCCAATATATCCTAGTTATGGTAGATCAGGCAACAAGGTTTCCCTGGGCTATACCACTGAGGAATGTTTCTGCAAAAACAATAGCTTTAGAGATAGTAAAATTGTTTGGTGAAGTGGGATTCCCAAGAGAGGTGTTGACTGACCGAGGGTCCAATTCTGTATCCAAATATTTGACCCAGGTCTGGGATGCCTTTGGCATTCATCACGTGAAAACCTCAGCCTACCATCCACAATCAAACGGTTTGGTGGAGAGATTCAACCAAACTCTCAAACAAATGTTGAGAAGGGGGTTAGCAGGAGAGGTAAAAGAATGGGATATGTTATTGCCTTTTGCCTTGTATGCCTGCAGGGAAAGAATTCAGGTGTCCCTAGGTGTAATTCCATATGAATTGATGTATGGTAGGGCTCCACGGGGTTTGTTAGATATTTTGAGGGAACAATGGATTGATCCTGAACCAGGAAGTCAGGAGGTGCCACAGTTTCTACGTGACTTGAGAGCACGTTTGAAAAGGACCTCGCAGGTTGCTGAGAGGAACCTGCAGGACAGTCAAGTGCGCTAGAAAGGGTGGTATGATAGGAAGGCCAAAAGCCACCAATTAAGCATTGGTGAAAAGGTTTTGGTTCAAGTAGCAGGTACAGCCCCAAAATTTGAAGTACAGTGGAAAGGGCCATGGAAGGTTGTTAAACAAGTGAGCCCAGTGTCTTATATGGTAGAAAATGCAAGAGGGCGTAGGCAGACCTACCATATTAATGTACTTAAGTCTTGGAAGGAGAGGCCTATAAATAATAATGACCCTGAAGCCAGTCAGGAAGTAAGTGAGCTTCAAAAAGAGAACACTCTCATAGGTATTACGGACTGTAGAGAAGACGTTTCACCAGTTACACCAGTCCGTAATAACTTAAGCAGGGGGGTATGTGATAAGGAAGCTTATCATAGCTCAGGTAGGAGCTATAGAAAAGGTGAAGTGACTCTGAACAAGCAACCTGTCAGTTCTGGTAGAAATAAGAAAACAGAATTTTCCCATAAAAAACTACCAGTCCCAGAATGCACCAGGTTTCCAACAGCCATTAGAGGAGCTGAAGTGGGGAAACGTGTGTTCAATCAGGAGGGCTATGAGGTAATCCCTAAGCACTCATCTCAAAGGGCAGGGCCTGATTCACCACAGCTGCGCTGTGTTAAGGTGGAGCACTCGTCTAAGCAGAATAAAGGTAGAGTTTATTCTACAGAGGAGGATCCTCAGAATCATCATCATCTTCATGATCAGCTTGGATATCCTCAGTTTCATCTGGAGGATCATCAGAAGCAGAAGCCAAACCGGACGGACAGAGAGGGCAAGAAACCCTTTGGAATAAGGAAGAGAAAAGCCTTTGGGAGGTCTAGAGGAGTCTGGAGCAGTACGTATACTGGGAGGCATTCCAAGGGCCAGCATACACCATTGGACTGGGGAAAGCCAGAGGAATGGTGCTGCAGAGCTAGGAATCTCCAGACGGTACCTGTGAGGGAGATGGCTGCACGTGGAAGGGACCCTAAGACCTGGGCCAGAAGGTATGTGAAGAGAGACCCAGTGTCCAGGGATCTGGATTGGAAGGCTGGACATAGGAACTGGACTACATACTGGCCAGGCTATATAGAGAGGAACTCTAACAGCAATGGAAACTCAGGTATGAACACTGATCTATGCCCTAGCTATAACCTTGAAAGACAGCAGGGAAACAAGTATTCTCCTGAAAGTGCTCCATTGGGAGATTCATCTGTGCCAATCCATGATATTGAACCCATGATTGTTGAAGAAGGGGGAGGGATTGCAGATGAAGGTTGTGTTTACATGGACTGCTCTCTGTCTAAACTCCTTTGGTGATTTTCTGTTATAAAGTACAGCAACCATCACAAAGAAATACAAACTTGTTCTTTAATCTACTCAGAAAAGCTCCTGAGTAGGATTTTTAGCCATGCAGTAGAAAGCAAGCCAGCTAAGGGGTTTCAGCTGGGTAACTGCTAGCAATTGAGCCTTACCTAATTGCTTGTGAGCTCTGAGGGAATCACTTCTGAATCTATGTGGGAAGATATAAGAAGTTAACCTGAAAAGAACAGTTTTTCTCTTCTTTGTGGATATTGTTTGTTGTTTGATACACTGCTAAGAAAATATTAGCTAAAGCCTACAGAAAAGACCAGTTTGTTACAAACCAGGTCTTATTTCTTTTGCTTTGATTGCCTGACAAGTTCAAATGTTGTTTTCCTAATTTTGTTTTTCCAAGTTTAACACTGAAAGCAAGTAACCTGATTTATGTGCTACCAAGCATATCTGTGTTGGGAGAAATAACCCCATAAATAAATATCTTATTGGCTTTAACCTCAAGCACAACTAATTATTGTGAGCAGCTGTGTCTGGTGTGAATGGACTGCATTGCCCACAATCCCTTGCAAATCATATTGATGTATGCACTTGCCAAGACTGTGAACATTCTCACCCAGGCAGCCGTCTGACAAGGCGCAACCGGATCGTGTGGGCGAGAAAGCACTCAATCTGGTCAACTGAAATGTGGGAAAATGTGCTATTCAGCGATGAAAGCACCTTCTGCCTGTTTGTTAACCAGGCCCACACCTATGTGAGGAGATTTCCTGGAGAGGAATTCAAGCCTGAGTGTCTCAACCTCACTGTGAAGCATCCTTTGAAGGTCATGGTCTGGGGCTGCATGGCTGCCAGTGGCGTTGGATGTCTTCACATCATCGATGGAATGGTCAACGGGTCCAAGTACATCACCATACTGCAAAAGTGCATGGTGCCATCAGCACACCAGCTGTTTTCTGGCCAGTTCCTGCTCCAAGATGACAATGCACCCTGCCATCGCTCCAGATATGTGATCAGCTGGAAGCAGCGGAAAAACATCAAGTCAATGGACTAGCCTGCCCAGTCTCCAGATCTGAATCCAATCAAGAACCTGTGGCACAAGGTGGCCTTGGAATTATCCAAGAGGCATCTGACATCAAAGCATGAGCTGATTGAGTCACTCATTGCAGCTTGGAACAGCGTTGTCACCAACGATCACCTTGTCAGACTGGTTCATTCAATGCCGACAAGGTGCAGTCAGGTGATCAAGAACAAAGAGTGGCCCATCAAATACTGAGCCATCACTGACACATAAAAATGGCCTTTTTCAAGGCCACATACATTAATTTGAAGGAAACCTGGCGTGCGTCCATAATATTTTAAAGTATATTTACAATAATATATCGTTAGCCAACGATGTACATTACACGATTTTCACAGAAAATCTATCAACAGGACAACTTTGGGGAACAAACTCAGAAAATAAGGGCCAAACCAATACTAAAAGTTGGCCCTAATAGCCAAATCTATCACTTACCATGAGAGACACAGAAAAAGCCACTGGGAGGAAAAATAAATTAAGATATAAGATCACGAAGTTGAAAAAATATCAAATTTACAAGTGATTACAGACTTTTGCACACCACTGTATATTACCATTTTTAGTGACCCTACCAAACATCTGCGAAAACTCCTTATTCGCGACGAGTTCTGGAACCTAACCTCGCGAATGTCCAAGGTCTGACTGTAAATGAATAAATGTTGAATTGACCAACTGCCCTCTAGCTTAACACTGTAAATAGTTCATAGTCCGTTTCATGTTATTGTTAAATTGTTTTATTGTTACACTGTTTTATTTCCCTATACAACCGTGTGTCTTCTATGGCCTTGTTACATTTTCAGTACATTTCTGCCTTGAATGATAGAAAGGTGGTAGAAAAGTAAGTTTAAATAAACAAATAGATAGATAGTAGAGGGGCTGGTCTCTATGTTAGAGAGGGCATTGAGTCACACAAGATTAAAGTTTTGCAGGAAACAAAATACACCGTAGAATCTCTATGGATCAAAATTCCATGTAACAGGGGAAGGCGATGGCAGGTACATTTGTAGCAAAAAACTTGTGAGAGTCAGTTGAACCATTAAATGATATCAAGGTAAAATGGGGCACTAAGAGGGGACAAGGCCATAGCGGAGAGACTGAATAAATAATTTGCTTCAGTCTTTACTGAAGAAGATGTAGGGAAGTTACCCATGACTGAAATGATATTTAAAGGTGATGTATCAGAACAGTTGAAATATCAATAAACAAAAAAGATGTATTGCAACTATTTGATAAACTAAACAGTAGCAAATCACCTGGACCGGATGGTATACATCTGAGGGTGTTGAAAAAACTGAAATATGAGATTGCAGACCTACCATTAGTAATCTGTGGGCTATTATTTATTTATTCATTTATTTTATTTATGTGCACTTATATACTGCCTTTCCAGCATCAAGGTGGTTTATATAAAACAAAGAACCCATAACTATTACATAGAACACAGTGTTGAAATTGAACCATTAACTATAATACAATACATATAACATTCCATACTGATGAAAATGCTTTACATCTGATTTTGAACCATTGTACTTGGGAATCTCTTTAGTTTAGACTCAAGTCCTTTGGGTCTAGTTCACAGCTATGTGGGCTGTGTAACTAGTATAATTATGTTGTTCAGAGCACTGATCAAGTCACTGAGTCCCTATAGTTTTCTTTAAATAGGAACGTTTTAAGGAGCCTGCAGAAGGCTTTTGGATCCATGGTGGCTCTTATATCTTCTAGAAGCGCATTTCAGAGGCTTGACATGTAAAGAGAGAATGCTCTTTTAGTTATAACTGTATTACATTTCTCATATTCCCTTGGTATCAGCAACGTGTTTGCATAGCTTCTACGGATTCTGTTTTTAGGTGTAGTTTGAAGGAGGGATGTTAAGTAGGTGACTCTGAGTCATTTTGTAGGACCTTGAATGTTGTGTGCAAAATTTTGAATCTAATTCTGCTTTCCACTGGGAGCCAGTGAAGGTGCTTCAATATTGGGGTAATATGCTCGTGTAATGGTTTATTTATTTATTTATTTATGTAACTGAATTTATATCAGTTGGAGTGGCCTAGTGGTTGGGGCAAGGTACTTCAGGCCGGAAGGTCGGGGGTTCAAATCCCACTAGAGGACAGCAACCTTGGGCCGGAAGGACTGGGGTTTCTAGTCCCACAGGTGCTCCTTGTGGTTTTGGGCAAGCCACTTAACCCTCCATAGCCCATGTTCCCTGTAAAATAGTTATCTCCAAGTTATAATGCCCTGTTCAATGTAATTTCAGTTTGTTCAATGTAAACCGCACTGATGCAGAATAGCGCGGTATATAAGAGAATGTAAATAAAAAATAAATAAAATAAATAAAATATCCCGTTTTTCACCGGGTCAAAGTGGTGTAACATTAAAAGGGGGGGGGGGGACAAGAATCAAATTATGGGGTTGGGGCTATCACCGGGTGGCCAACATTAAGGATTTCAACAAATATTTGGGAGATAGACATAGACATTGTGTTTCAGTCTCTTAGAAAATATGACCAGGGGGATTGAGTTAGGGGGGGTTGGGAGGTCGTCAGTGGTGGGTGCTTGTTTCTGGTCCGAGGTATTCCTGGAATAGGATGGTTTTTAGTTTCCTGAATGATAGGGGATCTCCGTTGTTTCTGATGTGACTTGGTAGAAAGTTCCAGAGGGATGGTGCGTATAGTTCGAAGGCTCTGTTGCAGGACCGTTGAATGAATTTGGTTCGTTTATGGGGGATGGTGAGGGAGTTGCTGATGGTTTGTCTGGTTGTTCTGTTGTGGGCTAGTCGGGGCAGTAGTGTGCAGAGCTGGGAAGTCTGTGTTTGGTAGAGAGCCTTGTGAGTAAGTAGGGCGGATTTGTATTTGATTCTTGCTTCGAGGGGGAGTATGTGCAGCTCCCTCAGTATTGGGGTGATGCGGTCTTGTTTCCTTGCTTTCTGGATAATCCTTGCTGTGGTATTTAAGGCAGTTCGGAGCGGGTTGGTGTGAGTGGCTGGTAATCCGTGGTAGATTATATTGCAGTAGTTTGAGTATCTGAGATATGAATCTTTCTACTGCGTGTTGCGTTATCTGTAGTCTGTTTATGTATTGTTTGGTAGGCCTCTCTGGATACTGTTACAGTGGTCCAGGTGTGGATAAATCATTGCCTGGACTGTTGTGCGAAAGTCACTCACAGATAGTAGTGGCTGCAGATGTTGCAATGCTTTTAGTTTAAAATATTTGGCTTTGATGGTCTTGCTGATATGTGCATTCAAGTTTAGCTGTTGATCCAGTGTGACATCTAAGTACCTTACTTCCTGTTTAACCTCTAAGACTGCATCCCTAACCTTTAGATTGGATGGTAGGTTGAATGTTTTATTCCGTGTGATATAAAGGACCTTTGTTTTATTGAAATTAATCTGAAGGTTACAATCGGACAGCCATGTAGAGATATCATAGTTAACTATTCTTAGAGTTAAGTTTGTATCAAATCGTGTGTATAACATAATATTATCCGCATAAATATGGTAGTGGACATTATTGCTCTGGATGATCTTGAAGATGGGCTGTATATAAATGTTAAATAAAAGAGCTGATAGGGCAGAACCTTGTAGAATACCTTGTTTTTGAGAAAGTGATTTAAATGTAGCATTACCCATTCTTATCTGTTGCCTCCTTTCTGAAAGGTATGACTTAAAACATTGTAATGTTGTGTCCTTGATTCCAATTTCTTGCAATCTGTTCAGTAGTACATTGTGGTCGATGGAATCATATGCTGCGTTAATGTCTAGGAAACTTAGTATAAATCCCTTTTTTGTTTGTCCAGTCCTTGTATTATCTTGTCCATAAGTGATATAAGTAGTGTTTCTACGCCATGTCCTGTTCGAAACCCATATTGTTGAGGGTCTAATGGAGCTTTTTCATCAAAGTGGTCTTGTAGTTATTATTGAACGGCCTTCTCTATTATTTTTGCAAGAAAGGTAGGCTTGAAATGCGTCTATAAAAAGCTGGATCCGATTTATTTAATGAAGGGGTTTTTTAGTGCTGGTCTTATGGATGCTATTTTAAGATCTTGGGAAAGTATCTTTCTGATAATGATGTGCATACCATCTTGAGTATTATGGGCATCAGTTCCTCTTTTGATATTTTTAACCAGATTACTTGGTATGGGTTGATTGATGAAGTTGTTGTATTTATTTTCGTTATGATGTTTTGAGTTGGTTTAAGAAGGTTAACGCAAATTGAGACCAGGAATTGTTCATGTCAGCAGGAAAGCTTTGTTGTTTATTTTATTTATTTACTTCTCTTATATACCGCGCTATTAAAATCAGTGCGGTTTACAATTGAACAAAAAACATACTGCAATGTCACACGACAATTGAGTTTTTACATTGAACAAGGGCGAGATAACCTGGAGGTAACAGGGGTAACTAATTACCGAGTAATTATTCATGGAGTATGGTGAGAAATTATACATATAATATAGCTTGGTTTCAACATATTTATAAGAGGTTTAATCAACAAGATGTGTGATCAGTACCAATAATAAATAAGAGAGGGGATATGGTGGTAGAGCTAGTCGTTTTCTTTATGGTGTTGGATTTTGGGTGGGGTGGAGTAGGGTGTACGGTGTGAGGATGGGTGGTTGTTTCTGGGATTGGATTCTGGGTAATGGATGAGGAAAAGGTGTTTGAGGGCTTTTCTAAATGACGATAGGTCTGGGGTGGAACGGAGCTCAGTAGGGAGGGCATTCCAGGTCATGGGTGCAAATAGGGAGAAGGCTCTGTTGGCGGTAGCCTTTTTGCACTTAGTTAGAATGTTGGGGATCTCTAGAGTGTTTGCTTGATTAGATCTCCTGATCCTGTTGAACGGCCGGCTTTGAATGAGTTTGCTGATGGGTGAGGTGATCTGGTTCCTTAGGGCTTTGAATGTTAGTACTAGGGACTTATACTGGATTCTAGCCTGAAGTGGAAGCCAGTGGAGATCCATCATGACTGGGGTTATATGTTCAGCTCTTGATGTACCTGCAAGTACCCTTGCTGCAGCATTCATTGCAAGGTGAAGAGGTCCTAGTGTTGACTGAGGGAGGCCATGAAGGATAATATTTGCAAAGTCTAGATGTGGGAGCACCAAGGCTTGGAAGATAGTTCAGTAGTCATTAAAGTCCAATAGGGGGCACAGGTGACGTAGTATCAGGACCTTGTGGTAAATTGCTTTCGTGATGTTCTTCACATGTGTAAACATGTCGAGTCGTTGGTCGAGCGTGATGCCGAGATAGCGGATAGTTGATTTTGCTATCAACTCAATAGTGTTTACTTTTAATGTGGGGGGTGGGGAGAACATCTGGTTCTTGGTGAGGAATAAGACATCTGTTTTACTATGGTTGATCCTTAAATTTTGTGTTGTAAGCCATTGTGATACAGCTTCGAAGCAGCTTGATATAGGTGAAAAGTCAGGTTGATCAATCAGGAATGGTGAGTAGATTAGGACGTCATCTGCGTAGACTTGTGCATTGCCTGTTGAAGAGTGTTGATTTATTTTTTCCATATAGTATGAGGCCATGTTTGATCGCTGGGTGCAAGGGTTGTCTATTCATTTTGTGGATGACATGATGAGTTTTGAGTGATAATCTTAATTCTATTTATAGAAAAATGATATTCATCCAGTTTTTTTAAGTAGATTATTTGAGTATCTGGTAGCTTCATTCTTCTCCAGGACCTTTCTAGATTTCTGAGCTGTTTTGTTTATGTTCCTAAGCTCTTGGGTGTACCAAACTGCATTCTTTTTTCACCTGCTTTTTATAGAATCTTTGAATGTTTATGAAGCTGCCTGTCCTATGGTCATGTTCCAATTTTGGATGAGTTTGTCTAGGCTTGAGGTGTCCGAAGTGAAAATTGGTATGATTTCATCCAAGAAGTCTTTCTTGATGAATCTGCAGTATCTTCTGGGAGTACATTAGTTGCTTTTGCCACATTCACTTTTGTTATATTAGGTATGTAGAAGTTGATGGCATAGTGGTCAGACAATGGAATGGGTTGGATTTGTAAGGCTGGTGATATCGGTAATGCTATTTCTGTTAGCATGAATATGAGGTTTAGTCTTTTACCCTTAACATGGGTAGGGTTCTGTATAATTTGCTGGTATCCTAGCTCTTCCATTGAATCCAAGAGTGTTTGAGCGTGGACAGATGTGGATGCGTTAAGGTTGAAGTCTCCCAAAATTAAACTAGATTTGTTGAGTGGGTTATTTGTGCATATAATTTCAATTATATCTGATAGATAGAAACATAGAAAGGTGATGACAGAAAAAGACCACATGGCCTATCTAGTCTGTCCTTCCATATCAACCACTACAACATTCCCCTTTTTTCCTTTAGAGATCCTCTGTGTTTGTCCCAAGCTTCTTTGAATTCAAATACTGTTCTCATCTCTACCACTTCCACTGGAAGACTATTCCATGAATCCACCACTCTTTCCGAAATATTTCCACATATCACTCCTGAATCCATCCCCTTGTTGCTGTAATTATTAAAAATCATCTGTAATGGGAGCCAACTACAGCGTGTGAGGAGGTGTGGAGCCCTTCCATCTGGGCTGCGTGACTGCTGGAACTGCCTGCCTGCTGCCGCTGACGCTTTCCTGCTCTGATCGGGCAGGCACGCCCGGGGCAGCCTGCAGTACCTGGGGCTTGACGGCCTTTAAAGATCTGTTCCTGCTACCCCCCGTTGGAGCCGACTACAGCGTGTGAGGAGGTGTGGAGCCCTTCCATCTGGGCTGCGTGACTGCTGGAACTGCCTGCCTGCTGCCGCTGACGCTTTCCTGCTCTGATCGGGCAGGCACGCCCGGGGCAGCCTGCAGTACCTGGGGCTTGACGGCCTTTAAAGATCTGTTCCTGCTACCCCCCCATTGGAGCCGACTACAGCGTGTGAGGAGGTGTGGAGCCCTTCCATCTGGGCTGCGTGACTGCTGGAACTGCCTGCCTGCTGCCGCTGACGCTTTCCTGCTCTGATCGGGCAGGCACGCCCGGGGCAGCCTGCAGTACCTGGGGCTTGACGGCCTTTAAAGATCTGTTCCTGCTACCCCCCCGTTGGAGCCGACTACAGCGTGTGAGGAGGTGTGGAGCCCTTCCATCTGGGCTGCGTGACTGCTGGAACTGCCTGCCTGCTGCCGCTGACGCTTTCCTGCTCTGATCGGGCAGGCACGCCCGGGGCAGCCTGCAGTACCTGGGGCTTGACGGCCTTTAAAGATCTGTTCCTGCTACCCCCCCGTTGGAGCCGACTACAGCGTGTGAGGAGGTGTGGAGCCCTTCCATCTGGGCTGCGTGACTGCTGGAACTGCCTGCCTGCTGCCGCTGACGCTTTCCTGCTCTGATCGGGCAGGCACGCCCGGGGCAGCCTACAGTACCTGGGGCTTGACGGCCTTTAAAGATCTGTTCCTGCTACCCCCCCGTTGGAGCCGACTACAGCGTGTGAGGAGGTGTGGAGCCCTTCCATCTGGGCTGCGTGACTGCTGGAACTGCCTGCCTGCCTGCTGCCGCTGCCGCTTTCCTGCTCTGATCGGGCAGGCACGCCCGGGGCAGCCTGCAGTACCTGGGGCTTGACGGCCTTTAAAGATCTGTTCCTGCTACCCCCCCGTTGGAGCCGACTACAGCGTGTGAGGAGGTGTGGAGCCCTTCCATCTGGGCTGCGTGACTGCTGGAACTGCCTGCCTGCTGCCGCTGACGCTTTCCTGCTCTGATCGGGCAGGCACGCCCGGGGCAGCCTGCAGTACCTGGGACTTTTCCATCTATAAAAGTGATAGCGCTCCCTCCGTGAACGCGGAGCGTGGTCGCGGGGCATGTGTTTAAGGGGCGTGTTTAAAGGGGCAGGTCCTGCCCCTTTTACGCCCCTTCGACGCCACTTGGTTTCTCAGGTATCTGCTTGGGGTGGCTCGGTCTCTGTCCGGAGGTAGGTGTGATCCATAGTTGCTTCCTCTACTAGTTTTGCTTCTGTTTGTTGATGAAATTAGAGCTCGTAGTGGTTTTCATAGCCCCTATGAACTTTATTTTGTATTGCTGTAATGGGTAAACAGAAGCCTAAGGATTCCACTAAACAACAATCGGCTGCTGTGGATAGCAAACCGGTTGGTCCACTGGACAGACACTTCGCCCCCCTCCCTTTGGCACATTCCTCTCCCGAAGGGGTCTCATTGAGCTCCGGAGGGAGGACTCCCCCCCCGTGTCCGGGTTTAGAGAGAGTTGTTGGTTCTGGGGACCTTCTAGGACAGAGCCGGGGGACTGTGTTACCTGTAGTATTACCTAAACCTGTTCAGCTGACAGTTTTGGAAGGTGTTACAGATCTCCCTGCTCGGCCCTTAGATGCGGAGATAACCTTAAGAGATCTTTGGGGAGCCTTGCAAACAATTGATTCTAAAGTTTCTCTTGTAGTTAATTCTCTCTCTACATTTTCTCAGGAAGCTGCTGATTCGATTCAGCAGCTCGATGAGAAAATTTCTTTGACGGATCAGAGAGTTAGCAAATTAGTCACAGGTGCTCCCACTTCAATCTATTAACGTGGTTGGAATTAAAGATTCTCTATTATTGCATTCTAAGTTGGAAGCACTTGAGAACTCTTCCCGAATGTATAATTTGCGTTTCCTTAATTTCCCCTTTTCATCCCTTCTTTCTGCTAAAATTCTGTTAGACAAATACTTTAAGGAGGTGTTAACTATCTCTGATCCAATTGATATTTCTCAGATCTATTATGTGCCCTCTAGGTCCAAGAAGGTTATCTCTGAGGAAGGGGCATTTGATGAGATTGTACCATCTATGTCTAATCTGACTGCATTCCTAGAGGATTCCCTGGATACAATTACTCAACGGGCCACATTACTAGTGACCTTTATGTCTATGATAGCGAAACAACGGATCCTTAAAGCCTTTTTTAAAGTCAAGGCTACTAAGTTCTGTGGCCAATTGATTAATGTTTTTCCTGATGTCACACATAGCACCCAACTTCGCCGGCGGCAGTTTTTGACCTTTAAGCCCCGGGTCTTGGCATTGGGTGCTACATTTTTCCTTCGATTTCCATGTAAGTGTGTGATTGTCTATGAGGGTGTTTCTTACATCTTCATGGATGTCTCACATTTGGAAAAATTTCTCTCAGACCGGCAAGACAGGGTGAGGGATGCGCAGTCTACAATGTGAAATTGCCTCCATTTTGTTGGCCTTGTGGCCTTGTTTTCTTAATTAGTTTTTTTACTATCCTTATTACTTTAGTTAGTTTCGCTTCCGTAATGTGGGCTATATTGTGACCCTTGTTGTTTGATTCTGGATGTCCTCATGGGCAGAAAATAGTGTTAATTGTTTGCTTGTCAAGTGTACACTTTTTTTTTCCTTTCTCGTTTTGGTTGTTGTAATGACTAAAAAAGCTCAATAAAAAAAAAACAAAAAAAAAAAATCATCTGTAATACCTGAAGGTTGGCGAATGGCCAATGTAACACCAATTTTTAAAAAAGGTTCCAGGGATGATTCAGGAAACTAGACCGGTGAGCCTGATGTCAGTAGTGGGCAAAATGGAAGAAACCATTATAAAGAACAAAATTACTGAACATGTAGATGGTCGTGGTTTAATGTTGGCTTTAGCCAAGGAGAGTCTTGTCTTACTAATCTGTTATATTTTTTGAAGGTATGAATAAATAGGCAGACAAAGGTGAGACGGTTGATGTAGTGTATCTGGATTTTCAGAAAGGCTTTGACAAAATCCCTCATGAGAGACTCTTGGCAAAATTAAAATGTCATGGGATAGGAGGTAGTTCAATTATGGATCAGGAACTGGTTAAAAGATAGAAATCAGAGGACAGGGCTAAATTACCCATTTTCCCAATGGAGAAAGGTGAATAGTGGAGTACCCCAGGGATCTGTGCTGTGTCTGCTGCTTTTTAACATATTCGTAAATGACCTGGAAATAGGAATAACAAGTGAGATGATCAAATTTGCAGATGGCACAAAATTATTCCAAGTTGTTAAAACCTAAGAGGATTGTGAAAAATTGCAGGAGGACCTTGATAAATTGGAAGACTGGACGTTCAAATGGCAGATAAATTTAATGTGGCAAGTGCAAAGTTATGCACCTAGAAAAGAAAAACACAAACTATGGTTACAAGATGCAAGGTTCCACATTAGAAACCACCACCCAGGAAAAAGATTTGGGGTCATCATGGATAACACATTGAAACCCTCCACCCAGTTTGCAGCAGTGGCCAAGAAGGCAAATAGAATGCTAGGAATCATAAAGGAATGGAATGGGACATTGAAACAAAGGATGATATAATGCCTCTGTATTGCTCAATGTTGCAACCGCACCTTGAATATTGTGTGCAGTTGTGGCCACCATTTCTTATAAAGGATATAGCGGAATTAGAAAAGGTACAGAGAAGAACCTCCAAAATGGTAAAAGGAATGGAAGGATACCCCTTTGAGAAGAGGCTTAAAGGTTAGGGCTCTTCAACCTGGAAAAGAGACAGCTGAGGGGAGGTATGATAGAGGTCTATAAATTAATGAATGGAGTGGAATAGGTAAACATATATGCCATCAAAAAGTAGACATGCTAGGGGACACGCAGTGAAGCTACAGTGTAACCGATTTAAGACTAATAAGAGAAAATATTTTTTCATAACGCATAATCAAACTCTGGAATTCGTTACCGGAGGATGTAGTAAAAGCTGTTAGTATAGCTGATGCATATCTCCCTCATCATCAAAAACAGAGGGTCTTTGTAACAATCGATAAATCTGCTCATCAGAATATGCAAAAGTTGCTGTATTGGACAAAGGCAGTATTCCTCCCTCAGTAGTAGTGACGTCAGAAGCCATCTTTTTTCAACAGTTACTCAAAAATAATAAAAAAAATCGAAAACCAAGAGCCCAAACTGCAGAGTAAATCAATCAAGAGCAATAAACCAGCGTCCTTAACAAAACAATATGTGTAATATTGTCGGACTCTTTTTTTGTTGTTGTTTATTAAGAATTTCTATTTAATACAACAGAAACATATACAAAGAAATATGTGAAATACATCAAAAGAAGAAAAAACAAGGGACCATATCCCCAAAGGATTACCAAAAAAATATGCTGCAATTAGACCACATCCAGGAGTGCAGAGGGCAACAATGACCTAGAGCAATTACTTTGTCAAGCTCTAAATTCCCAGATTCCAATAACAAAACAAAATAACATATAATATACATAAGAAAACTACCCATTAGATACCCCACCTTCCCTGCTCTTCAAAAAACCCTCTAACTGTTGAGGGTCCATATAAACATAACGGACACCCAACAGAGATACCACAGATTTGCAAGGAAATCTCAAATAAAAAGTGGCTCCCAGTGCTATCACCTGAGGTTTTAACTGAAGAAAACTCTTACATCAAATTTGAGTGGCCCTAGCCACACCTGGAAAAACCTGAACCAACTGACCACAAAATAAAACAGACTTATACTTAAAATATAACTTCATAACCTGAGATTTCTCAATATCCGTAGCAAAAGAAACTACCAAAGTGGCACTCCCTGGGATATCATCCATTGATTGTTCCAAAAAATGGGATAAATCAATGGAAACTGGAGAGGAAACTGGAGAGGACCCCGCTGGTATGTTAGCCAGCTTATCCTGCAAGTTATATAACTTAGTAACTTGAATCTTATCCACATCTTCCATTTCTAAACATTCCTTAAAGTATTTCCGCAGCAAAATTAATGGTGAAAGATAATGAGTTTTAGGAAAATTAAGACATCTTACATTTTTACTACGTATCACATTCTCATAAAAACATAAGATATGCCATACTGGGTCAGACCAAGGTCCATCAAGCCCATTATCCTGTTTCCAACAGTGGCCAATCTAGGTCATACGTACCTAGCAGTTTCCCCAAAAGACACAGGTTCCGCAATGCTTGTACTGGGTCAAGCATTGATATCCTGGGTCCCTTCTTAATAATGGTTTATGGACCTTTCCTCCAGGAACTTGTCCAAACCTTTTTTAAACCCAGCTACACTAACAGCCTTTACTACATCCTCCGGTAACAAATTCCAGAGTTTGATTACACGTTGAGTGAAAAAATATTTTCTTTTATTAGTCTTAAATAGTTTACCCTGTAGCTTCATTGCATGTCCCCTAGTCTTTCTATATTCTGATAACGTAAACAGTCGATCTACGTTTACCCATTCCACTCCGTTCATTAATTTATAGACTTCTATCATTCTCTCACTTGGTTTGCAGCTTGTCGTGCTGTGAGGGCTTGCGTGCATCAGTGATGCTGAGAGCTAAACTATCGGTAGTTTAACTACTGGCAGGGTCTCCCAAGATGGACAGGTCTCAGCTGAGGTGCCAGACGAAGACAAACCACCCATCTGGGCAGCAGCAGAATGGGATAGTGTTGACGGCGGAGGATCACATTTCTGTGACAACGGCAACAACACCAAACTTAAACTGCGCGGAAGGAAGGCCCGGCAATCTACTTCTGTATCTTGCCATGAAAACCCAATGGATAGTTACAACAAAACAAATTGTGCTATGGTGCTGGAAGATGAGACTCCCAGGTCGGAAGGCACTCAACTAGCTACTGGGGAAGAGCTGAAGACTTTTCAGAGTAAAGCCAGCATTTATGATGTGGTTGGATCAAAGCCCTCGGGAAGTCTGACTGCTGATGTAGCTGCGCATGAAAAGAGAGTCAGAAGCTGTAAAGATGTCTTACACATTGGAACATGGAACGTACGAAGCATGAACCAAGGGAAGTTGGAGGTGGTCAAGAATTAAATGAAACGTGTACAACTTGATCTGTTGGGTGTCAGCGAACTGAAATGGACTGGCATCGGGCACTTTGCATCAGATGATCACATGGTCTACTATGCTGGAAATGAAAGACAAAGAAGAAAGGGTGTTACATTTATAATAAAGAAGAAACTTGCAAGAACTGTAATGAAATACAATGCAGTCAGCGAACGCTTAATCTCTATTCGTCTACGAGGATTGCCTATCAACACAACTATAATTCAAGTATATGCCCCAACAACAGCTGCAGAAGAGAATGAAATTGAAGAGTTCTATGAACAAGTACAAGCTGAAATTGACAGAACATGCAAACAGGATATCCTGATAGTCATGGGTGACTGGAACGCAAACGTTGGCAACAAAGAAGAAGGCAAAGTGTTTGGGAAATATGGACTTGGCAACAGAAATGAAGCTGGAGAAAGATTGATAGAATTCTGCAAGACCAATGATCTATTCATCTCAAACACCTTCTTCCAGCAACACAAGCGGCAACTGTACACATGGACTTCACCCAATGGATTGTATAAAAATCAAATTGACTACATCTGTGGAAGTCAACGATGGAAAAGCTCTGTAACATCAACAAAGATAAAACCTGGAGCTGACTGTGGTACAGATCATCAACTACTAGTATGCAAACTCAAGCTAAAGTTGAAAAAGAGCAAACCACTCATGAATGCAACAAAATATGACCTTGAGAATATACCACTGGAATTTAAAGACTGCCTGCAAAATCGATTTGCTGCTTTAGATATAAATGACAGAGCTCCGGAAGAGTTATGGAATGACATCACGAAGGTTGTGCTGGAAGAAAGCGAGAAGTCTCTACAAAAGGTGAAAAAGCAAAAACGGCCAAAATGGATGACAGAAGAAACTCTGAAAATTGCCCAGAAACACAGAGAAGCTAAAGCCAAAGGAGAAAGAAAGACAATCGCAGAACTCAACAGAGATTTCCAACGTGCAGCAAGACAGAACAAGGAAAAGTACTACAATGACACTTGCAAGGAAATAGAAGCAGAAACTATTAGAGGAAGAACAAGATCGGCTTTACTAAAGCTACGAGAGTTAAAGAAAAAGTTCCAGCCTCGAATTGCAATGTTACAAGATGCTCAAGGTTCTATGTTGAATGATGCTGAGAAGATCAAGAAAAGGTGGAAGGAATATACAGAGTTTTTATATGATAAAGATCAAGTGGACCAACAGCCGTTTCAACTTATACCTTATGATCAGGAACCATTAGTGATGAAAGAAGAAGTTGAAGCAGCATTGAAAGCCTTATCAAAGAACAAAGCACCAGGCATTGATAGCATTCCCATAGAAGTATTGCAGCAATCTGATGCAGCTGTTACCGAACTTACAAGGCTCTGCCAAGAAATATGGAAGACAACATCATGGCCAACTGACTGGAAAAGATCTGTGTTTATACCAATACTATAGAAAGGTGATCCAACTGACTGTGGAAATTATTGCACAATCACTCTGATCCCACATGCCAGCAAGATTCTACTGAAGATTATTCAAAAGAGACTACAGCCATACCTAGAACAAGAACTACCTGAAGTGCAAGCAGGGTTCAGGAAAGGGCGAGGAATGAGAGACATCATTGCGGATGTGAGATGGATCCTTGAAAATACTAAAGAATACCAAAAGGATATCTATTTGTGCTTTATTGACTATAGCAAGGCTTCTGACTGTGTAAACCATGAGAAACTCTGGGCCACATTAAGAAGCATGGGTATACCAGAACACCTGATCGTTCTCTTGCGCAATCTGTACATTGATCAAGAAGCAACAGTTTGAACGGAACAAGGAGAAACAGAATGGTTTAAAATAAGCAAAGGTGTAAGACAAAGCTGCATACTTTCCCCTTACCTGTTTAATTTATATGCAGAACAAATCATCAGAGAAGCAGGACTGTATGAAGACAACAGAGATGTGAAGATTGGTGGAAGACTCATCAACAACCTTCGCTATGCTGATGATACCACATTACTGGCTGAAAGTGAAGATGATCTGAAACATTTGCTTCTCACAATCAAAGAACATAGTCTCAAAATGGGCCTGCACCTTAATGTAAAGAAGACAAAGATCTGATTACTTGCAATCTAAACTCCTACAGACGGATGAGCTACAGAATACAGATATTCAAGAAACAACCTACCAAAACACCTTATCTTCACTTTCTGCACCCTCAGCTAAACAAATTGAAGACACAATCTCCTCACTCAATACCTCCACCGCTCAAACCGATCCTTGCCCAGCCTTCTGGATAAAGGACCTTAGAAGTGCATTTAGCCCGTTCATTGCAAGAATCATGAACCTCTCATTCACAACTGGATCCTTCCCATCTGCTCTAAAGCTCACATCCATCAGACCACTATTAAAAAACTCCAAACTAGACCCAAAAAGGGCTGACTCATACAGGCCTATCGCTAGCATTCCCCTCCTAGCAAAAATTTTTGAAAAAGAGGTGCAACGCCAAATTCAAGACCACATAGATTCCACAGCCCCTCTCGACTACTTTCAACATGGCTTCAGAGAACATCATGGAGTTGAAACACTCCTCACCACCCTCCTCAATAACATACTCACCAGCATAGACAACATCCGCCAAGGCGTTGTGCTAATTTTCTAAGATATAGCAGCAGCGTTTGATTCGGTAAATCACGAGATACTCATTACACGGTTGAAGGAAAAAGGCATCGGTAGTTCAGCACTGGAATGGTGTAAATCTTACCTGGACACCAGAATGCAATATGTAAAATCTGCAACAGGAGAATCAAATCTTTTCCATCAAAAACAAGGGGTGCCGCAAGGGTCATCTCTTTCATCTCTCATGTTTGACATCTACATGCAGCCTATCTGCAATATCATCAGATCATTCAACGTGAAATGTATGATATATGCAGATGATATCCTACTTTATATGCCATTTTCTACAATGCAATTAGATCTACTGCCCATAATAAATTGCTTCAATGCAGTATCGGAATGGCTTCTCTCACAGAACCTCCGCATCCAACACAAGAAAACTGAGGTTCTCTTTGTTACGAGAGACCCTAACTTCATTCCACCATCACATATAAGTGTTAAAGGAGCTGATCTATCCACCAAAGAAACAATAAGATACCTTGGAGTCACCCTGGACCACCGTCTCAATATGAAAACACACGTAAACAATATTACAAAGGCTGTGTACTTCAAGATACGCACACTCAAGCATCTACGCTTATTACTGGACCCAGATGATTTTAGAACCATCTTCCAAGCACTCATCCTACCGCATTTCGATTTCGCCAATTCAATTCTACAAGGTCTCCCACAATCCACCCTAAGTTCTCTTCAACTTGCCATGAACACTGCTGCAAGGGTTCTACAAGGAGCATCCAGGAGCGATCATGTGACACCAATCCTCAAACATCTTCACTGGCTCCCGATACAAGGCAGGCTCATATTCAAAACCCTAATTCTCACATACAAGGCCATCCATGGTTTGTCTGCAAACTCTCTAACTGATCTCACACAAGCATTACCTCCAACTAGATCCAGAAGACAAATTGCGATAAACACCCTAATAATGCCGAAGGCCATAACAACTTGTAGCCGAGCAACAGCGAACAGAGCCTTCATGTTTCGTGCCCCAAAACACTGGAATTCCCTACCACCTGAAATTCGTGCCATAACTGGCATAGTCCAATTCAGAAAGGCCCTCAAACATAACCTATTCATTAAATACTACCCTACATAAAGTGCATAATATTCACTACAAACGTAACCACATTCCCTCCTTTTCCAAACATTATTGATAATTTTACATAAATACCTCTCTCATGTGATCGAATTAACAGATCAATATTCTATGTATATAGTTTTACCCCATATTATCCATGGTTATCTTATCCAAGTTTATTTTCCTGTTTTATGTAATACCGAGCAGCCTGTTCTGGTCTTTGGTTCTCTGTAAACCGCGCTGATTGTAAATAGCGCGGTATATAAAAAATTGAAATAAATAAATAAATAAAATCATGACAACTGGCATAATCAACAGGTTCATCGTTGAAGGAGAAGAAATTGAAATTGTGAACAACCTTAACCTACTTGGATCAACTATCAATAAAGAAGCAACAAGCAGTCAAGAAATCAGACGACGCATTGCTCTTGGCAGAATGGCTATGAAAGACCTAGATAAGATTCTCAAGAGCAGAGATGTCTCTCTCCATACAAAAATTTGACTTGTTCAAGCCATGGTATTTTCAATAACATCATATGGATGTGAAAGCTGGACAGTGAAAAAGACAGACAGGAAGAAAATTGATGCCTTTGAATTATGGTGCTGGCGGCAAATACTGTGTATACCATGGACTGCCCAAAGAACAAACCAGTCGGTACTAGAGGAGATCAAACCTAAGCTTTCTTTAGAAGCTCAGATGACTTCGACTTTCATACTTCGGACACATCATGCGAAGAGAGAGATCATTAGAGAAAGACATCATGCTTGGCAAGATAGAAGGTCAACGCAAAAGAGGAAGGCCAGCAATGAGATGGTTTGCTACAATAACAGCAGCTACGGGTACCAGTCTGTCAACAATGAGCTGCCTGACTGAAGACCGAACACAATTTAGGATAGCTATCCAGAGGGTCGCCATGAGTCGACTCCGACTCGACGGCACTTAACAACAACATCATATCTCCCCTCAGCCGTCTCTTTTCCAGGTTAAAGAGCCCTAACCTTTTTAGCCTTTCTTCATAGGAGTATCCTTCCATCCCCTTTACCATTTTGGTGGCTCTTCTCTGAACCTTTTCTAATAACTCTATATCCTTTTTAAGATACGGCGACCAGAATTGCACACAATATTCAAGGTGTGGTCTCACCATGGAACGGTATAGAGGCATTATAATATCCTTTGTTTTATTTTCAATTCCTTTCCTTATGATACCTAGCATTCTATTTGTTCTCTTGGCTGCCGCTGCACACTGGGCCAAGGGTTTTAACATGTTATCCACAATGACGCCTAAATCTTTTTCCTGGGTGGTGGTTCCTAATGTGGAACCTTGCATTGTGTAACCATAGTTTGGGTTGTTTTTCCCTAGGTGCATAACTTTGCACTTGTCCACATTAAATTTCATCTGCCATTTTGATGCCCAGTCTTCCAATTTATCAAGATCCTCTTGCAATTTTCCACAATCCTCTTGGGTTTTAACAACTTTAAATAGTTTTGTGTCATCTGCAAATTTGATAACCTCACTCGTTATTCCTCTTTCCAGGTAATTTATGAATATGTCAAAAAGCAGAGGACCCAGCACAGATCCCTGGGGTACACCACTATTCACCTTTCTCCATTGGGAAAATTGGCCATTTAGCCCAACCCTCTGCTTTCTATCTTTTAACCAGTTCTTGATCCACAGTAGTACACTGCCTCCTATCCCATGACTCTTTAGTTTTGCCAAAAGTCTCTGATGAGGGACCTTGTCAAAGGCTTTCTGAAAGTCTAGATATACTATATCAACCGATTCACCTTTGTCCACCTGTTTATTCACATCTTCCAAAAAACATAACAGATTAGTAAGACAAGATCTTCCTTGTCTAAAGCCATGTTGGCTGTCTCCCATTAGGCCATGACTATCTACATGCTGAGTAATTTTATTCTTTATGATGGTTTCTACCATTTTTCCCAGTACTGAGGTGAGGCTCACCGGTCTGTAGTTTCCCGGATCACCCCTGGAACCCTTTTTAAAAATTGGTATTACATTGGCGATCCTCCAATCTTCAGGTATTAGAGATGATTTTAATGATAGTTCACAGATTACTAATAGCAGGTCTGCAATCTCATATTTCAGTTCTTTCAACACCCTTGGATGTATACCATCCGGCCCAGGTGATTTGCTACTCTTCAGTTTATCTAATAGTTGTAATACATCTTCCCGATTTATCGATATTTCCTTCAATTCTTCCGCACCTTTAAATACCACTTCAGTCATGGGTAACATCCCTACATCTTCCTCTGTAGAGACCGAAGAGTTCAAGCCACCCATGTAAAAGCAGGGCATCTCTCATCCCTGCCAAACTGGCTGTCTGTACATTGGAGAACTGACGATCCAATCTAGATAATCCATTGCCCAGTTGAGCAAGGACCGCATCCTGTTGCTCAAACTTGGCAGCAGCCTCTCTAGAGAAACTTGCTGTCTGATCAAAAACAATTTTAAGATATTGATTTGTCTGAGCAACTACAGTCCAAATATCCATTAGGGTAACAGAGGCAGGAACAGATCCCAGCAAAGACGAGCTAAAGAAACATCAAAACGCAAACATGATGGCATAGGAACCAAAGAAACATCAACCAGTCAAAACATCTCCAACGAGCTCACTGATCCCTCCCATAACAAAAAAATGTCGTCGATGTACCGATGCCACAGTTTTATCTGTGAGGCGTATGGCGAATTTCTCAACCACTGCTATTCATACAGCCCCATAAATAGATTAGCTACCGACGGGCCCTCTCAGCCAGTGGCTCCAGGGCAGCTAAAGGTTGTGGAGGTGGAGTTCGAGCAATGGGGCTTAAAGTAGCCCCCAACTCAGAGGGTGAAGATAACTGTGTGGGAGAACTTGCCTGGATAGTTATAACAGAAGAAGAAACATGTCTATCCATAGGGCCCATGATTTTACTCACAGTTGCTGAGCTCCCAGAAGACACCTGCCCCTTGTTCTTCCTTTTATGCAGCATCCCTCCAAGTCAACCACCTAACACCAAAATAACAACGCAGGGACAACAAAGGGACAAGTCCCTTTGTTTTGTGTCCCTTCGTTGAAAAAAGCCCTGGTTTTAAAAAGGAAGCACATGCAGATGACACCAGCAAATGGGCAGAGCCGCAACTCTCACACCGATCTCCGGGCTTCAGGCAGGCTAAAACAGACACCCACTGCTCAGCTGTGATGTCCTCAGGCTCCAGGCAGGCACCCTCTACTCCCCCGGACTCTTTGTTAAGAAGGGAACAAAGGCGCTCTAACCACAAAGCTTCCTTTTTAATTATTGACAACGATGAAGATCGCCCCATATGTGTAAACACCACTCAGTGTAACACAAACACATATATATAAAGGAATGGAAGAAAGTGACTTAACTTATTCCTCCCTGTCCACTCCTCTATCATCGAAAAAAGTACTCACAGTACTGATGGTTCTGATCCTTACACCCGAAAAGTAAACCCATCCAAAGATAGCGACACAGAACTGTGTTTCGAGCTGCCAGTGATTTTTAAAGCACTGCTTCAGGCTTATTAAAGCATGGGTTATAAACTCCAGGGATCGCTTAATGTCATCCATCAATGAAAAAGAGGAATTCACTGAAGCTCTTTAAATAGTGAAAGCCAAGAATATCACTACCAGGGGAAAAAAACCTTTGCACCCAATTGGTTAGGGGAACTCCTCTAAAATAAGCTCTACCAGTCAACCTCCATATTCAGTCCCAAGGGATGGACAGTTTGCAACTTGCATAGCCAGGATTGCTCTAAAAATTGCAAATGGGATTCCCGATCACTCCCCTGTGGATTCGGAGGGAACAATCAATAACCTGCCACTGAATATCCTCAAAAGCATGACCCCTCTCAAGACAATGTTGAGCCACCAATGCACCAAATATTTTATTTTGGATGCATGATCTATGTTCACCCAAGTGTTGTCGAATGGGATGTGTAGTCCTACTGATGCATTTTAATGTACAAGGGCCGAGCAACAAATAAACCATGAACAAAGTCCCACAGGTGGAGTGCCATTGTGCAGTGCACAATACACCTGTGGAAGAGTTCGTCCATTGTTTGCCCATGATCGCTGTTGTGCAAAAGGCATACAAGGTGATGGATGAACAAGAAAAATGCCCTATTTCCTCCTGTATTGTTAAAAATCGGTCAGACAGGGAGGAAGGTCGTCAGGCCAGCAAATGGTTGCTTAGGGTCTCAGCTTCGGCACTCACAGGAAAAAAAAAAGCATCCCTGATAGCAACCTCGGGGCAGAAAAGACTCTCCAAGTACAGCCGTGGCATGACAAAAATCGCCAGGAGCAGAATGGCAGCAAAAACAAAAGGGATGGAGAGCCATGAGAGGCTACTGGCATTACAATGGCTGCAGAGCCAGGTACAAACATGTGCGGCTTCCCTGAGCAGTGTTTTTTTGGTAGGGTTGGAGGGCGAGGAAGGCAGCTGAAGAGAATGAGATATGCTGACTGGACAAGAAAAATCATCATTCAAACGTGAATTCCGCCAGCATTTTGATGACATGGCCGCAGAGTTTAGGGCGATGAGGGAAGAAATTACCTCAAAGATGGAGGACATGCACGCAGACATACACAAGTTGGGCGGCCGAATGGAGGACGTGGAAACAAAAGTGGACAAGCATGTGGAAACACTTGTGGAATTACAGTGTGCGGTGGACAGGAATAAGGCACAAGCCCTGGAACTCACTTATAAACTAGATGACATAGAAAATAGGAATTGCCACATAATGTGTGCATTTGGGGGTGTCCGAAGGCCAGGGAAATGAGGATAGCATGGCGCAAATGGCAAGATATTTGCAGTGTTGCTGGCTGCATCTGGTGATGCAGCTGATGTGGTGAACATGGAAATTGAACAGATGCACAGGGCCCTAGGTAAGTCATCTAGTAATAATCCCTGAGACATTATGAGGTTCCTCTGCTTCCAGGATGTTAATAGGATCTTGTGGCAGGGGCAAGAGCATCGGCATTTGTCATAACAGGGAGCGCCCTCACCTTTTATCAGGATCTCTTGGCCTTCACTTTGGCAATGCAACGAGAAATGAAGCCAGTGATCGAAATGCTGCTTCGGGCACAAGTTCGCTATGCTTGGTCGTTTCCATTTCAGATAAACTTTGCCATTGTCAGAAAGAGGGTCAGTGCAAGAATGTCACAGAGGCTTGGCATAGCTTATGCAATGCAGGACTGGTGGCTAATGATGCTTCACCTACAACATCAACTGCGTGGCCGGCATTGCAGAAATGGAATGGAACAAACCTTACGCGAGGAGCAGTGATTGATTTCAGTGGCAAGTGGGCTTAACTGGACTAATTGGAAAAACATGTCTGGAATCCTGCCTGGAGTGATGTAGTTGAATCTAAATGGACAAGCTTTAAGCAGCAATTATCTTTCTGATTGCCTGTTCAACTGTTGTCTTAGCAGAAACAGGAAGAGGAGCGGTGAAGTGGAAAGCATAGTTCTCCAGGACCAAGCAGGAAGTCAGTCCTCACATATGGGTGACGTCGGCGCCGACGGAGCCCCCGTGCGGAGCATTTCCCCAGCTTTCAAAGAAAGCCCTTGAAAATGCAGCGCGTCTGCGCGATCCCCTTCCCGCCCAAGGGTGCCGTCATGCTCAGTCTTCTTTTTTCCGCAGAGCCCGACGAACGTGTGTTCGTGTCACCTGGTAAAAAAGTTGTGTTTCTTGTGTTTTTTGTTTTTACCCAGTTCGACACCGGTTCCCCTCCCCACCTGGGCTCGGTACACCGGTATCGAGTCCGGAGTTCTTTTTCGTTTTTTGTCGTTAGTGGCTAGCGTTTTCGCGCTTCTTTTTTCTTTCACTGGCAGCCCGGTCCTTTGACCTCGCAGGGGCCTTTTTTCCCCCGATGGCTACCAGCGGGTTTAAAAAGTGTGATCGGTGCAAGAAACTGATGTCTCTCACTGACACCTATGATTGCTACCTTCGATGCCTCGGGCCCGACCATGACCCGCTGGTCTGCGGCCCGTGTGGCAAAATGTCGTCCAAGGCACTTAGGAGCCGTCAGCAACAGCGTGAGACTCTTTTTTCTGACTCTGCATCCGGCCGGGCCCGGACTTCGTCAGAGGCCTCGACATCTCGGGAGTGAGACCTCGAGCGGCATCGAGGTTCCTCTGATAGGGGGTCTCCCTCGCGGAAGCACAAAAGGAAGAAGAAGCTCGCGAGGGTGGCATCGGAGGACACTCCTGGATCCCTGAGGGCCAGGTCGCATAGCCCTGACTGCTGCCCCAGGCCTTCGGAGCAGGAGAGGCCTGCTAAGGTACTTCATGTGGAGCTGGAGTCCCCGAGTCACGTGAGTGCTGTTGTCCTCCTTGACTCCCCTGCGGGGGAGCCGATGTCAGGCCTGACGCCGTCGGGGCCAGAGTCGGGGGCTGCTGAGTCTTCTGAGCTTAGCCTCAGGTTGATGGCCTTGGAGAGCAGCATATCTGCTTTCATGGAACAGCACCGGGTGCTGATAGCCGGTCTGACTGGTGTATCTGCCCCAACCACCGGGACCTCGATGTCCAAGTCGACCCCGGAGACCGAGCCAATCTTCAAGTCCTTGAAGTCTCGAGGCAATCCTCGGTCGATGTCACCCTCGACCTCTTGTACGGGGCCGAGGTTGTCGACGCCGATACCCTCCTCGGAGGAGTCTGACTGGGAGACGGAGGACGAGGCGTCCCCGGATACCTACCGGACCCAGTGTGTCCCTTCGGACTCACCGGGCTCCGAGCTTCAGAGAAGGTCCCCACTGGAGGATACCAGGTTCTCAGACTTCGTGAGGGACATGGTCAAGGCTTTGGCCTTCCCTGCGGATCCCGAGGAGAAGCCCCGAGCCGAGGAGCTCGACACCCTCCAGTATGACTCTCCACCGAAGGAGGCCTTTACTGTACCGATTCCCCCGATGCTGGAACGGCTGCTCTTCTGTATGTGGGAGGCACCGGCCTCGGCGCCGGTTCTTAGCAAATGGGTCGATTCCATCTATTGAGTCCGTAAGAGCCCTGGGTTCCAGAAGGCACAGTTACCGCACCACTCCATGGTTGTGGAATCGGCCATGCATCGTCTTAAGAGTCAGAAGATGCACTCCTCGGTGCCCCCCAGAAGGGAGGCTCGGAACCTGGATGCCCTCGGTAAAAAGTACTTCCAGGGCTCTATGTTGGCTTGCCGTATCCAGACCTACCAGCTGTACATGGGCATGTACCTCCGAGACCTGGCAAAGGAGATTGCCGGGTTCTCAGCTGGCCTCTCCGAGGAACCCTTGCAGAGATTCAGGACCTTGTCATCTGGCATTAGAGTGCTCGAAGTTTATCTCTCGAGCAGCCTATGATGGCTTTGAGGCTTCGGCCCAGGTAGCCGCGGCTGGCATCGGTGCACGCTGTCAGGCTTGGCTACAGTCATTGGACCTGGAGCCATGGGTGCAGGACAAGTTGGTCGATGTCCCCTGCCGGGGTGATAACCTCTTTGGCAAGCCCATGGCTGAGAAGGCTGCAGAAATCGAGACAGAGACTCTCACCAGGACAAGGCTGTCCAGGAAAACCTCTGCCCCTTCACAGAGAAAGAAGGGCTCGGGGAAAAAGACCTTTTACCCGAGGAAGGCTGCTGCCTATAAATCCTACCCTCAATTCCAGGCCTCTGCAGCTCCCCAACAGGGTCAGCAGGGTCATGGGCCCTGTAGGCAAAAGACCCCCAAGCCGCCTGCCCCGGCTCCTGCACAACAGGGAGGGGGTATTTGACTCCTACAGCATAGCCTCTCCTCCTCACCAGGGCACAGGAGGTCGGCTGGCTCTGTACGCCTGCAGGTGGCCAGCCATCACAGGGGATACCTGGGTGCTAAGCATCATTCACAGAGGCTACCTGCTCCACTTCAACCATATATCCCCCTCCTATTTTCCAGGGGAGCCTCCACGACCTCCTCTTCACAGAAACTTACTCCTTCAGGAGTTAACCAGTCTGCTAAAGGAACAGGCGGTGGAACCGGTGCCTCACCACCTGGAAGGGGAAGGCTTCTACTCCAGGTACTTTCTGGTACCAAAGAGAACAGGAGGCCTCAGACCTATCCTGGACTTGAGAAATCTATACAAGTTTCTGGAGAGGGAAAAGTTCAAGATGCTTACCCTTGGAATACTAATGCCCTACCTCCAGCAGGGAGATTGGCTATGCTCCTTAGACCTAAAGGATGCCTATACCCACATCCTTATTCATCCAGACCACAGACAATATCTCAGATTTGTGGTGGGAGGAACTCATTTTCAGTACAGAGTACTTCCCTTTGGCCTCACCTCCGCCCCCAGGGTCTTCACAAAATGCCTAGCGGTGGTTGCAGCCTACCTCAGAAATCAGGGGATCTTCGTCTTCCCCTACCTGGACGACTGGCTCATCAGGGGTCATTCTCCACAGGAGGCCAGACAAGCCACCCTTCACACCATATCTCTGCTTCAGCATCTGGGCTTTGTCATAAACTTTGCAAAGTCCACTTTAGTCCCCTCACAGAACGTGGAGTTCATAGGGGCAAAGCTGGATACCCACCAGGCAAAAGCTTACTTGCCCAAAGACAGGGCTCACAGGCTGATGAGGTTGGCCGGGCAGTTCCAGACAAGTTCTCTGGTCCCTGCCAGACACTTCCTCCGGCTATTAGGCCACATGGCATCCACAGTGCATGTGACTCCGAATGCCCGTCTGCACATGCAACCAGCTCAGTGGTGCCTCAGGGCCCAGTGGGTGCAATCCACAGGGAAGTTGACAGACAGAGTAAAGGTGTCCATACTGCTGGTGGACTCCTTGCGCTGGTGGCAGCACCTCCCAAATCTTGTCAAGGGAGTGCCTTTCCAGGCACCTCCACACACTCAAGTGCTGACAACCGATGCTTCTCTACAGGGCCGGGGGGCACATTGCCAGGGAGCATGCACCCAGGGCCTATGGCCCCCGTGGGAGGCCTCCCAGCAGATCAACTTATTGGAATTGCAAGCTATTCGGCTAGCTCTGCAGACGTTCTCTCCTGTCCTCTCCAACCAGTCTGTCTTAGTCCAGACAGACAATCAAGTAGCAGTGTTCTATGTGAACAAGCAGGGAGGCACGGGATCCAGGCTCCTGTGCCAGGAAGCACAAGCTCTCTGTTCCTTGGCAGTCAAACATGGCATGTCTCTCAAAGCGGTCTACCTGCCGGGCCAGGAGAACTATCTGGCAGACAGGTTAAGCAGGCTTCTGCAGCCTCACGAACGGCAGTTGAATCCACTAGTGGTCCAACAGGTCTTCCTGAAGTGGGGACTTCCAACCATGGACCTCTTTGCCAATCCGCTGAACAGGCAGCTTCCCCGGTTCTGCTCCAGACAACCACATCCACTGAGGATAGCAGCAGATGCGTTTCTAATCTCTTGGTCTACGGGCCTACTGTATGCGTTTCCTCCCATGCCTCTGGTGGCCCGGACTCTGTTCAAGATTCAGCAAGACAAGGCCTCAGTGATTCTGATAGCCCCCAAGTGGCCTAGGCAACCGTGGTTTCCGCTCCTTTTACAGTTGGCGGTGGATACCCCACTCACTCTGGGATGCAACCTGACCTCCTGACTCAAGATCAGGGGTCCCTCTTGCACCCCAACCTCAGATCCCTCAGTTTGATGGCCTGGATGCTGAGAGGGTAGTTCTTGCTCCCTTGCTCCTACCAAAGGAGGTTGAAGAGGTGGTCTTGGCCTCTAGGAAGCATTCCACCCGGAAAGCCTATGCCCTGAAGTGGCATAGATTTTCAGAGTGGTGCTCTCAGTGGCAGGAGGACCCTTTCTCCTGCTTGGTTCCGGTGGTCCTGCAGTACCTGATTCACCTGTCGAACCTGGGACTTAAGTCCAACTCTATTCGGGTCCACCTCAGTGCTCTCTCGGCTCGCCGGTGGATGGCCTTTCCCTCTCGAGTCATCCCTTGGTGTCTCGCTTCCTCAGAGGTCTACTCCTATTTAAACCTCCGGTTCGTCGTCCAGCCACGGAGTGGGATTTGAATGTGGTCTTGCAACAACTGACTCGCCCACCATTTGAGCCGATGGCTACCTGCCACTTACGCTTCCTATCGTGGAAGGCGTTGTTCTTGGTAGCCCTTACCTCGGCCAGGCGTGTGAGTGAGCTCCAAGCACTGGTCTCCGATAGGCCATACACACAGTTCTATAAGAATAGGGTAGTCTTGCGGACTCATCCTAAATTTCTTCCAAAGGTGGTCTCCTCTTTACACCTCAATCAGGAGGTGGTACTTCCGACATTTTTCCCCAGGCCGCACGCTAGTAGGGCCGAGACTGTCTTGCATACCCTGGATTGTAGGAGGGCTTTGCCTTTTACTTGGCACATACGCAAGGGCACCGAAGGGCCTCTCAGCTCTTCGTTTCTTTTGACCCTAATAAATTGGGGTTGTCTGTCACCAAGCGTACGTTGTCCATTTGGGTAGCGGATTGTATCGCTTGGGCATACATGGCAGCCGGCCTCTCCTTGGAGGGTCGAGTCACAGCCCACCATGTCAGGGCGAAAGCTGCATCAGTAGCTCACCTCTGCTCTGTTCCGTTGGCAGATATCTGCCGGGCCGCTACTTGGTCTTCAAGCCAGACTTTTGCGGCCCATTACTGCCTCGAGAGGGAGTCCCGCAGGGACAGTGCTTTCAGACAGGCGGTACTCCGTAATCTCTTTGAGGTTTAGGCAACTCCTACCCTCCAGCCCTTGTGTTGGGCTACCGTACGGGGGTGGTTTCAGAGGAGATTCTTATCAAGGTAATTGAGGCTCTAGAGGTGTTTTCCAGGAGCAGCAGGAATCAGTCCTCACGACCCTCCCTCCTCCCCTGGGAGTTGCAGTCATATTCTTCAGTTTGTTTTTGTTGTCTTTTAGCTATGTCATCAGACTGAGCAAGATGGCACCCTTGGGCGGGAAGGGGACTGTGCAGGCGCGCTGCATTCCCAAAGGCTTTCTTTGAAAGCTGGGGAAATGCTCCGCACGGGGGTTCTGTCGGCGCCGATGTCACACATATTTATTTATTTATTTATTTACATTCTCTTATATACCACGCTATTCTGCATCAGTGCGGTTTACATTGAACAAACTGAAATTACATTGAACAGGGCATTATAACTTGGAGATAACTATTTTTCTCCAGGACCAAGCAGGAAGTCAGTCCTCACATATGGGTGACGTCGGCGCCGACGGAGCCCTCGCGGAGCAATTTTCCCCAGCTTTCAAAGAAAGCCTTTGGGAATTGCAGCGCGCATGCGCGGTCCCCTTCCCGCCCAAAGGTGCCATCTTGGCCAGTCTTCTTTTTTCCGCGGAGCCCTACAGACGCTGTCTACAAGTCACCGCTGAAAAGTTGATTTTCTTTCTTTATTTTAGTATTTTCTTCGCCGGTCCTTTTTCCATCCGGCCTCGCGACGCCGGTTGCGAGGCCTCCCCTTCTTTTCGGTTTTTTCTGTCCTTCGTGACAAATTCGCGCTTTTTTCACTTTTCCCTGGCGGCACGAACGTTTGACCTCGCAGGGGCCCTTTTCCCCCGATGGCCGCCAGTGGTTTTAAAAAGTGTGTTCAGTGTAAGAAACTCATGTCTCTTACTGACACACATGATTGCTGCCTCCGTTGCCTGGGCCCAGATCATGAAGAAATGATCTGTGGGGCCTGTAGCAAGATGTCCGTGAAATCTTTGCGGAGTCGGCAACATCAGCGGGAGAGAATCTTCTCTGACCCCAGCCGTACCCGGACCTCGTCAGAAGCTTCGGTGTCTAGGGAATCTGGCTCTGAACACCGTCGGAGCTCCTCTGAGAGGGGGTCTCCTACCCGAGAACATCATCGGAGGAAGAAACCCGCGAGGACGGCGTCGGTGGACGCTCCTGGCTCCGCGAGGGCCAGGTCGCATAGCCCCGATAGCCGTCCCGGGTCTTTGGAGCTGGAGCGGCCGTCCAAACAGCCTTGTCTGGAGATGGACTCGTCTGCTCACGTAAGTCCTGTTGTCCTCGTGGACTTGCCTCCGAGGGGTCCGACGTCGGGCCCGACGCCGTCGGGGCCCGAGTCGGGGGCTGCTGGGTCTCAGAGTTCGGACTCAGGTTGACGGCCTTGGAGAGCAGCCTGGCTGCCTTCATGGACCAGCAGCGGGCATTGATCGCTGGCCTCGCTGGCGCTTCTGCCCTGACCGCCGGGACGTCGACGTCTAAGTCGACCCCGGAGACCGAGCCGATCCTCGAGTCCATCCTCGGTCGAGGTCCCCTTCGGCCTCCCATTCGGGGCCGAGGTCGTCGACGCTGACTCCCTCGGCGTCGGGGCGGACGGCGTCTGTGCCCGCCCGGCCGGAGCCGCACGACTCCTCCTCCGAGGAGTCCGCCTGGGAATCCGAGGTGGAAGAGTCACCTGATTCTTTTCGGACTCGGTGTATCCCTTCGGACTCCCCCGAGTCCGAACCTCGGAGACAGTCCCCTCCAGAGGATGCCCGGTTCTCGGACTTCATGAGGGATATGGCCAAGGCCTTGGCCTTCCCTGCGGATCCCGAGGAGGAGCCTCGAGACGAAGAGCTCGATGCCCTCCAGTATGACTCTCCTGCAAAGGAGCATTTTACTGTACCGGTTCCTCCGATGCTGGAACGACTTCTCTTCCGCATGTGGGAGAGCCCGGCGGCGTCGCGGTATTAAGCAAGCGGGTCGATGCCATATATCGAGTCCGCAAGAGCCCTGGCTTCCAAAAAGCACAGCTGCCGCACCATTCCATGGTGGTGGAATCGGCCATGCATAGGCTCAAGAGCCAGAAGATGCACTCCTCGGTGCCTCCCGGCAGGGAAGCCCGCAGCCTGGATGGCCTCGGTAAGAAGTGTTTCCAGGGCTCTATGCTTGCTTGTCGGGTCCAGACTTACCAGCTCTACATGGGCATGTATCTCAGGGACCTGGCTAAAGAAATAGCCGGATTCTCTGCTGGTCTCTCCGAGGACCCTTTGCGGAGGTTCCAGGCCTTGTCCACTGGTATTCGAGAGTGCTCAAAGTTTATCTCTCGAGCAGTCTATGATGGCTTTGAGGCATCGGCTAGAGTAGCCGCAGCCGGCATCGGTGCCCGCCGACAGGCTTGGCTTCAGTCATCCGACCTCGAGCCCTGGGTGCAGGACAAGTTGGTCGATGTCCCCTGCAGAGGTGAAAACCTCTTTGGCAAACCTATGGATGAGAAGGCTGCACAACTCGAGACAGAGACTCTCACCAGGACTCGGCTCTCCAGGAAAACCTCTGCCCCTTCCCAGAAGAAGAAGGGCTCGGGGAAAAAGCCCTTTTACCCGAGGAAGGCGGCTGCCTATAAACACTACCCTCATTATCAGGCCTCCGCAGCTCCCCAACAGGGTCAGCAGGCCAAGGGACGGGGTAACGGGTCCTGTAGGCAGCAAGCCCCCAAGCCTGCGCCACCGGACCCTGCTCCGCAGGGTGGGGGTTTTTGACTCTTTCGGCATAGCCTCTCCCCCTCCGCTGGTTTCTCTCAGCACGGGAGGCCGGCTGGTCCACTTTGCCCACAGGTGGTCCAACATCACGTCCGATACCTGGGTGCTCCACATAGTCTGAGAGGGCTATCTTCTACACTTCCACCAGGTACCTCCCCCCTACTTTCCAGGGGAGCCTCTGCGACCCCCTCTTCACCGGGACTTACTCCTTCAAGAGTTGGCAAGTCTTCTTCAGGAACAGGCGGTGGAACCGGTGCCCCACCACCTGAGAGGTCAAGGCTTTTATTCCAGGTACTTCCTGATACCAAAGCGAACTGGAGGCCTCAGACCCATCCTGGACTTGCGGAACCTCAACAAGTTCCTGGAAAGGGAAAAGTTCAAGATGCTTACCCTTGGAATCCTGCTGCCCTACCTCCGGCAGGGAGATTGGCTATGCTCCTTGGATCTAAAGGATGCCTACACTCACATCCTCATCCACCCAAGACACCGACAATACCTAAGGTTTGTGGTGGCAGGCAATCATTACCAGTACAGAGTACTGCCCTTTGGCCTATTCTCCGCACCACAAGTCTTCACAAAATGTCTCGCAGTGGTAGCGGCTTATCTCCGGCTTCAAGGCCTCTTTGTCTTCCCTTACCTAG
Source organism: Ichthyophis bannanicus (assembly GCA_033557465.1). Classification (NCBI taxonomy): domain Eukaryota; kingdom Metazoa; phylum Chordata; class Amphibia; order Gymnophiona; family Ichthyophiidae; genus Ichthyophis; species Ichthyophis bannanicus. Next base: position 10,573,041 of record CM066040.1, on the reverse strand, counting down.
ACGACTGGCTCATCAGAGCACCGTCCTCCACGGAGGCCACTCACGCCGCGCAACGTACTGTGACTCTACTCCAGTACTTGGGCTTTGTCATAAACTTCGAAAAGTCCACTTTGCTCCCCTCTCAGGATCTCGAGTTCATCGGCGCCAGATTAAACACGCTTCAGGCGCGAGCCTTTCTGCCGCTCGACAGGGCACAACGGCTCATGGCTCTCGCCAGCCGCTTTCGCAGCCATTCCCAGGTCTCGGCCAGGTACTTTCTGCTCGGCCATATGGCTTCCACGGTCCATGTGACCCCCAATGCCCGCCTGAATATGCGGCCTGCTCAATGGTGCCTTCGCTCACAATGGCATCAGGCCTCGGGGAGACTAGCGGACTCAGTATGAATCTCCAGCCCGCTGGTCTCTTTTCTACGGTGGTGGCTTCATCTGCCCAACCTAGTGCTCGGAATGCCTTTTCAGTCTCCTCCGCCTGTTCAGGTACTGACGACCGATGCTTCTCTCCTGGGTTGGGGAGCACATTGCCAAGGGACATGTACTCAGGGTCTCTGGACCCCGTGGGAATCTGCCCAGCAGATCAACTTCCTGGAGCTCAGAGCGATCCGCCTGGCTCTACGGGCCTTCTCCCACCTTACCACTCACCAGTCCGTCCTCGTCCAGACGGACAATCAAGTGGCCATGTTCTACGTGAACAAACAGGGGGGGACGGGCTCCTTCCTTCTCTGTCGGGAAGCACAAAAGCTCTGCGCTTGGGCCGTCAGCCGAGGAATCCTCCTCAAAGCTGTCTATCTCCCAGGTCAAGAAAATTGCCTGGCAGACAAACTGAGCAGAATCCTCCAACCACACGAGTGGAGATTGGACCCGTTGGTGGTTCAAAGGATTTTTCTCCAGTGGGGCCTCCCCACGCTGGATCTCTTTGCCAGTCCTCTGAACAGGCAACTTCCTCGGTTCTGCTCTCGGGAACCGCATCCCCTCCGAGTAGCGGCGGATGCTTTTCTGCTCTCATGGTCCACGGGCCTTCTGTATGCCTTTCCTACCATGCTGCTGGTGTCTCGAACACTTTTCAAGGTTCTCCAAGACAAGGCTTCGGTGATCCTGATAGCTCCCCGGTGGCCCAGGCAACCGTGGTTCCCGCTACTGATGCAACTGGTGGTAGATACTCCGTTGCCTCTGGGGTTTCAACCCGATCTCCTGAGCCAGGATCAGGGGTCTCTCCTACACCCCAACCTCAGATCTCTTCATCTGATGGCCTGGCTGCTGAAAGGGTAGTCCTTGCTCCCCTCCTGCTGCCTCCAGAGGTGGAAGAGGTCGTGCTAGCTTCCAGGCGACCCTCTACCCGGAAATCCTACGCCCTTAAATGGCGTCGCTTCTCCACCTGGTGTACTCAACAGTCTCAAGATCCCTTCTCCTGCTCGGTGTCGGTGGTCTTGCAGTACTTGCTTTCCCTCTCCAATCTTGGACTAAAGTCCAACTCGGTCAAAGTTCACCTCAGTGCTATTTCTGCACACCATGTGCCGGTGGAAGGCAGGCCTCTTTCCGGCCACCCTCTCGTGGCACGGTTCTCCCGAGGTCTCCTTCTCCTTAAACCACCTTTGCGCCCCCCAGCCCCTGACTGGGACCTGAACGTGGTTTTACAGCGGATCACCTGTCCGCCTTTTGAACCCATGGCTACCTGTCCTCTCCGTTTTCTTTCTTGGAAAACCTTATTCCTGGTAGCCCTCACTTCGGCTAGACGCGTTAGTGAACTGCAGGCCCTAGTGTCTGATCCCCCTTACGCTAGGTTCTACAAGAATAGGGTAGTCCTGCGGACTCACCCTAAGTTTCTTCCAAAAGTGGTCTCCCCTTTTCACATCAATCAGGAGGTGGTGCTTCCGACCTTCTTTCCCAGGCCACACTCCAGCCGAGCTGAAATGGTCTTGCATACCCTGGACTGTCGGAGGGCGTTAACCTTCTACCTTGATCGTACGCGGGAGCACCGTAAGACTGTTCAGCTCTTCCTGTCTTACGACCCTAATAAACTGGGGCTCCCTGTCTCCAAGCGTACTCTGTCCATCTGGGGAGCTGACTGTATCGCTTGGACTTATGGGGCGGCAGGCCTCTCGTTGGAAAGTCGAGTCACGGCTCATCGGGTTAGGGCGAAGGCTGCGTCAGTGGCTTACCTCCGCTCTGTTCCATTGGCAGACATCTGCCGGGCCGCTACTTGGTCTTCGAGCCAGACTTTTGCAACCCATTACTGCCTCGAGAGGGAGTCCCGCAGGGACAGTGCTTTCGGACAGGCAGTCCTCCGTAATCTCTTCGAGGTTTAAGCAACTCCTACCCTCCATCCCGGATGTTGGGCTACCGGTTGGAGATTAGTCAGAGAAGATTCCTTCCTTCGGTGCTACTGAGCTTGAGGGAGCTCATTTTTTGTGCTTAGGGTCTCCGGTAGCCTTAATCTGGGGAGTCCCATATGTGAGGACTGACTTCCTGCTTGGTCCTGGAGAAAGCATAGTTACTCACCTGTAACAGGTGTTCTCCAGGAGCAGTAGGAATCAGTCCTCACAACCCTCCCTCCTCCCCTTGGAGTTGCAGTCATATGATTTAGTTTTTGCAAATTTTTTGCTGTCTTTTCGGTATGTCATCAGACTGGCCAAGATGGCACCTTTGGGCGGGAAGGGGACCGCGCATGCGCGCTGCAATTCCCAAAGGCTTTCTTTGAAAGCTGGGGAAAATTGCTCCGCGAGGGCTCCATCGGCGCCGACGTCACCCATATGTGAGGACTGATTCCTGCTGCTCCTGGAGAGCACCTGTTACAGGTGAGTAACTACGCTTACAGGGAGCATGGGCTATGGAGGGTTAAGTGGCTTGCCCAAGACCACAAGGAGCACCTGTGGACTAGAAACCCCAGTCCTTCCGGCCCAAGGTTGCTGTCCTCTAGTGGGATTTGAACCCCTGACCTTCCGGCCTGAAGTACCTTGCCCCAACCACTAGGCCACTCCTCCATTCCATATGTGAGGATTGATTCCTGCTGCTCCTGGAGAACACCTGTTACAGGTGAGTAACTACTCTTTACTCACCTATAACAGGTGTTCTCCGGGAAGGAGGAAGGGTTGTGAGGATTTATTCCTGCTGTTCCCGGAGAACACCTGTTACAGGTGAGTAACTACGCTTTCTCCAGGAACAAGCAGGAAGTCAGTCCTCACATATGGGACTCCATAGCTTCGGGCTTCCGAGTACTTGAACTACGACAGCACCAACGACGACTAGTTATGTAGCCATGAGTTACAGGAAGTGAGTCCCCCGCTGAGAGACTCTGCAAGACCCTAGCGTCCAGCGACACTAACACTCCAGTAGCCTGAACACAGAGGGTCGGAGGGCAGGAGTTGTCTACACCCCGAGAATGTTACGGAGTACTCTCCAGCAGTAGTGAGCTGCGAATGTGTGAATTGAAGACCACGTGGTGACTCTGCAGATCTCTGTCAATGGCACAGAGCAGAGGTTGGCCACCAACGTGCCATCACTCATGTGATGAGCTATGATCCAGTGCTCGGGGGAGAGGCCCGCTCGCTCATAGTTGAGGGCAATACAGTCTACCACCCAAGAGGACAGGGTGCACTTGGTCACAGGAAACCCCTGTCTGCTGGGGTCATAAGACACAAAAAGCTGAGGTGTTTTGCGATGGCCCTGGGTCCACTGTAAATAGAAGGACAGGGCCCGTTTGAAGTCCAGTGTGTGAAATATGAGCTCCTCCTTGTTGGCATGGGATCACGGATATTAGGTGGGGAGTACCACTTCTTGGTTGAGGTGGAACGGGGATACCACCTTCGGGAGGAATTTTGAGTGAGTGCGGAGCATGACCCTGTTTTGAAGAACCTGGTGTATGGAGGGTCTGCCACCAGGTCCTGAAGCTTGCTAACTCTGTGAACTAAAGCAAGGGCCACTAAGAAGGCCACCTTCCAGGAGAGGAGGTACTGCAGGTGCATGTGGCCAGGGGGGCTTGAACAGCAGTCTGGTAAGCTGGGAGCACACCACATTGAGGTCCCACTCCATTGCCGGAGGCGGAGAGAGGGCTTGGATAAAAGGAGGTCTCGTAGGAACCATGAGACCAGGGACTGGCTGAAGAGGGGCTTACCCTCGCTTGGTGAGCGGCTATAGCGTTCAAGTGCACCCTGACAGAAGTAGACTTCAGTCCTGTGCACAATAGATGCACCAAGTACTGAAGCACCAGATTTTCCTTCCTCTCTGTGCACCAGACGATGAACCTCCACCACAGAAAGGCATAGGCCTTCCTGGTAGAGGGCTTTCTAGAGGCCTGTAGGATCTCTTCAACTTCCTTTGGCAGGTTGAGGGGGCCAAGGCTACCCTCTCAGCAACCATGCCGTCAATGTCAGCGACCCCACATCGGGGTGCAGGAGGGAGCCCCCCTCCTGATTCATGAGGTCTGGTGCTCTTCCCAGTGGGATTGGGAGTGTCGGCAACAATAAGAGTAGGAGGGGGAACCAAGTTTGCCTGGGCCACCTGGGGCAATCAGAATTACTGATGCCCTCTCGCTCTGGACTTTGAAGAATGTCTTGGCCACCAGAGGTTGGGTGGGAATACATAGAGTAGTCCCTTGGACCCCAAGATCAGGAAGACATCCGCCTCTACCTACTCCAGGTGTGGGTGACAGGAGCAGAAGCAAGTTAACTGCATATTGTCTTGGGAAGTGACCAGGTCTATCTCGGGCCAGCTAGGGCTGTGACATGGATGGTAGAGGCCATGTGGCCCAGCAGACGGAGGAGGTGGCGATCTCTCCTGCCAGCTGTTTGAGGCATTCGGTCCTGTCCTGAGAAAGGAAGGCCCAGGCCTGCACCGTGTCCAGCTGAGCACCTATGAATTCCTGGTTTTGACGGACTCTTCCATAGGTGTAACGTACACTGCATGATGGCACTCCACCTGCGGGACTTTGTTCATGGTTTATTTGTTGCTCTGCCCTTGTACATTAAAATTCATCGGTAGGACTACACATCCCATTCGACAATGCTTGGGTGAACATAGATCATGAATCCAAAATAAAATATTTGGTGCATTGGTGGTTCAACATTGTCTTGAGAGGGGTCATGCTTTTGAGGATCTTCAGTGGCAGGTTATTAATTGTTCCCTCCGAAACCACAGGGGAGTGATCGGGAATCCCATTTGCAATTTTTAGAGCAATCCTGGATATACAAGTTGCAAACTGTCTATCCCTTGGGACTGAATATGGAGGTTGATTGGTAGAGCTTACTTTAGAGAGGTAGCCCTAACCAATTGGGTGCAAAGGTTTTTTTCCCCGTAGTAGTGATCTTGGCTTTCACTATTTAAAGAGAGTCAGTGAATTCCTCTTTTTCATTGATAGATGACATTAAGCGATCCCTGGAGTTTATAACCCATGCTTTCATAAGCCTGAAGCAGAGCTTTAAAAATCATTGGAAGCTCGAAACACAGTTCTGTGTCGCTATCTTTGGATGGGTTTACTTTTCAGGTGTAAGGATCAGAATCGTCAGTACCATGAGTACTTTTTTCGATGATAGAGAAGTGGACATGGAGGAATAAGTTAAGTCACTTTCTTCCATTCCTTTACATACATGTGTTTGTGTTACACTGAGAGGTGTTTACACATACGGGGCGATCTTCAACATTGTCAATAATTAAAAAGGAAGCTTTGTGGTTAGAGCGCCTTTGTGCCCTACTTAACAAAGAGTCTGACAATATTATACATATATTTTTTGTTAAGGACGCTGGTTTATTGATCTTGATTGATTTTTTATATTAATTTACTCAACAGTTTGGGCATTAGGTTTTTGATTATTTGATCATCTAAAATTTTAGGTATCTCTTTTTTTTGTGCCAACAATGACTTATGGACATCTTTACTAAACATAAACATGCATTAAGTGCCACTCCGCCAATAAAAATAAAAGCACGCTGCTGAACTTAACAGACCAGCCATATTCCACGCTTTAAGAAAAGTGGAAGGTAAGGTCAGAGAGGCTGTGGTTGCCAAAAGAGCATCTTTCAGGAAATAGAAAAGGGAGCCAAATTATGAAAACTGGAAACAAAATAAGCATTGGCAAGTTAGATGGAAGACATTGATAAGGCAGGCAAAGAGAGAATTTGAGAAAAAGCTTGCCGTGGAAGCAAAAACGCGTAATAAAGACTTTTCCAAGTACATTCGTATCAAAAAACCTTTGAGAGAGTCAGTTGGACCATTAGATGATAGATGGCAAAACAAACACTAAGAGGGGACAAGGCTGTTGTGGAGAGACTGAATGAATTTTTTGCTGCAGTCTTTACTGAGGAAGATGTAGACATGTAACCCATGACTGAAATGGTATTTAAAGTTAAAGAATTGAAAGAAATATTGATATACCGGGAAGATGTATTACAACTATTTGATAAACTCAAGGGTATACATCCAAGAGTATTGAAAAAACTGAAATATGAGATTGCAGACATTCTATTAGTAATTTGTGAATGAACTATCATTAAAATCATCCGTAATATCTGAAGCTTGGAGGATGGCCAATGTAATACCAGTTTTTAAAAAGGGTTCCATGGGTTTGAAACTACAGACTGGTGAGCCTGATGTCAGTACCGGGAAAAATGGTAGAAACCATTATAAAGGACAAAATTACTGAACATGTAGATAGTCATGGCTTAATGGGAGACAGCCAACATGGCTTTAGCCAAAGAAGGTCTTGTTTTATTAATCTGTTATGTTTTTTGATGGTGTGAATAAACAGGTAGACAAAGTTGAATCCGTTGATATAGTGTATCTGGATTTTCCGAAAGCCTTTGACAAGGTCCCTCATGAGAGACTCTTCGCCAAATTAAAAAGTCATGGGATATAGGAGGCAGCGTACTATTGTGGATCAGGAACTGGTTAAACTATAGAAAGTAGATGGTTGTGCTACATGGCCAATTTTCCCAATAGAGAAAGGTGAGTAGTGGAGTACCCCAAGGATATGTGCTAGGTCCGCTGCTTTTTAACATATTCGTAATTGACATAGAAATGGGAATAACGAGTGAGATAATCAAATTTGCAGATGACACAAAATTATTCAAAGTTGTTAAAACCCATGAGGATTGTGAAAAATTGCAAGAGGACCTTGATAAACTGGAAGACTGGGCATCCAAATGGGCAGATGAAATTTAATGTGGACAAGTGCAAAGTTATGTACCTAGGAAAGAACAACCCAAATTATGGTTACACGATGCAAGGTTCCACATTAGGAACCACCATCCAGGAAAAAGATTTAGACATCATCGTGGATAACATGTTAAAACGCTCCACCCAGTGTGCAGTGGTGGCCAAGAGAGCAAATAGAATGATAGATATCATAACGAAAGGAATGGAGAATAAAACAAAGGATATTATAATTTCTCTGTATCGTTCCATGGTGCGACCGCACCTTGAATATTGTGTGTAATTCTGGTCGCCGTATCTTAAAAAGGATATAGTGTTATTAGAAAAGGTACAGAGAAGAGCCACTAAAATGGTAAAGGGGATGGAAGGATACTCCTATGAAGAGATTCTAGAATGGTTAGGGCTCTTTAACCTGGAAAAGGGAGGAGTGGTCTAGTGGTTAGGACAAGGTACTTCAGGCCGGAGGGCTGGGGGTCTAGGAGTGGTCTAGGAGTGGTCTAGTGGTTAGGACAAGGTACTTCAGGCCGGAGGGCTGGGGGTTCAAGTCCCACCTGGGGACAGCAATCTCAGGCCAGAGGGACTGGGATTTCTTGTCCTGTAGGCACTCCTTGGGGTCTTGGGCAAGCCACTTAACCCTCCATTGCCCATGTTCCCTGTAAGTATTAGCGTATGTGTCTCATTTCCCCTCGTGTTAAATGTATCCCCCAATTGACCGCTTTGACCCGATGAAAAGCGGGATAATAAATACAGCTAAATAAAATAAAAATAAGAGACAGCTGAAGGGATATATGAAAGAGGTCTATAAATTAATGAATGGAGTTCAATTTTTGGGGAAATTGCTAGGTACCTATGACCTAGATTGGCCACTGTTGGAAACAGGATACTGGGCTTGATAGACCTTGGTCTGACCCACTATGGCATATCTTATGCTCTTATGGAACAGGTAAACATAGATTGATTGTTTACGCCATCAAAATATAGAAAGACTAGAGGAAATGCAATGAAGCTACAGGGTAACCTATTTAAGACTAATAAGTGAAAATATTTTTTCACTCAATATGTAATCAAACTCTGGAATTTGTTACCGGAGGATGTAGTAAAAGCTGTTAGTGTAGCCAGGTTTAAAAAAGGTTTGGACAAGTTCTTGGAGTAAAGGTCCATAAACCATTATTAAAAGGGACCCGGGATATCTGCTGCTTACCCTAATACAAGCTTTGTGGAACCTGTGTCTTTTGTAGAAACTGCTAGGTACTTGTGACCTAGATTGGCCACTGTTTGAAACAGGATACTGGGCATGATGGTCCTTTGTCCTACCTAGTATGGCATATCTTATGTTCCTATGTTCTTAACATGTTGAAACCCTCCGCCCAATGTGCAGCAGCAGCCAAGAAAGCAAATATAATGCAAGGAATCATAAGGAAAGGAATAGAGAATAAAACAAAGGATATTATAATGCCTCTGTATTATTCCATGGTGAGACTGCACTTTGAATATTGTGTGCAATTCTGGTCAACGTATCTTAAAAAGGATATAGCGCTATTAGAAAAGATACAGAGAAGAGCCACCAAAATGGTAAAGGGGATGCAAGGAAGAGAGGCTGAAAAGGTTAGGGCTCTTCAACCTGGAAAAGAGATAGCTGAGGGGAGATATGATAGAGGCCTATAAATTAATAAATGGAATGGAACGGTGTGGGCCTGGTTCCCCCACAAGCGTTCTCCAAATATTACCAATTACCAATGAATAGCTCAAACAGCTGATTGGCTACAAAAACTCTTTATTTGGCATAACAAAGCAAAATAAATGATTGTAAATGCAGATAGCAAATGTCTGTCTGAGAGGTGGCGGGCAACGTTCTCTCTGCAAGGAGGGTAGAGAAAAAGCTGCCCGTGACCCTCTGCTGTTGTCACTTTATATACCCCTCTGTCTCACAGTTCCAGCACTTTCTACAGAAATTCTGACATAGTCTGCAAAACTTGCAAAGACTGAAGAACTTCTGCAGAAACTCTTTCCTCGGGACCCTCCCATGCTAATCACCCTTTTGCAGCTGGTGTTTCAAGGTCTGCCTATCTTGTGCAGCCGACCACAGCCCTCTGCCTCTTCCTGTGTTCTGTACATGTCCTGGCACTAATTGGAATCTTCAGGGCTAAGAGAATTTGTGCTTATTAGTTTTGAATTCCTAGCTTGGCCTGTCTTTTTGCTTGTCTGGGCCTAGGCCCACATCCTTGCACACTTCTGTCCAAAGTGTGGCCTCTTAGCCTTTATTATAGTAGGCCGCATATTTTCTCCTCTGTAGCCCACATGCGTTTTCTTCTGTGCCATTCATATGTTGCTCAAGCAAGCAAGGGTGCAGTCACATAAAGCAAGAGCCTGACCTGAATTCCAGACCTAAACCAAATTATCCCCACAATGGGTAAACATAGATCAATTGTTTATACCATTAAAATATGGAAAGACTAGGGGAGCAATAAAGCTACAGTGTATCCTATTTAAGACTAACATAGTAACATAATATATGATGGCAGATAAAGACCAGTATGGTCCATCTAGCCTGCGCAACAAGGCAGCAAGAGTAGGTGCACCTGCCGCTCTGTGCGCATCTCCCTCCCCATGCCTTTGTTTAGGTGTGTCCCAACGCTCCTTGTAGGTCACCCTATTCGTTGAAATAGAAGAGATAGTTATGTTTGTTTTGATTTTATTCTGTTGCTATAAAGGGATCCACTGTGTCTGTCGCATGCCATTTTGAATTCTGTCACTGTATTTGCCCCCACCACTTCCATTGGGAGGGCATTCCAAGCATCCACCACCCTTTCAGTGCCATTGCCTTTCAATTTACCCCCATGCAGTTTCATGTTATGCCCTCTAGTTTTACAGCTTCCCCATCTTTGGAAGAGGTTTGTTTGTTCATAATACTCTTTAAGTATTTAAAGATGGGAGCATGGGGGGAGTGGCTAGGTTTCCAAGATGGCGACAGGGATTGTTTGAGCTGGGATGCCTAAGAGAAAGGGTAAGCGTCGGGCTCTTCCCGCAGAGCCCTCTGCAAAACCCTCTCCTGTTGTGACGACTGGTCCGATGGATCGCTATATTCAGCTCACCGAGCAGCAGATTGGGGAGATTAGAGGGGGCATGGAGGCTCCGGCTCAGGAACTTTTGGTTTCTTCCGCCCCGGATGTGACTCTCTCCCCGGATGGTAGGTCCCCGCCTCTACCGCCGAGGCAGCCGGGACCTTTGCCTGTGAGCGCAGCCGTTCCCCCTTCAGCAGGTGTCGGAGGAACGGTGGGTGAGCGGGGCTCTGAGGCAGCGGTTCCCGGAGTGCAGTTGAGTTCATCTGCAGCCTTGAGCATTTCGGCGGTTGGTTCAGCTATGCGAGGTGTTCCTGTTGGTGTGGGAGATGGCGAGTCGGCGGCAGAAGGTACTCCTCGGTCTGTGCTGTCTGATCCTGAGACGCCGCGGATGCTGGTTCTTACCCGTCCTGCAGTAGTATCTCTGGAGAGCATCTGGGAGGCTATTTCTGGTCTGGCGACAATGGTGAGTCAACAATTAATATTGACTGGAACGCGGGTCTCTAACCTGGAAATTTCGTCTGAGAAATTTCTTGCCGAAGTGACTGAGCTAAAAACTCAAGTGTCTACCAATACTCAATCGATTATGCAATCATCTGAAGTGACTGAGTCTTTAATTAAAGATAATAAAGCAATGAAGTTAAAGCTTGAAACGTTGGAGAATGCTGCTAGGTCTTCGAACCTTCGTCTTCTCAATTTTCCTATTTTACCTTTGGTTTCTCCGGTTGACCTTTTTAAAAGGTATTTGCAAGATTCCCTGAAGGTTACACCAGAGATAATTCCTCCTATTACGAAAGTGTATTTTTTACCGTCTGGTCGGAAAACTGAAGGAAAAGCAGCTGGACTTCCAGAGATGAGTTTACTAGATGTTTCAGCTTTACTTCAAACACCTAAAGAGGAAGAACTTGAGGTTTCTATGCTTATTGTCTCATTGGCTTTATTACCTGATAGAGACTGGCTATTACGGCTGTACTTTAAATTCCGTAATAATTTGTTTTTGGGGAAGAAAATAGGAATGTTTCCTGATGTTTCTAGAGAGACACAGCGCAGGCGTAAATCTTTCCTAATTTTGCGTCCTGGGGTCATTCGTTTGGGTGCTTCATTTGTTCTTCGTTATCCTTGCAAATGTGTAGTGGTTTTTCAGTCCCATAAATATGTTTTCTTGCAGCCTGAGGACCTATCTGCCTTTATTAGCTCTCGTATTGTAACATCTTCTCCTATCCAATTGACCCCCATTATTTAGAGTTCTGTTTGGTTCCCTGTGTACCCTCATGGATTTCTTCATACATTTTCCTTATTTTTATTGAGGGATTTCCTGGCCCCTTTAATAACTGGTAAGCTTCTCCCCCATTTTGGGGACTGCCAAATAGCATTGATTGCCCTTTTTCTTGGATGTTAAGTTCTTATTAATTTGCTTCTTTCAATGTTATTACTGTACAAGTGTATGCTTGATTCATTGTTAAAATGTATAAATATAAAATAAATAAAAAAAAAAAAAAAAAAAAGTATTTAAAGATCTGAATCATATCTCCCCTGTCCCTCCTTTCCTCCAGAGTGTACAGATATAGGTCTTCAAATCTCTTCTCATAATATATATATATCCCCCCCCCTTCATCATATCCCCTCTCTCTTGTTCTCTTTCTCTCTCTTTCTATCTCTCCTCCACTCCCTATGCAACAATCTTGTGTGGCACCATCCCTGGTGTCTTTTTTTTTCTCCAGGTCTGCAGCAGAAAGATAGCAGAGCACCATCCCAATCTTCATCTTCATCTGTCTTTCTCTGTGTCATCACACATCAGCCAGTGCTGACTGCAGCATTCATTTCTGGTGCACAGTTTAGTGACTCCGTACACTGAAATGAATGCTACTGATAGCACTGTCTGCTATTTTCTGACTCAGATAAAGAAATATGAAGCTGATAATGGTGCCACATAATGCTGTGATCTTTCTGATGCCAGAGCTGAATGCACAGTGTGTTGTGCCGACCCTGGGCAAGCCGCCTGAGTCCCCACTTAATCTCCCAGTACCCAGCCAATCTTGTCTTCTTCTTTGCTCCAAATGAATTTAAAGTCTCCTCCTAAGTTCCAATACCTGCTCCCCCCCATCTCCATGTTTCCATTACCTACCATCCTGCCTCCTACACATAAGAACATAAGATATGCCATACTGGCTCAGACCAAGGTCCATCAAGCCCAGTATCCTGTATCCAACAGTGGCCAATCTAGGTCATAAGTACCTAGCTGTTTCCCCAAAAGACAAAGGTTCCTCAATGCTTGTATTGGGTAAAGCAGTGATATCCTGTGTCCCTTTTAATAATGGTTTATGGACCTTTACTCCAGGAACTTATCCAAACCTTTTTTAAAACCAGCTACACTAACAGTTTTTACTACATCCTCCGGTAACAAATTCCAGAGTTTGATTACACGTTGAGTGAAAAAATATTTTCTTTTATTAGTCTTAAATAGGTTACCCTGTAGCTTCATTGCATGTCTCCTAGTCTTTTTATATTCTGATGATCTATGTTTACCCGTTCCACCCCATTCATTAATTTATAGACCTCTATCATATCTCCCCTCAGCTGTCTCTTTTCCAGGTTGAAGAGCCCTATCCTTTTTAGCCTTTCTTCATAGGAGTATCTTTCCATCCCCTTTACCATTTTGGTGGCTCTTCCCTGTACATTTTCTAATAACACTATATCTTTTTTAAGATACGGTGACCAAAATTGCACACAATATTCAAGGTGCGGTCGCACCATGAAACGATACAGAGGCATTATAATATACTTTGTTTTATTTTCCATTCCTTTCCTTATGATACCTAGCATTCTATTTGCTCTCTTGACTGCCGCTGCACACTGGGCGGAGGGTTTTAACATGTTATCCACGATGACGCCTAAATCTTTTTCCTTGGTGGTGATTCCCAATGTGGAACTTTGCATCATGTAACCATAGTTTGGGTTGTTCTTTCCTAGGTGCATAACTTTGCACTTGTCCACATTAAATTTCATCTGCCATTTGGATGCCCAGTCTTCCAATTTATCAAGATCCTCTTGCAATTTTCTACAATCCTCTTGGGTTTTAACAACTTTAAATAATTTTGTGTCATCTGCACGTTTGATAACCTCACTCGTTATTCCCTTTTCAAGGTCATTTATGAATATGTTAAAAAGCAGCAGACCCAGCACAGATCCCTGGGGTACTCCACTATTCACCTTTTTCCATTGGGAAAATTGGCCATTTAGCCCTACCCTTTGCTTTCTATCTTGTAACCGGTTCCTGATCCACAATAGTGTATCACCTCCTATCCCATGACTTTTTAGTTTTGGCAAACGTCTCTGATGAGGGACCTTGTCAAGGGCTTTCTGAAAGTCCAAATACACTATATCAACCAACTCACCTTTGTCTACCTGTTTATTCACACCTTCAAAAAAAACATAAGAGATTAGTAAGACAAGATTTTCCTTGTCTAAAGCCATGTTGGCTGTCTCCCATTAAGCCATGACAATCTACATGTTGAGTAATTTTGTTCTTTATGATGGTTTCTACCATTTTTCCTGGTACTGACGTCAGGCTCACTGGTCTGTAGTTTCCTGGATCACCCCTGGAACCCTTTTTAAAAATTGGCGATCCTCCAGTCTTCAGGTATTACAGATGATTTTAATGATAGTTCACAGATTACTAATAGCAGGTCAGCAATCTCATATTTCAGTTCTTTCAACACCCTTGGATGTATACCATCCAGTCCAGGTGATTTGCTACTCTTCAGTTTATCAAATAGTTGTAATACATCTTCCCGATGTAGCGATATTTCTTTCAGTTCTTCTACAGCATCACCTTTAAATACCACTTCGGTCATGGGTAACATCCCTACATCTTCCTCAGTAAAGATCGAAACAAAGAATTCATTCAGTCTCTCCACTATAGCCTTTTCCCCTCTTACTGCCCCTTTTACCCCTATATCATCTAATGGTCCAACTGACTCGCTCACAGGTTTTTTGCTATGAATGTACTTGAAAAAGTCTTTATTATGCGTTTTTGCTTCTACGCATGTTTCTTCTTAAATTCTCTCTTTGCCTGCTTTATCAATGCCTTGCATTTAACTTGCCAGTGCTTTTGCTGTTTCCAGTTTTTGTCATTTGGCTCTTTTTTCCATTTCCTGAAAGATGCTTTTTTAGCAACAACAGCCTCTCTGACCTCACCTTTAAACCATGATGGCAGTTTTTTGTACTTACTTCAACTTTTCGTAAAGTTTGGAATACAGCTGGTCTGGGCTTCCAAGATAGTATTTTTAAATGACACCCAAGCTTGATGTAAGTCGTTAACCTTTGCAACTGCTCCTTTTAGTTTTTTTCTTAACTATTTTCCTCATTTTGTCATAGTCTCCTTTTTGAAAGTTAAAAGGTAATAATGTGGATTTCCTTACCATTCCTTCTCCATTAATTAAATGAAATGCGATCATGCTATGACCACTATTGCCAAGTGGCCCCAACACCCTTATCTCTTGCATGAGATATGGTGTTCCACTAAGGACTAAGTCCAAACTGGCTTCCCCTCTGGTCGGTTCATCAACCAGCTGCTCCAAGAAGCAGTCATTTATTTCATCTAGAAACATTATCTCCCTAGCATGTCCTGCCGTGACACTGACCCAGTCAATAGCGGGGTAATTGAAATCACCCATTATTATTTTCTTTTGTTAGCTTCCCCAATTTCTTTGAGCATTTCATCATCCATTTGTTCATTCTGGCCAGGCGGTCAATAGTACACCCTCATAGCCATCGCCTTCCCCTTTTTACACGGAATTTCAGTCCATAGAGATTCTACAGCAAATTTTGTTTCCTGTAGAACTTTAATCCTTTGTGACTCAATGCCCTCTCTAACATAGAGCGCAACCCCTCAACCAATTTGATCAGCTCTATCATTACGATATAGTTTGTACACAGGTATCACAGTGTCCCACTGGTTTTCCTCCTTTCACCATGTCTCTGAGATACAATTCATATCTAACTTCTCAATTAGTGCTATATATTCTAACTCTCCCATCTTATTTTTTAGACTTCTAGCATTTGCATACATAAATTTTAGAGACTGTATTTATTCATAGTAATCTGGTTATCGATAGGTAGGGGCAATTTGGAATCTTTAAGCTCTGTCTGCTCTGTACTCAAGGGCATTTGGGCTACCTTTGTCTTTATTGGAACCTCTCTACTGATGTGCACTAACTTCATTTTTTTGTAGTATCCTTCAAGGATACACTATTCTGAACCATTTGTGCTCTTGGGCAACTGTTGGCTTTCCCCTATTTTCTAGTTTAAAATCTGCTCTCTCTCCTTTTTAAAGGTTAATGCCAGCAGCCTGGTTCCATCCCAGTTAAGGTGAAGCCCATCCCTTCTGAAGAGCCCCTCCTTTCCCCAAAATGTTCCCCAGTCCCTAACAAATCTAAAACCCTCATCCTTGCACCATTGTCTCATCTACGCATTGAGACTCCAGAGCTCTGCCTGCCTTTTGGGTTCTGCACGTGGAACGGGAAGCATCTCGAAGAACGCTACCATGGAAGTTCTGGATTTCAACTTCCGACCTAAAAGCCTAAATTTAGCCTCCAGAACCTCCCTACCACATCTTCCTGTGTCACTGGTACCGACATGTACCAAGACTGCTCCCAACACTACCTAAGACCTTGTCTAGGTGGTGCGTGAGGTCCAATACCTTCACACCAGGCAGGCATGTTACCAAGTGATCCTCATGTTCACCAGCCACCCATGCCTAATGATCGAATAACCAACTATAACAGCTGTCCTAACCCTTCCCTCATGGGCACATGGCCCTGGAGAAACTTCCTCGGTGTGAGAGGGTTTTACATCACCTGGAGGACAGCTCCTAGCTACAGGATCACTTCCTGCCACACCAGGGTGATGCTCTCCTGTCACGTGACCTCTCTCCTCCATGGCAGCAGGGATGCTGCTACACTGGAGGTGGGACTTCAGGACTATATCCCTGTAGGTCTCGTCTATGTACCTCTCTGTCTTCCTTATGTCTTCCAAGTCTGCTGCTCTTGCCTCCAGAGATTGGACTTGTTCCCTGAGAGCAAAGAGCTCCTTGCACCTTGTGTACACATAAGACCCCTCACCAACTGGGAGAAAATCATACATGTGACACTCAGTGCAAAAGACTAGAAAACTCCCATCTCGCTGCTGGACTGCTGTCTGCATCTTCGTTTTTAGGTTGTGTTTAGAAATTTAAGTTCTTTACTTACTAAGGGTTGCTGGAGATACTTATACTAATAAAACTATACCTAATAAGTTTAATGTACTTTGTTCACCTGAAATTTAATTAATCTTGGGTCCTTAATGTATGCTGATGAGAATGAACAGCTGCACCTGGGAGTGAATATGGCACCTCCTTTCCTTTAAGAGGTTTAAGCACCTATAAAGCTACGATTATCCCAGGGGTGGGTGGGTGTTGGGGAAGAAGGGAGGGAAAAAATTATTAAAAGCTGGCTGCTACACGGTACCCTGTCCTTTGCTTCTTAGGTAATCTTGACGAATCTCCAGGGGGTGTCCCAGAGCCCTTGCTTGGATAGATTGAGTCTTGGGTTCTAAATCTAACCAGAAAACACTCTTCTGTGTGTTAAATTTAAACTAGGCCCTGACTGAGTATTAAATTTAAACTGGAACTGAATAATCTTTGCAGCTTCTAGGCCCTGACAAATTTAACAAATACACTGGGTTCACAGATTAATCGGCTTTATCTAAAGAATTCCTTTTTCCCCAAGATTTAGAAAAATTCCCAGAAGTAATACTTTCAATTGCAGATCTCTCTCCAGAAGTAGCAGTCCCCTTTTGTAATCCTTCAAGACTGAGAAGCACAGAACTCTGGTTGAACTATTTGTGCCTGTGTTTCTGAGGTAAGCTGTGACCAATTTCCTGAGTGATTAATACAGTCTTTGCTTGAAAGTGGGTGTCTTTCAAACTGGCCTTTTGATATGTTGCCTGGCTTTAACACCTATTTAAAAAATTTCACAGGTCTCTTGCCCCCTATTTAGAAGGCCTCTTTGTAAAGGTCTCTAGAAATAATTTATTGCTCAAGGAATACTGACCCTGTTTTGCCTTTTATGCTAAGTTATATTTTGCTTTGATTTAAATTAAAGCTCTTTCCTGCTACTAGGCCCTGACTGAGTATGACATTTAAAGTAGAAGCTCTCTGCTGGATTCTAAATTTAACCAGAAAGCTCTCCTCTGTGTTTTAAATTTAAACTGAAAACACTTTGCTGCTACTAGGCCCTGACCAATTTAACAAATACACTGGGTTCACAGATTAATTAGCTTTAATCTAAAGAATTCTTTTCCCCCCAAGACTTAGAAGAATTCCCATAAGTAATACTTACAATTGCAGATCTCTCTCCAGAAGTAGCAGTCCCCTTTTGTAGTCCTTCAAGACACCTCTTCTCCACACTCACCCAGCTATTTGTTTCTCCATTATTCATTACCCTGCTATTCCACCTCCTTACCCCAGCATCTATTCTTATGTCCCTTCCTCTGTATGATCTTGTTTCTTCCCTCTCACACAAAATATCTGTCCCCCTCCATCCTCAGTTCCCCAGGTTCTGCCTCTCTGTTTCTTCACCCTGACCCAAGTATCTGCCCTTTTTTAGCCCTAGCATCAATTCCCTTCCTTTCCCAGCTTCTCCCAGCATTAGCTCCCTTCCAGATCCTTCTAGTTCCAACCCATCTCAGTATCAGCTCCCTTCCAGTTTCAGCCCCTCCCCGCATAATTTCCCTTCTAGTTCCAGCCACCCCCAGTATCACTCCTCTTCCATTCCCGGTCCCACTATCCCACAATCCCACATTATCAGCCCATTTCCAGTCCTCGCCATCCATCATCAATCCTCCTTCAGTCCCAGTCCCTCCCAGCATCATCTCCCTTCTAGTCCCAACCCCCATCCCCCAGCATCAGTCATCCTCCAGCCCCAGACTCTCCCAGCATCATCTCCCTTCCAGCCTAGACCCCTGCTCTCCAGCATTAGTCCATTTTCAGTCCTATTTCCCCAGCAATTCTATTATAGTGCTAGCCCCCACAACATTAGTCCTCCTCCAGTTCCAATCCATCCCAGCATCAGTCCTCTAGTTCTAGTCCCTACCAGCATCTTGTCACTTCCAGTCCCAGTGCCCCTATCCTCCAGCATCAGCCCATTTTCAGTCCTAATTTCCTAGCAGTCCTATTCTAGTGCCCCCCCCCCCCCACCATCAAACTCACCAGTGACCTCCTCCTCCATGGCCTTGCCACAGCCTACATTCATTGCAGAAGCCATGGGAATGGGGTTTTTTGCTCCCACAACTCTGCTAACCTCAGACGCCAGTACAACAGAGTTCATAGAAGTGAAACCGAGACTTGTGCATGACAGGAAGTGCCCTGGTTTCACTTCTATGAACTTTGCAGTGTTGGCGGCTTGTCAACGGGGCGCTGGGTGAGAATGTCCACAGTCTTGGCAAAGGCAAATATTAATATGACTTGCAAGGGATTGTGGGAAATGTAGTCCATTCATACCAGACTCAGCCGTTCACAATAAATTAGTTGTGCTTGCTCGAGTGTAAAGCCAATAAGATATTTATTTATGGGTTATTTCTCCCAACACAGATATACTTGGTAGCACATAAAACAGGATACTTGCTTTCAGTGTTATACTTAGAAAACCAAAATCAGGAAAACAACAGCTGAACTTGTTAGGCAATCAAATCAAAGAATAAAGACCTGGATGGTAACAGAATGGTCTTTTCTGTAGGTTCTAGCTAGTATTTTTTTAGCAGTGCTTCAATCAAGAAACAAAACCCACAAAGTAGGGAAAAACTGTTCTTTTCAGGGTTAACTTCTTATATCTTCACACACAGACTCAGAAGTGTCCCCTCAGAGCTCACAGGCAATTAGGTAAGGCTCAATTGTTAGCAATTACCCAGCTGAAACCCCTTAGCTGGATTACTTTCTACTGCGTGGCTCAAATCCTACTCAGGAGCTTTTCTGAGTAGATCAAAGAACAAGTTTGTATTTCTTTGTGATGGTTGTTGTACTTTGTAACAGCAAATTACTACAGGAGTTTAGACAGAGAGCAGTCCATGTATTCATAGCCGTCATTTACAACCTCTCCCCCTTCTTCCACAATCATGGGTTCAATATCATGGATTGGCACAGAGGAATTTCTCAATGGAGCACTCTCAGGACAATACTTGTTTCCCTGCTGTCTTTCAAGGGTATAGCTAGGGCAAAGATCAGTGTTCATACCTGAGCTTCCATTGCTGTTAGAGTTCCTCTCTAAATGGCCTGGCCAGTATGTAGTCCAGTTCTTATGTCCAGCCTTCCAATCCAGATCCCTGGACACTGGATCTCTCTTCACATACCTTCTGGCACTGGTCTTAGGGTCCCTTCCAAGTGCAGCCGTCTCCCTCACAGGTGCCCTCTGGGGATTCCTGGCTCTGCAGCACCACTCCTCTGGCTTTCCCCAGTCCAATGGTGTATGCTTGCCTCTGGAATGCCTCCCAGTATACGTACTGCTATGGACTCCTTTAGACCTCCCAAATGCTTTTCTCTTCTTTCTTCCAAAGAGTTTCTTGCTCTCTCTGTCTGTCCGCTCTGGCTTCTGCTTCTGATGATCCTCAGGACAATGAAGATGATGCTGATCCTCCAGAGACTGAAGATCCCCCAAGATACTGAAGATGATTCTCTGTAGAATAAACTCTACCTTTATTCTGCTTAGATGAATGTTCCACCCTAGCACAGCGCAGCTGTGCTGAATCAGGCCCTGCCCTTGGAGATGAGTGCTTGGGGATTACCTCATAGCCCTCCTGATTGAACACACGTTTCCCCACTCCAGCTCCTCTAATGGCTGTTGGAAACCTGGTGCATTCTGGGACTGGTAGTCTTTTATGGAAATATTCTGTTTTCTTATTTCTACCAGAACAGACAGGTTGCTTGTTCAGAGTCACTTCACCTGTACTATAGCTCCTTCCTGAACTATGATAAGCTTCCTTATCACAGGCTGCAACTTAGCTTAGCCACAGGAGCAAAGAAAAATGCTCCTGCAGCTGTGCAGTGGTGAGCTGGTGAGGCAGGCTTCAGGCCTCTGGCTCACCTCTTGAAGGACTAGAAAAGGGGACTGCTACTTCTGCAGAGAGATCTGCATTTGTGAGTATATACTTCTGGGAATTTTTCTGAAGGGACTTCTTTGGATTAAAGCTGATTAATCTGTGAACTCAGTGTATTTGTTAAATCAGCCAGGGCCTAGTAGCAGCAGTTTAAGTTTAAAGTTAGATTTCATACCCAGCAGAGAACTTGTAGTTTAAATTTAATACTCACTCAGGGCCTAGTATCAGCAAAGTACTTTTAGTTTAAATTTAAAACACAGAAGAGAGCTTTCTGGTTAAATTTAGAACCCAGCAGAGAGCTTCTAGTTTAAATTTCATAATAAGTCAGAGCCTAGCAGCAGCAAAGAGCTGTAATTTAAATCAAATCAGAATATAACTTAGCATAAAAGGCAAAACAGGGTCAATACTCTTTGAGCAACAAATAAAGTCTTCTAGAGACCTATACAAAGAGGCCTTCTACCTAAGGGGCAAGAGACCTGTGAAACTTTTTCAATAGATGTTAAGGCCAGGTGGCAGGTCAAAAGGCCATTTTGAAAGACTCCTTCTATCCAAGCAAGGACCCAGGAAGATTTTCAAGCAAAAACGCGAAATAAAGACCTTTTCAAGTACATTCGTAGCAAAAAACCTGTGAGAGAGTCAGTTGGTCCGTTAGATGATAGAGGGGTTAAAGGGGGCACTAAGAGGCAACAAGGCGATAGTGGAGAGACTGAATGAATTCTTTGCTTCGGTCTTTACTGAGGAAGATGTAGGGATGTTACCCATAACTGAAGTGGTATTTAAAGGTGTGGAAGAATTGAAGGAAATATCCATACATCAGGAAGATGTATTACAACTATTAGATAAACTGAAGAGTAGAAAATCACCCGGGCCGGATGATGTACATCCAATGGTGTTGAAAGAACTGAAATATGAGATTGCAGACCTGCTATTTAAAATCATCTGTAATACCTGAAGATTGGAGGCTGGCGAACGTAACACCAATTTTTAAAAAGAGTTCCAGGGCTGATCCAGGAAACTACAGACCGGTGAGCCTGACGTCAGTACCAGGAAAAATGATAGAAACCATCATAAAGAACAAAATTGCTGAACATGTAGATAGTCATGGCTTAATGGGAGACAGCCAACATGGCTTTAGACAAGGAAGATCTTGTCTTACTAATATGTTATGTTATTTTGAAGGTGTGAATAAACAGGTAGACAAAGGTGAGTCGGTTGATATAGTCTATTTGTACTTTCAGAAAGCCTTTGACAAGGTCCCTCATCAGAGACTTTTGGCAAAACTAAAGAGTCATGGGATAGGAGGCAGTATACTATTGTGGATCAGGAACTGGTTAAAAGATAGAAAGCAGAGGGTAGGGCTAAATGGCCAATTTTCCCAATGGAGAAAGGTAAATAGTGGTGTACCCCAGGGATCTGTGCTGGGACCGCTGCTTTTTGACATATTTATAAATGACCTGGAAAAGGGAATAATGAGTGAGGTTATCAAATTTGCAGATGACACAAAACTATTTAAAGTTGTTAAAACCCAAGAGGATTGTGGAAAATTGCAAGATGATCTTGATAAACTGGAAGACTGGGCATCCAAATGGCAGATGAAATTTAATGTGAACAAGTGCAAAGTTATGCACCTAGGGAAGAACAAGCCAAACTATGGTTACACAATGCATTAGGAACCACCACCCAGGAAAAAGATGTAGGCGTTATTGTGGATACCATGTTAAAACCCTCAGCCCAGTGTGCAGCGGCGGCCAAGAGAGCAAATAGAATGCTAGGTATCATAAGGAAAGGAATGGAAAATAAAACAAAGGATATTATAATGCCTCTATATCGTTCCATGGTGAGACCGCACCTTGAATATTGTGTGCAGTTCTGGTCGCCGTATCTTAAATAGGATATAGCGTTATTAGAAAAGGTTCAGAGAAGAGCCACCGAAATGGTAAAGGGGATGGAAGGATACCCCAATGAAGAAAGGCTAAAAAGTTTAGGGCTCTTTAACCTGGAAAAGAGACGGCTGAGGGGAGATATGATAGAAGTCTATAAATTAATGAATGGAGTGGAACGGGTAAACGTAGATTGATTGTTTACGTTATCAGAATATAGAAAGACTAGGGGACATGCAATGAAGCTACAGGGTAAACTAAGACTAATAAAAGAAAATATTTTTTCACTCAACGTGTAATCAAACTCTGGAATTTGTTACCGGAGGATGTTGTAAAGGCTGTTAGTGTAGCTGGGTTTAAAAAAGGTTTGGACAAGTTCCTGGAGGAAAGGTCCATAAACCATTATTAAGAAGGGACCCAGGATATCAATGCTTGACCCAATACAAGCATTGTGGAACCTGTGGCTTTTGGGGAAACTGCTAGGTACGTATGACCTAGATTGGCCACTGTAGGAAATAGGATACTGGGCTTGATGGACCTTAGTCTGACCCAGTATGGCATATCTTATGTTCTTATGTTCTTGTCAGTCAGAACCAAGGGGCTCCTCAAGGAGCAGGGTCATATGTGGGCAACATGCCCGTACATGCCTAGGAACCCACCCTGTCACCATCCCACTTTCTGAAATGCTTCTTTAAATGTTCTTTAACCGAAGAGTTAGTTCACTGTTTCATGACCATACTCCACCCTTAGTTCACTTTCTTCCTGAGTCTATTTATTTCTTCCTGTTTACTATTAGAGCAATTTGAGAGGATATAGACTTCAAAGCTTCCCAAATTACTTCAACATTAATAACTTTTGGGTTCTGTAGTTGTGAAAACAAATTGACAAAGTGAATCACTGAAAACTCACTCGACTGCATCTTCCCCACAATCAGAAGGACTGATAGTATCTTGCACCTGGTCACGGGTATG
The DNA here is from genome assembly GCA_033557465.1 of Ichthyophis bannanicus. Taxonomy (NCBI): domain Eukaryota; kingdom Metazoa; phylum Chordata; class Amphibia; order Gymnophiona; family Ichthyophiidae; genus Ichthyophis; species Ichthyophis bannanicus. The sequence goes on along the minus strand of CM066040.1, from coordinate 10,549,863 downwards.
AGTTCATTCACCTAGAAACTCTGCAGATTCATTTCTCATTCCTGCTGGTTCTCGCTATATTATTCCAGGGCTAAACATGTATGACACTCTCAGAAGATTAGCCTCGCAGTTGAGTGCTGAATGGATTGGGGAGAAGAGAGATATAAAATGTATTCAAGCTTATTTTGATTCTATTGTATTGCTATATAGAATGTACTGTACATATTTAGAACCTTCAGGCTACAAAACATTTTGGTTGCCTTCCTCCGAATCATTTTAAGTCTTTTTTTTTAGCATACTTTTTATTAATTCAAACAATACATTCCATCCCCCCCCTCCCCCATTAACCAACAAGACATCATTTACAGTTTCATTTAATTTATACCATGTCCTAACCCCAGGGCCGTACCGACGGTGAAAAGTGCCCTGTGTGAGTTGCAAATCGGGTGTACGCCCCCCCCCTCCCGCACCTCCATCTAGCCACTTTATGGGGGCGGGAGAGAAGAGGCACGCACCCGATGTTCAACTCACCGGCACACTAAGCAGGTCTGGACCCTTCTGGAGATACCAGACCTGCTTAGTGTGCCGGCGAGAAGACTTAAGGGGCGCATTTCGGCTCTCTGCCGCTGCCTGTTACCACTAAAGTGGTGGTGGCAGGCAATGGCAGAGAGCCAAAATGCGCCCCTTAAGTCTTTGTGCCCTGTGTGGCCACACCGCTCGCACAGGGCTTTGTACGGTCTTGCCTAACCCTTACCCGCCCCCTCATCCTCCGTTCCCTACCCTCCCTCTTACCCCCTACCCCCCTCCCCTGCAGGGTGATATCTTCATAACCAGAATAGTATATTCCATTCTCGAGCCGCTCTAATATCCTAACATCTCTTTTCCAAATGACTTCCCCTAGGGACCTCTACAGGATAAGAATCTGATTCCTCATGTCTGCCATCAACATATCTATGTATCTCCCCGATAGGTTAAGAATGTTACCATTTTCTTTGCCTTCCCCTTGGCCTCTAAGCGCTCCATATACATCATCTGGTGGAAATTATTTCGCCATTCCCAAAATGTAGGTATCGATGGTTGCCTCCACCCTTGGAGTAGCACCTGCTTGCCACTCACACATGCCTTCCGTGTAAGAAGTCTATCCCCTCATCCTTTTGGGCACCCCAAAGTTAATTGGTCAAATATCACTAAACCCATATTCCATTCTATTCTTTGACCAATGAGAGAACTTACATATTTCTGGATATGCCCCAGTATCCTTGGGTCTTCCCACATAGCCACCACATATGACTGAGTGATACCCTCTGATTCTCACACCAGGGGCACCTCCCATCCCCCGTTATACCACACTTGAGCACCTGGCCAGGGGAAATATGTGTCCGATTTACCATTTTAAATTGAATTTCCCGTAATTTTGCTGGGTGGATCAAATTTGGAATGCGACTTATCGTCCCTAATATGGTCTGTAGATTCACCTGTATTCCCAGCTCTTCCGCCCATTTAAGTTCTACTCTAGTAAAAACTAAAGGGGTTTGCCATTTTATCATAGCTTTCATGTACCCGGCAACAACTTCCTCTCAATCTCTTCCAGTGCAAAAAAGTGTAGCACCTGTGCTATAGCCGCTTCTACATAATGCTCGGTAGGTACTCCACATTATGCTTCAATTGCCAATATGCAAAGATTTTCTCCCCTCTCAGATCAAATTCCATTCTCAGTGTCTGAAATGTCTTACACCTCCCTTCTCTATCCACCACCCTAATCCCCTTTACTGCCCAATCTCTTAATACTCTCGTTTCATTCCCAGGGAGGAAGTTTACATATCCCCGAAGGGCAGCCAGCAAGATGCCTCTGGCGGTGTCCACCACTGTGAGCATAGCTTCTGCCATATGCCTCTTATGGGTTGAACTAAAAGACTATTTGTCAGATAGGTAGATAGCTTCGAGCTTTCTAAATGTAGCACAGCTAATAGTGAGTGAGGTGCCTTGTAAGCCTGGGTATGAATGTGCCTGTGTACCCTAACCAATGTCTTAATTGATAGGCATAGACATATGAAATGATATCCGGGACTCCTATCCCCTCCCCTTTCCCAGCCCCCCTTCAAGTGTTGAAATGCTATGCGCCCTCTTCCCTTGCCATAAAAACTCCCACAGGGACTTTTCAAAATTCCTAACATCCCTTCTTAACACTTTGCATGGAAAAATCTGCAACAAATATAAGAGCTGGGGAATAATACCATATGGAAGGCTGCCAACCTGCCCATCAATGACAGTGGCAAGTGTGTCTAGTCCCTCATCCGATCCTGTAGTCTCTTCAACAGCCAATTATACTTATATAAAAATTGTGGCTCACTCATCAGTTGGATCTCCAAATAGATAAAGGCAATGTTTATCCACTTTAAAGGAAAGGGTGTCCTCCCCCCTCATGCGCCCCTTAACTGCCCAAGTATATCTAGGGCTTCTGACTTCTCTAAATGTATCCTTAGTTCTGCCACTTCTCTAAACCGCTCAAATTCCAACATCACTCTAGGCAAGGCTGTTTTTGGTGAAGTGAGATGAACCAACATATCATCAACAAATGCCGTGATTTTGAATTTGGCTCTTCCCATCTGCACCCCTGGTATCTCTTTACATGTCACAATTCTCTGCACCAGTGGATCTAGATACAGGGCAAACAATAAAGGGGAGAGGTTGCATCCCTGCCTTGTCCCTCATCCCATATCAAAGAACTCCAAGACCACCCCATTTACCACGAACACTGCTTTGGAGTCTGCATACAATAGCTGCACCATTTTAAGAAACCCTTCTCCTAATCCATATAGCGGGAGTAACTGAAATAGATATGTCCAGTTCACTCTATCAAAAGCTTTTCCCATATCGAAAATGATCAACAGTGATTGAACCTTATGAATATGTACCCACTCAAGGGATGCTATTATTTTCCTTGAATTCCTACAAGCATACCGCCCCTGAACAAATCCCACTTGGAATTCTTGTATCAGTTGGGATAACAATGGGGCTAGTCACTCAGCCAATATTTTAGCCAATCATTTCCAGTCAAAGTCAATTAGGAATATAGGCTGATAGGAAGCTGTTAGAAGGTAGTCCTTCCTTGGTTTTGGCAGTACGATAATATGCGCCTTATTTCCCCCCAAGTAGTATGCCTTTTCCCTGCTCACTCTTGGTACATTCCTACAAAATGGGGCATCATTTCATCAGATAGGATTTTGTAAAACTCAGCTCTAAACCCATCTGGTCCTTGTGCCTTATCACACTGTGTCCCTTGTATGCCCCGCTGCACTTCTTCTGTTGTTATCGGCGCAGCCAGTAGTTCCGCCTGTTGTTCCGTAATTCTTGACACTACTGTGTCTTTAAGATACTCTGCCACCTTTGTTGGCGATACCTTCTCCCCAGTATACAGCTTCTTATAATAGGCCTGAAACATTTGGACAATCCTACTCAAATTCTTCTGTGAATGGATTGCTTCATTCCTTAGTGTCACTATCTTCTGCCCTTTAAACAGCAGGATAGCACTTTCCCCATTTTATTGCCATAGAGAAATAACTGATATTTGTAGAACATCATAGACTTCTTAACCCTTTGATGTAGCATTTCATTTAAAGCTATCTATACTTGCAAGAGTTTTGCCTTCGCGTCTGTTGATGGGTGTTGTGAATAAAGTCTGCGTGCAATCACTACCCGCCTTTCCAATTTAACTACTTGGGCAGTATGGAGCCTCTTCCTTCGAGCCATATATGCGATAATGTCCCCTCTGAGAACAGCCTTCGCCGCTTCCCAAAACAGTTCTGGCATCTCCTCGTGTTGTGCATTATGCATGACATATGTCTACCACAGTTCCTTTAAGTATAATCTAAATTGCTCCTCCTTATATACTTCCAGTGGAAACCGCCAGCTCCCCGGGCTTTGGCTCTGCAGTATCCAAGTCAGATCCAGCCACACCAGGGCATAGTCAGACACCTCCTCGGGGCCAATCTGCACCTCCTCTACCTGTGTAAACATCTGCTCTGATGTCAGCACATAATCAATACGGGCACTTGTCCTATGTGCCCTGGATCTATCAGTAAAGTCATGGTCCATTGGATGCAACAATCTCCAAAGATCTACCAGAACCCTTCCGTTTCTTAAACCTATTTAGAATCTGTGATGTTGCTCCCCTTGTCCCAGTTCCCCGTCCTTCTGAAGTATCCATCTTCTCATCCAAAACCCCATTTAAATCCCCCCCAGCTATCAGGGGGTCATCCGGTAAAAGTTCCACCCAATTGGCCACCTGTGAATAAAAGTTGGCATCCACCGTATTTGGGCCATAAATATTACATAAAAGAATAGGTTTACTCTCCAATTCCCCGCTAAGAACGTGGCAATGCTCCCCCGGATCTGCCCATTCTTCAATTTTGGTAAACCGGACATTCCTGTGTATTAAAGTGACTACTCCTCCTTTTTTCCCTTGAGCCAGACTTCTAAAAACTTGCCCTACCCAAGTTCTACATAATTTTGCATGTTCAATCTTCATCTGATGTGTTTCTTGGAGAAATGCAGTATCACATTTATGTCTTGCCAAGGCCTGTGGCACTTTATACCTTTTAATGGGAGTGCCCAATCCACAAACGTTCCATGTTATTACTTTCAGAACCCCTCCTCCCATTGTGAGTCCCTTCACAGTTCATTATTTTCCTTCCTCTTAGGGGAATCCTCCCAGCCTAAGACCCCCCCCCCTACTTCCTCTCTTCAAAGTCCCTGGTAATTCTTCCAGTGGACCCTTAACTTGAGAAGGATCATCACCCTGAACCCTATAATCTACCCCCAGCCCTTACTCTCCCCTTCCCTAACACTGCTCCCCTTCCTCCCCCCCCCCCCCCCACCTTCTGGTTACCCTTAAAAACTATGGTCTCGTGTAATTATGTTGGGTCCCTCCTCTTATCTTTTGTTCCCCCATCCCTTCTGCTCCTCCCTCCCTCCCATGAATTTTATCCCATATTCGCCACCCCTAGCATCCTGGCCTCTCCCCCCCCCCCCCCCCCCATGTCTTCCACTGACCCTCCCCAATGCTTTTCCTCTTTTTTGTCATTGCCCCTTCCCTCCCTCCCCCTCCCTCGGGCTTATATCCTCTTTATCTACCTGTTCCTTCTTACCACACATGTCCAATAAGTGTACATAGATAGTGGGTTACCCGCATTTTGCTCCCCCAGCCTAGTATTACCACACTTCACAGTATATCTGGTGAACTTCATGCAAAGATAATAAAACAAAGCCCATACATTTAGTTGTACATGTCCACGCCCATTCCCCCCCTTACCATATCCCCTCCCTTCCCCTTTTACCGTCTTCAGCCCCTCCCTTCCTCCCCCACCCCTCTCCCTCCCATCACTATATCAATTGCAATAACCATACAACATAATATAAAGTATTCTTCTAGGATCCACACCTAAATTCCTCTCCTTCATACTAGTTCTTCCTCTTTGACGCCAGTTAAATTAAAGTCCATTCCCCTTGCGTTGGGATAATCAGTTCAGTTCTTCAACTCCCCCCCTGAGGGTTAAGCAGGCTCTCCTCCATAGCAACTAAGACTCCTCTGCTTGCCCCACTCTTGCGAGTGCTCACGTCTGCACCCCCTCATCACAACCTCGACCACACTAATGCAATGTTGGGTCAGTGTGTTAGCTCACGACTCCCACCTTCATCATTCTTGAGCATTTGAGTTGTTACCAAGCAGCATATCCACAAAGGGCCGAGCCTGCTCTGCAGAATCAACACTCTCACTACGCCATTCAGGATAATCCTTAAGCAAACAGGTTAAAGTACCATAAATTTGATATGGGCATCAGTTAATTGCTGACATTTCCTCGCATACGCTTTCCACTTTTGGCTCAGCATGGGGAGTAGTCCTGGAAGATCCTGATCCCTGCTCCCGCATGGCGCAGCTTGCCTTTTGCTCGTGCCGCCCATAGCACCTCTTTCTTCTGTGCCCAGTTCAGGAAGCATGCCAAAACCATGCGCGGCCTTCTTTCTGCATTCTGGTTGGGCCCACTCGGTGCATCCTCTCTATGACCGCTGCTGATCCGGGGCCTCAAACGCTCAATTGGGTATGCATGAAAGTTTCCAGGAAGCCCCTGAGTTCCACATTCTTAATGGACTCAGGTACCCCCGCAAAATGCAGATTGTTTCGCTGATTCCAGTTCTCCAGATCATCCATTTTAGCGGACTGCTGTTCCAGTAGCATAGCAAGGCATTTTAACTCCTTGATAGTCTCCTGGTATATCCTCCTGGTGGGAAATTTGTTGTTCCGCTTGTTGCAATCTAACCCCAAATGTTTTATAGGTGCTTGCTAGTGTGTCTGATTTGCCACCTAAATCGTCCAATCTTGCGCTCAGAGCACTAACCACCGCCGTTGCCACCACCTCCACGAGGGATGTTTGTGATGGTGAGTCCGGTGACACTAGTATCTCCGCCATTTTCACAGGCCCCGCGGAGTTCTTTTCATGCTCTTTTTTAGCATTTTTCAGTGGCATGGACATTTCTGCTGACCCCATTCTGTGTGGGCGCAATCGTTGAAGGTCTTAAATCTCTCTGTAGTCCAGAGAATGGTATTTAGCCATAAAGTAACTGTTAATAGAGGATTGGAAACCGGGATCTCTCTACACGTCTGATCTCTCCCAACACATTGCGTGACCCTCCATTTTAAGTCTTTTTATATAGTTTGTGAAGTATGGTCTCCAAACTGAAGACAATATTTTAAATGAGACCTCACCAATGACTTGTACGGGGGCATTAATTGGTGGTAGGAGGCATTCTACAAATGAAACATTTATGGTGACCTTTTCTCTTTTACATATAAAACATTATTTTCTGACCTGAAGAGCTGTGTTTAAGTGTCGAGTGTCTCATGAATACCTTTAGTAATTATAGTTACCATTCAGCAAATTTTGAATAATTTATACTATATGCTCTTCAGGGTACAAAACTCTTTTTAGGTGAATTGAATCCACTGTTTCTAATTAACTTTGTTGAGTGGAGTGGAGGAATGGCCTAGTTGTTAGGGCAGCAGCCTAGAGATAGAAAGACCAGGGGTCAAATCCTACTGGCACGCCTTGGGCAAGCCACTTAACCCTCCATTGCCTCAGGTACAAACTTAGATTGTGAGTCCTTTGCGACAGAGAAATGCATACTATAACTCACCTTGATCTTCTCCTGGAAAGGCGTGAGCTAAATACTAACAATAAAATATGTTTGTTTCTGTATAGTGGGAATTTAAGTGCCAATCCCACCTTTTCAGAAAGTAATTACCATCTGTGTGTGGCATATGTATTGGTTATATAGGTTTCAGTCATGCACACTGTATTCATCACTTCTTAGCCCATTTTGGCTATGATCAAATGTCAGGTCTGGGTCATGAGCGGAGGATGGCCCCCAATAATATGTTGGATTGATGCTTTACCATCTGACCTCTTATTGCATTTAATTTTTTATGTGCTTTATTATAAAGGGTATTTTAATTTAATAAAACCAAATTAATATGTCTGAATCATTTTTAACAAATAACTTTGTATATATGCATATTTTTATTTCATTTTATTGCAGTACCCAATAAGGACTGTGGTCCCCCACCTATTATTGAAAATGGAGAAAACAGTGATAAATTATTATCAGATTATGTCCATGGTTTAATTGTGGAATATCGGTGCTCACGGTATTATAAACTGAGCAACCCAAATCCAATAGTATGCAATGATGGAGAATGGTCAAAACCACCGGAATGCATAGGTAAGTACAAAAACAATCATTGTTTTAATGTTAGATTTAAGTGACTACAAAAAGGATAAAGAATTCCTTAAATGAAAAATAATCTTGAATACGGTAAGAGGTCAGATACTACTCGCTGCAAAATGTTTCATCCTGTAAGAAGCTTTCTTCCCATGTTAGATTGCTGTAACATGGTGCTTATGGAAGTCTTGATAGAGCAAAGAAGTTCTTAGACCAAGGCTAGAGTACAACTGTGATCCATTTTATAAGAGAAGAACAGCAATAAGAGGGTTCAAGAAATCCAATTGTACCAAAGCAAAATTTGCTTTCTGAATACAGAAAAATTACTAATGCATCCAAACCCCCCCCCCCCCCAAAAAAAACTGCCAGCATAGCTTAAAGGTGGCTGTTGCCAAAAAAAGCATCTTTCAGGAAATGGCAAAAGGAGCCAAATGATGAAAACTGGAAACAACATAAGTACTGGCAAGTTAGATGCAAGACATTGATAAGGCAGGCAAAGAGAGAATTTGAAAAAAACCTTGCTGTGGAAGCAAAAACACACAATAAAAACTTTTTCAAGTACATTCATATCAAAAAACCTGTGAGAGAGTCAGTTTGACCATTAGATGATAGAGAGGTAAAAGGAGCACTAAGAGGGGACAAGGCCATAGTGGAGAGACTGAATGAATTCTTTGCTAAGGTCTTTACTGAGGAAGAGGTAGGGATGTTACCCATGACTGAGATGGAATTTAAAGGTGATGCTGCAGAAAAATGTAATGAAATATTGATAAACCGGGGAGATATATTACAATTATTTGATAAACTGAAGAGTAGCAAATCACCTGGACCGGATGGTATACATCCAAGGGTGTTGAAAGGACTGAAATATAAGATTGCAGATGTGAACTATCATTAAAGTCATCTGTATTACCAGAAGATTGGAGGATGGCCTATGTAACACTGGTTTTTAAAAAGGGTTCCATGGGTGATCCAGGAAACTACAGACCAGTGATCCTGACGTCATTTCTGGGAAAATTACTGAACATGTAGATAGTCATGGCTTAATGGGAGTCCACCATCATGACTTTAGCTACGGAAGGTGTTGTTTTACTAATCTATTATGTTTTTTTTTGAAGGTGTGAATAAACAGGTAGACAAAGGTGAGTCCTTGAGAGACTCTTGGCCAAATTATAAAGTCAAGGGATAGGAGGCAGTATACTATTGTGTATCAGAAACTGGTTAAAAGATAGAAACAGAGGGTAAGGCTAAATGTCCAATTTTCCCAATAGAGAAAGATAAATAGTGGAGTACACCAAGGATCTGTGCTGGGTCTACTGCTTTTTAACATATTCGTAAATGACCTGGAAATGGGAGTAAAGAGTGAGGTGATGAAATCTGCAGATGATACAAAATTATTCAAAGTTGTTAAAACCCAAGAGGATTGTGAAAAATTGCAGGAGGACCATGATAAATTGGAAGACGATGTTAAAATGGCAGATGAAATTTAATGTGGACATGTGCAAAGTTATGCACCTAGGAAAGAACAACCCAAACTGTGGTTACACAATGCAAAGTTCCACATTAGGAACCACCGCCCAGGAAAAAGATTAAGGCGCCATCATGGATAACATGTTGAAAACCTCTGCCTAGTATGCAGCGGTGACCAAGAAAGCAAATAGAATGCTAGGAATCTTAAGGAAAGGATTGGAGGATACAACAAAGGATATTATAATGTCTCTGTATCGTTCCATGGTGCGACTGCACCTTGAATATTGCGCGACATTTTTGTTGCTGTATCTCAAAAAGGATATAGCAGAATTAGTAATGGTATAAAGAGAGCCTCCAAGATGGTAACGTGGATGGAAGGATACCCCTATGTGGAGAAGCTAAAAAGGTTAGGGCTCTTCAACCTGGAAAAGAGATGGTTGAGAGGAGATATGATAGAGTTCTATAAATTAATGAATGCAGTGGAATGGGTAAACATAGATCAATTGTTTATGCCATCAAAATGCAGAAAGACTAGGTGACATGCAATGAAGTTGCAGTGTAACCTATTTATGACTTATAAGTGAAAATATTTTTTCACTCAATGTGTAATCAAACTCTGGAATTCGTTACCGGAGGATGTAGTAAAAGCTGTACTAGTGTAACTGGTTTTAAAAAGGATTTGGACAATTTCCTGGAGGAAAAGTCCATAAACCATTATTAAAGTGGACTCTGAAAATCCACTGCTTGCCCCAATGCAAACATTGTGGAACCTGTATGTCTTTTGGGGAAACTGTAGTACTTGTGACCTAGATTGGCCACTGTTGGAAACAGGATGCTGGGCTTGATAGACCTTGGTCTGACCCAGTATGGCATATCTTATGTTCATCTCAACTGCCACAGAATCTTTTATTAATTAACATACCCTAGATTCAGGTTGAGTATAAAAGCCTACATTACCTTGAAAGTATTGTTATTCTATGGGAACAAGCAGGAAGTCAGTCCTCACATATGGGTGATGTCGGCACTTACGGAGTCCTCGCGGGAACATTTCTCCAGCTTTCAATGAAAGCCTTTGGGAGATGCCACCACGCATGCATGGTCCCATTCTCGCCCGAGGATGTCATCTTGCTCAGTCTCCTATTTTCCGTGGAGCCCTACAGACATCTGTCTGCACTTCTCCTGGAAAAAGTTGATTTTGTCGACCTGAGTTTCAGACTTTTCTCTGGTATTGCACTGGTCTCCTTCCCGCCACCCAAGCCCACTGCTCATTGTGTCTCAGGTTCATATCTTTTTTGCCTTTTGGCAACTTCACGCCCTTTTTTTCCTACTGGCGGCACCATGGATCTTCTACCTCACTGGGATACTTTTTTTTCCCCATAGCCACCAGTGACTTTAAGAAGTGGGATCGGTGTGCCAAAATAATGTCTTTGACCTAACACATGATGGCTGCCTTCGCTGCCTGTGATCCAGCCATGATCCCACGGCATGTACTCTTGTAAAAATATGTCCATCAAGGCCCTCAAGAGCCGCCAGCAGCAGCACAATAAGTTTTTCTCGGAGTCCCCAGTACCTCCAAAGTCCAAGGCCTTCTCCAAAACCTCAGAATCCCGGGGCAGCCTCATGGATCCCGACCAATGCCATGGTTCCTCGGAAAGGGGGTCTCCCTCGAGGGAACTCAAGAAAAAAAAGAAAGCCTCCAAGGTGGTGTCCCTGGACTGTCCCGAGCCAAGTCCCACAGTCCTAGGCGCTCGTCCGAGGGATCGGAGAAGGAACGACCTGCAAAGGTCCCCCGGAAGGACTCCAGCTCAGGCCGGCCTCGGTCGCCTGACACCATCCTCATAGAGGACTCCCCCTCAGTGCCGGCGCCAATGGCTGCAGAGTCTTCTGTCCTGGAGTCCAGAATAGCGACCCTGGAGCGCAGTTTGTCTGCCTTCATGGACCACCAGTAGGTGCTGTTGTCTGGTGTGATCGGTTCCTCCACCCAGACCACTGGGCCCTCGACCTCAAGGATATCCTCAGAGGCCGAGCCTATCCTTGAGGTCTGTTGGCCTTGAGTCGATCCTTGGCCGAGGTCCCGCTCTGGATCCCATGCCACGGGGCCTCTGAGGGCCTAGGAGTGGCCTAGTGGTTGGGGCAAGGTACTTCGGGCCGGAAGGTCGGGGGTTCAAATCCCACTAGAGGACAGCAACCTTGGGCCGGAAGGACTGGGGTTTCTAGTCCCACAGGTGCTCCTTGTGGTCTTGGGCAAGCCACTTAACCGTCCATAGCCCATGTTCCCTGTAAAATAGTTCTCTGTGTGCTGTGCTTTCCTGTCTAATCAATGTGTTTATACCTCAAAAATTTCCTGTCATGATTTGACAATTTCCAATCTGTAATCAAACCGCTGCTGATCGCTGGAAGTAGCGGTATACAAATGTATACTAAATAAATAAATAAATAAGCGGGGTTCAGTCCCGATTCCCGCGAGCCATCCATCTCCCGAGTCTTCCATGGACTACTCTGAATGGGAGACGGAGGATGAGGAGTCACCGGACACCTGTCAACACCACGACGTCCCCATGGACTCTCCTCCCCCGGAGTCCCGACTCCGATCCCCATCCGAGGACATGATGTTCCTCGACTTTGTGAGGGATATGTCCAAAGCCCTGGTGTTCCCAACGGAATCAGAGGAGGATCCTCGGGCGGAGGAACTCAAAATCCTCCAATATGAGTCCTCTCCGAGGAAATCATTGATGTGCCCATTCCTCCCATCCTGGAATGGCTAATGATCCATCTGTGGGAGACACCAGCATCAGTGCAGTGGTGAACAAGTGGCTCGACTCGATGTATGGAGTCTGCCGGAGCCCGGGCTTCCAGAAGTCACAACTGCCGCATAACTCCATGGTGGTAGAGTCTACCATGCGTCACCTGAAGAGTCAGAAGATGGTTTATGGTTTATGGTTTATTTATTTGATAAAAACCGCCTTTCTATAATAATCAAGGCGGTGTACAATAATAAAATTACATAAAACTTGGCCGAAGCCAGGAAAAGGAAAAGAAGTGTACAATTTATAAAATAGGAAAGAAAGAGTAAAGAAAACAAAAGACAAGACAGGACACAAGAGGCAAACTTATAGTACTGAGAGAGGGGGAAGTCATACAAATGGAGAGGGGATGTTGAATGCAAGGGAAAATAGGTGGGTCTTGAGGTTGTGTTTAAAGGTGACATATTGTGATTCCAGGCGAAGGGAGGAAGGGAGAGAATTCCAGAGAGCGGGACCAGCAAAGTAGAAGGCGGAGAGACGAGTGAGTTGTAAGCGGGCACGAGCGGGGGAAGGGAGTGCAAGGCGATTAAGATGGAAAGAGCGGGGAGTGTATCTGGGAGAATGAAAAGATAAGAGATCGGCTAAGTAAGGAGGGGTACCAGTGTGAAAGACTTTGTGCAATAAGATTAACAACTTAAATTGGGAACGAAAAGGAACAGGCAACCAGTGAAAATGGAGAAGTATAGGAGTGACATGATCGCGAAGAGAAGAGTGGATGACAAGGCGTGCAGCAGTGTTTTGTATACGTTGAAGCCGGGATACCTGATATTGAGGAAGACCAAGGAATAGGGAATTAGAAAAGTCAATGCGAGACATTACCAGAGATAAGACCAGAGTGATCAGGGCTGAGGAAGAAAGGAAGGGGCGAATTGAGCGAATTTGTCGAAGAAAAAAGAATGAGGTTTTAGTGATATGGGAAATGTGTGTAGAGAAGGAAAGATCTGAGTCAAAGTGAACACCAAAATACCGAAAGGTGGAAACTAATGGGACTGGGGAGTCAGAGAAGGAAGGGGCTAATGAGGGTGAAGAGCCACCGTGAGTGAACCATATAGCAAGAATTTTGGTAAGATTCAAGTGAAGACAGTTAGAGGTGAGCCAGTTGGCGACGGAAGTGAGGCAAGAATTAAGGGGGGAGAGATCAGGGGAAGAGGGAGATGTGTGGTGAAGTAGAAGAATGTCGTCAGCATAGAAGAAAGCCGAAATACCTGACTGTTGTATAAGGAGAGCAAGAGGGGCCAAGAAAAGATTGAAAAGGAGAGGAGCAAGGACATAACCCTGAGGAACACCACAGGGGAGGTGCTGGGAGTCAGAAGGAGGGAGAGTAGGTGAGGAGGAGAGAACTGCACAGGAACGAGAAGAAAGAAAAGAGTGGAACCAGTGGTGAACTGTGCTGCAGAGACCAGCTTCCCGAAGACGGTGAAGAAGAAGGGAGTGGTCTAGCAGGTCAAAAGCCGCTGAGAGATCAAGAGCAACTGCCACTGAAATATCACCATGATCATGAGCTACATGCAGTGCATTAGTGAAAGCAAGAAGAACAGTATCAACACTGTGCCCAGGGCGGAACCCAGATTGACGGGGGTGAAGAAAATTAGTAGAATCCAGGTGGTGAGAAAATTGAGCGAAGACAAATTTTTCCAGAAGTTTAGATAAGAAAGGAAGATTAGACACAGGGCGGTAGTTGGAAGGGAGAGAGGGATCTAGGGAAGGATTTTTCAGAATGGGACGAACCAAAGCGTGTTTCCAAAGGCTAGGGAAAGTTCCTGTGGATAGGCTGGAATTAAACTTGGCTAGAATAGAGGAAAAAACACCCAATGAAGGAGTGAGGAGCCAAGAAGAAGGAATAGGATCAACTGAGCAGGAGGTTTTTTTAGAGGAGGAGAGGAGATGGTGGAGTTCAGGCACAGAGATAGGAGAAAAGGTAGCCCAAAAATGAGAGAGTTGAGAAACAGGTGGTGGGGAGGGAGCAGGGGGAGGGGAAATAATAGGGGCAGGACATGAGAGTAGCTGGTTCCTCAGTGAAGTGACTTTGGAGACAAAGAAAGAAGCTAATTGAGATGGGGATGGAGAAGACTGGGTAACAGGAGTGGCTGGTGAGGCATGCAAAGAGAGAAGAGAGCGAAAAGTAGAGTAGAGATGCCGAGTCTGGTTGGAAGCATGTGAGATAGTAGAAGAGTAGTAATCACGTTTAGCAGAATGGAGCTGGGTACGATAGAAAGAGTAGTGGGATTTGAAAGAAGATAAACGAGCAGGAGAAGGGAACTTGCGCCACAGCCGCTCGGCCCTCCGGAGGTGTGAACACAGCAGCCGAAGTCCGCTGTGGTACCAGGGGTGGGAAGGGCGCCGGCGAAGTGGGCGGGGATGCAGGGGGGCTAGAAGGTCGAGGGTAGTGGAAAGAGTAGTAGACCAGAGGGTAGCCTGGGAATTGGATGAGAGGAGTGGAAAGTCAGCAGGTAGGAGCTCGGAGACAGGAGGAAACTTTTGTAGAGTGAGGGGGGTAAGAGCCCGAGACAATCTCGGTGGAGAAGATGCACTGCTCAGTGCCTCCCAGCAGGGAAGCACGCACCTTGGACACCCTCAGCAGAAAGTGCTACCAAGGCTCAATGCTCATTGGCCATATCCAGGCTTACCAGCTGTACATGGGTATGTACCTGAGAGACCTGGCGAAGGAACTCACTGGGTTCTCAACTGATCTTTCCAAGGAACTCCTGCAAAAGCTGTCTGTGAGTGATCCAAGTTCATGTCTCGGGCAGCCTATGACGGGTTCGAGTCGGCAGCTCGAGTAGCGGCGGCGGGCATTGTGCCCGACGCCAGGCTTGGTTATAGTCGTCCAACCTCGAGCAATGGTTCAGGATAAATTGTTTGATGTCCCATGCCAAGGAGAAAACCTCTTTGGGAAACCCATGACCGACAAGGCTGCCGAGCTGGGAGAACAAGTTCATGACAAGGACTAGGCTCTCTAAAAAGACAAACTGCCCCTCCCCGACAGAAGGGCTCGGGTAAAAAGCCCTTCTACCTAAGGAAAGGGGCTGCTTACAGAAACTACCCACCTTTTCAGGCCTCCCCAGCTCCCCAGCAGAGTCAGCAGGCCAAGGGACATGGGTATGGTCCTCGTAAGCAGAAGGCTCCCAAGCCTCAGGCGCCGACCCCCGTCCAGCCATGACTCCTTGGGCATAGCCTCTCTACCCCAAGGAGGGCAGCATCCCACAGGGGGACTCTTATTTATTATACCCTAAGGTGGCCAGCCATCACCACCGATGCATGAGCAATCCAGATGGTCAAGAAGGACTACCTCCTTCATCTGGCCCAGACACCTCCCCCTTTCTTCCCAGGAGAGCCCTCCAGGTCTCTTCTTTACCAGGACCTTTAGTTGAAGGAACTGGCAGGTCTTCTCAAGGACAAAGAGTTCTACTCCATGTACTTCCTCGTACCAAAGAGAACAGGGGTCCTAAGGCCCATCCTCGACCTGCGTAATCTGAACAGATTCCTGGTGAGGGAGAAGTTCAAGATTCCCTTGGAACATTGCTGTCTTACCTCCAACAGGGAGATTGGCTATTCTCCTTGGATCTAAAGGATGCCTATACTCATATCCTCATTCAGCCCCAGTATCTGAGGTTCATTGTGGGGGGCAGCCATTACCAGTACAGGGTGCTGCCCTTCAGCTTGACTTCTGTCCCAAGGGTTTTCACTAAATGCCTGTCGGTCGTGGCCACTTTCCTACACCTCCAGGGTGTTTTCGTCTTCCCCTACCTGGACGATTGGCTCATAAAGGGAGGCACAGCCCCAGACGTCAGCAGGCAACCACCTGTACCATCCAGGTCCTGCAAGACCCAGGATTTGTAATAAACGACCCCAAGTCCAACCTCCTCCCAACACAATGTCTGGAGTTTATAGGGGCAAGACTAGACACCCTTCAGGCAAAGGCATTCCTTCCAGAGGATCAAGCAGCCTGACTCATGGCACTGGCCCTGGACATACAATGCAGGCCCTCGGTGTCTGCTCAACTCCTGCTGTGCCTCCTTGGACAAATAGCCTCCACGGTCCATGTCACCCCAGATGCCTGACTTCACATGAGGGCCACACAGTGATGCCTTCGGGACCAGGGGTCTTATGAGGTGATTCTGCATCATTTTGAAAACTGCTGAAACCGAGGTAGGCGTGGAGGGGGGACCACTTCTGCCTCGATCGCTCCTAGACCTGCCAGGGATGACCTGATTGGACCTGGGTAGTTTGCAGGGGAAGAAAGTGGGTGTGTTTTGGAAGCAGTGTTGGAGGGCCCCTTTACAGAGCTGACTTTCCAGCCATGATGCTCCTGAAAAGAGATATCGATGGGAGGATGTCTCCCTGGGAGTTGATAACATGGTGTGGAGTGGCAATCATTGTGGGGCTGGATCCCCAACAAGCGAGGTGCTGACTTGGTCCCGGGTCTGCGTTCCCTGCCTTGCCAGGGATTGTGAGTGCTTCCGTGCTCCCTATCAATGCAGGGAATGCAGGGCTGTGCAGTATTTGATGGCCTTGTATGCTAAATGCAGAGGAGATACAGGTCACGCCCCCAGCATTTACCACACAAGCTTTGCACCTTCTGCGCATTTTTCCCACAATAGACCTGTGGTAGGTGCAAAGCCCTAGGGCAGTTTATTATAAGGGCCCCTAAGATTATAAGCCCACTGGCAACAGGGAAATACCTTCTATACCTGAATTCAGCTTCCTCTGAGCTACTACTGAGAAAGGCATAAACCAAATCCAAAACATTTTCCCAGCCATGTTTTATTCTAATTTTTTCGAAACATCCTAAGCTTTTTCTAAATAATTAAAATGTGTTTTTGTCTTTCAGAACCATGTATTCTAAATGAAAATGAAACATATAAAAATAATATACAACTACATTCAAGCCACAGAAATGAAAAGTATTATGCTCATATGGAGTTTATAACGTTTGAGTGTAAATGGGGATATCGTTTCTCACCCTCATTTCCTCTACTGAAAACACAGTGTGTTAATCAGACGCTGCCATATCCAAAATGTTCCTAAAGTAAGTACAATCTACTTTTCCATTATATACCTGAATTCCCATTAAGGAATGCATATTTTGCAGAAGATTATGCAACACTGTCAAGCATCTCATTTGAGAAACTGTGTGTATATTAATACTGTATCCCGAAGACTCACATATACAGTTGATCTCAAGCACTGGCGGTTTGTAGGGAGGGAAACTTTAGTCTGAATCATCAGAACTTGCTAAAGCTAATTAGGAGGAAATGATAAATTCATCTGTAGGAGTTAAAACTTAGGGAGCTAGTTACTAAAGTGCATTACGAAAATAATGCATTATTTGGCCCTTAATGTGCCCAATCGGGGCAGTGGGAGCTAAGCAGCAGCTCTACCGTACAGCTTAAAAGCAGCGTCCCTACTCCGAGGGAGTCGCTTTCTGCCGCCAAACCCCCGGCTGTACTCCTGCTGAGCTCCTGCCCAATCGGGGCAGTGGGAGCTAAGCAGCAGCTCTACCGCACAGCTTAAAAGCGGCGTCCCTACAGGGCGTGCCCACGCCTGGCGGGCCCGCGCCTGAGGGCCTCGCCAGAGGGCCTTTTGGCGTGGCCCTTAGGCGGTGGAAATTAGGAGTAAAGGAAGGAAGTCCTCCTCGACAGCACCAAAATCGCAGGTTTCACCAAACCTGGATCTAACCCCTCTCCACATTGAACGCCAGAGAAACCACAACGATAGAGACCCACGAGAGGAGCCAACCAGCAGCGATCAGAGGACAACCTTGAGGAAGAAGTCTCAAGAACCACAGTCCTTCGTTTCACCCTCGGAAAAGCTACCTGAGATACGAAATCGGGAGACGCTACAGTCCCACACGGTTTGAGCGCCCCTGCCTAGTTCGAGCTCACCAACACCGGATACCACGAGGCTTGAGTTCCCCTGGCTGGGATGAGCTCGCCAACACTGGATACCACGAGGCTTGAGCTCCCCTGGCTGGGTTGAACTCGCCAACACCGGATACCAACAACAACGCAACCACCCAGGCAAACGTTTGCCTGCAAGTTCCTCCAATAGACTTTTTACCAACAAACATCTTAACTGACACTCTGCTTAAAGGTAACGCTTTAACGCCCTGACTGAATCTTTCATCGTGGTGCATTGCATACCATAATCAACACTGTAACTACTACCGTTTGTATAGAATTATAAGAAACACTGTGTCCCAAAGCCTTATACTCTGCCAGCAATTTGTTACACTGTATCTTATCTCACTGTGCTGTACTAACCAATTTGCTACACTATATCTAGGATCACTGTGCTGCACTAATCAATTAATAATAGCACCACCTCAGTCTTCTAACCAGCTGTGAAATGGAGCTCCTAATATTGTACATGTGTACATTGGTTTCTCCACACAGACTCAACCTGAACCCGCACTACTTTCTACCACACATATATATCCCAATCTACATTATCCACCCCCTCCCAATACCCTTACTGCATCAACACAATCCAATCTCCATTACCGTTGATCAACCAACACTCATATTATCCCAGAGTCACATCCCTACCAAGCAAAACAAGTCACAGAAGCAGTTTAAAACCAAGTCACAGAGGAACCGTGGAAACAAACCCTTGTTAACACAAGATAAACCCACACGGGCTTCCCACCCAGCTCATGACACATGCAACATCATCCTTATCAACACTAGGTCGATAAGGAACAAAGCGCACATCATCTACAACATCATCACTGATGAACAACCAGACATCCTCTGTATAACAGAAACTTGGCTCACTGACTCAGATCCCGCAATATTAAACCAAATAAGTAAACCCGGCTACAAACTCTACAACTGTCCACGCTCCAACAAAAATGGAGGAGGAGTCCTCATAGCAGCCAAAACCAGCCTGCAACTGACAAACACATCCACGATCACAAACACAGACCTTGACTTACTCAAAGTAGAAAGTACGGCTTTATCCATCTGCCTAATCTACAGACCTCCCTCATCACACCACGAAGCACTAGCTACAGCACTCGAAAACATCACTACCACCCAAAACAAAAAATTCCAAATCATCTTGGGAGATTTGAACTTAGCATCAATTCCTCCAACCCACGCGAACACCTTACTTGAAGCCATGGACCAACTGGGCTACCATCAAATAGTAAGTGAAGCCACCCAAGACAAGGGAAATACTCTGGACATGGTTTTCATACCCACCAATCTTCACTCAAATGAAGAACCACCTATGATAAACATAACCCAAGTCCCATGGTCCGACCACCACCAAATCGATATCAAAATAATATTGCCATCCATACCCAAAAATGCAAAAGAAATGAGAATGCCACACCCACTCAGGAAGTTCAATAAATTCAACAAAGAACACCTCATAAGCACCATTTCATCCCACATAGATCTGGATTGCACAGACCTCGATGAACTAACAAACAGATGGAACGCAAGCATACAAAGTGCATCAAACCCAACATTGAAAACCTCGGAGAATACAAGCAAGCCCAGTTTAGAGCCCTGGTACACAGAAACACTAACAAGATCAAAGAGAGAACTCCGTAGAATAGAGAGAAAATGGAGGCAAACCACATCCATCGAACTCAAGACCAAATACATGACCCTTCTTGCAAAGTACAAAGATGACGTCAACTCAGCAAAGAGAAAGCATCATACTAACTTATTAAGCAAAGCTATCAACAGACCACGTGAGTTATTCGAAGTCGTCAAATCACTAACTAAAACATCTCAGAGCGACAACCTAAACAACCTGATCAAGGCCCAAACTCTGGCAAACCACTACGCTAGCAAACTGACGGCCACAAGACCAACGCTCGGCATAGACTCAACACTGCCAACACCCCTACCCAACTTTGAGACCAACACAACTCAAGACCAGGTATGGAACAACTTCCACAAAATCGGAGACCAGCAAATTGTAACCATAATCACAAGCATAAACAGCACCACATCCCCACTCGATCCCTGCCCAGCAGCCTGGGTCAAGGCAGCAAAACAAGACATAGCCCAGTACGTCTCTCACATAGTAAACCTATCACTGCAACAAGGAATCGTGCCTTCTGAACTAAAGAAATCTATCATAAGACCGATTCTAAAAAACAGTACACTCAACAGAGATGACCCAGCATCCTACCGCCCAATATCGAGCATATCATTCCTAGCAAAGATCATTGAAAAGGCGGTCCTACTACAACTACAAGACCACCTGAACGACAATGCTCCCCTAGATGACCAGCAATACGGCTTTAGACAACATCATGGGGTGGATACCCTATTACTAGTTCTGCTTAACAACCTACTCAAGGGCCTGGAAAACAAAAAGAAAATGTATATACTCTTATTCATCGACATCTCAGCTGCCTTTGATACAGTTAACCATGGAACCCTTATAAACAGGATCAAGTCAATAGGAATATCAGGAACCCCCCTAAAGTGGTTCACGTCATACATCTCAAACAGAATGCAACAGGTGCAGTTCAACGGTGAAAAAGCGGAAGCATTCCCCCAAATCAAGGTATACCGCAAGGCTCTGCACTCTCAGCACTCCTTTTCAACGTATATATGCAACCACTATGCGAAATCTTCATACAGCACAAAATCAACTACCACATTTATGCCGATGATATTATGCTGTACACACAACTTGACACTGATAACCCGGACTACAGCCTACTCGAAACATGCCTCGGCGAGATGCAAAACTGGTTACAACAAAGCAGCATGGCGATCAACCATAAGAAAACTGAGGTGATGTATATCTCCAGAAAAGCAAATTTTGACCCCCCCTACAACAATAACCCTGTGCAACAATACCTACCAAACGAAGAAAGAAATAAAATATCTAGGAGTAACATTTGACTGCGACCTAAAAATGGAAAAACACCTCCGCAAAACCAATAGGGCAGTTTTCCACAAACTGAGAGTTCTACAACCTATACGGAACATTATTGATCCCAACGACTTCAGATCCGTTGCTCAAGCACTCATCATGCCACATTTCGACTACTGCAACGCCATTTTTCAAGGACTGCCTAAGAAAACCCTAAACATCCTGCAAATGGCGCAGAATGTAGCTGCAAGGATCATTATGAGGAAAAATCTTGTTGAACACATCACACCAGTACTAACAGAGTTGCACTGGCTCCCCATTACAGCTCGCACAAAATACAAAATACTGACAACCACTTTCAAACTCATCCACAGCATAGCACCATCCTTCCTCTCCACCCTAATCTGCATACAACCAACCAACAGAAGCAGAAGAACCATCAGCTCCAACACCCTCTACACTCCATCAGATATAAGATCTGTCAAGGCCAGCACTAGTAACAGGGCCTTCTCATACGCAGCACCGACACTATGGAACCAACTACCACCTGATCTAAGAGCCAGCAAAGATCTATCAGACTTTAGAAAAAAACTCAAGACGCACTTATTTCAAAGTCATTTCAACCTGTTCTAAATCCACATGAGGGGCATCTATCTACCCAGAGGCCCAGAGAACCTTCTATGTAAAAATGTACATATGTAAATTCTTTTCCCCATATATAAGAAGTAGATAATTTTCTGTGTGTCGTGCTTACCTTACGAATCAATATGTATACACCACAAATTTTCTGTCTTGATTTGACAGCATATTCTATGTAATCATACCCGCTTCTGATCGCTGGAAGAAGCGGTATACAAATGCTTGCTAAATAAATAAAAATAAATAAATAAATAACAAAGTTTGCATTGATCACTGCCAGCTGTGTTATTCTTGGAAAATTAATACCAGCTCAAAGGTGGTGTTACTTTTCTGGCCAGAAGCATCGGGCCTCTAAAACACAGCCCAGTGCTCCTGGCCGTGCTCTTAAAGGAGCTGGCACCTATGTGGTAGCCCCCCTTGAAAAGAAGACCCTCCTAACCCCAAAAAAGTTCCCATCAACACTGCCTACCATTCCAAAGTCTAGCATAGGGATCTCTCAACCCCCCATCCTAGACCCCCCTGCACCTGAGGAAGACCTCTCCCCCACTTGCCCTGCAACCCCCAAACCTACCTATAACTTTCATTGGTGGGCCAGGGGTCTTCAATCAGAAGCAATCCCCAGTGGCTTCTGCCTCTGTTGCTTCCAATTTAGTTTTTAATATTGTAAACCACCTTGATTGTTAACAGAAAGGTGGTATATCAAGAATTAATAAACTAAAAACTCACTAACACCCACAAATGCTCTAAACTCCGGCAACAGGCTCATGGAGGTGGAATGGGGTGTCGCTTGTGAATACTGCATCTATTGGGAGCTTGGCTGAAGAATTGATGAAATTGTGTACATTTATTTGTACTCCGCCTATCAGATAGTTTGGAATATAAATCCTTTTAAATAAATTAAATTTGAGTGCTGATTCAGACAGGTTTGCTTGTTTTTGGACATTATGAATAGCACATAAATTTGTTTTTAATTGCACAATATAAAACATCAATAAAAAATAAGTAAAGGAAGTATACAGGGAGTGATGATTAATGATTAAGGAGGCAGAATCAGCTTTTGAATGCTGTCCATATTGCCCCTTCATTGAGGTTCATGTTTCCTTTTTTATTTTTCCCAAAGTGTTTAAATTTATATCACTGAGTAAAGCAATGTGTGCTTGGGTCATTTTGATATCATTACATTTCTCACCTCTTAGTATATGAGGACTGGAAAAGTAGTGGTGAACCTTCATAAAATAGATATTTTTCTTGCATTCATATTGGTGCCCTTTTATGAAATCAAGTCCTTACTGCCTAATGTCACAAGACAGGAGAATATAGAGGAAGCATCCATAAGAGAAAAATAGTGATTGAGAAAAGCAGTGCAGAAAAAAACTGTGATGGGGCTATAGACATACTGGTGGTCATTTCAGAAGCTCTATTCATGCTTTGGAAATGGGCATTCAGGTGTGCAAATCACAAAGAAGTCCCCAGAGTCATTTTAGAAAGTTGACTATATAGAAGTCTCCAGAGCAAACACATCCATGTTGCATGGGGACATGGTGGAAGCGTGTCTGGGGCATTCCACACATGTGCACCTGATTTCAGAAGCGGCCAGCACAACTCAGTCCACCAGCAGTGAAGTCCATGCAGGGGCGGCCCAAGGGGCGTGCAGGGTCATGTGCGGAGATTAATTGCGGGGCCTCATTTGCATAGAGAGCCTCATTTGCATAAACACTTGCATAATGTTAACATGCATTTTTAGTAAACATGCTTCTTAATGAGTGTCTGGATAAAGAAAGACTAACAGATTTCTACGTTACTATATTCCAGTGCCAACCGCCAGGCCCATTAGGAAGTACTATAAACACGAACCATTTAGAACTCATAGCAAATCCACCATATCATAACAGCATCCTGCAGCAACAAATTCCAGAATTTGATTACACGTTGAGTGAAAAAATATTTTCTCTTATTTGTCTTAAATAGTTTACCCTGTAGCTTCATTACATGTCCCCTAGTCTTTCTATATTCTGATAGCGTAAACAATTGATCCACTTTTACCTGCTCCATTCCATTCATTAATTTATAGACCTCTATCATATCTCCCCTCAGCCATCTCTTTTCCAGGTTGAAGAGCCCCAACCTTTGTAGCCTCTCTTCATAGGAGTAGCCTTCCATCCCCTTCACCATTTTGGTGGCTCTTCTCTGTACTTTTTCTAATAATGCTATGTCCTTTTTAAGATACGGTGACCAGAACTGCACACAATATTCAAGGTGCGGTCGTACCATGGAACGATACAGAGGCATTATAATATCCTTTGTTTTATTTTCCATCCCTTTCTTTATGATACCTAGCATTCTATTTGCTTTCCTTGGCCGCCGCTGCACACTGGGCAGAGGGTTTTAACATGTTATCCACGATGACTCCTAAATCTTTTTCCTGGGTGGTGGTTCCCAATGTGGAACCTTGCATTGTGTAACTATAGTGTGGGTTGTTCTTTCCTAGGTGCATAACTTTGCACTTGTCCACATTAAATTTCATCTGCCATTTGCATGCCCAGTCTTCCAATTTATCCAGATCCTCCTGCAGTTTTCCACAATCCTCTTGGGTTTTAACAACTTTAAACAGTTTTGTATCATCTGCAAATTTGATAACCTCACTCGTTATTCCCTTTTCCAGGTCATTTATGAATATGTCAAAAAGTAGCGGACCCAGGGGGGGGGCGGAGCCTGATGTCCAGCGGGATGGTCGCATAGCGCTGAGGCTCCCGAGAGGCCTACTCAGAATCCTGAATTAACACCTCACCTATTTGGAACTTTTACTCTGATCTTGCCGGGGCACATTGGTGAGATGGCGGGGACCAAACCAACGCGCCTGGAATTTGGGTCTCCAGCGGCTTCTCACGGCAAACGTTCCAAAACTGAACCTCCGTCCCCGCAGAAGGGGCCGGCCTTGTGCGAGGGCCCCGAAATGCAGCAGGAAATCCTCGTAGAGATTAGAGGGGTCAAAAACCTTGTGCAGGCAAACGGTGAAGCACTCCGAGCGCTGCGGGACGATTTTGGTGTACTGCAAAGCAAGCTAGAAGGGCTTTCTTCGCGTCAGGACAAAATGGAGAGCATATTGGACTCCCATGCGGCCCGGTTGTCCAAACTCGACAAAGTTGAACGACAGGTGCGGGCCTTGCAGAAAGAGGTGGAAGATGGCAATAATAGAGCGCGCCGCAATAACATACGACTCGTGGGCATACCGGAGGGAGCGGAATCGGGAGACATGAAAGAGTTTTTATGCAAAATCCTCCCTTCCTTGCTCCAAATCACCTTTACTAAAGATTTGGAGATTGATCGCGCTCATCGTGTACCCACAGGCATAACGCTCCACAGGAAGACCCCGCGGCCTATCATTTTTCGACTATTGAGATATCAACACGTGGAGCAAATTCTAAGTGCCTCTCGGGCAAAGGGCCATATGGAGTTTGAGAGCCACAAGATCTCCTTCTATCCCGATTTGTCTAAACCCACAGTCGACCGCCGAAAGCGCTTTCTGGCCAAGCTCCGAGTCACGCTTCACAATCAGACAAGAACATTCGAGGACCCTGATCTACTAGCGGAGTTTTTGGATTCCAAAGAAGCCGACTTGATGCGCTGACTTCCAGAATATTCCTGCAAGTCTCCTTATATCTGCTGTACCGGCCATATTGGATCTGCCGCAGCTTAGCAAAGAGTCTGGCGTGGGCAGTCTGTTGCCTTACTCTTGATGGTATCTGTGACCCAACTCCATCTACCCACAGTAGCCTCGATGAGTGTCAGAGACAGTGTTATTATGGACTCTGGTGTTTCTTTTCTTTTTATACATGTCTTCTATTTCCTCTCTAGGGCCTCCTCCCGCAGACATATGGTCGCCATATTCTTTGGGGGTTTTGCTTCTTCTCTAAGATACGTTGGTACACACTTTTCAATATTGGGTGTATTAGCCAGAATACTCGGTGATTATGACATTGTTGTATAGATTCTGCTTATGTTCTATGTTATCAAGCGCCCTTACCTAAAATGTCTACTACCGATTGATGGCACCATGTAAGATTTTTCATTGAACGTAAAATGTTTATGTTTATGTTTTATTTCACTTGATAAAAACCGCCTTTCATGGGCAAGCAAAGCGGTGTACAATAAAACCAATAAAACTTTGTTTTTTAAAAAGGCCGAGGCCAGTGAAAAGGAAAAGAAATACACTTTCTGGACAGAAAAGCAATAGAAGCAGAAGAGACAAAGCTAAACCATAACAAAGACAAGTCACAAGGAAAGCAGAGGATAATACAAATGGAAATCACACAAAAGGAGAGGGGATATCAAACGCAAGGGAAAAAAGGTGGGTTTTGAGGTTTTGTTTAAATGTGGGGTGGTGAGGGTCCAGTCGGAGTGAGGAGGGGAGGGAGTTCCAGAGGGCGGGGC
Source organism: Ichthyophis bannanicus (assembly GCA_033557465.1). Lineage (NCBI taxonomy): Eukaryota > Metazoa > Chordata > Amphibia > Gymnophiona > Ichthyophiidae > Ichthyophis > Ichthyophis bannanicus. Next base: position 10,523,920 of record CM066040.1, on the reverse strand, counting down.
CGGCAAAAAAGAAGGCAGAGGAACGGGTAGACTGTAAATGGGCACGGGAAGGGGAGGGAAGAGTGAGGCGGTTAAGGTGAAAGGAGCGAGGGGTGTACCTAGGGGAGTGGAAGGAAAGGAGGTCCGTTAGATATTGGGGGTACCTGTGTGGAGAGCTTTATGAACCAAAATGAGCAACTTGAAGTGAACGCGGTGGGGGAAGGGCAACCAGTGAAGACGGAACAGTAAGGGTGTGATGTGATCACGGGGGGAGGAATGGGTGACCAAACGAGCGGCAGTATTCTGAATACGTTGTAACCGGGACTGTTGTTTCTTGGAAAGGCCGACAAAAAGTGAGTTTGCAAAATCCACCGAGACATGACCAGGGAAAGTAACAGAGTAGTGAGAGCAGAAGGGGATAGAAAAGGACGAACTGCACGGATTTGTCGGAGAAAGAAGAAGGACAACTTGGTGACATGAGAAACATGAGCATGAAAGGAAAGATCAGACTCGAAGTGAACCCCTAGATAACGAAAGGAAGAAACCAGGGGAACCAAGGAACCAGAGAAAGAGGGGGCCAATGTGGGGGGTGGGTTGTTGTGAGAGAACCAGATAGCAACAGTCTTGGTGAGATTAAGGTGAAGGCAATTACGAGTCAACCAATCAGCCACAGTGGAAAGACACGAATTAAGCGGAGAGAGATCGGGACAGGATGGAGAGGTGTGGTGAAGTAATAGAATGTCGTCAGCGTAAAGAAAAGCAGATATACCAGACTGTTGGATTAAGAGGGCTAAGGGGGCTAAGAAAAGATTGAAGAGGAGGGGAGCCAACACAGAACCCTGAGGAACCCCACAGGAAAGAGGGAAGGAATCTGAGGGGGGGCAGAGGAAGAGGGGGGTGACAAAACCGCGCAAGAACGGGAGGAGAGAAAGGAGTGAAACCAACGATGAACAGTACTGCAAAGACCCGCTTCCTGGAGACGAAGAAGAAGAAGGGAGTGATCAACTAAGTCAAAAGCGGCGGAAAGATCAAGTGCAACCGCCACCGAAATATCACCACGGTCATGAGCTACATGCAGTGCATTAGTAAAGGCGAGAAGGATAGTTTCAACACTGTGACCCTGACGGAAACCTGATTGACGAGGGTGGAGGAAGTTAGTGGAATCAAGGTGATGCGATAATTGAGCAAAGACGAATTTCTCTAAAAGCTTTGAAAGGAAAGGAAGGTTGGAGACGGACGGTAGTGGGTGGGAACTAAGGGATCAAGTGAGGGGTTTTTAAGAAGGGGACGAATTAAAGCATGTTTCCAGGAGTGAGGGAAGGACCCTAAAGAAAGACTGGAGTTGAATATAGTGAGGATGTAAGGAAGGAGACCCAGGGAAGATTCGAGGAGCCCAAGAAGAGGGGATAGGATCAAGCGGGCAAGAAGTCTTTTTTGAGGAGGAGATAAGACGGTGCAGTTCGGGAGGGGAGATCAGTGAGAAAGACGCCCAGCAATGGGAAGTTTGAGAAATGGGTGGGGGTGAGGCAGTAGGGGGAGGAGAGAGAATTGGAGCAGGACAAAAAGGTAAAGAGGCTCGCAGGGAAGAGATCTTATTACTGAAGCAAGTAGCTAGCATGGAAGGCGGTGGGGAAGGAAGGACCAGGGGAGCTGAGGCTGGGGAGTGAAGAGAGGTGAGAGACCGAAGAGTGGAATAGAGGTGCCGGGTCTGGTTTGGGGCATTGAGAATAGCATTAGAGAAGAAGGTGCGTTTGGCAAGATAGACAGATGAGCGGTAGTGGGAGTAGGTAGATTTAAAGGATGCAAGTGAGGTGGGAGAAGGATTTTACGCCACAGGCGCTCCGCCCTGCGGAGCTGCGTGCGTAAAAGCCGTAGTAGGCCGCCATGATACCACGGATGCACGGGTTGGCTGTGGCGGGGTGGATGAGGACGTAGTGGGGCGATACGATCAAGTGTTGTTGAGAGAGCCGATGACCAGAGGGCAGCTTGAGAGTTGGGAGAGAGAAGGGAGAAGTCAGGAGGGAAAAGTTCAGCTGCTGTGGGGAATTGGTGGATGGTTAAAGATGAAAGGGCTCGGGAGAGTCGCGGAGGAGGGGGGGTAGCGGGAGGAGGGGGGGTAGAGAGAAGTGAGGCAGTGGAGGAGGAGGGAGAAGAGAAAGAGTGGGACCCCTGCGAGTAGGAGCAGGAGACAGAGAGGCAGACATGGTCTGTCCAAGGCAGAATCATTGAAGAAAGATTGAAAAGAGGAAGAGAGGAAGAAGAGGACGTCAGAAAAAGATCAAGAGTGTGTCCGGCCTGATGTGTGGGAAAAGTTACGTGCTGCACGAGAGATAAATCCTGTAAGAAAGAAATAAAGGAAAGATCTCTAGGTGAAGAAGGGGAGTCCAGATGCAAATTAAAATCCCCGGCAATGAGTAGATGAGGGAAAGTAAGAGAAAGATCAGTAATTGTCAAAAGAAGGGAATCCCAAAGTTCAGAGCGAAGGGAAGGGGGCGAATAAACAAGAAGGATGTGCATAGGGGCGAGAGTGTGTAAGTGGAGCAGAAGGGCTTCCGGGTAATGGAGCGAAAGAGGAGAAAGCTGAGTGAAGGAAAGAGTGGACCGAAGCAAAGCAGCCACACCACCACCAGGTCTACCTCTGCGTGAGACGGAAACTGCAGAGAAACCGGGGGGGAGGCAGCGGGCGAGGAGAGCATCCTCCCCGTCCCTAAGCCATGTCTCGGTTAAAAGAAGGAGGTCAAAAGATGAACTAAGAGCAAGATCTTGAATAAGGAGGGTTTTGTTGCGCAGAGACCGACAGTTAACTAAACCAAGAGAAAGGGGGAACTTGGAAGAAGAGGATGGTGAGGAAGACAGGAAAGGAGTGGGGAGTCTTAGACAAGGCCGAAGGTTAGAGAGACATCGGAAACGTGTTTGAGCCAGCTTGTCAGGGCGTCTGCCCCAAAACACAGGAATAGCATCCATGAAATGGGGGGAGAGGAGAGGGATAGGAATAGAAGGATAGGGCAATGAGACTGCCAGAAATGAATGGGAGAGGAGTCTAGGAAATATACCGGACAAAGTAGCCGAAGGGACTTCTGCAAACGATGTGGGACTGCCAAGACAAACTAGCAGCAGAACCGGAAGAAGAGCAGCATAAGTGCGACCGTCGGAGCGACCCCAAGGAGCGCACCTAAGGAGCACGTCGTGCTCCTTAGGTGCGCTCCTTCGGCGCGCGCCGCGGCGACAAGCGCCGCAGGCGCTTGTCTTTTAAAGCAGGAAGGCAGTGTACCTCTCAGGACGCGGCCGCGGGAACGCGGCCGCGCTACTTCCGGAAAGGGGGGGCTCAGACTTGACAGTAGGTGAGTGATGGCCCAATGCGAAGGGCAGACACTGGGGAAACACAGCACACAAAAAAATAACGGAAAATCAGCACAGCAAGAGACAAATTAGGCAAAACAAAGGACAGCACAGGTAAGCCGCAGGCGCTTGTCTTTTAAAGCAGGAAGGCAGTGTACCTCTCAGGACGCGGCCGCGCTACTTCCGGAAAGGGCGGGCTCAGACTTGACAGTAGGTGAATGATGGCCCAATGCGAAGGGCAGACACTCTCAGGACGCGGCCGCGGGAACGCGGCCGCGCTACTTCCGGAAAGGGCGGGCTCAGACTTGACAGTAGGTGAGTGATGGCCCAATGCGAAGGGCAGACACTCTCAGGAAGCGGCCGCGGGAACGCGGCCGCGCTACTTCCGGAAAGGGCGGGCTCAGACTTGACAGTAGGTGAGTGATGGCCCAATGCGAAGGGCAGACACTCTCAGGATGCGGCCGCGGGAACGCGGCCGCGCTACTTCCGGAAAGGGCGGGCTCAGACTTGACAGTAGGTGAGTGATGGCCCAATGCGAAGGGCAGACACTGGGGAAACACAGCACACAAAAAAATAACGGAAAATCAGCACAGCAAGAGACAAATTAGGCAAAACAAAGGCATCAATAATCCGATAAAACGGAAGAAAATCCTAAGCTACCTCAGTCCGGCAGCAGCGGATCTGATTTTTCTCCAAGAAACGCATTTAAATTCGAAGGAAACTCTTAAACTCAATATTAAACCTTACATAGTGGCCGCTTGTTCCCCAGCCATTTCTAAGAGATGTGAGGTTGCCATACTGGTTGGGAAGTCTTTGCATGCTACTGTTGTTGCGACTAGCTTAGATGCAGAAGGTGGATGGTCTGGAGTTCACCTCAAGATGGGTAGCCTAGAAGTTACATGTCTATGCCCTTACGCTCCTAATGTTGATGACCGTGCCTTTTTGCTACCATTGCTCAGGTTGCGCAAGCTGCTCCTAATACTTTATTGATCATTGGGGGGGATTTAAATCTAGTCCTTGACCCCCTGATTGACAACCAGCCGCCTAGGACGAGTGGTCCCCCCAAGAGTCACGCTATGCTTGCCTCCCTGACCAAGGATCCTGCTTTAGTTGATCGATGGAGATTACTACGCCCCAATGAGCTTGACTTCACCTTCTTCTCCTCCCCTAATAACTCTCAGTCTCGCATAGACTTCTTTCTAATCTCAAAACTGTTAGTTCCTCAGGTGGACACTGCAAAGCATTACTCCCTATATATTTCAGATCATGCTGCCAGGACATTTTTAGAGCCCAACAGGCCTGGGAGCGCGCACTGCAAACCACTATAATCCCTGTGCAATAGAGCGTTTTTCGGAGTAAAGTAGTGCGCGGTCTCCCGGTCTGCCTCTGTTACCCAAACTTTCTTCTTCTTTGTACACAGATGCTTTATACCCCAGGAAAGATAGCCAAATGGAACCCAAATGCTAGGGACCTGTGTTGGTCTTGCCATACTGCTGTGGGATCCTTCGCTCATGTTATTTCTGAATGTCCTCAACTGCAGGTCTATTGGGGGCGGGTCTGGGGTCGTATTCAATCTATCGTACACTTTCATGAACCTCTTTCTTGGAAGGTCGTGGGACTCCGCTCTGTGGCGGAGGTCCCCTCTCTTCCTAAGAAGGGTCGCTTTCTCCTTGATTTCATGCTAGGTATAGCCATATGCTTAATCACGAGGAATTGGAAGGATAGCTCTCGACTTACTGTCAATGAATGGTGGAACCTCGTCTGCTTATATAGTAAATATGAGCAGATATCTCGGAGAGCTCTTCCCCATGTCCAAACGCACTCTTGCTTGCCTAAATGGCAGATGCTTAATGATTATGTACAATCTGCTCATTGTTCCAACATGCCTGTATAATGTGCACTCATCATGTTTTAGATCACCGTTAGGTTTTGTAATACAATAATGTAAGTACACGCCCGCTTCGGGAATGCTTAGTTTTCTAGAGAAGAAGCAGGGGGGAGGTGGGCGGTAGGGGTTTACTTTGGTGTATGTATTACACGTTATGTATTTGTCTTTTAGCTGTATGTCTTCCTTTCCTTTGTTGTTATAAAACGAAAATAAAGAATTTAAAAAAAAAAAAAAGTAGCGGACCCAGTACAGATCCCTGGGGTACTCCACTATTCACCTTTTTCCATTGGGAATATTGGCCATTTAGCCCTACCCTCTGCTTTCTATCTTTTAACCAGTTCCCGATCCACAATAGTACACTGCCTCCTATCCCATGACTTTTTAGTTTCGCCAAAAGTCTCTGATGAGGGACCTTATCAAAAGCTTTCTGAAAGTCCAGATACACTATATCAACCGACTCAACCTTTGTCTACCTGTTTATGCACACCTTCAAAAAAACATATCAGATTAGTAAGACAAGATCTTCCTTGTCTAAAGTGATGTTGGCTGTCTCCCATTAGGCCATGACTATCTACATGCTGTGTAATTTTGTTCTTTATGATGGTTTCTACCATTTTCCCCAGTACTGACGTCAGAATCACCGGTCTGTAATTTCCCGGGTCACCCCTGGAACCCTTTTTAAAGATTGGTGTTATGTTGGCGACCCTCCAATCTTCAGGTATTACAGATGATTTTAATGAAAGTTCACAGATTACCAATAGCAGGTCCGCAATCTCATATTTCAGTTCTTTCAACACTCTTGGATGTATACCATCCGGTCCAGGTGATTTGCTACTATTCAGATAGTTGTAATATGTCTTCCCGGTGTAGCGATATTTCTCTCAATTCCTCTGCAGTATCACCTTTAAATACCACTTCAGTCTTGGGTAACATCCCTACATCTTCCTCAGTAAAGACCGAAGCAAAGAATTCATTCAGTCTCTCTGCTATAGCCTTGTCTCCTCTTACTGCCTCTTTTACCCCTCTATCATCTAATGGCCCAACGGACTCTCTCACAGGCCTTTTGCTATGAATGTACTTGAAAAAGTCTTTATTTCGTGTTTTTGCTTCCTTAGCAAGTTCCTTCTCAAATTCTCACTTTGCGAGCCTTATCAATGCTTTGCATTTAACTTGCCAGTGCTTGTGCTGTTTCCAGTTTTCTTTGTTTGACTCTTTTTTTCCATTTCCTGAAGGATGCTTTTTTGGCAGCAACAGCCTCTCTGACCTCACCTTTAAACCATGCTAGCAGTTTTTTGGACTTTCTTCCACTTTTCTTAATGCATGGAATACAGCTGGTCTGGGCTTCGAGGATAGTATTTTTAAATAACACCCAAGCTTGCTGTAAGTCTTTAACCTTTGCAACTGCTCCTTTTAGTTTTTTCTTAACTATATTCCTCATTTTATCATAGTCTCCTTTTTGAAAGTTAAAAGATAGTACTGTGGATTTCTTTACTATCCCTCCTCCACTAATTAAATCAAACATGATCATGCTATGATCACTATTGCCAAGTGGTCCCAACACCCTTATTTCTTGCACCAGATCTGGCGTTCCACTAAGGACTAGGTCCAGTATGGCTTCCCCTCTGGTCCGTTCATGAACCAGCTGCTCCAAGAAGCAGTCATTTATTTCATCTAGAAACTTTATCTCCCTAGCTTGTCCTGCCGTAACACTGACCCAGTCGATACCAGGGTAATTGAAATCACCCATTATTACTACTCTGCTGTGACTTTTGTTAGCTTCCTTGATTTCTTTGAGCATTTCATCATCCATTTGTTCATTCTGGCCAGGCGGTTGATAGTACACTCCCACTGCCATCGCCTTCCCCTTTTTACATGGAATTTCAATCCATAGAGATTCTACAGCAAATTTTGTTTCCTGCAAAACTTTAATCCTTTCTGACTCAATGCCCTCTCTAACATAGAGCGCAACTCCTCCACCAATTTGATCAGTTCTATCATTACGATATAGTTTGTATCCAGGTATCACAGTGTCCCACTGGTTATCCTCCTTCCACCATGTCTCTGAGATTGCAATCATATCTAACCTCTCATTTAGTGCTATATATTCTAACTCTCCCATCTTATTGTTTAGACTTCTAGCATTTGCATACAAGCATTTTAGAGACTGTATTTTATTCATATTAATCTGGCTATTGGTAGGCATGGGTAATTTGGAATCTTTACGCTCTGTCTGCACCTTACTCAAGGGCATTTGGGCTACTATACTCTTTTTTGGAACCTCACTGCTTTTGGTAGTATCCTTCAAGGATACCTTCGTCCGAACCATGCGCTCCTGGGCGACTGTCGGCTTTCCCCCATTTTATAGTTTAAAAGCTTCTCTCTCTCCTTTTTAAAGGTTAATGCCAGCAGTCTGGTTCCATCCTGATTAAGGAGAAGCCCATCCCTTCGGAAGAGCCCCTCCTTTCCCCAGAATGTTCCCCAGTTCCTAACAAATCCAAAACCCTCATCCTTGCACCATTGTCTCATCCACGCATTGAGACTCCGGAGCTCTGCCTGTCTTTTGGGTCCTGCACGTGGAACAGGAAGCATTTCGGAGAACGCTATCCTGGAAGTTCTGGATTTCAACTTCCTACCTAAAAGCTTAAATTTAGCCTCCAGAACTTCCCTACCACATTTTCCTATGTCATTGGTACCAACATGTACCAAGACAGCAGACTCCTCCCCAGCACTATCTATGATCCTATTTAGGCGGTGCGTGAGGTCCGCTACCTTCGCACCAGGCAGGCATGTTACCAGGCAATCCTCACGTCCACCAGCCACCCAGCTATCTACATTCCTAATGATTGAATCACCAACTATGACAGCTGTCCTGAATATCCTCTCATGGGGACATGGCCCTGGAGAAATGTCCTCGGTGCGAGAGGGTTTTACATCACCTGGAGGACAGGTCCTAGTTACAGGATCACTTCCTGCCACACCAGGGTGATGCTCTCCTATCACGTGACCTCTCTCCTCCATGGCAACAGGGATGCTGCCAGACTGGAGGTGGGACTTCAGGTCTATATCCCTATAGGTCTCATCCATGTACTTCTCTGTTTTTCTTATGTTTTCCTGGTCTGCTACTCTAGCCTCTAGAGAACAGACTTGTTCCCTGAGAGCAAAGAGCTGCTTGCACTTAGTGCATACGTAAGACCTCTCACCAATTTGGAGAAAATCATACATGTGACACTCAATGCAAAAGACCGGAAAGTCCCCATCTCGCTGCTGGACGTTTGTCTGCATCTTAGTTTAAAGCTTGTGTTTAGGTCTTTTAAATTCTGTATATAATAAGGACTGGTGTAGATGCTTATACTAATAAAAGTGTATCTAAAACCCCCAATACACCTTGTTCACCTGAAGCTTAATTAATCTCAGGTCCTCAGTGTATGACTGATTTGGATAAAGAGCTGCACCTGAGAGCAGCCCCTTTCCTTCAAGATGGGTAGATACCTATAAAGCTACAATTACCCCCGGGGTGGGTGGGTGCTGGGGAAGGAGGGAGGGAAATAAGTCCGATTAAAGAGGGCAGTTACAAGGTACCCTGTCCTGAACCCTCAGCAGGGGGGGGGGAGGGTGGTACCACACAAAGCCCAGTTAGTTGAGAGAGGCAAGGTAAGTTATACAGCTGGGAAAGCTGAAGCAGCACACCAATAACAAATAAATAATTAAATAAACAGCTAGAACTCACTGCAAGTTGTCACAGGAGGTAATATCCACCTCTCTATCAGAGCACTGTTAGAGCACTGCTCTTCCCAGAGCAGAGAGAAGCAAACAAAACTGACTATGCACACGTGGTGGAGACAGGAAGAAGGCTACACAATACCTCAGCAGGGGGGGGAGGGGAGGGGTGTTCACTCAGGTAGGAAAACAAAATTTAAAAACAGCAGGTTCAGAGGGGAGAGCAGGAAGAAAAATTAAATTTAAAATGAACAGTTAACCTGGCTACCACACAAAGCCCAGTTAGCTGAGAGAGGCAAGGTAAGTTATACAGCTGAGAAAGCTGAAGCAGCACACCAATAAACAATAAATAAATAAACAGCTAGAACTCACTGCAAGTTGTCACAGTAGGTAATATCCACCTCTCTATCAGAGCACTGTTAGAGCACTGCTCTTCTCAGAGCAGAGAGAAGCAAACAAAACTGACTATGCACACGTGGTGGAGACAGGAAGAAGGCTACACAATACCTCAGCAGGGGGGGAGGGGAGGGGAGGGGGGTTCACTCAGGTAGGAAAACAAAATTTAAAAACACAGCAGGTTCAGGTGGGAGAGCAGTGAGAAAGATTAAATTTAAAATGAACAGTTAACCTGGCTACCACACAAAGCCCAGTTAGTTGAGAGAGGCAAGGTAAGTTATACAGCTGAGAAAGCTGAAGCAGCACACCAATAAACAATAAATAATTAAATAAACAGCTAGAACTCACTGCAAGTTGTCACAGGAGGTAATATCCACCTCTCTATCAGAGCACTGTTAGAGCACTGCTCTTCCCAGAGCAGAGAGAAGCAAACAAAACTGACTATGCACACGTGGTGGAGACAGGAAGAAAGACTGTCAGCAATGTACAGCAAAACCAGGGAAACCTACAAAAAAGTGATAAGTGTGATACATGTGCACAGAACAAAAGTGCAAATAAACATTGAAAATGACCCCAACAAATTATTTAAAAAACATAACCAAGCTGGGCAATAGTGAAATTAATGGGAAACATCAAAAAACACTCCCAAGAAAGCTCCAAAAAAAGATATGAATTTTGGAAGGGTCTACGCTCCGTCCCCATACTAGGCGAATGATCCCACAGTGAAATAGCGCTGATGAGGGTTTCCCTCTCCATTGGACAGGTTTCCTATGGCGTGCACATGTTCCACAACAGCAGGGTGAGCATGTCGGAATGGGTAACTGGACAGATGCTGGGAAAGGGGACACAGAGGGCTGCAGACAGCACATGCTGTGCTGCAGCTGGGCCACAGTGCGGACTAGAGTGATGCCTAGGTGGCCATTAGGAATGCTGAAACAGTGGAGCAGCCAGACAGCAACTGATGAGGGTCCAGCATGGGCACGATTCTGCTTCCCACAGTGTCACAGGGGATAGTACCCAGTAGGTACCCCCAAGGGCACAGAACAGTGGCAGGCGGTGCTGGGGGGAAGCGTGGACATCTATGCAGGCACCCCTACCCCAGAACCCACACCATAGGCAGCCACCTACCCGCACACTGGATGGCCTGAGACTGCGCTCCACCAGCACCACCAGCAGAAGGGCATGTCAGCAGGGTGGCAGAGGGGCACTGGTGGTGGAGGGGGCAGTGGCAGCTGTCCAGAGCAGACCGTGGCCTAGCCCTGTGTAGGTGGGTGCCATGCACTGCAAAAGACAGGCCCTGTCTGATGAACAGTCATGGTATCCCCAGGGAATGTACTGTCTCTGTGGCAACATGGTGGTGCAGTGCACACAGCCAGTGGGTTCAGGAGCAGAAGGTCACAGGTTCAAGTCCCAGCTTTGGTTCCTGCCAACCCAGCCCCCATATTTTACCCACTACTAAAACGTGCTAATACAGACAGAACCTTTATTGCAGATGACGTAAACATGCCCAAAACACCTACATTTTACCCTACAGAGCAGAGACACCATAAACAGGCGCATTACCTAGAGCAGAGTCTCCCAAATGCAGTCCTGGAGGGCCAAACACCATTCAGGTTCCATGCTGCCTCTAATAAAGATGCCTTTGCTGCATTTCTATGCGCCGCCCCCATGGTATGCAGATGTACCTCATGCATATTCATGAGGGACAGCATGAAAACCCGAACAGTGTTTGGCACACCAGGACTGGAGTTGTGAACCTGTGCCGTAAAGCAGCAGCCAACAGTGGCAGACACACCCGCACCCACAGGTTCCATTAGCCAATGCCTCCTGGAGAGGCAGGACATTGGGCCCTGCGTGCATCTCCCAATACTAGCACTTGCATACCTTAGCAATGCCACCCTAAACCTGGGAATACGGTACAGAGCTATCAAAAGGTTGCTATGATTACTGGCAGATAGCAATTCCTAAGTTAAGCACAATTTGCTGATTGAGCTGCATCATAGCAACCTTTCTGATGTCTGTGGAGTGTGCTTCAGGTCTGGTGTCTGACAGTGTTTACCACCCTGGGGAGTGACCCCAACAGTATTGCGTACCATATCCATGCCTGCACTGTGCCCAGGACTGGTGCAGTGGACAGGGCTGCCAAACACCTCTATAGCTGCACAATGCTGGCATAGGTGTGGGAGTGTGTGTCTGTCTATCCAGTGTGTGGTGACTGCAAACACCCTCCACAGCCCACACTGCCAGCACTGTTGCCAGTATTGGCCTGCCAATGTGCATAATGAGGAGCAAGGTACCATGGGTATAGCCCGGACAGGGTGGCCTGGCCAGGATGCATCTGCACAGGGCATAGGGCAATGGCTGGGACATTGTAGTGCCCGGCCACCACCTGCACAGACAGGGTGGCCACAGCATGTCCTGCTGGGAGATCACTCTCACTCTGACTGAGCAGTGACCACGGCATGACTAGGTTCCCCCATAGTGCTATATACTATTTCTCTCATGTGATATTTATGGGTTCCCTTTTGGGGCCCAATCACTGACTTATCTGCCTGGTGTGTATGTTGACATCCCAGTTCTGGGTGCATGCATCTCCACCAGGAACATGCACTATGGACTAGCTTGCAGACTGTCTGCAGCCAGTATGTGTCTTGCTGGAACACCTAGCAGGGTGCAGCGGCTGGAGGCTTGCTGCAGGAGAATATAAGATAGTGGTGGGGTGCAGCTGAGCATTTCCAGGCCTAATGTCTGTCTGCTATTGCTTTATGGATGTGTACAGAGCTGCATTGACTGCCCTGTATGGTATCTGTTCCCCAGCAGGACTGGGGTTGATGGTCCCCTCTACTGCCACCATTGCAGGGAGGTAGAATGTGGATCTGTTGGTGGGAGACCCTGTTTCCCACCCTCAGCCCCAGAGGGTGGTTTGGGTGGTGCTACATAATCCGCGTATGTGTCTATAAGGGCTAAACTTGACTGAGAAATACAGATATATCCAAGGTGTGTCTGCAGGAACTACCTATCTCACACACTAGCACTGCTGGGGACCTGCAGCATGGCCTATTTCTGCCATGGAAGGTGCTGTGCGCCCCACATCACCCTCAGGGTAAGCACAGTACCCGCACAATGTGACGGTGTGTAGCTACTCTGTGCCAGTAACACACACGATCAGTTCCCCCTACCAGGCCGAGGTGCTGTGGGGTGCATACCCCATCTTGTGATCATCTGTAGACTGCTGATTTGCATGTGCAGTGCATCATGGGTATGGGTGGGTTAACCCTATCCTGGTGACCACAGCAGACTGTGACGTGCAGTCCTTCTGCAGCCAGCCAGGGGGTTTGTTATCAGCTATAGAGCTGTAGCCCACTGGTTACTTCACTGCCTGTGGAGCCAGAGGTCATGGGTTCAAACTCACAGTGGGGTTATTTGATAGGGCTCTCCGAAGCATTGTCTATTTTTAATGTACATTAGTGCTGCCAGCAAAAACACCCTCAGAGTACTGGAAACATAAGGTGCCTCAGAAGGAGCCCTATAAAGCGCCTTCTGAGGCACCTTATGGTTACAGTCCGTATAAGGTGCCTTATAAGGTGTCCTATGGAGCGACTTATAGGGTGCCCTATAGGGGACATTATAGGGTGCCGTGGCGGACAGTGCACTTTATAATGTGCCCTATGTAGTGCCTTATAGGGTGCCTTATGCGGCACCTTAGGTTACGGCACGTGAGGGTGTGTTTGCTGGCAGCAATAATTAAAATACAAATAAAATGCCTCAAGAACCAATACTTACATGTCAAAGCTGATGCCTCAGCCAGCCTTATGCAGTAGGCACACTGGGGGATCAAACTCATAACCCCTGTATCATCAGTCAATGTATTAACCATTGTGCTACACCTCTGCTTCTATGTTTGCTTGTCTGGGTGCCTACTTAAGATTACCGCTCGGTAACGCACTTAGCAGCTTTTCGCCCGATAATGTGCGCAGCAGCTCGTGTTATTGTGCGATAATCCCGTTTTGCTACTTTAAGACTGAAATGCCCACTCCTTTTATGGCAGCCTGCACACTATCGCCGGGCGCACGTTAAGACGGTTTAGTAAACATACCCCTTAGTCTGGCTTCACATTTATTAGTTTTGGCTTTTTAGCCTGTAAGTGCGTTAATTATATTAGTGCCCTATAGATTAATCTAAAACACCAGAATCTCAGAGCTGCCAACTTAACTCCCGTGTCATGTACTTTGAACTCTCCACTTTCTAAGCTTTTGCACTAGAAATAGGGAAAACATATAGGACACTATATTACCACTCTGACCGTGCTCTACCCAAACTCTGCGCCTACTTTTCATGTGCATATTCCTCCACATAATTTTGTAGTAGCCATTTTATGAATGTCAAATATGTTACACCTGGAAAGTTCTTTATATAATCACTTTCTGTAGGTCAACTAAACCTAAAGCATTTCTTGAATTGTGGTTGGCTTCCCAGTTTTAACATTTTGTTTATAATATAAATCCTTACCCTATTTTCTGTATTTCCAGATGAATGAAAGCAATGGGGATGAAGTCACTGTTTAGCAGTGGACGGCTCTTTAACTTGCATGTAAAGCGAAAAGAGACTGTGGCCAGCCAAGTATTTATAATGCTGCATGTCCTTCTATATCTTCAGTTTGTCGTTGGGTTTCAGGAGCATGCTATGATTCCTGACATCAAGATTCTGCAACCTACATGTTTTTAAAGAATTATTTGCCTCAAATTATCTGCCTGTACAACATTCAATAATTGTGTTTATTTCTGACCTGTTGATTGAATTAAAAATGATCTGCCATTTGCTGAGGATTAAAAACGATGATTTTCCCTTTCTGTTTCTAAATGGTTTTTTTTGTCAGTGTCCTATAATTGGTTATTAATTTATTGTAACAAAGTCCAACACAAACTGCTTCATTTATCATCTAGTAATATCCATAAATGCAGACTGAGATGAATGCTACATATAAGGATATGCATGCCGAGAAATGGGACGTCCTTAGAAGTTCACTGGTATTTTATAAGCTATTTCTCACAGTATATAAAATATGCATATCTATGCACCCAAACTGTGTAAACTTACCAAAAATATGAGCTTAGCAAGGAACGTGCACACATATGTGCATGTACATTTCAGGAATGTTATTTTCATTAAAGGATAAGGGAGGCAGCGAAGCACAAGCCATGGCCGCAGGTTTCTCCCTTTTCAGTGTTCATTGCAAATGCAACTACTGTCCAGTAGCCAGTTATCTCAAAGAGCACTGAAATATCCCTTCCTCAACTACTCAAGATCCCACAGACAGAAGTCCAGATAGAATCAGGCATTACACAAGAAAGAGAAGAACAGCTAGAACCCATTCATTTATTTATTTGTACATTTGCTTGTTTTTTTTTTTTAGAGAATTTGCTTTTACCGCTTTGAAAAGAGTAAGTGCCCCATGGTACTCAGCTGATCTTAAAGCATCACTTAGCCAATTACGGAAACTGGAGAAACGCTGGCGCCGATCTCATTCTTTAAATGACCTGACAGCATACAACTGTCATCTGGCTGCGCATCGCAACGCAATTACCAACACGATGAAGCAGTACTACTCTGACATCTTAAAGAGATCACTTAATAAACCACATGACCTCTTCGACCTGGTCAAGACTTTATCGAAGGAACCATCCTCTGGACCTCCATTTGAGTTACACCCACAAGATTTTGCAACCTATTTACAATCCAAGATATGCCAGACCAACAAAACCTCTACTACAACCTCTACCACAGAGCAAAACTGCCAAACAACCCTTACCATGTTTTCTACCCCCTCCAAGAGAGGAATTGAAGACACTATTGCAGCTCTTAACATCACCACTGCTCAAACCGACCCATGCCCAGCCTTTTGGATCAAGGAGCTCCGCAGTCACTTCAGCTCAGTACTGTCCAAAATAATGAACCTCTCCTTCTCAACTGGCTCCTTCCCTTCAGCCCTTAAACACACCTCTATCAGACCTCTGCTAAAAAACTGCAAGCTTGACTCCCAACAGGTGGAATCCTACAGACCCATATCTAGCATTCCACTACTCGCGAAGATCATTGAAAAGGAGGCCCAAAGGCAATTGCAGGATCACATTGACTCCGCTGCACCGTTAGACCCCTGCCAACATGGTTTTAGGGAATTCCATGGAGTGGAATCCCTCCTTACCACTCTCTTCTGCAAAATAATCACTGGCATTGACGACATCCGTCAAGGATTTGCACTCATCTTTCTGGACATCGCTGCAGCTTTTGATTCAGTAAATCATGAGCTTCTACTAGGACGTCTGATTGACAAAGGCATTAATGGAAGAGCACTTGAATGGTGCAGATCCTACCTGTCCGAAAGATGGCAGCATGTTCGTTCTGGAGGGATAAAGTCTGAACCTTTCGACCAAAGCCAAGGAGTCCCTCAAGGATCCTCCCTTTCTGCGCTCCTGTTCAATATTTACATGCAGCCAATCTGTAATATCATCCGGTCTTTCAATGTTGATTGCATGTTATATGCAGACGATGTCCTGCTTTACATTCCCTTCTCTACCGAGCATCTGGACCTCTCCCCACTGACGAGTTGCTTCAATGCAATATCTGACTGGCTCCTGTCTCAAAACCTCAGAATACAACATAAGAAAACAGAAGTACTCTTCATTACAAGGAATCCCAATTTTACCCCCCCCCCCCCACAATATCTTAAAGTAAAAGAAGCGGAGTTACAATCTAAATCCTCAATACGATATTTGGGAGTCACCCTAGATCAACGCCTTGACATGAAGGCCCACGTAGGAAACATAGTAAGATCAGTTTACTACAAGATCCGCTCACTTAGACATTTACGTTCCATTCTTGATCCAACTGATTTCCGTACAATCTTCCAGGCGTTGGTTATACCTCATTTCGACTATGCCAACGCCATATTACAAGGTCTTCCCCAATCTACATTAAACCCGCTTCAGCTAGCCATGAATGCGGCAGCAAGAGTCATCCACGGAGCCTCCAGGAACGACCACGTGACGCCTCTGCTGATGCAGTTACATTGGCTACCCATTCAAGCTAGAATAGTTTCAAGACCCTGATAATTACTTTTAAAGCTGTTAATAATCTCACATCTGCATCCTTATCCTCCCTCATCCATATCACATCTCCAAATAGAGCAAGAAGATCCATGGCTATAAACTCCCTAAAAATCCCGAAGGAACTTACTGTTTGCACTAAATCGACAGCCAACAGAGCCTTCAGTCTCAGTGCCCCAAAATGCTGGAATGCACTACCCCCTGATATCCGGGCTATTAAGAGCATAACACAGTTTAGGAAAGCCCTCAAATGCCACCTCTTCAACAAGTACCTTATAGAACCCAATGGCATCACCTAGAGCTCAATAGCACCCACTGATACCAGTCCCAGATAAATTTATGGTATTTCAACAACACACCAAGTTTGATATTCAATCCTATAGTGGGCTGGTGTTTTCCTATGAAACCTCTGTGCATATGATTCCATGTAGTATGTTTTGTAAATAGTTACCCCAGTTATCCAAGTTATTTATGCCCTGTTACCTGTAAACTCATACGTGTTAAATGTACTGAGCATTTTGTTCCATGTGAACCGCGCTGATGATGAATAGTGCGGTATATAAGAGATTGTAAATAAATAAATAAATAAATAAATATCAAAGCAGTTTACAATCTTACCTATCTCCAGGAACAAGCAGGAATGAGTCTTCACATGTGGGTACGTCGGCGCCGACGGAGCCCGCACGGGAATGCTCCCCAGCATCAAATCAGAAGGCCTTTGGGAGCATCCCTCGTGCCTGCGCGGTGGCTTCCCGCCCTTCCTACTGCCTCTCCCCAGTTTTCGTTTTTCTGCGGAGCCAGCAGGATGTACCTCCTGCCACCGCAGAAACCTTTTCTTTAATTTTCTCTTTTTCCCCTGTTTCTTGTGGTCGCAGCTTTTCCCGCAGACTCTGGCACCACGGTGCCTTATTTTCTTAAAATTCTTTCTTAAATTCCTTCGAGGGAAATATTTTCCTCGAGTCTCTTCTGAGGCTCACCGGGCTTTCCAGCATGGAGCCTTCTTCCCCTAAGAAGTGCCCTCACTGCGGAGACCTTTCCTTCTTAGCCTCCAATGCCTGGTGTCTCTCCTGTTGGGACCCTGATCCTTTTTCCCCCGGTTCTCCGGGCTTCAGCGTCGGGAGAAGACCTTCCCTTTTTCGAGTGTCCCTCGATGACGTCTTCCCGCCTAAGGTGCGGTCATCGGTTTTCTCTCCTCTCCAGGATCAGGTAACCCCGCAACAGTCTGTGAAGACTAGCCAAGCCTTGAGGGGCGAGTCTCATGCGCGGCATGGCGACGGCTCCGGCCTTCCCCTCAAGTCCCCCTTGGCACATAAACCCCGGCGGGAGTCTTCGGGCTCCAAAGCCTCCATGGGGTTTCAGGATGCTCCTCACAGAACATTCCCGAGCCATGCTCGAGGGTGGTACCCGCTTCGAGCGGTGCCGATTCCTCGGCATCGGCGCCGGCGTCGCGTGTTCCACTCTTCGCCAGGGATCGTCAGCTGGTGTCTTCGGGGCCGATCGATTCGACCCAGTCCGGCTTTCCTGCATCCCAGCCGTGCGCGGGGGTGGTACCCGCCTCGGGCAGGGCCGATTCCTCGGCATCGGCGTCGGGGTTGAGCGTTCCCCTCTTCACCGGGGATCGTCGGCTGGTGTCCTCGGTACCTTCGGGGCCGATCGATTCGACCCGGTCTGGCGTGCCTACATCCCTGCCATGCGCGGAGGTTGTAACCGCTTCGAGCGGTCCCAGTTCCTCGGCATCGGCGTCGGCGTCGAGTGTTCCACTCTTCGCCGGGGATCGTCTTCTGGTGTCCTCGGCTCCTTCGGGACCGATCGACTCGACCCAGACTGGCCTTCCTGCGTCCCAGGACTGCACGGGGGTGGTACCGGCTTTGAGCGGCTCCGCCTCCCTGGCATCGGCGTCGGTGTCGAGTTCCCCACTCTCCACCGGGGACCGTCACCTGGCCCCGCTTTTGGAGCCGATCGATCTGTCCCGGACGGGCGGTCTGGCACCCCAACCTTGCGCGGGGCCGGGGCCGACCCTGGACATTGCCGGCCTCCCGGCATCGACACGGGCATCGGGTGCTCCACGCGTCACCAGAGTTCGCCTGCGGGAGGCCTCGGGACCATCGATCGATTCGACCCAACGAACCGCCGCTGCCCCGACGTCGGCGCTGTGCGTTTCACTCCCCGCCGGGGCTCGTCGGCGGGTTACCTGGGTACCCTCGAAGCCGGCTAGTGCGCCCCGTAAGGGTTTCCCGCCCGGTAGCACAGGCGTGGGTAGAACCCCGATGTCAGGCGGGGTCTATATCTCGAAGTCGACGCCGGTCTCGGGTGCTCCCCCCCTTCGCCGAGTTTCGGCCTCGGCAGCCCTCGATGCCCGCGGCACCGACTGATGCGGCCCCGGTTCGCTTTCAGGGGTGGGCATCGCCGCCACCGAGGCCCCCTGGGAGGGCGTCGCTGACCTCGCTCGGTTCGAAGCCCAGCCTCAAATCGACCCCCAGCCTCGGAGGCGTGGTCCCGACGCGTGTCGGAACCGACCCCGGTCTTTTCCGACGACACAGTGCAGAGCTTGCCTGCTCCCCGGTTCCCTCAGAGCCATTCCAGCCGCCTCCTCCGGCTAACTCGGGGGCAGCCCCGTCCCCGCGGCCGGGGTCGGGGCCAAGCCCTGTGGGCCTATCGGTGACATCGCTTCCTTCGATGCCCAACTTGGGACCCATCCTGGACTCTGACGATGCCGTGCCAACTGTCTCGAGTCGGGACCGTCAGTACCCTCCTCTCTTTCGAGGGATCCCTCCTGGGCACCAGCCCGGAAGGTCTCCTGGTGTTCAGGCGGCACCTTCAACCTCGGCCTCCCCAGAAATAGCTCCTCTGGGAGAGCTGTCTTTTCAGGATTTTCTCCTTGACATGGCGGACTTGCTTGCCATTTCTATCCCGGGTACTTCACTAAGTCCAGGTCCTGCGGAACAGGCTGCCATAATGTTCCCTCTGCATCCTTCCTTACGGGATCTTCTGCTCAGGATTTGGCGCTCGCCTTCGCAGGTTCCTGCGCCGCCTGCAGCCATGCATGCCCTGTATAGGGTCCCCCCCTCTCCAGGGTTTCGAACGCACCAGCTTCCCCATCATTCCGTTGTGGTGGAATCGGCGCTGAGGAAGGTCGGAAGCAAGAAGAAGCATTCTTCTTGCCCTCCAAATCGTGCGTCTAAAGCGCTGGATAACTTTGGGAGGCGAACCTTCCAAACATCCATGCTGGCTTCCAGAATTATTTCCTATATTTTCTATATGAGCCTGGCACTTCGGGAGATTACCGAGAGGCTATCTCTTTTGTCTCCTTTTGTGTCGGCCACTAGGGCCCCTGACTATTCCTTGCTTCTCTATCATTGAAGGAATATCTCTTGGTTCCTCTCTCACGCTTCTCTAGACTCTTTTGAGTCTGTTGGCAGGTCCTCTGCGATTGCCATCGAGGCGCGTCGTACAGGCTTCCGACTTGTGCAGCTGGGCACAACATAACCTGAGTGATTCCCTGTGCACGGGGGAACTCCTCTTCAATGGCGAGGCCTTACATCAGGTTGCTCAGTGCTCCGCTGACCTTTCTGGCACTGGCCTTCCGAAGCCCTCTCCGTCCCCTGGGGGTAGGAGATGTCCTTCCCGACCTTCCTTCCCGAGGAAGAGGAAGTTTCATTCGTCCGCCCTCCTGCCAGGCGCACTCAAGCAAGGGGCGTCTCACTCTGGTCGGAAGTTCCAGGGCCCGCGTCAGGATACCCAGGCCAAACAGCTGTAGGCTCCTGCTTGCGGCAGTCTGCAAGTGACTTCTCTTCCCAGCAGTTTATTTTTTCCAGCTACACTGGGGTTCTTTTCAGTCTGGCAAGTGGTTCAGATGCTTGCCCAGGGGTTAAGGGATCCCCCCACCTTCCTCGTTGGCAGAAGGGGATCACCTATATTCCGGGATAGTTTCTGGCTCCACATGGCCATTCTATCCTTCGTCTGACTTCCTTAGAGTACGTCATTCGAACCCCTCTATCTCTGGGTTCTCCTGCTTGAGGGGATCCCCCACGGAATCTTCTTTTCCTTCCAGTGTAGACCTTGCTGCTGTCCTTCAAGCGTGGGCTGAGCAATCCCTCAACAGGGCCGGACCGTCCCCGTCCTCTTGTCTGTTCTCCCCGTTCCTGCGGGAGAACTCCCTGTTCTGTTCAGTTATGCTTATACTTGCTGCTGTGAAGTCAACAGCTTTAATTTTCGTTTACGCCTCCTTGCCTGGAGGTTTTCAACTTCAATGTCTTCCTATCCATTGTTGACTAGGGAAGACGGTGTACTTCTCGGTATCCCGGAGTACACTCCTGTTCTTCTCCGGGCTGGGCTCTTCCGGATCAGCCAGTCTTCTGCTTAGCCCTCAGGGTTAAGGACTCTGCTCCTCAGGAAGTTCTCTGCTTCTCATGTAACTTCCATTGAAGACCTGCCACTCTCTCCAGCGCCAGTTGACACCCGCGCCTCCAGCCCTCCCGGACTTGGGTCTTCTTCCTCACTGCGGTGAAGTTCCCTTGAAGACTTCGCTACTGCATCTACAGTTCCCGTCACAGCTCTACTTCCTACAATCCAGTAGGTAAGCTCTAGATTATGCTGGCTCATTAACTACTTAATGACACTTGACGTGCATTTTAAAGACTCTCCCCCCCGTAGTCTTTAGGTTGCTGTCCCTCGGCAACTCTTCTCAACTCCTACCCTCCATCCCTCAGGGGATGCCGGAGATCCAGGTTGAGTGATGCCGCCCTGTCCAGGGCCGCACATTCTGGGATCTCCCCTAGCACCCTCAGCTAGGGAGTTCCCACATGTGAAGACTCATTCCTGCTTGTTCCTGGAGATAGCACAGTTACTTACCTGTAACAGGTGATCTCCGGAACAGCAGGAATTAGTCTTCACAACCCACCCACCTCCCCTGGGAGTTGTATCTCTCTATT
This sequence comes from Ichthyophis bannanicus, assembly GCA_033557465.1. Taxonomy (NCBI): domain Eukaryota; kingdom Metazoa; phylum Chordata; class Amphibia; order Gymnophiona; family Ichthyophiidae; genus Ichthyophis; species Ichthyophis bannanicus. Next base: position 10,502,567 of record CM066040.1, on the reverse strand, counting down.
TCCTTTCCTCTTCCTCTCCTTCTGTCTCAGCTATGAAACTCAACTGGGGAGAGGCAGTAGGAAGGGGGGGGGGAAGCCACCGTGCAGGCGCGAGGGATGCTCCCAAAGGCCTTCTGATTGGATGCTGGGGAGCATTCCCGTGCGGGTTCCGTCGGTGCCGACGTAAAAACAGAAAACAGCAAATAGCAGCAAAGCAAATAACCAGGAAAGGCAGAACAGACACTAAAACGCCGCAGACAGCTTGCTTAAAAAGGCGAGTGGTTACCAAGGAAGGTCGTGACCATGGGGCGCAGTTGCGTCACTTCCGGGCGTCGGGAGGGCTTTGGGACACACAAGGAGAAAGACTACAGAGTCCTGAAAAACAGAAAACAGCAAATAGCAGCAAAGCAAATAACCAGCAAAGGCAGAACAGACACTAAAACGCTGCAGACAGCTTGCTTAAATAGGTGAGTGGTTACCAAGGAAGGTCGCTACCATGGGGCACAGTTGCGTCACTTCCGGGCGTCGGGAGGGCTCTGGGACACACAAGGAGAAAGACTACAGAGTCCAAGGAAGGTTGCGACCACGGGGCACAGTTGCGTCACTTAAGCTTCATCTGTGCCCGTGGAGGGTGGTTTTTTAAAATGGTTAAGTCACATTATGTACCTGTGAACAAACAGCATATTGACACCATCACATTTGAAATAAAGATGGATCAGAACAGATACGTCTCATTTCGTTACGGAAAGGTGATCCTTAAGCTTCATCTGTGCCCGCGGAGTGTGGTTGTTTTTTAAAATGATTGTGGTTAAAGACTATGGAGACACCAAAGCATACAGGCATTATTATACAGCACAAGCTGGCTATGAACTTTCAGGATATCATGGAGTACCAGTCATGTACGGTTCTGGTGTCGGTGGGGTGTTTCGTAGTCTCTTTAGAAAATCTATTCCGTTTTTGAGAAGGGGTGTTGAAATTATTAAACCACACGTGAAAGGCGCCGCAAAAAACATAGCCAAGGATGTCATGAGTCATGTCACAATGGCTGTTCTAAATAAAATTAACCATTCTACAGAACAGGCAGGATCAGGACTGGCTGTGATTAGAAGAGCTGTTAAAAGAAAGAGAACCACGTCTCGGGAGTTACTGCAAGGACCGCCCAAGCCTTTTAAAAGAAAGAAACCCGAAGGTGACAAGTCTCAGAATCTTAACCACCGGTTTAAGAAGAGAAGCACTCGTTATAGGAAGCGAGATATATTCTAAAAAAGCACCATGGCTTTTGTACACCACGGCTCTGAAGAGTGTGTTAAATCAGAACTGGACCTGTTTCAACTAGCCCCGACCCAAACAAGTATCAAAAAAAGTATTTATGTGGAAATTCCACCAATATCGGCTTTGTCAGAAACAGCCCCTTCGTACTTCTATATCGCAGGTCATGGTGAAGACTACATTGATTTAAATAGTACTCTTTTGCACCTGACCTGTAAAATTGTGGATGAAGAAGGCTCAAACATCGATCCAGCAGTCAAAGTAGCGCTGGTGAACTACCCAATCGCATCTCTGTTTACCCAGCTGGATGTTACCCTGGGAGACCAACTCATTAGCCAGAGCAACAACTGCTACCCCTACAGAGCCCTCATAGAGCTGCTTCTCAATTATGGTGAAGGATCCCTCAAATCAGAGTTTACAAGCGGGCTCTTTTATAAAGACACAGCCGGGCAGCATGATGTGTCCATTTCCGATGACACCCTGTTTCTGGTGATGTCATTTCCAATGATGTAGGCTGGGGTGTGGTTGAGGGTGGGAGGATGTGGGTGTGGTTCAAACCTGGAAGTGGGCACTGATTGGCTAATGCCAACATTGTGGGGTTGGGTATGGGTGTGGCACAAACCTGGAAGTGGGCACTGATTGGCTGACCTCATCCTTGGGGGTGGGGTGGGGGGGTGTCAGAGTGGGGGTGTGGCCATGCCTGGGGGTGTGGGTGGGTGGGGCTAGCTCACCATTCACTTCTATGGGAGGGGCGTGGCCTGAGGTGGGACATACACCGGAAGTGAGTGCTGATTGGCTCCTGTCATCCTTATCTCACCTGTCAATCAGTTTGACGAGTAGTGTACCCATTATACTACTGACAGCTATTCAGCATGTGCATTGCATCATGGGTACTGGTGGGGTTACCCTATCCTGGCACTCAGAGCAGACAGTTTGTATGGTGACCTGCAGTCCTTTTGTACCCAGCCATTGCTGCAAGGTACACCATGGAGGTATAGCCTACTGGTTAGTACAATGCCATTCTTGGCAATGTTCATCGGTTCAATTCCTCATTGTTCCTTCCTTTCATGCCTGTCCTACTCAAATAGTTTGCATGCCTGTAACAGTCATATTTTTGCAGAGCTGTGCTGCCAGCCCATAATACCCTCGCCACAGTTGCCAACATTCTTTTGGTCCGTCTATCTGCGTCTGTCAGCTCTGTAGAGTCCTGTCTGCCTGTGCAGGCTGCCACCCCATGTCCTGCACTGGTACCCTTTTCTGCATTGCGCCTCTTCATGCTTGCCTCGCCTGTGCCTGATCTGCATGGCACCACCACTCCTCTGTCCATCCATCATTGTAACTATCCTGCCACCTCTGCCTCCACTGGGGGACACGTATTCTCATCGTCTGCCACCCACTGTCTTTCCAGTACTTTACATTGCCAACACCCTGTGCTGTGGTACAGTTGCCCCCACCATGTTTGTCAACAGTACTAGCAGCCACATGGGATGCCCGCAGATATGGCAGGTCCATAAGCTCCCAGCTCTCCCTCCTTCACTCACCTGTTCATTGCCTTTCCTCAGTGCTCTATCTAGTGTTAGGGCTACATCTGTCTCTATGCCTCACAGGTCATGCATGTCATCCTGAAGCACCTTGCAGCCCTTAGGGCACACTGACCTAGGGCACCGTAACTTTGTTAGGCCACGTTAACCTATGGTTCCGTAACCCAGGGTGCCTTCTAAGGTGCCTTGTCCAGGGGTGCCTAATACAGCGCTTAGCCTAAGGAGCCCTATAGGGCGCCTTACAAAGCACCTTATGAGGCACCTTACAAGGTACCTTATAAGGCACCTTATAAGGTCACCTAACAAGGCACCTTATAAGGCACCTAACAAGGCACCTTAGAAGGCACTTTATAAGGCACCTAACAAGGCACCTTAGAAGGCACCTAACAAGGTTTCTTAGAAGGCACCTTATAAGGCACCTAACAAGACACCTTATAAGGCACCTAACAAGGCACCTTATAAGGCACCTTACTTATAAGGCACCTTACAAGGCACCTTATAAGGCGCCTTACAAGTTGCCTTGTTATGTGCCTTGTAAGGTGCCTTGTTAGGTGCCTTATAAAGTGCCTTCTAAGGTGCCTTATAAGGTACCTTATAAGGTGCCTTGTAATGTGCCTTGTAAGGTGCCTTATAATGCACGTTAGCTGATACGGCTTGCCGTAACGATGCACCGCCCACACCTTTATAAGGGCATCTGTACCATTACCGCAGAACCTAATGCGGGTAACATTACCGCGGTTTAGTAAACATACCCCTAAGTGAAAAATTCAGGCATTATGTGAACAGGAAAGGAGGTGATGGATGCAGAAGGACAAGTTCATAACGTCACTCCCAGCAAAAGCAAAATGACATTGGAAACAGCCACACTTTTAAACCACACATCAATGACAAGTGGGAAGGGGCATGTAGAATAAAATCTAGGCAAAACATAGGCAAGCTAGTCAACAAATGCTGGGAAGCAATGAGCACAAATGCCCAAAGCCTAGCCAACAAAGTTCCTGGCCTGGAAGCCCTAATGATGGAAATGGACTTGGACATTGTGGCAATTACAGAAACATGGTTTAAAGAGTCACATGAATGGAATATAGCCATACTTGGCAATAATCTGTTTAGAAGGCATGCAGAGGGTAGAAAAGGAGGAGGAGTATATGTCAAAAGCAATATTAAAGCTGCTGAAATGCAAGGGACGTAGAGAAAGGAAGAAGCACCGTGGATTATGTTGAAAAGAGAAGATGATACTGTCATCCATACTGGTGTAGTCTACAGGCCTCCAACTCAAACGGAAGAAATGGACAATGAATTCATTATTGATATTGCATAGATAGCCATGAATGTGGAAGCGATCATACTGGGTGACTTTAGTCTACCCGATGTGGATTGAAGTGTTCCTTCTGCAAATCTGGAAAGAAGTAAAAAAATTGGAGTAAAATCAGAGATGGAATTGCAGAGCTCAAAAGTGCCGAGAACGGATTTGTGGAAAGTGACATTGAAAAAGCGAAAATGCTAAACAAATTCTTCTGTTCTGTTTTTACTAAAGAAAATCCTGGAGAAGGACCGCCTGTGATTGACAAATATACAAATTTGAATAGAGTAGATACCACACCATTCATAGAAGAGGATGTGTTGGAACAGCTTGCAAAACTGAAAGTAGACAAAGCCATGAGATCGGACGGGATACATCTCAGGATACTGAAAGTGCTCAGAGAGATTCTTGCAGGACTATTAAAGGATGTTTTTTTAATAGATCCTTGGAGACAGGAGAAGTTCCACAGGACTGGAGAAGGGCTTATGTGGTACCTCTTCATAAAAGTGTTATTAGGGAAGAAGTGACAAACTACAGGCCGGTAAGCCTTATCTCGGTGGCAGGAGAAGTAATGGAGGCACTCCTAAAAGAGTGAATAGTGTACATTATTGAACCAACAGGTTGCATGATCTGAGGCAACATAGTTTTACCAAAGGACAATATTGCCAAACAAATCTGATTGAGTTCTTTGACTGGGTGACCAGAGAACTAGATCAAGGGCATGCAATGGATATCATTTACCTAGATTCCATCAAAGCCTTTGATATTGTTCCTCATAAGAGGCTTATCAATAAACACAACAGTCTGGGGATGGGTCCCAAGGTGGTGAAGTGGATGAGAAATCGGTTGACTGACAGACGACAGAAGGTAAATGGTACTCACTCGGATGAAAGGAAGGTGATTAGCGGTGTGCCCCAGGGGACATGAGGAAAAGAAAAAGCACTGTGGATTGTGTTGGACAGAGGAGATGGCATTGTCATCCATACTGGTGTAGTCTACAGACCTCCAACTCAAACCGAAGAAATGGATAACAAATTCATTACTGATATTGCATAGATAGCCATGAACGGGGAAGTGATCATACTGGGTGACTTTAGTCTACGAGATGTGGATTGAAGTGTTCCTTCTATAAATCTGGAAAGAAATAAAAAAATTGTGGATGCCTTCCAAGATACATTACTTAGACAAATGGTGATGGAACCAACCAGGGAGAGCTCGGTGCTGGATTTAGTGCTCACCAACAGAGACAGCGTGCTGAATATCCGAGTGGGTGCCCAGGTGATCAGCAGTGATCATCACACGGTGTGGTTTAGATAAAAGCTAAGGTCACAGCAAGCTCAAAGTACTAGACTTCAAAAACACTGACTTCAGTAAAATGGACAAGTACCTGAAAGAGGAGTTGTCAGGGTGGGAGTGGATAAGGAAAGTGGAATTCCAATGGGCTAAACTAAAGGAGGCAATAAAAGGGGCAACCGATATGTATGTAAGGAAAGTAAATAAAAACAAGAGGAAAAGGAAAACTATTTGGTTCTCCAAAGTAGTGGCTGCACAAATAAAGGCAAAAACCACAGCTTTCATAAAATTCAAAAGTTCACAAACAGAGGGACACAGAAAAGAATACAAGATCAAACTATAGCTTGCAAAACTGAAAGTGGCCAAGGCCATGGGACCGGATGGGATACACCCCAGGATACTAAAAGAGCTCAGAGAGGTTCTGGCAGGGCCTTTAAAGGATGTTTTCAATAGATCCTTGGAGACAGGAGAAGTTTCACAAGACTAGAGAAGGGATGATATGGTATCTCTTCACAAAAGTGGTAATAGGAAAGAAGTGACAAACTACAGGCCCGTAAGCCTTACCTCAGTGGCAGAAAAGAAATGGAGGTGCTCCTGAAGGAGTGAATAGTGGACTTCCTCGAAACCAATAAAGGCACATGTGATCATCCATCTCTCTTGCCTCTTTTGTACACCTACTTTATCAGCAAGAGCGTTTGCTCTTCTTGTGCCCGACTGCATGATCCGAGGCAACATGATTTTACCAAAGGACGATCTTGCCAAACAAATCGTAAACGGAACTCACTCGGATGAAAAAAAGGTGATTAGCTGTGGGCCCCAGGGTTTGGTCCTGGGACCAGTACTGTTCAATGTATTTGTGAGTGATACTGCTGAAGGACTGAATGGAAAAGTCTGTCTTTTTGCAGATGATACGAACATTTGCAACAGAGTGGACTCCCCTGAGGGAGTGGATAACATGAGGAAAGATCTACAAAAGGTAGAATGGTTTAATGCTTGGCAGTTAAGATTTAATGTGAAGAAGAGTAGTATCATGCACTTCGGAAGCAAAAATCCAAGGGAACTGTATGCGATAGAAGGCGAGAGGTTGGTGTGCGTGGACCAGGAGAAGGACCATGGAGTGATTGTTTCTGAGGATCTCAAGATTTATTTATTTAGACAGTTTTGTATACCACCTTATCCTTCAATCAAAGTGGTGTAACAGTGTGATAAGGCAGTGGCCAAAGTTAGAAGGATACTGGGTTGCATACAGAGAGAAATTTCCAGTAGAGAGGAAGAGGTGCTAATGCCACTGAACAAGTCGATGGTGAAGCCTCACTTGGAATATTGTGTTCAGTTTTTTGAGACCATATCTCACAAAGAACATTTGGAGTCAATGTCAGAAGACTTATGAAAAAGAAACTTGAAGCCCTAAATATGTACACTGGAGGAGAGGAGGGACAGCGGAGACATGATTCAGACCTTCAAATACTTAAAGAGTATTAATGAACAAACAAACCTCTTCCAAAGTCTGGGAAGCTGTAAAACTAGAGGGCCTTTCTTGAAGCTGCAAGGGTAAGTAAACTGAAAGGCAATGTCAGGAAATACTTTTTCACTGAAAGGGTGGTGGATGCTTGGAATATCCTCCTGATGGAAGTGGTGGGGGCAAATACAGTGACAGAATTCAAAAACGGCATGGGACACACACAGTGGATCCCTTTATAGCAACAGCATAAATTCAAAATAAACATAACTATCTCTTATATCTCAGCAAATAAGGTTGACCTACACAGAGCGGTGGGTACAACGCTAAACAAAGGCATGGGGAGGAGTGACCTGCACAGAGCGGCAGGTGCACCTTACTCTTGCCGCCTTGCTGAACAGACAACTCTATCATTAAGTTATAGCCCTTTATCATATCTCCCCTCAGCCATTTCTTTTCTAGGTTGAAGAGCCCTAACCTTTTTATCCTCTCTTGATAGGTGTATTCTTCCATCCTCTTTACCATTTTGGTGTCTCTTCTCTGTACCTTTTTTAATAACGCTATATCCTTTTTAAGATACGGTGACCAGAATTGCACACAGTATTCAAGGTGCGATTGCATCATGGAATGATACAGAGGCATTATAATATTCTTTGTTTTATTCTCCATTCCTTTCCTTATGATTTCCTAGCATTCTATTTGCTTTCTTGGCCGCCACTGCACACTGGGTGAAGGATTTCAACATGTTATCCATGATGACGCCTATGGCTTTATCCTAGGTGGTGGTTCCTAATATGTAACCTTGTATCGTGTAACCATATTGTGGGTTGTTCTTTCCTAGGTGCATAACTTGTACTTCTCCACATTCAATTTCATCTGCTATTTGGATGCCTGGTCTTCCTATTTATCAAGGTCCTCCTGAAAGTTTTCACAATCCTCTTGAGCTTTAACAACTTTGAATAATTTTGTCTCATCTGCAAATTTGATTACCTTACTTGTTATTCACATTTCCAGATCATTTACGAATATGTTAACAAACAGCGGACCCAGCACAGATCCCTGGGGTACTCCACTATTCACCTTTCTCCATTGGGAAAATTGGTCATTTAGCCCTACCCTCTGCTTTCTATCTTTTAACCATGCTTTTTATTTTTTTGTATATAGTTTCCCCACTTAATCCAAGTTGAATAACCCTGTTTCCTGTAAGTCCAGTACGGGCGTTACCTGTGTCTGAACAAAGCTGCTGTTATCTGTAAACCGAGCTGATTTTGAAGAGCGCGGTATAGAAAAGACTAAATAAAATAAAAATAACCAGTTTCTGATTCACAATAGTACACTGCCTCCTATCGAATGACTTTAATTTCATTAAGAGTCTCTCATGAGGGACCTGGTGAAAGGCTTTCTGAAAATTCAGATACATTATGTCATCTGACTCACTTTCGTCTACCTGTTTATTCACACTTTCAAAAAAAAAAACAAGACCTTCCTTGGCTAAAAGCATGTTGGCAGTCTCCCATTAAGCCATAACCATAACCATGACTATCTACATGTTCAGGATTTTTTTTTATAATGGTTCCTACATTTTTCCCAGTACTGACGTCAGACTCACCGATCTGTAGTTTCCCACCTCACTCCTGGAACCCTTTTTAAAAATTGGCATTACATTGGCCATCCTCCAATCTTCAGGTATTACAGATAATTTTAATGATAGCTCACAGATTACTTATAGTAGGTCTGCAATCTCATATTTCAGTTCTTGGTTGTGCCTGATGATCTTAAAGTAGCTAAATAGGTAGAAAAAGGTGACAGCAAAAAGCTAAAAGGATGCTTGGGTGCATACGGAGAGGAATGGCTAGCAGAAAAAAGGAGGTGATAGTGCCTCTGTATAAGTCTTTGGTGCGACCTTATTTGGAGTATAGTGTGCAATTCTGGAGACCGCACCTTCAAAAGGATATAAACAGGATGGCGTCAGTACAGAAGGTGGCTACTAAAATGGTTAGTGGTCTTCATTATAAAGCATATGAGGACAGACTTAAGGATCTTAATTTGTACACCTTAGAGGAAAGGCGGGATAGAGGTGATATGATTGAGATGTTTAAATACCTCCGTGACATAAATGTACAGGGGGAGAGCCTCTTTCAATTGAAAGCAAGTTCTGCTATGAGGGGACATGGGATGAGGGTGAAGGGGGATAGATTCAGGAGTGATATGTGGAAATATTTCTTTACGGAACAACACAGAGGATCTCTAAAGGAAAAAAGGGGACTGTTGTAGTTGTTGATATCGAAGGACAGACTACATAGGCCATGTGGTCTTTTTCTGTCATCATATTTCTATGTTTCTATGTTTCAACACCCTTGGATGTATACCACCAGGTCCTAGTGATTTGCTACTCTTCAGATTATCAAATAGTTTTAATTCATCTTCCCATTGTGTCGATATTTCTTTCAATTCTTCTGCAGCATCACCTTTAAATATCATTCCAGTCATGGGTAACATCCATATATCTTCATCAGTAAAGACTGAAGCAAAGAATTCATTCAATCTCTCTGCTATGGCCTTGTAATCTCTTAGTGCCCCTTTACCCCTCTATCATCTAATGGTCCAACTGACTCTCTCACACTGTTTTTTGCTATGAATGTACTTGAAAAAGTCTTTATTATGTGTTTTTGCTTCCAAAGCAAGCTTTTTCTCAAATTCTCTCTTTGCCTACCTTATCAATGCCTTGCATCTTACTTGCCAGTGCTTATGTTGTTTCCAGTTTTCATCATTTGGCTCCTTTTTCCATTTCCTGAAAGATGTTTTTTTGGCAACAGCCTCTCTGATCTCACCTTTAAACCATGCTGGCAGTTTTTTGGACTTCCTTCCACATTTCTTAAAGTGTGGAATACAGCTGGGCTGGGCTTCAAAGATAGTGTTTTTAAACAACACCCATGCTTGATGTAAATCTTTAAATTTTGCAACTGCTCCTTTTATTTTTTTCTCAGCTATTTTCCTCATTTTATAATAGTCTCCCTTTCGAAAGTTAAAAGGTAGTACTGTGGATTTCCTTACCGTCCTTCCTCCATTTATTAAATCAAATGTGGTCATGCTATGATCACTATTGCCAAGTGGCCCCAACACACATCTCTTGCACCAGATCTTGTGTTCCAGTAAGGGCTATGTCAAAATGGCTTCCTCTCTTGTCAGTTCATTTTATTTATTTATTTATTTATTTTATTTATTTAACAATTCTTCTATACCGCTCTATTTTAGATCAGAGCGGTTTACATTTAACATCAACTATACAACACAGGGAACTTTGAGTTGTATTTACAATAAACAGGGAGATCAACTTGGAAATAACTGGGGGAAACTATGTACATTCTATAACTCTATACATTGTATTACACTGGTACCTGATTTCAGGCAGAACATATCTACATCTTATTTACACTGGGGTCTTAATTCTATTTCAGTGGGTACATTCTGAGCGATCAGTTGATTATCCTTTTTCATGCTGAGTCTGATTGTTTAATTGTAATGAGTGATTGTCTGAGGGGCCATATGTATGGTTACTAAGGCTAGATTCAGGGTAGTATGTAGTGAACAGGTGCTGCTTTATTGCCCTTCTGAAGTGGGTTAGGTAAGTGATGTTTCGAATAGAGGTGGGGAGAGCATTCCATGCTCTGGGAGCGTAAATCGTAAAGGCCCTATTTGTTGTTGCTCTTGTGCATTTTGTTATTACTTTTGGGACCTCTAGGGTGTTTTGCATCATGGGTCTTCTATTTCTCTTCTGTGATACTTTATGTATCATCTTGCTGAGGGCTGTGGGGGTCAGAGTGTTTGCGGCTTTGAAAGTTAAGGTTAGAACTTTGTGGAGGGTCCTTGCTTGAACCGGTAACCAATGTAGGTTCATCAGTACTGGCGTTATGTGCTCTCTCCGTGAAGCCCCTGTTAGTACTCTTGCGGCAGTGTTCATTGCAAGCTGGAGAGGAGCTAGCGTTGCTTGAGGGAGACCGTTTAGAATTACGTTGTCATAGTCGAAATGAGTTTATTTTAATGGCTGTTAGATCGTTCGGTTGTCGCTGAAGTGTAGTTGCGGTATGAGATGTTTTAATTTCTTTATTTTCATGTATACTGTTCTTACTGTGTTTTTTATGTGGGTTTTCAGGATCCAGATGTTGATCCAGTGTAACGCCAAGGAAGCGGATTGTGGTTTTGGTTTACAGTTATGTGTTGCCAAATATTAAAGATATTGGACGGTTGAATTCATGGATCCATGAGATTAATAGGACATATGTTTTAATGTAGTTGATTCTCATGTTTTGTGTGCTGAACCATTCTGCTACTGCCTCAAAACATCTTGTTAGAGGGGAGAGGTCTGGTTGGTTGGTCTTGAATGGGATGTATAGGAGGATGTCATTTGCGTAGGCTAAACAGTTGACCTTGAATGAACATGCTAGGGCACATATGGGCTGCATGTAGATGTTAAACATCAATGCAGATAGTGACGAGCCCTGTGGTACACCCTGGTTTTGTAAAAATGGTTCGGAGGTTGTGGAGCCTGACCTTACATGTTGCCATCTATTAGTCAGGTATGACTTGCACCACTTTAGGGCTGTTCCCTGAATTCCTTTCTCGCTGAGGCGTTGTATGAGTATCTCGTGACTCACCGAGTCGAAAGGCCGCCGCCATGTCGAGAAATATGAGGGCGAATCCTTGATGAATTTTGTCGGTTCCAGAGACTAGGTGGTCAAATAGGTTGGTGAGGAGGGTTTCAACCCCATGTGCTTCTCTGAACCCATGCTGGGAAGGATCCAGTGGGGCTTCAGTATCAATATGCTGTTGGATTTGTCGATTTTACTAATTTTTTTCGATTACTTTGGCAAGCATGGGGGATACTTGAAATTGGTCTGTATGATTCCACTTTCGATGGGTCCAGCTTGTTATTTTTTAGTAGTGGTCTGATAGATGTTTGTTTCAGACTTTGTGGAAACGATCCGGTTGTAAGAGATTGGTTTATTAATTCGCTCAGATATTGGCTTAAGTCACCTCGTAACTCCTTTTATCCATAATGCAGGGCATGGGTCATTGGGTGCGGTAGTAGGGTTGATTGCAGCGATAGTGTCTTCAATCTCTCTGCGTGATATTTTTTCAAATTTGTATAGTGGTGATGGTTGGGGCAAGATATGCTGAGAGCTGTTTTCCTCGGAGTTCGAGGTTGCAGCAGCCTGGGTCACTTCAGGTTGTAGGTAGTTGGTTGCAGATGTAGTAGTCTGGATCATTTTTGACTGTAAGTAGTCGGAGTATGCCTGGGGGTGTGGCATCTGTGACTGGTCTGCAGGAGGTTCTCTTATAGAGATTTCACTATATTGAAGAGGTCGTGGGGCTTGTGTTAGTGACCGCTTCAAGATGTCGGAATGGATATTGTTTCCGCTTTTTTGTTAATTCATCACGGTGTACTCCTTAGGTGAGCGATGTAAGTACCTTGTGCTTCCGTAGAGTGAGACCGACGCCATCTTCTCTCGAGCCTGCGCAGGCACTTGAGTGAGTCTCGGAGGTCTTTGGTATACCATGGTGCGTGCTCTCGTTTCTTTGTTGTTTTATTTATGGCTGGTATGCATGCAATGGTCTTGAGGCTCTCGTCCCAGGTGGATACCAATGCATCTAGGTCGTGTGGTTATGTTGTTGAGGAGTGGGGAGGATCTTCTCTCAAAGCTCTTCTTTATTAAAGGGGCGGAAGCGCTTCAAAAAGGGTTCGTGGGCAGTGTTGGTTTTGTTGGAGTTTTTATTGTGTGTGTTAATAGGTATCTGAAATTGGATCAGGCTGGACTCCCTCACCATAACAAATGACACCTGCACGATCAACCTACTGTACCGAGCACCAACACCATCCTCAGAGGATCTGTCGATATTTATTTATTTGAACTTTTTTTTTTTATACCACTCCTTCCAATGATCAGGGGTGGTTTACATGGAACTACAACACAGTGGTACATGGAACATATTTAACCAATACAATTTAAACAAGGAACTTAGAACAATAACTATATACATACTAGTGCACACTAATTACAGAGGCATAGTGATGGCTGGATTTTCTTAGCTATATACATTGAAATATGGGAGGAAATGGGAAATGTTAGACTGTTGGGGTAGAAGGGGGTGGAGTTATTGGAGATATTGTTTATTAGGTGAGCATTATAATATTGTGAGAAAAGGTGTGTTTTCAATTCCTTGTGGAAAGTTAGAAGATCTTTGGTAGCTCTGATTTGGTCAGGGAGGGCGTTCCAAAGTATAGGGGCTGTCTATCTGAATGCCCTATTACTTGTGTGCTGTTCAGGTTTGCGTATAAGGGTTGGAACTTGCAGAAGGTTTTGAGCATGCTTTTGCTTGTGTCTGGTGTCAATTTGAGATTTTATTATAGTGGAGAGGTAAGAGGGCGAGATATCGTTATACAATTTAAAAGCAGTGAGGATTTGCTTGTATTGTATTCTGGACGTTATTGGGAGCCAGTGAAGGTTATATAATATGGGGGAGATGTGTTCAAATAGGTTGGTCTTGGTTATTATGCTGGCAGATACATTTTGGACAAGCTGGAGGGTGTGAATGGACTTTTTTGAAAGACCTTGTAAAATACTATTACAATAGTCCAGATGGGGGTTCACTAGTGCTTGAACTATTGTGCGAAAATCATGTAGGTCTAGGATTGGTCTCAGGTGTTGAATAGTTTTTAGTTTATAAAGTATTGTTCTGGCAGTGAGTTTGATATGAGATGCCATGCTTAGGATGGCATGAACCAGCTGCCTGAAGAAGCAGTCATTTATTTCATCTAGAAACGTTTTCTCCCTAGCATATCCTGCCATGACACTGACCAAGTCAATACTGGGGTAATTGAAATCACCCATTATTATTACGGTGCTGTAACTTTTGTTAGTTTCCTGATTTCTTTGAGAATTTCATAATCCATTTCTTCATTCTGGCCAGGTGGTCGATAGTACACCCCCATTGCCATCTCCTTCTCCTTTTTGCATGGAATTTCAATCCATAGAGATTCTACAGTGCATTTTGTTTCCTGCAAAACTTTAATCCTTTGTAATTCCATGCTTTTTCTAACATAGAGTGCAACCCCTCCACCAACTTGTCCAGGTATCACAGTGTTCCACTGGTTGTCAAACTTCTAGCATGTCTCTGAGATACCAATCAAATCTAACCTCACATTTAATGCTATATGTTCTAATTCTCCCATCTTATTTTTTAGATTTCTAACATTTGCATACAAGAATTTTAGAGGCTGTATCTTATTCATATTAATCTGACTATCGGTAGGCAGGGATAATTTGGAATCTTTTAGTTCTGTCAGCTCTGTACTTAAGGGTATTTTAGTTACTTTTATCTTTATTGTAACCTCTCTGTCGATATGCCCTAACTTCAATCTTTTGTTAGTATCCTTCAAGGATACATTGTTCCGAACCTTGCGCTCTTGGGCTAGAGTCGGCTTTCTCCTATTATCTAGTTAAAAAGCTGCTCTATCTCCTTTTCAAAGGTTAATGGTAGTAGCCTGGTTTCTTCCTGGTTAAGATGGAGTCTATCCCTTGGAAAAGCCCCTCCTTTCCCTAGAATGCTGCCCAGTTCCTAACAAATGCAAAACCCTCTTTCTTGTACCATTGTCTCAGCCATGCATTGAGATGCCGGAGCCCTGCCTGCCTTTTAGGTCCTGCACATGAAATGGGAAGCATTTCAGAGAATGCTACCCTGGAAGTTCTGGATTTCAACTTTCTACCTAAAAACCTAGATTTGGCTTCCAAAACCTCCCTACCACACTTTCCTATGTCATTGGTACAGACATGTACCAAGACAGCAGACTCCTCCCCAGCACTATCTAAGACCTTGTCTAGGTGGCACGTGAGGTCCACTGCATTTGCATCAGGCAGACATGTTACCAGGCGATCCTCATGTCCAGCGGCCACCAAGCTATCTACATGCCTAATGATCGAATCACCAATGGCTGCCCTAACCCTTCCCTCATGGGCACATGGCCCTGGGGAAACCTCCTCAGTGTGAGAGGGTTTTATATCACCTGGAGGACAGGTCCTAGCTACAGGATCACTTCCTGCCTCACTAGGGTGATGTTCTTCTGTCACATGACCTCTCTCCTCCATGGCAATAAGGATGCTGCCAGACTGGAGGTGGAAATTCAGTACTACATCCCTATAAGTCTTGTCTATGTACCTCTTTGTCTTCCTTATGTCCTCCAAGTCTGTTACTCTAGCCTCCAGAGATCAGACTCGTTCCCTGAGAGCAAGGAGCTCCTTGCACCTAGTGCACATGTAAGACCCCTCACCAACTGGGAGAAAATCATACATGTGACACTCAATGCAAAAGACTGGAAAGCCCCCATCTTTCTGCATCTTAGTTTTAAGGTAGTGTTTAGGTATTTAAGTTGTTTACTTATGTAGATTTGCCAAGGATACTTATGCTAATAACACTATGGGGTATGTTTACTAAGCAGTCTTAACGTGCGCCCGACGATAGTGTGCAGGCTGCCATAAAAGCAGTGGGCGTTTCGGTCTTAACGTAGCAAAACGGAATTATCACGCGATAACGTGCGCTGTGCATATTATTGTGCGAGAAGCTGCTAAGCACGTTAATGCGCGGTAATCTTAAGTAGGCGCGCTGACTTCCAAATACAACAACTGAGGTATAGCACAATGGTTAATGCACTGACTCATGGTACATGGGTCATGAGTTTGCTTCCCCCAGTGTGCCTGATGAATAAGGCTGGCTGTGGTGTTACCCTTTATGTTTAAGTAGTTGTTTTTGAGGCATTTTCTTTTTATTTTAATTAGTGCTGCCAGCAAACACACCCTCACAGTACCGTAACCTAAGGTGCCGCATAAGGCGCCCTATAAGGCACTCTAGAGAGCACAATATAAAGTGCACTGTCCGCCAAGGCACCCTATAATGTCCCCTATAGGACACCTTATAAGGTGCCTTCTGAGGCACCTTAAGGTTACAGCACTGTGAGGGTGTTTTTGCTGGCAGCACTAATTTACATTAAAAATAGATAATACCTTGGACAGCCCTATCAAATAACCCTACTGTGGGATCAAACCCATGACTTCTGGCTTCACAGGCAGTGAACTAACCAGTGGGCTACAGCTGATAACAAACCCCTTGCTGGCTACAGAAGAACTGCATGTCACCATACAAACATTCTGCTGTGGTTACCAGGATAGGGTCAACCCACCCGTACCCATGATGCACAGCACATGCAGATGAGCAGTCTACAGATGATCACAAGATGGGATTATGCATCCCACAACACCTCAGCCTGGTAGGGGGTGCTGATGGTTTGTGTTAGTGGCACAGAGTAGCTACAGACCATCACATTGTGTGGGTACTGTGCTCACCCTGAGGGTGAGGTGGGGCGGCCAGCACCAGGTCCACAGCACCTGCTATGGCTGAAATAAGCCATGTCACAGGTACCCATCAATGCCAGGGTGTGGGTGTGGGTGTGGGTGTGGGTGTGGGTGTGGGTGTGGGTGTGGGTGTGGGTCCTGCAGACACACCTAGGGTACATTAGTGTGTATCTGTTAATCATGTCTAGCCCTTATGGGCTATGATGCACCCAGAATCAGTGCACATTCTGTGTTGGTGCCATGGTAACATGATGTAAGCAAAGGGGGGTGTTTGGACCCATAGGCAGATTATGTACTACCACCCAACCCGCTCTCTGTGGCCCAAGGTGGTGAACAGGAACTCCCAACAACAGATCCCCATTCTACCTCCCTGCAATGGTGGCAGTAGAGGGGGGCCATCAACCCCACTCCTGCTGGGGAACAGACACCCTACAGAGCAGCCAATGCAGAGCTGTACACATCCATAAGGCAATGGCAGACAGACAGCAGACATGGAAATGCTCAGCTGCCCCTCCCCTCTGACATTCTCCAGCAGCAAGCACAGTGAGTCACCAGCCACACACATATAACTGCAGACAGTCTGCTAGCTAAGTCACAGTACATGTTTCTAGAGAAGATAAATGCACCCAAAACTGGGATGTCAACACACCCACCAAGCAGATAAGTCAGTGATTAGGCCCCAAAAAAGAGAACCCATACATTTCACTTGAGAGAAATATAACAAAGCACTATGGGGGAACCAAGCCATGCCGTGGTCACTGTTGAGTCAGAGTGAGAGTGACCTCCCAGCAGGACATGCTGTGGCCACCCTGTTGGTGCAGGTTGTGGCCGGGCACTACAATGTCCGAGCCATTGCCCTATGCCTTGTGCAGATGCATCCAGGCCAGGTCACCCTGTCCAGGCTATACCCACAGTACCTTGCTCTTCATTATGCGCATTGGCAGGCTAACACTGGCAACAGTGCAAGCAGTGTGGGCTGAGGAAGGTGTTGGCAGCCACCACACACTGGATAGACAGACACATACTCCCACACCTATGCCAGCATTGTGCAACTATGGAGGCTTTTGGCAGCCATGCCACCGCACCAGTCCTGGGCACAGTGCAGGCATGGCTATGGTACGCAATACTGTTGGAGTCACTTCCCGGGGTAGTAAACACTGTCCGAAACCAGACCTGGAACACACTCCGCAGACATCAGAAAGGTTGCTGTGATGCAACTCAATCAGCAAATTGTGCTTAACTTGGGAATTGCTATCTGCCAGTAATCATAGCAACCTTTTGATATTTGTGTACCGTATTCCCAGGTTTAGGGTGGCATTGCTAAGGTATGCAAGTGCTAGTATTGGGAGATGCACGCAGGGCCCAACATCCTGCCTCTCCATGAGGCTTTGGATAATGGAGCCTGTGGGTGCGGGTGTGTCTGCCCCTGTTGGCCGCTGCTCTAGGGCAGAGGTTCCCAACTCCAGTCCTGGTGGGCCAAACACTGTTCGGGTTTTCATGCTGTCCCTAATGAATATGCATGAGATACATCTGCATACCATGGGGGCGGCACATAGAAATGCAGCATAGGTATCGTTATTAGAGACAGCATGGAACCTGAATGGTGTTTGGCCCTTTAGGACTGCATTTGGGAGACTCTGCTCTAGGTAATACACATGTTTATGGTGTCTGTGCTCTGTAGGGTAAAATATAGGCGTTTTGGGCATGTTTAATTTATCTGCAATAAAGCTTCCGTCTTTATTACCGCGTTTTAGTAATGGGAAAAATATGGGAAATGGGTTGGCAGGAACCACAGCTGGGACTTGAACCTGTGACTTTCTGCTCCTGAACACACTGGCTGTGTGTACTGCACCACTGTGTTGCCACAGGGACAGTGCATTCCCTGGGGATACCATGACTGTTTGTCAGACAGGGCCTGTCTGTTGCAGTGCATGGCACCCACCTACCCATGGCACCCACCTACCCATGCCAGCACAGCCAATAAATATGGCTGTGCTGCATGTCTATGCACCGCCCCCATGCCATGCAGATGTATCTCATGCATATTCATTAGGGACAGCATGAAAACCCAAACAGTGTTTGGCCCACCAGGACCGGATTTGGGAACCTCTGCCCTAGGGCAGCGGCCAACAGGGGCAGACACACCCACACCCACAGGCTCCATTATCCAAAGCCACCTGGAGAGGCAGGATGTTGGGCCCTGTGTGCATATCCCAATACTAGCACTTGCATACCTTAGCAATGCCACCCTAAACCTGGGAATACAGTACACATCTATCAAAAGGTTGCTATGATTACTGGCAGATGGCAATTCCTAAGTTAAGCACAATTGTCTGAATGAGCTGCATCATAGCAACCTTTCTGATATCTGTGGAGTGTGCTACAGGTCTTGTGTCTGACAGTGTATACCACCCTGGAGAGTGACTCCTACAGTATTGCGTACCATAGCCATGCCTGCACTGTGCCCAGGACTTGTGCGGTGGCCATGGCTGCCAAACACCTCTATAGTTGCACAATGCTGGCATAGGTGTGGAGAGTGTGTGTCTGTCTATCCAGTGTGTGGTGGCTGCCAACACCCTCCTCAGCCCACACTAGCACTGTTGCCAGTTTTGGCCTGCCAATGTGCATAATGAGGAGCAAGGTACTGTGGGAATAGCCTGGGCAGGGTGGCCTGGCCTGGATGCATCAGCACAGGGCATAGGGCAATGGCTCGGACATTGTAGTGCCTGGCCACAACCTGCACAAACAGGGTGGCTACAGCATGTCCTGCTGGGAGGTCACTCTCATCCTGACTGAGCAGTGACCATGGCATGGCTAGGCTCCCCCATAGTACTATATTGTATTTCTTTAAGTGAAATATATAGGTTTTTTTCTTTGGGGCCTAATCACTCACTTATCTGCTTGGTGGGTGTGTTCACATCCCAGCTTTGGGTGTACACATCTCCTCCAGGATCATGCACTGTGGACTACTAGAAGACTGTCTGCAGTTATATGTGTATGGCTGGAGTACCTTGCAGGGTGCAATGGCTGGTGACTCACTGTGCTTGCTGCTGGAGAATGCAAGATGATGGTGGTGGGGGGCCGCTGAGCATTTCCAGGCCTACTGTCTTTCTGCTATTGTCTTAGGGATGTGTACAGCTTTGCATTGGCTGCCCTGTAGGGTGTCTGCTTCCCAGCAAGACTGGGGTTTATGGCCCCCCTCTACTGCCACCATTGCAGGGTGATAGAATGTAGATCTATTGATGGGGGAATCCTGTCTCCCACCCTGAGCCACAGAAAGTGGGTTCGATGGTGGTACATAATCTGACTATGGGTCCAAACACCCCCTTTCACTTACATCATATTATTGTGGCACTAACACAGAACATACACTATTCTGGGTGCATCATAGCCCGTAAGGGTTAGACCTGATCGATAACTACAGATGGATACTAATGTATCCTAGGTGGGTCTGCAGGAACTACCTATCACACGCACTACTGGGTACCTACAACATTGCCTCTTTAAACCATGGAAGGTGCTGCGGACCGCCCCACCTCACCATCAGGGTGAGCACAATGTGACGGTCTGTAGCTACTCTGTGCCACTAACACACACCGTCGGCACCCCCTACCAGGCTGAGGTGCTGTGGGGGTGCACTCGGTCAGTTCCCCCTACCCGGCTGAGCTGCTGTGGGGTGCATACCCCATCTTGTGATCATCTGTAGACTGCTGATTTGCATGTACTGTGCATCATGGGTACGGGTGGGTTGACCCTATCCTGGTAACCACAGCAGAATGGTTGTGTGGTGACATGCAATCCTTCTGTAGCCAGCCAGGGTTTTGTTAGCAGCTGTAGCCCACTGGTTACTTTACTGTCTGTGGAGCCAGAGATCATGGGTTCAAAATCCCAGTGGGGTTATTTGATAGGGCTGTCCGAGGCATTGTCTATTTTTAATGTACATTAGTGCTGCCAGCAAAAACACCCTCAGAGTACTGTAACCTTACGGTGCCTCATAAGGCACCTTATAGGGTGCCCTATAAGGTGCCTTATAAGGTGTCCTATAGGGGACATTATAGGGTGCCTTGGCGGACAGTGCACTTTATAATATGCCCTATGGATTGCCTTATAGGGTGCCTTATGCAGCACCTTAGGTTACGCCACTGTGAGGGTGTGTTTGCTGGCAGCACTAATTAAAATAAAAATAAAATGCCTCGAAAAGCAATACTTAACCGTAAAAGGTAATGCCTCAGCCAGGCTTATTCATTAGGCACACTGGGAGATCAAACTCATGACCCCTGTATTATCAGTCAGTGTCTTAACCATTGTGCTACAGCTCTGTTTCTGTACTTGCATGTCTGAGCGCCTACTTAAGATTACCGCGCATTAGAAGTTAGATGATCTGGAAAACCGGGGCCGCAGGAAGATTACTGCGCATTAACATGCTTAGCGCCCTCTCGCACGATAATGAGTGCAGCGCACATTATCGGGCGATAGTCCCGTTTTGCTACGTTTAGACCGAAACGCCCACTCCTTTTATGGTAGCCTGCACACTAGCGCCAGGCGCACATTAAGACTGCTTAGTAAACATAGCCCAAAGTGATTTTCCCCAAGGTCACAAGAAGTGCCAGTGGGAATCAAACCCTTGATCGTTTGGTTATTAGGTAGTTGATCCAACCACCAAGCGACTCCTCCACTAAGAAATTATCAATTTATTCCTCTTCTGCAGCTGTTGGTGCATATACCTGAAAAATCATTGTGTCGATGAGCATTCTTCGTAGGCGAATTGAAATTAAGCATTCACTGACTGCATTGTATTTTATTACAATTCTTACAAGTTTCTTCTTAATTATAATTGAAACACCATTCCTTCTTTGTCTTTCATTTCCAGGATAGTATACCAAGATCATCAGATTCAAAATGCCCAATGCCAATCCATTTCAGTTCACTTACACTGAACAGATCGAGTTGCACATGTTAAATTCTATTCTTCATCATCTCCAACTTCCCTTGGTTCATGCTTCATACGTTCCATTTCCCAATATGTAAGAAATCTTTGCAGCTTCTGACTCTCATTTTATGCGTAGCTTTATCAGCAGTCAGACTTCCCAAGGGCTTTGTTCCAAGCACATAAAAACTGGCTTTACTCTGAAAGGTCTTCAGCTTATCCCCAGTTGAGTGCCTTCCAACCTGGGGTGTCATCTTCCAGCACTATATTGCAACTTGTTTTGTTGTTACTGTCCATTGGGTTTTATTCCCACCCACCCTCTGCCCCTGTCCCACCCCCTCCTGGAGCTCTCCGCACAAAGGCCCTCTCCATGCAGGGAGCAGGATGACCAGAATACGGTCACAGCCCTGTTCAGAGGTTTGACATCTAACTCCGCTATTCACGGTGCTGAATTGACCCCTTTGAGTTCTATTAAAGAACTTTGGTTTAAACTATAAGGTATATGCTGATGATATATTGGCCTTTTTACCAGCCTGTGTTGATTTAGCCATCATGATTCCAGAAGTTAATTTAAAGTTAGAGACAATTGCTAACTGGTTGAGATTGATTGATTTAGCCTTGAACTTAAAGAAGACAGAGGTCCTGATAGCTGTTCTAATGCTGGCATTGATTCCCTCTTTCAATTAAAGGCTAACATTTCTAATGTCTGGTATCTTTCATTGAAAAATCATATTAAATCAGTATTAAAGTCAGCTTTCTATACTGTTTTATGTTTTAAAAAATAAAAATATTTCTCTCAGAACATGACCTATACAGTATGTAGTTATACAAACTTTAGTGTTATCGACAGCAGATTATTGTAATGCCCTTTTTATTGGAGCTTCCAAAGTGACACACTCATATATTACAATTGATCTAGAATTCAGCTGCTCGCATAGTATTTGGGTTGTCAAAGACTATGCACATTTCACCTTATTTGGAAAAATTACATTGGTTACCCATAAATAGTGCATTTTTCCTAGAAATAAGATGCCCATATTCATATGCAGTGCCCCAGGGACAATGTTCCCTCTAATGTTCTGTAGGCTATGTGCGCATAAAATATCAGCTGTGTGCAGCTTTTGAAGGAAGGTTAAATTTTTGTGCGCCACATAACGACACTCGGAGTTATATACTTTAAAATTTGACTACACGTCAGAAATTAAATGAAAATAGACGATTATTCAATGAAGCGGGAAATTTCTAGTAATTACAATCATAACTTTTAAATTTTAAGACGTCTGTGTTGTTTTCTATCAGAATCAGAGCCGTAATTTTTGTGCGCTCTGTTGTAAAGTATGTGTGCTCACTCGGCGAGGTGTGTGCGCGCGCACACGCGTACAGCTTAGAGGGAACAGTGCCCAGGGATCTTTCCTTGGTCCGATTCTTTTTAACATCTTTGTTTAGTGATATAGCGGAAGGGCTGTTGGGTAAGGTTTTCCTCTTTGCGGTTGATACCAAAATATGCAATAGAGTAGACACCCAGGAAGGTGTAGATAACATGAGGAGGGATCTAGCTAAGCTTGAAGAATGGTCTAGAATTTGGCAGCTGGGATTTAATGTTAAAAAATGCAAGGTCATGCATTTGGGCTGCAGCAATCCAAGGGAGCGATATAGTATATGGGGTGAAGTACTTTTGTCCACTAAAGAAGAGCAGGACCTTAGTGTGGTTGTGTCTGATGATCTTAAAGTAGCTAAACAGATAGAGAAGGTGACAGCAAAAGCTAGAAGGATGCTTGGGTGCATAAGGAGAGGAATGGCTAGCAGAAAAAAGGAGGTGATAGTGCCTCTGTATAAGTCCTTGGTGTGACCCCATTTGGAGTATTGTGTGCGATTCTGGAGACAGCACCTTCAAAAGGATATAAACAGGATGGGGTCAGTACAGAGGGTGGCTACTAAAATGGTTAATGGTCTTCATTATAAAGCATATGAGGACAGACTTAAGGATCTTAATATGTATACCTTAGAGGAAAGGCGGAATAGAGGTGATATGATTGAGATGTATAAATTCTTCCATGGCATAAATGCACAGGGGAAGAGCCTCTTTCGACTGAAAGCATGCTCTGCTATGAGGGGACATGGGATGATGGTGAAAGGGGATAGATTCAGGAGTGATATGCAGAAATATTTCTTTACGGAAAGAGTGGCGGATCCATGGAATAGTCTCCCAGTGGAGGTGGTACAGATGAGGACAGTAACTGAATTCAAAGAAGCATGGGACAAACACAGAGGATCTCTAAAGGAAAAAAGGGGACTGTTGTAGTTGTTGATATGGAAGGACAGACTAGATAGGCCATGTGGTCTTTTTCTGTCGTCATTTTTCTCTGTTTCTTTCTCTAATACATGAGGACTATGAGTCAATTTTAGCAGGCACCCTCATTGCATAACTTATCAAAAAAAGCCCTGTCCATAGAGTACAAGGTGCAGTTTAAAATTCTTAGTGTTCAAGACCTTATATGATCTTGTCCCAGATTGTCTTACTCAGGGCTGGCCTGTCCACTAGGTGAGCTAAATGACTGGCCCGGGTGGGGACGGTAGCAGCACACATGACCGGTCGGGCTGCCCACTCCCAGCTGCCGCTGTCCCCCCATCTGCTGCCTCCAAGCTCTGACACTAATTCCGTCTTGGGAGGGAGAGACAGGTGTCAGTATTTCTAAAAGTAACTGCTTTATGCAGCTGCTTTCTTGCTGCTGCGGGCAAGAAAGTGGCAACAAAAAGCTGCCACTTTTAGGAATACTGCCACTGCCTGCCTCTCCCTCCCGAGACAGAATCAGTGGCAGCTGGGGGGGGGGGGGGCTGCATGGCTGAGGTTTCCACCTAAGGTGGCAGAAACCCTTGGGCTGGCCCTAGTCTTACTGCTGTTATGTCAAAGTATAAACTGAAAGGAAGCTTGTCTGTACAGGGCTGTGTACACTGTGAGGGTTCTTAATAATGCTATATTACTGAAAGCCCTCAGAAAGAGTTAACATCACAGATTCGGTAGCTCAGACATTCAAGGGCCTATTACTTAGCTAAGGACCTTGAGAGACTCTACTGAAAAACTATGCTGAACTTTCACATAACAGAGAAACTAAGTTTGTTTTTGATACAGAAAGTGCAGGGAAGAAATTTTCTCTTCAGTCTTGAAACAAAGATGTGAAAACTGCTTGTGTTAGAATTATTGCTTAAGACGTTATATCTGGGAATACATGTATGTCTCCTCCTGATAACCTATACTAATAAGATTTGACCTATGACATAGAGACATAAGAGATGCACATTATGAATATCACATTATGAATATACGTGATGCTTGATATAGAAAAATAAGGTGGAAATTATGCTGTGAAATGGAATTTTAACCAATAAAAGTACGTGGAGTCAGAGAGGCAAGGTGCAAACTTTGCTCTCTCTCCCAAAGCTTTGGTGTTCTTTATATAATATGATTGTATGTGATTTGTATTATTAGTGATTATTGCTTCCTTCTCATTGCTCTGAGTATGGAAATCCGTTACCCAAGAGCCCAGGTGCTGTTACCAATGAGGGGAGGAGCAGAGTACATTTTCATAAACCTTCTAGATCTCTTCAATCAGAAGATCAATATAGATGGGGCTCTGTCTTTGAAGATTATATATGGTTTCATAAATTAGTACATCCATGGCTTTTGGAGAAACTTTCTAGGTCTGATTTTCTATTTTGTTTTGTTGTCATGTGATGTTTATTGATTTTGCATGGAGTGATACAGGTTAATGTAGATCGGTTGTTTACACTTTCAAAAAAGTGGAAAGACTAAGGGACCTGCACTGAAGCTACAATGTAACACATTTAAGGCTAATTGAAGAAAATATTTTTCCACTCAAAGTGTAAAATCAAACTCTGGAATTCATTAACGGAGGATGATGTAAAAGCTATTAGTGTAGCTGGGTTTGAGATTTGGGCAAGTTCCTAGAGGAAGAGTCCAGAAACATTATTAAAAAGGGCTGGGGAAATCCGCTGCTTATCCTTGAGATAAGCAGCATGCAATCTGTTTAACTTTTTGGGAACCTGACAGATACTTCTGAGCTGGATTCTCCACTATTGGAAACAAGATACTGGGCTTGATGGGCCCTTTCTCTGACCCAGTATGGTATGTCTTATGTTATGTTCTTATGTATGTTAATTTATGATGTCTGTTAATTTTAGTTCGGACAATATTTAGAACCCTTAGCCGGAAGGCCAAATAAAGTGAAATATGCGTGCCGCTGAATATCTCCACAGACCACCTTGGCACTATCTGGTTTCGTCAGTGGTGGTCCATAGATGGAGTGAGGATGGTGTCAGAACTGTCTGGATAAATGCTGACTTTAACTAGTTAGCATGATTTTCATTCAACACTTATCTGGACAACTTAGAAAAGCAGGCCTAATTCGCAAAACTTACACTGCTGAAAATTATGCTACCTGTGTAACTGCTGGCGCTTATTTGGAGAGCGCTGCTCAGCCCAGATACTCAGCAGCAGCTCCTGAATATCCCACAGATACTTAAGTGCTGCAACTGACTGCCGAGCCATTTGAATATTAGCTGTTTTAAAACATTATTCATAATGTTTTTGTAAGCTGCATAGATTTAATGATATGCCACCTATAAAAGTCTGATAATAGATCCATTAATTAACAGCTCTGGCCCCCTGCTCCTATGTATAAAAATAAAATCAGCTCTGAAGGATACCTTGAGCTCATGTTAAAGGTGACATTTTACTTACCAGATAATGTCCTTTCCTCGAGTCCTGCTAGACCAGTCCAGACAAGTGGGCTGTGTTTCCCTATCAGCAGATGTGTGGAGACAGAGAACCAATATAATCCCAGGGTTCAATGAAATCCCTCCCCTGTCTCTAACAGCTGAGCCTCTAGAGGGCAACTCAGTATTCATCCCAAAGCATATGGAACGGCATGGCAAAACTCACACAACCTCAATGTGGGCAACAATGATGAATCTATATACAGAAGAAAAGAACAGAAGACTGTCAGAAGGATATAAGCCTGCAGGGCCAAGTATGTAAATCACAGCGGACCAAGGTATTGCCAAACATAACAGACCAAAAACAATTCCAGGGGCAGATAATGGACTGGTCTAACAGGACTTGAGGAAAGGACATTATCTGGTAAGTAAAATGTCACCTTCCATATTATCCTGCCAGACCAGTTCAGACAAGTGGGATGTACTAAAGCTATGTCTCCACAGGGCAGGAAGATGACACAGCAGCTCCTAAAACCTTTGAACCAAAAACCATGTCCACCTGAGCGTGGACATCCAAGCAATAATGCTTGACAAAATTGGAAAGCGATGTCTACGTTGCCAACCAACAAATGTATGAAGGGGCTACCGATCTATGCTCCACCCACAAGGACACTTGCAGTCAAGTAAAATGAGCACACATACCCTCTGGAATTGGCCCAAGTTAAACTTGGCTGCCGCGTCACCCTTGTGTGAGCCAGCAAACAGTACAAAAAGATAGCTGGACTTATGAAAGGAATTCATAACCTCCAAGTACCAGAAAAACACTCTATGGACTTCCACAAGGCGAAGATCGTTATCTTTCCGTCTACACTGCTCCTTAGATAAGGAGGACAATCAAATCACTTAGTTCAAATGAAAGGGAGATATCACCTTGGGCAAAAAAAGAAGGCACAGGCCGAATGTAAACAGCCTCCTCCAAAAAGGATAATATGGATCCTGGCATGACAGAGCCTGAAGCTCAGAAATCCACCTTGCTGAACAAATTGCGACCAAGAAAACAGTCTCAAGAATAATGCTCATCAGAGTAGCATGCTTCAGAGGCTCAAAGGATCCTGACATCAGTGCCCTGAGCACCAGTCAGAGATCTCAGGAAGGGACAATGTCCAGAGGGGAGGACACCAGTGTCAGTATGCTCATGTGACCCCTCTTCTCAAGTCACTTCACTGGCTTCCTATCATTTTTTACATCCAGTTCAATCTTCTCCTATTGACCTACAAGTGCATTCAGTGTGCAGCTCCTCACTACTTTTCTTCTCTTATCTCACTATGCACCCCTCCTCGAGAACTCCGCTCCTCTGACAAATTCCTTTGATCTGTGACCTTCTCTGCCACTGCCAACTCTATACTTTGTTCATTCCATCTTGCTGCTTCATATGCCTGGAACAAACTACCTGAGTTTGTGCATCAGACTCCTTCTCTAGCCCTATTCAAATCCAGCTGCTTTTGGATCCTGATGCTCCTCACTCTCTTGTCCACTTCTTATGTGTATCTCATATTCTAGAACCCAGTTTCACTATGTGTTTTGTCTTGATTAGATCATAAGCTCTGATGAGCAGGGACTGTGTCTTACATCTATATGTATAGCTCTGCGTACATCTTGTAGCGCTATACAAATGATTAGTAGTAGTAGTAGTAGTAAGAAACACGAAACATCCAGGTGGAAGGCTGAAGACATTCCAGCCACTGGACCTCTGAAACAGCACAAGCTGCCACCTGGACCTTCAGGGAGGTAATGGAAAAAAAACTTTTCCAGACCATCCTGCAGAAGACCAACTGAGCCGGCACCTTGGCAGCTTTAGGAACAAGCTGTCATGCGCTACATTTACGTTCAAAGTGGTACCAGACTATTACTTAAGCCAGGCTGGTAGAACCCCTCCGTGCTTCAGCAGAGTGGAAACTACTAAAACAGAATAGCACTTATGCATCAACTGCTTCCTTTGAAGAGCCAAGCCGTAAGTGGGAAGGGAGTCAGGTCATCCAGGACAAACAGCCTCTGATGCAGCCAGTCCAAAATGGGACAGACAAAAAGGAAGTTCCTGCAGAACCGCATCAGCTCCCTGAACCACACTCTCTTTGGCCAATCCGGCACCACCAGAACAATCCATCCAGGATGATGCTCTATGCACTGAAGCACATGCCCAAATAGCAGCCATGGAGGAAGCACACCGTGGCCAGGACTGAACCAGGACAACAACACCCTTGGACCCAGTTTTCTTGTGGTTATTGAAGAAATGGCATATTTTGTCACTGGAGCAGGACATCAACAATTCCATCACGGGGAGACCCCAATGGTGGAGAAGCATCTGAAGCACCTCCTGACTCAACTCCTACTCTCTGGGATTGAGAAAGTGATAACAGCGGAAGGCTGCTTCCACTTTGACCACCCCGGCAATGTGTCATGACAACAGAGTTAAGATGCCCAGGTGAACCAGAGAGACGTCCCCAGAGCCACTCCTGCAAATCTCATGCTGCCTTGGCGATTGACATATGCACCGCCATGGAATTGCCAGAGAACACTCGCATCACCCTGCCCTTGACCAAGGGCGGGAAAATGCAAGACAGCCAGCCAGATAGCCCTTGTTTCAAGATGCTTAATGGACCACATCACTTCCCTGTGACCTTAACAGCTCTGGGCTGTTTGGTCATGACAAAGACTCTTGGTATCTGTTGCCAGAAGAGAACACAAGTGATCATCCAGCGGCATGACCCTTTTCAGATAACATAGGCATGGCCACCACCTCAAGCTGGCTCTCACGCCCATCTAGAGCTGAAGCCTGAGCTCAAACTCAGGTCGGGAAGGACATAAGAACATAAGATATGCCATACTGGGTCAGACCAAGGTCCATCAAGCCCAGTATCCTGTTTCCAACAGTGGCCAATCTAGGTCATACGTACCTAGCAGTTTCCCCAAAAGACACAGGTTCCATAATGCTTGTATTGGGTCAAGCATTGATATCCTGGGTCCCTTCTTAATAATGGTTTATGGACCTTTCCTCCAGGAACTTGTCCAAACTTTTTTTAAACCCAGCTACACTAACAGCCTTTACTACATCCTCCGGTAACAAATTCCAGAGTTTGATTACACGTTGAGTGAAAAAATATTTTCTTTTATTAGTCTTAAATAGTTTACCCTGTAGCTTCATTGCATGTCCCCTAGTCTTTCTATATTCTGATAATGTAAACAATCGATCTACGTTTACCCGTTCCAGTCCGTTCATTGATTTATAGACCTCTATCATATCTCCCCTCAGCCGTCTCTTTTCCAGGTTAAAGAGCCCTAACCTTTTTAGCCTTTCTTCATAGGAGTATCCTTCCATCCCCTTTACCATTTTGGTGGCTCTTCTCTGAACCTTTTCTAATAACGCTATATCCTTCTTAAGATACGGCGACCAGAATTTCACAGAATATTCAAAGTGCAGTCTCACCATGGAACGATATAGAGGCATTATAATATCTTTCATTTTATTTTCCATTCCTTTCCTTATAATACCTAGCATTCTATTTGCTCTCTTGGCTGCCACTGCACACTGGGCCGAGGGTTTTAACATGTTATCCACAATGACGCCTAAATCTTTTTTCCTGGGTGGTGGTTACTAATGTGGAACCTTGCATCCTGTATCCATAGTTTGGGTTGTTCTTCCCTGGGTGCATAACTTTGCACTTTTCCACATAAAATTTCATCTGTCATTTGGATGCCCAGTCTTCCAATTTATTAAGATCCTCTTGCAATTTTCCACAATCCTCTTGGGTTTTAACAACTTTAAATAGTTTTGTGTCATCTGCAAATTTGATAATCTCACTCGTTATTCCCTTTTCAAAGTCATTTAAGAATATGTCATAAAGCAGCGGACCCAGCACAGATCCCTGGGGTACACCACTATTTACCTTTCTCCATTGGGAAAATTGGCCATTTAGCCCTACCCTCTGCTTTCTATCTTTTAACCAGTTCCTGATCCACAATAGTACGCTGCCTCCTATCCCATGACTCTTTAGTTTTGCCAAAAGTCTCTGATGAGGGACCTTGTCAAAGGCTTTCTGAAAGTCCAGATTCACTATATCAACCAACTCACCTTTGTCCACCTGTTTATTCACACCTTCAAAAAAACAACAGATTAGTAAGACAAGATCTTCCTTGTCTAAAGCCATGTTGGCTGTCTCCCATTAGGCCATGACTACCTACAGGCTGAGTAATTTTGTTCTTTATGATGGTTTCTGCCATTTTTCCTAGTACTGATGTCAGGCTCACCAGTCTGTAGTTTCCTGGATCACCCCTGGCACCCTTTTTAAAAATTGGTGTTACATTGGCGATCCTCCAATCTTCAGGTATTACAGATGATTTTAATGAAAGTTCACAGATTACTAATAGCAGGTCTGCAATCTTATATTTCAGTTCTTTCAACACCCTTGGATGTATACCATCCGGCCCAGGTGATTTGCTACTCTTCAGTTTATCTAATAGTTGTAATACATCTTCCCAATGTATCGATATTTCCTTCAATTCTTCTGCACCTTTAAATACCACTTCAGTCATGGGTAACATCCCTACATCTTCCTCAGTAAAGACCGAAGCAAAGAATTCATTCAGTCTCTCCGCTATCGCCTTTTCGCCTCTTAGTGCCCCTTTAACCCCTCTATCATCTAATGGACCAACTGACTCTCTCACAGGTTTTTTGCTACGGATGTACTTGAAAAAGTCTTTATTTCGCGTTTTTGCTTCTGCAGCAAGTTTCATCTCAAATTCTCCCTTTGCCTGCCTTATCAGTGTCTTGCATTTAACTTGCCAGTGCTTGTGCTGTTTCCAGGTTTCGTCGTTTGGTTCTTTTTTCCATTTCCTGAAAGATGCTTTTTTTGGCAACAACAGCCACCGGAATGGCCTCATATGAGCATGCCCATAGCACCATCTTGATTGCTGCCACCATCAAGCCAAGAAGTTGTAGATAATCCCGAACCCTGGGAGCCCATTAAGAGCAGAACACCTCAAGTCATCCAAAGATCTCTGCACTCTTTCCTCTGGCAGGAAGACTGTACCTACTCAAGCACTGAACCATGCTCCCAGGAATTCCAGGGACTGGGAAGGCTCCAATGGATGCTTTCCCTGATTGACCACCCAGCTGAGACCTTCCAGAAGGATACAGACTGAAACCCAAGAGGCCCCTGATGGAGAATGGGCTCAGATGAGCCAGTCATCCAGAAATGGGTATACACATAGTACTTAATGCTGTAGTACAGTAGCCACCACTGCTATGACCCTGGAGAATGTTTTTGGGGCAGTAGAGAGGCCAACTGGAGTGCGGAAAACTGAAGGTATGAGCCAAACATGGAAAAACACAAATATCTCTGCTGATCCTTCTGGATTGGGATATGAAAACAAGCTACAAACAAAACTAGAGATGAAAACAAGCTACAAACAAAACTAGAGATGCTAGTGCATCTCTTCCTTTGGTGCATCACCGAAATCACAGATCTCAGAGTTTCCATTCGGAAGCGCAATATGCACAAATGAGCATTGAGCCCCTTAGGCCATTGGTCAGAAAGAACCATCCTTCTCTGACATCTCAAAAGAAATGGAATATCTGTCCCTGCCCTACTCAGTCGGGGGCACTGAGTGCAGTGGCTCTCATGTACGTCGAACCACATGGAGAGACGACAAATACCTCTGGAATCAGTTGCTTGCAGTCCAGGACAAGGCCACTTTGAATGGTGTCTAGCACCCAGCTATACTTTGTGACATTTGGGAATGGGCCCCAAAACCTTCATTGTGATGAACGGGAGGAACCCTCTATGGAGGGGACAGAGTGAGGGCCCTTGAGCCCCTCAAAAGGACTAATTATGGGTCCAAAATCCAAAAGCAGAGAAGAAAAGGCTTTCCAGGATGAAATGCCAGGTATCCAGAGACTCCTGGAGGTCAGTCCAGCATGCCCCTGATAGACAGGCAGAGGCCAAAGAGGGAAACAACCCTACTTGCTTCCCAGGCCCTTTTGGTCTATCCACTGGAAGGTGATAAGGCTTGGCCTTGGACAAGTCTTTTACCAACTTCTCCAATCATTCTCAGGAGGGAGTTTTCTCTTAAGGTCATTTGAGTTTGCTGAGCTTTGGAGGACGTATCCGCTGCCCAGTGATGAGGCCATATCCAACATTGTGTCTCCACTGATAGGACAATATCTCTAGCTGCCAACAGGCTAGAACAGACATGGCATCAGAAGGAAGGTAGTAACCAGCATTAGAGACTGAATTCACAGGAGCAGGGCTTGAGGTGTCAGACCTGCACACACTGCCAACTGGAGAAGAGCAGCTGCCGCTGCGAACTGTCTCTTCAGCAGAGTCCATCTCTCTATCCATAGTGTCCTTCAAAGCCAATCTGCCATTCACAGGAATGGAGGCCCACCTCGTGATCATTGTGGCCCATGCATCAACCTTGGGCAGGCCAGACCACGTGATGCCCTCCTCCTCTGGGTGAGCATATATCCTTTCACATCCCTTTATCCCCTTAGGCGGTGAATCAGGAAGGACCCATTCCTGCCAGCGAATGTTCATGATAATCTCTGCACATGGGAAGACTGCCATGAATATCTGCACTGACTGTAGACATGGGTGAACCTGCAGCATCTGCTCCATCACTGGAGTGCCCAGCCAAGACCAGGCGGATGAAACTTGAGCAGTCAATACTGCAAGCTTTCTTTTGAGACAGGTGGAAAATGTTAGCCTCAACTTGATCCTCTGAAGGTAAAAACACTTCTTCCTCTGCATCAGACTCCTCAACTGAGACGTCAGAATCAACACTCAAGTCCAAGTTTCCAACAGACTACTAGCCAATCCACATCTCCAGAATGCAACCTCCGTCTGGGTTGCTTAGAAGGAGGCACTCAAGTCGGACTTCCACACTCTGCCCATTTCTCACGTGATCTGAGCTCAAGGGAATCCAAAAGCTGCAGGGTTTGAGTTTCTGTGCCAAAAGACCAGGTTTGCAGCAGAAAGAAAATAATTCCATGGAGAAGAACCCAAATTCCAGGAGCTCCCCTCCCTGAGAATGATCCCCAACACATGGGACACAGTTGTAGCCAAACCCTCTGAAGAAGGGAAGAGGCCAGAAGGGAAGCTCAAGACCAGGCTATTATTCTTACCCAAAGCATTCTCAATTGCTTCCTATCGAGGTGGAAAATGCTGGGACATCTGAATCCCCTCAGAGGAAGAAGGACAATGGACCCAGAGGCTGTCATGCAAGATGAATCCAGTGATGAGGCTCTTCGCTTGCCACAGGTCAAGTAATGCTTCCTGGAAGATGACAGAAGGAGATAAGGCAAGGATAAAACTTGTGTGGGTGCTAAGGCAGCAAAAGTCAAGAGCGCATGCTAGTGGAGAGTGTTATGGTTGCTTGGGCAGAAATGCGAGTTGGAGCCACTCAGGCAGAATGTTTGCTGGGACCACTTGGGTGTAAGATGCGCAATGACAGAAAATGCTAACAGCATATATTGGAAAATAGCAGGAAGCCCTGGCACCAAACCAATGGACATCCACAGTCCACCCTCACTTAAGCCCCACAACAGATGTTTATGTTATGTTTATGTTTATTTCATTTGATATACCACCCTTTATAACATCAGAGAAGTGTACAATCGTTGAATATACAGGAAGGTTGGAGACTGGAAAAGGAAAACAACTACAATGTATTCGGCTCCCCCGATCGGGGTAGAGCACTGAGCGGGCCGTCCACACAAGCCGCTCAGCCCTCCAGCCCAATCGGGGTTGTGGGAGGGGCCTGCAGCCACAAGAGCAGCCGCCGACGGCGGGAACCAGCGTGCCTCCATCTTCGGCTCCCCCGATCGGGGTAGAGCACTGAGCGGGCCGTCCACACAAGCCGCTCAGCCCTCCAGCCCAATCGGGGTTGTGGGAGGGGCCTGCAGCCACAAGAGCAGCCGCCGACAGGCGGGCCCGCGCCTGTCGGGCCCGCGCCTGAGGGCCTCGCCAGAGGGCCCTTTGGCGTGGCCCTTAGGCGGGGCACTAGTAGAAGCCACCCACAACCTGCACATAGCAACTGCAAGCAACAGAACTCAACCGACCCACAGCAGCTAACCGAAGGCTCCCAATCTAATCCTCCCATGCAACTACAATCTACCTGATCATGGCACCATCCTATTCACGGTACAGACTATTTGCATTAGTCATCTGTTAAACCAACATATGACTATCTCTCAACAGTTATCATTTAGAAATCACTCCTTGCTGTAATACCTTCTTGTATAACCTGTATACCATTGTAATATGATCCTCAGCAGGTCCAGATATCCAGACCTTATAGTATAGCCCACTGTATTTAAACATATATCTGTTTACTACCTTTTTGTGCCTGTACTCAAATCGCATATCAACCCTATCATTCTGCAACACTACCTACTGTATGTTCATAGCTAGCAATAGCCTACCTACTGCATTATGTGTTTTACTCACTGTGTTGCATTCTCACGACTGCTCAGACTACCACTGATACCTCTCAGATTGTCCTACAAGATATCCTTATATACCATAGCAAAAGGTTCAGCCTGAAGACATCCCTCAGAAACCCGCTACCCTAAATTCAACAGCAAGTTAAAATGTCTCCCACTACCACGGCCTCAATCAGCATCCTACTTCTCATTCTAGGATGGATAACCGAATCCCTGGCATTATCACACGCACCACAGCAAATTCCAATCCTACAAAGACACACTCATAGACGGGCTGAAGCCCCATATCCTCCCTTAAGAGTTGATACGCAACCTCGGCATTCACACCTATTACACATAGCTCTCCAAAATACCAAGAAAACCAAGCTACTGGAACCCCCTCAAGCACTAAACTGTGCTCTCATCAATGCTCGGTCAGTCCGTAAGAAATGGTCAATCGTTACTGATTTAATATCCACTTATAACCTGGATATCCTCATGATAACTGAAACCTGGTTATCTGATACAGATAACATAATCATCAACCAACTCATACCCGACAACTTCTCCATCCACTCCAGCCATAGAGAGAATAAAAGAGGAGGAGGAGCCCTCATACTATCAAGGTCCGTTGTGCAGTTTTGGACAATAGACTCTTCAAGCTCAAACTTCCTAGACATTCTTTCCATCACCAATGATCAATGTTCCATCAATCTTCTTTATAGAGCACCCCTCACCCTCCTCTGATGATCTTCCCAACATATTAGACTTAGCAGCCAACTCGGTCCAACACACCAAACCAAATTGGTTATTAGGAGACTTTAATCTCCCTTCTCTGCACTCCAGCCATGCCTCAGCCCTCCTAGAAGCAATGGATGAACTAGGATACAGGCAATTAATCAGAAGTCCCACCCATACAAAAGGGAACACCCTTGACATGATTTTTGCTCCCCTATCAGCATGTGAATCAAACAACGATCTTGTAACAGCACTGATCCCAGTACCATGGTCAGATCACAAATTAATTAACTTCATCATTCCCTTAAACTCCAACACCCCCCGTAACAGATCCTCTAACAACCCCACAAAGACAACATCTCGAAGTTTCCAACCCTTCAACAAAGAACTCATACTTGCACAAACCAACCCTCTCTACAATGACTCTACTCTCAATCTTGATAACCTGATTGCATCATGGAACAACAACCTCAGCTCTATTGCACAAAAATCACACGATAGCAAGACCGCAAGCAACAGAAAACATACACCATGGTTCTCTCCTGATCTGCGGACCTCCCTTTTATACCTTCGAAAACTCAAGAAACGATGGCGTCGATCTCGCTGCACAGATGACCAGACAGCCTACAACATACAACTTGCGGCCCACAGAAAAGCTGTCCTGACAAGAATGAAACAATTCCACACTGATTCACTCAAAAGATCCCTAAACAAACCACGGGATCTTTTCAGCCTAGTCAAATCCCTATCGAAGGAACCGTCACCATGTCCTCCTGAGGAGATCCACCCACAAGCCTTCGCGGACCATCTACAATCTAAACTATTACAAACAAACAAAATCACTGCCTTCAAGCCTCAAGACACCACCTGCCTAAACTATCTCTCAATGTTTTCCACACCACCCAAGAAACATGTGGAAGATACCATTGCCGCCATCAACACTACCACTGCTCATACTGACCCTTGTCCAGCTTGCTGGATAAAAAATATACGCAGTGATATCAGTCCATTAATCACAAGAATGATAAGACTATCGTTCACAACTGGATCCTTCCCCTCAGCACTCAAACAAACATCAATTAGACCACTTCTAAAAAACCCCAAGCTTGACCCTAGTAAAGTGGAATCGTACAGACCCATAGCTAGCATACCATTTCTAGCTAAAATATTTGAAAAGGAAGCACAACGACAAATACAAGACCATATCGACACTGCATCCCCACTAGACCCCCATCAACATGGCTTCAGGGAGTTCCATGGCGTGGAAACCCTTCTTATCTCCCTTCTCAATAATATCATCACATTTATTGACAACATCCACCAAGGTTGTGTACTTATATTCATAGACATAGCTGCAGCCTTCGATTCGGTACACCACGGCCTGCTCATAGAACGCCTAAAAGAAAAAGGCATTAATGGCCTCGCCCTTGATTGGTGCAAATCATACCTTGAAGGAAGATGGCAACAAGTAAGATCAAGATCAACAAAATCAGAGCCCTTCCACCAAGATCAGGGTGTTCCTCAAGGCTCATCATTATCATCTCTCATGTTTAACATTTACGTACAACCTGTCTGCAACATCATCAGATCTTTCAATGTCCAATGTCAGATATACGCCGATGATATCCTTCTTTACATGCCATTCTCCACAAAGCAAATGGACCTCTCACCTCTCATTGAATGTTTTGATGCAGTATCAGAATGGTTTCTATCTCAAAACCTCCGTATTCAACATAAGAAAACGGAGGTACTCTTCATCACAAGAAATCCGAATTTTACCCCACCACCTCATATAAAAGTGAGAGAAGCTGAACTCCAAACAAAGTCTACAATCCGATACTTAGGAGTTACTCTAGATCAGGGGTCTCAAACTCAAATTGCTTTGAGGGCCAAATGAGGACTTGTAGAGTAACCCGGGGGCCGCACAAGACGCAGGCCTCATTTGCATAAGGGCATCATTTGCATAAATATTTGCATAATGTTACCATACACTAACTTTTAGTAAACATGCCTCTTAATGAGTGTATGGATAAAGAAAGACTAAAGATTTCTACATTACTATAAACCAGTGCCAACCGCCAGGCACATTAGGAACTACTAGAAACACTGCTCATTTAGAACCCATAGCAAACCTGCCGTGTCCTAACAGCACTACCAGGACTCACAAAGCACCATACCCTAACTATCAAAAGGCAACACTGCAAATATTAAATCAACACATTTCAGAGAATAACAATACATGACCTACTCGGGAAAGAGAACAAGTGGCAATGTCAAATAG
This sequence comes from Ichthyophis bannanicus, assembly GCA_033557465.1. Taxonomy (NCBI): domain Eukaryota; kingdom Metazoa; phylum Chordata; class Amphibia; order Gymnophiona; family Ichthyophiidae; genus Ichthyophis; species Ichthyophis bannanicus. The sequence continues at coordinate 10,465,160 of CM066040.1, read as the reverse complement.
GAATTACATAAACAGAATACCTCAGCTCAGTTACACATGCAGAACATACACCATCACCAAACAAGGAATCACAATTTAGAAAACAGGAAGACAATTAAACTGGGAACCCCAAAAGCCAAAACTTAGAATGTACAACACTGTAGAAATAAAACTTATACATTGATTTCCTCTTGTATTAAATAAAGTGCAGACGTTAAAGATGCACATTTCCAAGAGCTGACATATTTCAGTTAATAAATAAAAAATAAAGATATATTTTTCTACCTTTTGTGCATTTTTTTAACAGTTGAAATTGTTCCATTCACTTTCTTCTGGTTTCTTTGTGTCTTCTGCTAACTCTCCATCGTCTGCTGTCCATTTGTCCTTTCTTCTTTCCTAGTTTTTTTCCATTCTCTCTACATCTGCTTTAACATACTAATCATTCTCCTTTTGCTCTTTCCTCATTCCTATTTCATCCACTCAAATTTTACCCCTCCATCCTCAATCCCCACTTACTCTCCCAATACCCGGCCAATTGTAGATTTTTCTTCCCTCCCACACAAAATATATTTCCCCTCTCCATTTCACTCTCCCAGCCCCATCCCATTCTAATCGTCCCCCAACATCAACTCCCTTCTAGCTCCTGCCCCACCCAGCATCCGCTCCCTTCTAGTCCCCGCATCATCAGCCCGTTTCCAGTCCTAGCTCCCTCCCCTCACAGCCCATTTCCATTCCAAGCCCCCTTCCACTCAGCCCATTACCATTCCAAGACCCTGTCCCCATCAGCTATTTGCAGTTCAAGCTCCCCCTTCTACTCGGCCCATTTCCAGTCATAGCACCCCCCCCCAGTCCATTACCAGTTCTAGCCCCCCCCTAGCCCATTATCGGTCCTAAGCCCCCCAACAGCCCACTTCCAGGCCTAACCCTTCCATCGCCCTATCTTCATTCTTAGCCCCCCCATAACCCCATTTCAGTCTTAGCCCCCCAATCAGACCACCTCCAGTCCTAACCCCCATCTGTCCATTACCAGTCCTAACCCCCATCACCCCATTTTCAGTACTACCCCCCAGCCACACATCAAGTCCTGCTCCCCCCCCCCACATGTTCCTGCTCCCCCCCCCCCCAATTGGTCTTGGCCCCCCCCCCCCCACATCGTCCTGCTCCCCCCCCCCACATCGTCCTGCTCCCCTACCCACATCGTCCTGCTCCCCCCCCCCATCAAGTCCTGCCCCCCCCCCCGGGAAAATTAAACTTAAAAAAAAAAACAGCTTCTGCTGCTGCTGCCGCCGCTGCCGCCGCCGGCAATAGCAGCAATATCGCAAGTCCCGCGGGCTCCGTCCCCCCCCCCCCCTCCCTCCCTCCCTTCCTTCCTGCTTGCCTGTCAGCCAGTTCTCCGCTTCGGCTTTGGCTTTCAGAGCCGCGAAGGGAGAGCTTCTCCCTCGTGACTCTGTTCAGCCCGCTGGGGCAGATGGGAATTTCCCATCTGCCCCAGCGGGCTGAACAGAGTCACGAGGGAGAAGCTCGCCCTTCGCGGCTCTGAAAGGCGAAGCCGAAGCGGAGAACTGGCAGGCAAGCAGGAAGGAAGAAGGGGGAGGGAGGGGGGGGGGGAGCGGAGCCCGCGGGACTTGCGTTATTGCTGCTATTGCCGGCCACGGCAGCGGCGGCAGCAGCAGCAGAAGCCGGGGTGTTTTTTTTTTTCCCCCTTGCATCGCGGGCCGCACAAAGGACTCTCGCGGGCCGCATGCGGCCCGCGGGCCGCGTGTTTGAGACCCCTGCTCTAGATCAACACTTGGACATGAAGCTTCACATATCCTACATTGTCAGAGCCGTATATTTCAAGATCCGGACACTCAAACACCTCAGATCTTTATTAGACCCAAGTGACTTCCGGACTGTATACCAAGCTCTTATCCTACCCCACTTTGATTTCGCCAACGCCATTCTCCAAGGCCTCCCACAGTCTACTTTGAACCCCCTTCAGCTAGCCATGAACGCCGCTGCTAGAGTTCTTTCTGGAGCATCGAGATTTGACCACATCACACCCATCTTAATTCAACTCCACTGGCTCCCAACACACGGAAGAATACTATTCAAGACTCTGACGCTTACCTTTAAAGCCATCAACGGCATAACCGCTTCACAACTAGTGGATCTAATTCAGCCCACCCCACCTAACAGATCCAGAAGATCCACATCAGCAAACACTCTAATTATCCCAAGTGCATCAACAAAATGCACACTAACAACGTCAAACAGGGCTTTCAGTTTTTATGCTCCCAAGTGTTGGAACATATTACCACCAGCAATCCGAGCCATCACCGATCTCACACAATTCAGGAAAGCACTAAAACATTACTTATTTATTCAACATTACCAGATCAACCATACTACACCATAGCCACACCTTTCCTTCCAGAAACCTCTACATATTAGTCCCTATACTTAATATCTTTCTGTAGGTTCATAACCCACTATACAAAGCTTACTGCTACATATGTAAATAGTTGATGTGCATGTTTCCCTAAGTTATCCAAGTTGTATTTCCTTGTTCTCTGTAAAACTAACGTTTGTTCATTATGTTTCACTGTTCCATGTAAACCGCGCTGATACTAAATAGTGCGGTATATAAGAAACTAAAATAAATAAATAAATAAGAGAGACCAATCTAGCAAACAAGACAAGAGAGGCAGACAACATAAATATGCAGTCACACAGTGGGAATCGGGAGGTCGAAGTCAGAGGAAAACAGATGGTTCTTGAGTAATGATTTACATTTGGTGTAGTTCTATGAGTTTGGGAGCCCCCTTCAAGGGCAATGATGAGCTCAAGCCTTGGTACTCACCTCCTGGGAGCCCCAGGCAGGGCAAACCATGCTAGGCTTAGTGCAACTCCCCAGATGCTGTTTTCTTTGTCTTGAAATTTCCAAACCAGGCTTGCACATACCTCTGAGCTGTTTTCAGTTCATAGGACAGCAGGGAGCACAGAGAAGGAGAGATGAGGCATTTTGGTTGTGTGAGGTAGCTGAAAATCTTCCAAATCCTTCCAATTTTCTGGCCACTCAACAGGCCCATAACAGGATAAGAGCATGGAAATGAACCAATGTTCCCTCCTCCTATGGCTAGTGAAAAGACCTTAGTCTAGTGGAGTCTCCCACATTGTGCTCAAATGATGGTCATTTACGAGTGAACTCAATCTTTTCCCTCTCCATTGTTCAGATTACTTTAGAGTTGAGAAAATCCAATCACCATCTGCTGGAGACAGAAGAAAACTGAGTTGCCCTCTATAGGCTCAGGTTGATAGAGGCAGGAGAGTGATGTCATTGAAACTGCATTTCATTGGTTCTCTGACTCCACGCATCGGCTGGTAGGGGAACACAACCCGCTTGTCTGGACTGGTCTAGCAGAACGATATGGAAACACTATTAAAACCTCTTCTCTCCCTTCTCTCTTGACATATCATCATTTGCTTGGAGATGTAACTTCTGCCAGGGGAGAGGGGACACAAACAAAACAGTAGGCAGACAGCTGGACAGCCTTATCTATGTCCACTGTATCCCACCTGCAAGCCTAGTTCACCACTCTTCGCAAGACCTGGTTATTCCTGCAGGTGAAACCCATTCAGCTGATAAGAATGCCCTTTTCAAATAAAATATATTCCTTTCTTAATGCCTTAATAGGTGTGGGATGGAGCATCGGAATGAAGTACCAGAGATTCAAAGGATCATTTACTAGCTCCAACAGTGTTAAAATTATAATAATGCAAGCCTTGTCAAAATTGCAATCTAGCATAGATGGGTTGCATGGGTATTACATTATTCTGGAATAGCTGTTAGCCATGTGTATCACCCATCCATATGCACAGCTGGAAGTGATTTCATAAAGAACCACATGTAAAATGCTGATGTGGAGCCATCATCCCTTTCAAGGTGTATAAAGGGCTTAACCACTCATTTTAGAAGCCAAGAGCTTGACAAATCATGATGGCTTCTCAGAAGAGGCATCTTATTTTTATTAATTTATTTAGCTGTATTTATATCCCGCTTTTCACCGGGTCAAAGTGGCGTAACATTAAAAGGGGGGGGGGGGGGTGGACAATAATCAATTCAGGGGAATGGGGCTATCACCTGGCGGCCAACATTGATGATTTCAATAGTATTTGGGATATAGATATAGACATTGCATCATAGTTTTTCAGAGGATATATTCAAGGGGTGGGAGGTTGGGAGGTAGATTAGTGGTGGGTGCTTGCTTCTGGTCCGAGGTATTGCTGGAATAGGACAGTTTTTCGTTGTTTTCTGAATGAGAGGGGATCTCCGTTGCTTCTGATGTGATTTGGTAGAGAGTTCCAGAGGGATGGTGCGTAAAGTTCGAAGGCCCTGTTGCAGGTCCGTTGGTTGTATTTGGATCGTTTATGTGGGATAGTGAGGGAGTTGCTGATGGTTTGTCTGGTTATTCTATTGTGTGCTGGTCAGGGCAGTAGTTCACGGAGCTGGGATGTCTGAGTTTGGTAGAGAGCTTTGTGGGTAAGTAGGGCGGATTTGTATTTGATTCTAGCTTCTAGGGGGAGTATGTGCACCTCTCTCAGTATTGGCGTGATGCGGTCTAATCCATAAGGGCATCTAATCCGTAAGGGCAATTTCACTGCTGTAGAGATAGTTCTGAAACCCCAGAGGACCTGTTTGGGTCTCATAGTGTGAGGGTGAGTACCTACGCTCAATAGAAGCTATTGATTGGCATCTGCAATAAGGTCAATGCCATATTCAACAATTATTGTGTGACTGAGGACCTCAAATGCAAATGACATGAACTGCAGAGGAAGACGAAGGCAGAGGCAAGTGTCAGCAATCCAGAAGGCTGGTCTCTGCCACTCACTGAGCTCAGACACAGTGGATGAGGACTCAGTGTGGGGGATCGGGCAGCTGGATACCTCTAGAGCTCCTGATGCCATCAGTAGGTAACTCTTAACAATTCTCCTATCCAGGGCTTTATTTCTAGGTGGTGTGACCTAGAACACAGTTCTACCACTTCTTTTCAGATTCCAGCACACCAGGGGTGCCCTGCTTCAGTTCCTCCCTTCCAATCAGCCTACTGGGAAGAGAAAGGAAGAGGTGAGCATGGAGAAGAGCAGAGAAAAGTCACTCTACTCCCCAATCCTGCACCACTTGTCCTGTTGTTCCTGCCCCTTGCCAGGCTGCCACTCCAGCACAGTTTGGCTTACTTTTGGACCACAAATTAGGCCCTGCTCCTATTCCCTTCCCTCCAGACACTCACACCAATCTTAAGAGCATCCTCTGTATCTAGGCCTGATGCTGTGTCTTGTCAACTATAACTCTCATGTTCATGCCATTGTACCTTGCCGTAGAACAGGTCGCATCCCTTTTCTCTAGAGTGGGCTGCTATCGAGGTGTGCCCACAGCTCTGTGCACATGCTGTCTCTCACTGCCACAGTGATGTGCCTCCACTTTACATCATATGCGAGATAGGGATAGCCTGGCTACTGACTTGGAGAGATGACCTCCATGTTGTAGTATGTTAACAGATGCACACCTTGGCTTAGGAGGCATCCATCATCAAGGGACTTTCCAATGCTGCACTCTAGAACCACTCTAATAGCTTGGGTGCTGTGGGGTGCTAACCATTGGGCAGTTTAGAGGTATACAGTGTTGGAGTACAAAAGATATATCACTTGTCATGCTACCACCTAGCATCCATTGGAGGCTGTACTCGACTCACAGGACATCCTGAGCTCCACCCCTAATCTTTGTAGACATATTAGAGTTTATTTAAATAGCGAATTTTATTTGGTCTGCCTGTGTCCATCACACATATGTAGCCAGTCCTGTCTCAACTTATGCCCCACAGCGGATGAGTTTGGGATTCCCCAACCAGGACAATGGCAAACTCAAGCCTTAGTAATTACTCTCTGGGAGCCCCAGGCAGGACAAACCATGCTGCTCCTCAGATGCTGTTTTTGTCTTGAAATTTTTAAAACAGGCTTGCACATACCTCTGAGCAGGAGAGCAGGGAGCACAGAGGAGAGAGGGCTGTTGAGGTTGTGTGAGGAAGCTGAAAATCTTCACAATCCTTCCAATTTTCTGGCTACTGAATCAATTTCCCCTCTTCCTATGGCTACTGAAAAGACCTTAGTCTAGGGGAGCCTCCTACATCATGCTCAAGTAAGAGAGTCACCTGCAGGTGGTCGTTCATGAGTGAAATCAATCTTTTTCTTCTCATTTGTTCAGATTTTTTTTTAAAGAGTTAAGAAAACCTAACCACCATCTGCTGGTTGCCTCCTATGTTATGGAACTCCTTACCTTTTGTAATTAGATTGGATAATCTTTTGAGGTCCTTTAAGAAGAACCTCAAGACCTATTTCTTTGAGCAGGAATTTGATGGTTTGTAGGGGGATGGGACATAAAGCAGTTGTGGAAATCCAAGCTTTGTTTTTTTGTTTATGTTTCCATGTTGGAATTACTATTAAAACCTCTGCTCTCCCCCTCTGTCTTAGGCCATTGACATGGGAGTGGAGGAGTAGCCTAGTGGTTAGAACACTGGCTTGGTAACCAAGCAACCAGGGTTCAATTCCCACTAGCACTCCTTGTGGCCTTGGGCAAGTCACTTAACCCTCCATTGCCTCGGAAGAAAGGCCTGGCAATCTACTTCCGGTGACACTGCCAAGAAAACCCAGGAGCTTCTGGGTCGCCAGGAGTCAGGACTGACTCAAAGGCACACATTGCATTTTTGGAGATATCACTTTTGCAGGGGAGAGGGGACATTAAAAAAAGAGAAGGTTTTCAAAGCTGGACACCCTTATCCATGTCCACTGTATCCCACCTTCAAGCCTAGTTCACTACTCTTGGCAAGACCGAGGTGCCAGTAGCCTGGTTATTCATGCAGGTGAAACCTATTCAGATGATAAGAAAGCCCTTTTCAAACAAAACATACCCCTTCTTAATGCCTTAATAGGTGAGGGTTGGAGCATCAGAATGAGGTATCAGAGATTCAGAGGATCATTTACTAGCTCCAACAGGGTTAACATTATAATCATGCAAGCCTTTTCAACCTAGTTGAGATAGGATGCACGTGTATTATTACCCTATTCTGAAATAGCTATTAGCCACGTGTATCACCCATCCACATGCACAGCTGGAAGTAATTTCATAAAGAATCACATGTAAAATGCGGATGTGGAGCCATCACACCTTTCAACATGTATAAAGGGCTCAACCACTCATTTTAGAAGCCAAGAGTTCTGTGTTGTTTGCCAGGTTCTGATGGCTTCTCAGAAGAGGCATCTAACCTGTAAGGGCAATTTCACTGCTATAGAGATTAACGTTATGGTGCGAGAGGTTCTGAAACCCCAGAGGACACTATTTGGGACTCATGGTGTGAGAGTGAGTAACTACTGTACATGAAGTCTATGCCATATTCAAAACTTATTGTGGTACTGGGGACCTCGAATGCAAAAATCATGAACTGCAGAGGAAGATGAAGGCAAAGGCAAGTGCCAGCAATCCAAAAGGCAAGTCCATGCCACTCACCGAGCTCAAACTTAGCGTGGGGTATCAGGCAGTTGGACACCTCTAGAGCTCCTGATGCCATTTGTATCTCTTATCAAAGTTCTCCTATCAAGGGCTTTATTTCTAGGTGGAATGACCTAGAATACAGTTCTACCACTTCCTTTCAGATTCCAGCACACCAGGGGTGTTCTGCTCCAGTCCCTCATCTCCAGGCAGCCTACTGGGAAGAGGAAGGAAGAGGTGAGCATGGAGTACAGCATAGAACAGTCACTTTACTCCCTAATCCTGCACCACTTGTCCTGTTGTTCCTGCCCCTTACCAAGCTGCCCCTCCAGGACAGTTTGACTTACTTTTGGTCCACAAATTAGGCCCTGCTCCTATTCCCTTCCCTCCAGACACTCACACCAATCTTAAAAGAATCCTCTGTATCTAGGCCTCATGCTGTGTCTTCCTGTCAATTATCACTCTCATGTTCCTGCCATTGTGTCTTGCCTTAGAACAGGTGGCATCCCTTTTCTCTAGAGTGGGTTGCTATTGAGGTGTGTCCACAGCTCTGTGCATATGCTGTCTCTCACTGCCACAGTATTATGTGCCCCTACTTCACATCATATGCTAGCTACTGACTTAGAGAGCTGCCCTCTATTTCTTCACATTTTTATGCAGATGATATTAGCTGGAGGAGTGGCCTAGTGGTTGGGGCAAGGTACTTCAGGTCAGGGGTTCAAATCCCACTAGAGGACAGCAACCTTGGGCCAGAAGGTGCTCCTTGTGGTCTTGGGCAAGCCACTTAACCCTCCATTGCCCATGTTCCCTGTAAAATAGTTATCTCCAAGTTATAATGCCCTGTTCAATGTAATTTCAGTTTGTTCAATGTAAACTGCCTTGATATCGTGAAAGGTGGTATATAAGAAATGTTAAATAAATAAATAAATAAATAACTTAATTCATCATACCAACTCTCTTACCCCAAATATCACTCCTCTTAACGACTGTCTGGCATCTCTTTATAGTTCAGTAATCATTTTTTTTTGTTTGAATCCTGCTAAATCCTCTGCTCTTTGCATTACTTTTGGCTGTTCCTCACCACCTTTGGCTCCTTTACTTCATAGAGGCCCTATTCCTCTGGTGGACTCAATGTATTACTTGGGGGCTCTTAAAGATTCTTTTCAAGCACAGATTACTTCAGTTGTCCGCCGTTCCTTCTTCTTCCTTCATCGAATTTGTGCTGTTCGCCCCTTTCTTTCACTCTCCACGCTAACTACCTTTGTAGCGGCGGAGCGCCACCAAAACCAATGACACCAGGAGTCTTTATCAAGGTTCAAGCCAATTTATTGTGCACAAGGCGGTCTAAAAGTGACAGAGCCCCGTTTTAGCGGAAACATGTTCATTTTATACAGTTTAAACATTTTGATACATGAAAACATTCTATTGGTCTCATGCTAATTTCTACAAACTTTCTATTGGTCTGACATTTCCCGGAATTTGACCAATCAGGATCTATGCCCTTTGCTCTGCTTTCTCCAGCTAGCTGAACAATGGTTTGGTTCAAACCTGGTTACTTTTCTTCAGCAAGGTCATATCTAGCTCCTAAAATGTGTAAGTAACAATTCTGGAGTAACAATTTAACATACAGGCATTGTATTCACTTTGTGCAAACTTTGCAATAGCAGCATTTCATTCTAAAGCAGCATTTAATTCTGTCTTTTAATTTTATGTCTCAGCACTACTGAAATCCAGGCTTGGTTCTTAGGCCTGTCATTTTTCAGGTTCAGGCTTATGACCTAGTCTATAGGTCTTGGCTACCACACCTTGCTTCTCTCCCTTGTTATTTCTAGACTAGACTATAGTAAAGTTATCTACCTAGGTCTTCCACAATCACAGGTCCACAGATTACAGCTCATACAGAACACAGCAGTACGTATCCTTTCCCATGCCTCCCGGTTTGAGCATGTCACCACTCTTCTGTTGCATCATCACTGACTTCACATTAAATTCCGTTCACAATTCAAGCTCCCTACAATAGTTTATCAAACTCTTCACGCTGGTGTTGCTCAATATCTCTGATTTGTTACTCCCATATTCAACCCATTAGTTTCTCCATGGCACTCATACCCACCGTTTACATTTACCATTACCCTTCTAAGCAAGATTAGTCTCTACTGTGATGAGGAGAGTATGCCTGAGTCTATGGAATTGGAAGAAAATCAGACATTTACCTTTAAAGAAAGAGACAGGCAAGGAATTGTGGCAGGCTATGGCCTATAATAGTCTGCAAATATGAAAGGCCTGTAAGTTAGGCCCTGATTCCAACCCCCATCATAGCTAGAAAAGAACCAAAAATCTGTGAAAAATGAGAAAACTGTTTTAAACTGCTTAACAAGAAGTTTTACATGAATTCATAAGTCTTTCATTCTCTTGTGTGCAAAAGATAGAAATGTTTCAATACATGCATTCCTGGAGCTAGAGACGACCTTGCAGTAGAGAAGTATCAAAACCTAGAAACTGCACCATTGTTAGAACAGTCCTAAGGGAGGGAGCTGGGTGTTAGGCCCAGGAGGGGTCTCTGATTGGACAGGTGCAGGGGGCGTTGGAACCAATAGAAAGTTTGCATGTATCAAACTGAAGAAAAGGTATAAATGAATATGTTTCTGTAAAAAACTTTGCTCAGTCCTTTTTGAAGCTTTGACTAACTGGGCCTTGTGCACAATAAATTGGCTTGGATCCTGTAAATTGACTCCTGGATTTATTCATTGATTACACTTCGCTGCAGCATATTCTTGGTGCGTTGGCCGGGAAGTGTGAGTAGTGAATGGTATTCAAGTAAGTAATCCACGCAATTCGCCTCAAGGTTTGGCCCGGTTGGAACCGTGTCCGTCCGACCGCAGGGGAAACCTCAGGCGCCGCCGATCCTTTTGTGTCGGAGAGGGTTCTGCCTTGCCTCGGCGGGCCACTGGGTCTGGCCGGCCAAAACCTCCGAACCTGAGGGGAGTCCAGGATCCAATCCAAGAACTGGTGTGGTATCGGGAACCAGATCCGGTGAGTAGACATTTTTGTGATTTAATAGTCAGTACAGCCTGGGAAAAAGTCTTGCATGAGTATGCACGAGACTGATTTGGTATAGACTAACTGAGAAATCTCGCATGGGTATGCGCGAGACAAGAGAGTCTGATCACCTCTTATAAGGGCGGTCCTAGTACGCTCCGCATAAGAGAAAGGGGAAGCCAAAGCCATCGACCCTTCTTGTTGGGAATAGTCAGTTAGTCAGAAAACCTGGGCACTTGAAAAATGATTTTTGTGATAATATGATTGCCTGTGTGATTGAGAGGTCTTGAAATACAGACCGAGCGAGAGCAGACTCCTGAGTAGCGCAGTTCCTGGCCGGGCGACCGTGCCCAGGTCGCGAAAAGGAGGAAGCGAGTGGTGTTTGTTCCCCTCAGTGTTCTGTGGGCTGTACGGACCCCTTACCTACAGCCATACTACCTACCCTCACTGTTTGTTGTCTTGTACGTCATTACGTGTACGTAGTTACGATTAGAAATAGTTTTCCGTGTTCATCAGCTTGTACAAAAAGCGCATCCTGACCAGTTCCCCTATATAGATTCCTGGTTAAATGCTTGCGAGAGGCAGCCCTTATGGATGAAGCGCTGCTATGAGGAGCAATGTAGAATATTAGTAGCAACCACTAGGGGGACCCGGAAGGTTGAGGAGGAGAAGCCGCCTGTGTATTCTGCCCCAGAGTCCCCAGAAATCCTGGCCTGGTTATCCCAGTACCCACATAGGTTAGTTCCCCCAGCACCGCTACCTGAAGCGGAGCCTGATGAGGAACCCCAGCAATTACTGCTGCAGCAGCCCAAGAAGCCCCCTCCCCCGAGTGATAGCCCCGAGTCAGGCCCAAGTACGTCGGGGGGATCCGAGTCCTCCGACAATACTGAAAGCGGAGGCTCTCCTGCCAGTTCAGGGTCACCCGCCAAGGAAGCTTGTGCCCGGGAGCCTTATGATTTAAGAAGTATAACTCCAAAGAAGAAGGAGAAAGCAGGGCGCCTAATGCCATTACGTCAAGTGCCTGGTATACCTATCTTAAATGACCAGGGCCAGACGGCACCAGGACCGACCAGTCTCGTCTACGTGCCTTTTTCCACTACTGATTTATTAAACTGGAAAACGCATTATGCATCCTATACAGCAAAGCCCCAGGAATTAACAGAATTAATGTCTAGTATTCTGCAAACCCATCAGCCTACCTGGGCCGATTGTCGCCAGTTCCTGTCCACTCTCTTTACTACTGAGGAGTGAGGGTGAATTGTGCAAGCAGCTCTCCGTTGGTTAGAAGAGAACCCCGTAGAAGGAGGAGGAATAAATCCCCCCCAAGCTGCCGCCACAGCTTTCCCAAATGAAGATCCTAGGTGGGACCCAAATGATGAAAGGGGGGCGGCGGCCCTAACGAGATTTCGCCAGGCCTTGCTGCAGGGCCTGAAGAAGGGAGGCCAGAGGGCCATGAATATCGGAAAGTTATCTGAAGTTATCCAGGGTCCAGATGAGAGCCCAGCGGCCTTTTATGAGCGGTTGTCCGAAGCCTATAGACTATATACCCCATATGATCCCGCCGCTCATGAGAATTTACGCATGGTAAATGCGGCCTTTGTCAGTCAGTCCCAGAGAGACATAAAACGAAAATTGCAGGAAACTGGATGGATTTGCGGGCATGAATACAGCACAGTTAATGGAGTCGCTCAGAAAGTATTTGTGAATCGTGAAAATGAACGTGACAGAGAAAGTGAACGAAAAATGAAGAAGAAAGCAGATCTTCTTGCTGCCGCTTTAGTTGAACGACGTGGAGGAGGTTTTCCTAATCAAAGGACCAGAGAACGTGGAAGAGGCCGCGGAAGTGGCAGGCCTCCATTGGGTGCAAATCAGTGCACCTACTGCAAAGAAGAAGAACATTGGAGAAGTGAATGCCCGCATCTGGACTCTGCCCCCACGAGAGGAGGAGGGAGTCCCTGGAGAACAGGAGGTTGATTTCGAAGTCGGGGAGGAATGAACCGAGCACAGTTCCAGCAAGAGAAAGAAGAAGCCATTGAGGGAGTGGCAGTAGCAACGGGCTATGACATGGATGACGTGGATGAAGACTAGGCCAGACCGGGCTCCAAGTTTACCCTGAGTCCCCAGGAGCCTATGGTCAGTTTGAAGATAGGGGACCAATATATGGACTTCATGGTAGATACAGGAGCAGAACATTCAGTAGTGGCTAAGCCAGTGGCTCCCCTTTCCTCTCGATCTGTCACCATTGTTGGGGCCACTGGGAACAAGGCCACAAAGTCATTCCTGCAGAACCGTATGTGTGAACTAGGGGGACAGAAAATAACGCACCAGTTCCTGTATATGCCTGAGTGCCCTATTCCATTTCTGGGCCGAGATATGCTTGCCAAGCTTCAGGCACAGATATCCTTTGCTGAAGGGAGAGAAATGAAGATGACTGTGAACCCAAAGCCTGCTGGATTGATGGTGCTAACTGTTCCCCGAGAAGAAGAGTGGCGGTTCTATAGTGCACCTCCAATCAAGTCAACCGGTTCCTGTATACCTACCAACCTTATAGCCCCACCTGAAGTATGGGCAGAAGATAATCCACCTGGCCTAGTGAAGAATATAGCCCCTGTCATTGTCACCCTCAAGCCAGGAGCGGAGCAGGTGCATGTGAAGCAGTATCCTCTTCCCGACCAGCCATTGAAGGTATCCACTGCCATTTAATGAAACTGCTGAAGTATGAACTTCTCAAGGAGTGCCAGTCACCTTGGAACACCCCCCTTCTCCCAGTCAAGAAACCTGGGACAGGGGATTACCACCCAGTACAAGATTTAAGGTGGGTAAATGATGCAGTTGAAACTATACACCCCGTGGTGCCAAATCCTTATACTCTCTTGGGACTGATCCCCGCTGAGGCTACTCATTTCACCATCCTGGACCTGAAAGATGCCTTTTTCTGCATACGCTTAGCCCCCACCAGTCAGCTTTTGTTCGCTTTTGAATGGCAAGACCTCACAACAGGAAGGCGGGGCCAACTTACCTGGACCAGATTACCCCAAGGATTCAAGAATTCACCTACTCTCTTCAGTGCTGCCCTGAATCAAGATCTTTAAAGATACTCAGTGAACCCAGGGCAAAGGGTTCTCCTTCAGCATGTAGATGACTTGCTCATAGCCACCAACTCAGAAAGTGAATGTCTACAAGCTACTAGTGAACTCCTGTACCTCCTAAAGGAGGCTGGATACAAAGTCTCAAGAGCCAAAGCACAACTATGCCAAACTGAAGTCAAATATCTAGGATTCCAGTTCTCTAGTGGAATTCAACGCTTGGGACCTGAACGCAAAGAAGCTGTATGCAGTATCCCTACTCCAACCACTAGGAGGCAAGTAAGAGCCTTCCTGGGGGCTGCGGGATACTGTCGCTTATGGATTCCCAATTTTGCGCTGTTAGCAAAACCATTGTATCAAGTTACCAAAGGAATGGAAAAGTCTCCACTAGAGTGGGGACCTGAACAGGATGCAGCATTCCAGTCTCTGAAAAGTGCTCTGATGTCATCACCAGCTCTAGGTCTCCAGAAACCTTTCCATCTCTACATCCATGAGTCACAAGGAAATGCGTTGAGGGTATTGACTCAATCTCTTGGATCTTGGCAACGGCCAGTAGCCTACTTGTCGAAGCAGTTGGATGTGGTAGCAAGAGGTCGGCCCCCTTGTTTGAGAGCTGTTGCAGCAACAGCCCTCCTGGTGGGCGAAGCAGATAAGCTCACTCTGCGACAGAATCTCCAAGTTACTGTGCCACACTCTGTCCTGACTCTCATGGAACACAAAGGAAACTTCTGGCTAACAAATTCACGAATGTTGAAATATCAGAGCATGCTGTGTGAAAACCCCCAGATACAGTTAAAGGTCAGTCAAGCCCTGAATCCTGCTACGTTGTTCCCAATTGGTCCTGGGCCCCCTGATCATGACTGTTTAGAAACCATGGACGCTGTATTTTCAAGTCGTCCCGATTTGAATGATGTCCCTCTAGAGGACCCTGAACGGACTTTCTTTGTAGATGGAAGCAGTCTTGTCATCAATGGACATCGTTGTGCTGGATATGCAGTGGTGACCCTTGTTCTGGTAGTTGAGTCCTCAGCCCTGGCCCCAGGAACTTCAGCACAGAAAGCCCTCACTGATAGCCCTCACTAGAGCATTGACATTAGGAGAAGGACTCCGCTTAAATGTGTACACAGATTCCAAGTATGCCTTCACAACTTTGCACGCACATGGCGCCTTGTATAAAGAACGAGGGTTGATCACCTCAGGGGGCAAGTCCATTAGGTATGGGCCCGAGATACTGATGTTATTAGATGCTGTGTGGGCCCCCAACCAAGTGGCAGTCATGCACTGTCGAGGTCATCAGGCAGGAGCAGGAGAAGTTACCCGAGGGAACAGGTTTGCTGATGCCACAGCCCGAAGAGCAGCCACAACTGGACGAGTTGTGACCCAAGATACCCCGATGCAGGCAGCCCTATTCCCTGTGCCCCTTAGTTCCTGGGCACCCCGATATACTGCAAGAGAGTTAGACTATTTCTGTGAAAAGGAGGGAGGGGTCCTGACAGAAAAAGGTTGGATAGTGCTGCCCCCTCCAGAAGATAGTTCACCTCCTGGTCCCACAGTCATCCCTGAAGCATTAGGGCCAGCCTTTGTTCATGCTTTTCATCAGGCCACACATTATGGGAAAACAGCCATGGAAAAAGCCCTAAGGCCCCATTTCTGTATTTCACTACTAGGACCCCTGCCGCCTCAGTGGCACAGCGATGTTTGACATGTGCCAAGAATAATGCCAAGCAAGGTCCCATTCCACCCCCAAGAGTTCAGTCAGTAGGGGTGGCCCCAATGAGTGATATTTAGGTGGATTTTGATGAAATGCCCTGTGCAAATGGATATCACTACTTGTTAGTTCTAGTTTGCACATTTTCTGGGTGGGTAGAAGCCTATCCCACCCGAACCAAGAAAGCCCGAGAAGTCACTAGAGTGTTGCTCCATGAGATTATTCCTCGATTTGGAATACCATTGACTATAGGATCAGATAATGGACCCTCATTTGTATCCCAAGTGACTCAACAGTTAGCTCGAGCTCTGCTGATACAATGGAAGTTGCACACTGCTTACAGACCCCAGAGTTCAGGGAAGGTAGAACGTCTGAATAGAACCCTGAAATCTCAGTTGTCCAAGCTTTGTCAAGAAACACACCTAAAGTGGTTTCAGGTTCTCCCTATAGCCCTTCTTAGGATACGTTCTGCTCCCACCAAGTCTCTAGGAGTTGCCCCTTTTGAGATTTTGTATGGGCGACCTCCACCCATTGTGCAGGGGATAAAGGGAGATATGAGACAAATAGGATCTGAAATAACTAGACAAGAACTATTGGCTTTAGGTTCTGTTTTGCAGAGTTTCCATGCCTGGGTGCAAGATCGATTGCCCATCAACTTAACAAAGCCTCTGCATCCCTTCAAGCCAGGAGCGTCCGTGTGGATTAAAGAGTGGAGAAAGACCCCGCTGGCGCCGCATTGGAAGGGACCTTATGTTGTCATCCTGTCAACCCCCACTGCAGTGAAAGTTGCGGAATTTGAACCCTGGATCCACCACAGTCGAGTGAAGCCGGCAGCCGCTCCTGACCCTGGTCAATGGACTTCAGTGAATGACCCTGAGACTCCATTGCGACTTACATTGCGGAGACAACCAGCGTTGTAAGAATCTTTAGAATCTACAGTTCTATTTCTGTCACGCAAGGGTGACCATCGAAGCAGGAGAGAAGAAGAAGATGACTCTACAAGTTCATCGTACCCAACATTCCAGTTGACCTCCAAAGACTGTAATCACAATGTTCTTCCACTATTGCCTTGTGGGAGTGGTGGTCCTGGGATTCCTGGAAAAGACTTTTGCCTTACCCCCTTGTGCAGCTTGCATAACTGCCACCCGAACGGGACAGAAGGTCACTCAGACTTTACTTTACCATTCCTACTGGTATAGTCAGCCGGTGTATCTTGTCACACCCTCATCGGGCCCCTCCGGTGGAGACTGGTATTATGGCTTAATACCTTTTCTTGGCTTTCTATATGCTATAGATAGCCCTGCCTGGCCCTCTGTGGGTGGTAGTTGTACCGTCTTCTTGTAATCACTCAAACACACAGTTCACACTTTAAATCAAGGGCTTTATTCCCCGTCCAATGAGGTATTCTTTTTCTTGAAGAACAAAATAATCAAAAGCCACTCTGGCAAATAACAGAAGCAAACATTGAACAAAAAGTGCTTTCCTCAGCTTTAACTTTTTAACAAAAGAAAAACAGTTCTCTTCATGAGCACTTAATCCTTTTCTTTTGCTGATATAAATCAATCAGGATTCACTTTAAACCAAGCAACTTCTGCCAGTTACTGTGTTGCTGTTTAAACCCTCCTTGTACATGTATTTTCTTATCTCAATGAAAACTCTTCTTCTTCAGTTGTCACTAACGAGCATTCCATGGGTTCAGTGTTATCTGGTACATTAGAAATATCATATGGCATTAAAGGATAACCATTTGTACCTACGTTTTCTGTAGCAGCTGTCCTGCCGAGCTCACTCTGGTTAATCACGTCAGCTACGTGACTGCTTCCTGGCTTTAGGCTAAAACACTGCTGGGTATTACCGTATACTCTGGATAATGGCTTGTAAGAGCACTCCTCCTGTGTAAAGCTATGAGGTAACTGCCCATAAACACTGGTATTAGAGTCAAACAGCTTGTGTCCTGCCTTGAATGGGTTAAAGGCTAATTCCTCTGATACAGCTGTGGGAGTTTTCAGTGCTGACAACGGCACTCGAGAGAAGTCTGAGCATTTAAAGTTGCTAGCAGAATTATAAGGTAAGAGACCTTCCTTTCTCTTGTAACTGCCTGTACAAGGAAAGAAGTTGTTTCCTTTTCCCTTTATCTCTGCTCTAGGCTGGCTTCTTCTATTAATCCTGGACTTAGCCCATTCGGGTGTAAAACAATCCTGTTCCACTTTGAATGCCTTGCTTCCTGCAACAGGATTCCTCCCTCTTCTCTTCTGGCTTTCACACACACACTCTGTGTTCAACAGCTGATCTCCACACGTACTCACATAGTCCTGAGACTCATTCAAGCTGTCCTCTGGTATATGTTGCTGACACTCTCTCTCATTTCCTTCCTTCCACCAACTTTGGTCCTGGAGATGAGATTGGCTTATAGTGTTTCTTTCTCTTTCCCTCCGTTCCCACGACTGAGGTTGTTGCTTCCACCTCTGTCCGTGCTCACTCTCCCTCACTGCTTGTGAGTGTGCCTTATGTATCTGTCCCCGGGTTCCACCCCTTCTCAGCTGATCCCTATCAGGTAAATCAACCTCCATTCTCATGCTGGCTGGGTGTGTCTTTTTACCCTTTTTCCACGTGTGCGGTGGTCGCTCATAGCAACTATTTGACATGTTTTTGTTTACCTCATCAGGTTCTGCCTGATTTTCTCCGCTAATCTCCATTTCTTCTGGGTCCCCTGGGTTTACCTTGTGACACATTCCCCCCCTTAAAACATTACTTGCTGCCGCCATTTCAGGTGGACAGCATGTAATTCGTGAGAGCGCGTCCGCGTTACCATGCAGTTTTCCCGCTCGATGTTGAACCTTGAAATGAAAAGCCTGCAGAGCCAAATGCCACCGGGTTAGTCTGGCATTGTTATTTTTCATCTGATGTAGCCATTTTAATGGGGCATGATCAGTTATTAATATGAATTGCCTCCCAGTGAGATAAAAACGAAAAGCTTCAATAGCCCACTTAATAGCCAGGCATTCTCTCTCTATTGTAGCATAGTTCCTTTCCGCGGGAGAGAGCTTCCTACTGAGATAGGCCACAGGATGCTCGCTGCCCTCGAATATCTGGGACATCACCGCCCCTAACCCCGTGTCTGACGCGTCAGTTTGTAATATAAAGGGCAGGTTAAAATCAATGCCTCGTAAGATCGGGGCGTTACACAATTTCTCTTTAAGGGTCCTAAATGCTATCTCTGCCTCGGGAGTCCACCTAACCTTATTTGGCGCATTTTTCTTTAACATCTCTGTAAAGAGAAGGCTTTCTTCCGCAAAGTGAGGTATGAAGCGGCGATAATAACCTAATAATCCTAGGAAACTCCTCACTTGTTTTTTGGTACTGGGCCTAGGGAATTCCTGCACGCTTTTTATTTTACTGGCCAATGGCTTTACCACGCCTCGTCCGATCATGTGGCCTAGATATTTAGCCTCCTCCGTGGCGAACATACATTTGTCCGGATTAAGTGTGAGGCCTGCCCTTCTGAAAGCTCTGAGAACCGCCTCAACCCTAGTAAGATGTTGTGGCCATGTTGTGCTATAGATTACTACGTCGTCCATGTACGCAAGAGCGTATTCATGGTGTGGACGTAGAACCTGGTCTACCAGCCGTTGGCACGTGGCCGCAGCTCCATGTAACCCAAACGGCATTCGCCGAAATTGGTACAGTCCAATAGGCGTAGAAAATGCCGTTTTGGGTTTCGAATCCCTGGTCAATGGGATTTGCCAGTACCCTTTACTCATGTCTAATGTGGTTAAGTATTTCGCCTGCCCCAAACGATCTAGTAGGTCGTCTATCCGGGGCATGGGATACGCATCCAACTGCGAGATGTCATTGAGCTGTCGGAAGTCTATACAGAACCTTAAAGTTCCATTGGGTTTGGGTACCAGTACTATCGGACTGGACCATGGGCTCCTGGACTCCTCTATTATGCCTGTAGCGAGCATTTCCTTTACTTGGGCAATTACTTCTTGGGTTCTAGACTCGGCCATTCTATATGGTCGTTGTCTTATAACCCGTCCAGGAGTCGTGATGATTTCGTGGGCTACAAGATGTGTTTCTCCGGGTAGGGTAGTTAATACGTCAGAGAATTTTACGAGTAACCGCATTAACTCCTGTTGTTGTTGAGGGGTTAAGTCCGTGCCCATCTTAGGAGAGGGTCTTTTAGCCCAATCCGCTATTTGGGGTCCTAAATCTTCTTCCAGCCTTTCCTCCCCTAAGGCCGTTAAGCTCTTTACCTCCCGCATCCCCGTGGAGCCAAATCCATTCTTCCCTCTTTCTGTGGATGATAAGGAGGGTACTTCCTCAACAATTGGGAACCCTACGCGCTCACAAATTAGCTGTGCCACTCGATCACCTGTATGTATTTTGAAATCTTTGTCCCCAAAATTAAATAGGAGGACCTTTACCGGGCCTCGATAATCCGGGTCAATAACTCCCGCACCCACATCTATCGAGTACCGTACCGCTAGACCCGATCTCAGAGCTATGCGGCCGTAACACCCTTCCGGCACTTTAACCTGAATGCCAGTGTCTATTAATGCCTTCCCACCTTTAACCACTACCGCGTTCTCTGCACTAAAGAGATCGTATCCCGCAGCTACTGCGGATGCTCTCTTTGGGCCCTTAGCATGTTTCAGTAATTTTACAAAATTGTAGAGTAAACTTTGGCTTTACTGGCGTAGGCGATTCCCGGGCCTGTGACTCCCTTTTAGTGGTTTTCCAAAAAGTGGGCTGGGAATACTAGCTATTATAGCTTCTGCCTGTACTTCCTTAGCTGCTGAGGGACATGGTGTGGCTGCAGGGACCAATATTTCTTGTAAATCCTTCTCCATTTCTCGGCAGAAGGGAAGCCAGTCCCGCCCAAGGACAACCGCATATGGTAAGTTGGGTACCACTGCTATCAGCATTTGGTGGATGGCCCCTAAACCCTGTATGCCTACCTCATACAATGGATAGTGGGACGCTTCTCCATGAACGCATCGTATGCGCACTTGACCCTCTACTTGATTCGAGGGGAATGACCGATGCTTCTCTATGATACCCCAAAAATCTTGCGAGATCATACTTTGATCCGCCCCTGAATCAAGTAGAGCTAAGACCAGTACTCTCCCTCCACCCGAACCATTTGAACAAATCCCTCAGGTATTGGTTCCTCCTTTTCTATTACAAGGGCCGTCTTAACCTTACATTCTCCTCGAATGTGTCCAGGTTTTCCACATTTGTAACATTTCTTAATGTTTGTGGAGGAAACCTCTTTGGCCATATTACCACTAGGTGCCTTAATTCTTTCATACCTCTTCCATTCATCTGATTCATCCATACCTGCTACTTTTAAAAGGTTTACCCTGGATGTATCAGTTCTCTTAGCTTCCCTGAATACTTCAGCCATCCTAGTTGCTTCCTCCATATTGGAGCAATTCTGTAACGTAAGAAACGTTTTCATCTCTGGGGTTACTGCCAACAAGAACTGTTCTAGAATAATTTCGTCTAGAATTGATTCTACTGGTTTTCCCTCTGGATCTAACCATTTATAGGCAAGATTCCTAAGCCTTTGATACAATGCTTTCGGGGTTTCAGTTATATGCATGTGTGCCTCTCTAAACAATCGCCTATAATGCCTAGGTGAAAGGCCTAGTCTGTCTTTTACAGCCCTTTTAATTTCTACATAATTATTAGCCAGGCTGGCCGGCATAGCTTTAAATGCAGACAAAGCTTCACCGCTTAGGGTCATTGCAAACCGCATTGCCCATTGCTCAGATGGCCATTGGAGATTACTAGCAATCCTCTCAAAAGCTTCTATAAAATCATCCGGATTGTCCTCCGGTTTTAACTGTCCCAAAGACAAAGCAAAGTTAGTGTTCATCTCTACTTGCGGTATTGATGTAGTACGTGCTACTTCTTCACCAGTTTTTTTCAGCAGAGCGTCCACAGCTTCTAATAGCGGCCTTTGCTGCTCCCTCGCAGAAGCTATGTATTGCTCTTGTAAATGCTGCACCATTCGGGCTTGCTTGTCCCACTGTTCAGCTATCCACGACATCACGTCCTGTGGTTCCATCTTCTCCAGACGCTGTTCCTGTAAGAAAAAGAAAAGAGAAAGGCCCACCAAGTGCGGTATCTTTTATACAGGACTTTACTCTAGACTAGAGCGCCCCCTCTTTCCTCACAGGATATCCTATCCCAGTCTACACAGGCTACTATTACCTTAGTCTCCTGGCAGACTCAAGCATGTGAGAAAAGGGTCTTTTCCAGTCCTCTGGCCGACCTGCCAGCGAATATTCCACTGCACTTGTCTTGTGATGCCAATATTCTCCTTTTCCTTTGGGCAATGTCTTTTTGTTTTTTCTGTTCCAAAAATATTTTGCCTCCCCAAAAAAAAA
The DNA here is from genome assembly GCA_033557465.1 of Ichthyophis bannanicus. NCBI lineage: Eukaryota > Metazoa > Chordata > Amphibia > Gymnophiona > Ichthyophiidae > Ichthyophis > Ichthyophis bannanicus. Next base: position 10,443,428 of record CM066040.1, on the reverse strand, counting down.
ATATCCTCACTCCTACGCCATTTTTATGTCACACCCTCATCGGGCCCCTCCGGTGGAGACTGGTATTATGGCTTAATACCTTTTCTTGGCTTTCTATATGCTATAGATAGCCCTGCCTGGCCCTCTGTGGGTGGTAGTTGTACCGTCTTCTTGTAATCACTCAAACACACAGTTCACACTTTAAATCAAGGGCTTTATTCCCCGTCCAATGAGGTATTCCTTTTCTTGAAGAACAAAATAATCAAAAGCCACTCTGGCAAATAACAGAAGCAAACATTGAACAAAAAGTGCTTTCCTCAGCTTTAACTTTTTAACAAAAGAAAAACAGTTCTCTTCATGAGCACTTAATCCTTTTCTTTTGCTGATATAAATCAATCAGGATTCACTTTAAACCAAGCAACTTCTGCCAGTTACTGTGTTGCTGTTTAAACCCTCCTTGTACATGTATTTTCTTATCTCAGTGAAAACTCTTCCTCTTCAGTTGTCACTAACGAGCATTCCATGGGTTCAGTGTTATCTGGTACATTAGAAATATCATATGGCATTAAAGGATAACCATTTGTACCTACGTTTTCTGTAGCAGCTGTCCTGCCGAGCTCACTCTGGTTAATCACGTCAGCTACGTGACTGCTTCCTGGCTTTAGGCTAAAACACTGCTGGGTATTACCGTATACTCTGGATAATGGCTTGTAAGAGCACTCCTCCTGTGTAAAGCTATGAGGTAACTGCCCATAAACACTGGTATTAGAGTCAAACAGCTTGTGTCCTGCCTTGAATGGGTTAAAGGCTAATTCCTCTGATACAGCTGTGGGAGTTTTTCAGTGCTGACAACGGCACTCGAGAGAAGTCTGAGCATTTAAAGTTGCTAGCAGAATTATAAGGTAAGAGACCTTCCTTTCTCTTGTAACTGCCTGTACAAGGAAAGAAGTTGTTTCCTTTTCCCTTTATCTCTGCTCTAGGCTGGCTTCTTCTATTAATCCTGGACTTAGCCCATTCGGGTGTAAAACAGTCCTGTTCCACTTTGAATGCCTTGCTTCCTGCAACAGGATTCCTCCCTCTTCTCTTCTGGCTTTCACACACACACTCTGTGTTCAACAGCTGATCTCCACACGTACTCACATAGTCCTGAGACTCATTCAAGCTGTCCTCTGGTATATGTTGCTGACACTCTCTCTCATTTCCTTCCTTCCACCAACTTTGGTCCTGGAGATGAGATTGGCTTATAGTGTTTCTTTCTCTTTCCCTCCGTTCCCACGACTGAGGTTGTTGCTTCCACCTCTGTCCGTGCTCACTCTCCCTCACTGCTTGTGAGTGTGCCTTATGTATCTGTCCCCGGGTTCCACCCCTTCTCAGCTGATCCCTATCAGGTAAATCAACCTCCATTCTCATGCTGGCTGGGTGTGTCTTTTTACCCTTTTTCCACGTGTGCGGTGGTCGCTCATAGCAACTATTTGACATGTTTTTGTTTACCTCATCAGGTTCTGCCTGATTTTCTCCGCTAATCTCCATTTCTTCTGGGTCCCCTGGGTTTACCTTGTGACAATCTATAATATCACAGAATTAAATATCTGTACGAAAGGGAAAAGTAAGACTTGTTATAACCCCCGGCAGAACCCCTCATATTATGTGCTTGAGATACGCTGGAATGATGAGGATGGAGCCCTCATAAATGCCACGAGCCCACTCACAGACCCCACAAAATATGTTTACTTGAATTTTGACGCCTGCGATGTAATAAACAGAAATGCTTACCACAAGTGTGGGTCATGGGAACAAGACTACTATCATGATGATAAATATATGTGTCCGGAAGGAGCCTACGGATGGGGATGGTGTACTGGAAAGAACTCCCCAACCACCGTCTACAGCACAGCATCTAAAGATGCCTACTTCTGTCCAAAATGGGACTGCTTATATTTTGCTACCTGGACTAATGCACCTGTGGGGCGAGATGGAGATAGTTGCAAAGGCAGCCCGACAAGGATCAGATTACCTGAGCCCAAGAAATGCAAGAAGGGTGCCTGCAATCCCCTACAACTCCTCATACTCGACCCCAGCCAGTGGAAGCAAGGATACAGATTTGGATTGTGTATAGCAGGAGGAGGCATAGATCCTGGAACCATCATACACATATGGTTGAATACTAAGGCTCATATATCCGCACCCTATCGCATACATCACTCTTTTTATGAGGCCATGAAAGCAGAGTTTGAGGTTCCTCATGCCTCCCAGAACTTGTTCCTTGAGCTTGCAGGAGCAGTACCATCTAGTCTCCACATTTCAGACTGTCTCTTCTGTGGAGGAACTACGATGGGAGACCAGTGGCCCTGGGAAGCTCAAGAAGTGAACTATTCTATTCCTTATAACCAGACTGACTTACATAACACTACTAGTGAGTGGGTACTGGCCCACCCCATTGTTGGTAACTTGTGTTTTGCTCGCTCTGGACCACAGTTTAACATAGAGGTTGGACAGCTGGTCTGTCTCAATCAGAGGTTCTACAACAATACCACTAAGAAGACGTCTTGGTGGTCCGGAGTCAATGCCTCAGAGCCCTCCAACCCTTCAGTCCGTTTCCCTAATCTTGCCAGCATCTGGACTAATTTAGCATCTTATAATGCCTGGCAAGCACCACCTGGACTGTACTGGATTTGCGGAACCTGAGCATATTTATTTATTTATTTATCCATTCTTATATACCACGCTATTCAGAGTCAGTGCGGTTTACATAAAACAATAATATTTGCATTACATCAGAACAATGATATCAATGCTTACATTGTAACAGGAAAATAAACTTGGGTTCAATGGGGAAGAGGAACTAATAAGCTAATAACAGAGTTAAATAACAGAGTTAAATTATGAACTATTTACAGATTTAAAGGTTAGAATTAATAGTGAATCATGTATAGGACTGTAGAGACAGTGAGATGTACCTGGTGTGGTGGTCAGGTATATTCTTAGTTATGAGGTAGGTTGTGGGAGTAAAGAAATGGATGAAGGAATGTTAGTGTGGAGGGGGGTTAATAAGGTGAGAAAAATGGAGGAGGAATAGATGATGCTTTAAAGCTTTTCTGAATTAGGGAAGGTCCCTAATTGCTCGGAGGTGTGGGGGGTGGCTGTTTCAGATTCTTGGGGCGTAGAATGCAAAGGCTCTGTTCCTGGTTAGTTGATTACATTTTATGGATTCGCGGGGGATAGTAAGAGTGTTGGCGGTTGCTGATCTTCTCAGCTTGCTGTTTAGATTGATTTAAAGAGTGCTGAGATAGATGAAGGAGACAGTCGGTTAATGGCCTTGAAGGTTATGAGTAGAGCTTTGTAAATGAGTCTGCTGTGTAGCCAGTGAAGTATGGGCATGATGTGATCACTCCTGGCTATGCCGCTGAGAATGCGTGCTGCTGCATTCATGGCCATTTGGAGGGGGTTAAGGGTGCTCTTAGGGAGACCGTGAAGGATTATATTTGCATAATCAAAATGAGGGATTACTAGTGCTTGGAAGATAGTTCTGAAGTCCTGTGGTGCTAGTAGAAGTTTAAGGTGCCTTAATGTTAAAATTTTGTTGTAGACGGATTTGGTCGTGTTCTTTATATGCTCTTTAAAGTTAAATTGGTTGTCTAGTGTGACTCCCAAATACTGTATGGCTGATTTGCATGGGAGTTCTGCATCTCGTACCTTCAAGATAGCGGGGGGGGGGGGTGAAGTTCTTGTTCCTGGAGATAAATAAGACCTCCGTCTTCTTGAAGTTTATCCTCAAATTCTGGGATAGGAGCCAGTCGGTAATTGCGTTAAAGCAGTCGACTAGTTTGGAGATGTCAGGATGCATAATTTTTACCGGGGTGAAAAGTAGGACATCGTCTGCGTAGATTAGGCTGAGGATGTCAAATGAGCGGATAATGTTGCAAATCGGCTGCTAGGCTTCCTCACCATTGGGGAGGAGCATGTGCATTGAGAACCATACGACCTTCCTTTTTCCTCTTGCCTACATCCCATGGAGAACATCTGGGTTATCCGGTGTACAGAAGTCGACCGAAGCGAGAAGCCTTGAAGATATGCCAATGGGACAAATGGGGGGAGGAGGAGTGGCCACCTGAGAGAATCATTTCATACTATGGACCTGCCAATGAAACTAGTAAAGCAAAGCACTAACCCTTTTGGCTAAGCAAAGTACACAAATGCGCACAGCTATTTATCAGATTCATCTAGCGCTAGATTATTTGTTAGCAGCTGAAGGTGGGGTATGTGGAAAATTGAATTTAAGCAATTGTTGTTTGCAGATTGATAATAATGGACATGTTGTTGAAGATATAGCTATTCAAATGAGAAAACAAACATTTGTGCCTGTTCAGACCTAGCATAGTTTAAAGCTGGATGGGTGGTTTGGTTCAGCATTTTCATGGTTAGGTGGTCTAAAGACCCTTGTGTTTGTTGTATTATTCATATTAGCTATGTGCTTATTGCTCCCATGTCTCCTACCCCTTTGCTTACGCATGGTAACCTCAGTAATTGATAGTACTGTAGAGCGGCAGGCAGCTACAAAGATATTAGCTAAGTGGCAATTTTTCCCTATACCCCAAAGTGATGCTGTTACACCAGTATAATGTGTGATTTAATTCTCACCCTTTCTCACTTACAGGTGAGAATAATCAAAGGAGGGAATGTGGCAGGCTATGGCCTACAATAGTCTGCAAATATGAAAGGCCTGTAAGTTAGGCCCTGATTCCAACCCCCATCATAGCTAGAAAAGAACCAAAAATCTGTGAAAAATGAGAAAGCTGTTTTAAACTGCTTAACAAGAAGTTTTACATGAATTCATAAGTCTTTCATTATTCTCTTGTGTGCAAAAGATAGAAATGTTTCAATACATGCATTCCTGGAGCTAGAGACGACCTTGCAGTAGAGAAGTATCAAAACCTAGAAACTGCACCATTGTTAGAACAGTCCTAAGGGAGGGAGCTGGGTGCTAGGCCCAGGAGGGGTCTCTGATTGGACAGGTGCAGGGGGCGTTGGAACCAATAGAAAGTTTGCATGTATCAAACTGAAGAAAAGGTATAAATGAATGTTTCTGTAAAAAAACTTTGCTCAGTCCTTTTTAAAGCTTTGACTAACTGGGCCTTGTGCACAATAAACTGGCTTGGACCCTGTAAATTGACTCCTGGATTTATTCATTGATTACACTTCGCTGCAGCAGAATCAGTAGCTCTCAAACTGCAGGCAGAGAAAAAAAGCACGCAACTACTGAGGACAGGACACACCCAAGCTCTGCTAATCCAAGGGCAGGCTTGGAAACTAATGAGAGACACTTGGGGGAAGGGCAGTGCACGGTAGTTCAGAGACACTCTTATAAGCCCAGGGAAACAGAAGGAAGGGAGATTCACTTGGAGAGGACGGAGAGAGAGAACAGCCAGAGAGAGGGCAACAGGAACAGGAGTACCAGGACGAGGCAGCACATGCAGCAGCACGCTGGAAAGAAAGATACAGGGAGCCAGCACTCGAGAGAGCTGACCAAGGAAAACACTAGAGAATTCAGTGGTGAGAGAAGCACCAAAGAAAGGCCCAGAGAGTTCACTGTGGAGGAAAACAGTGGAGACTTCCGGGGGATTCTCAGAGGTGAAAGCCCTAGTCAGAAGGAAAGCCAGGATTGCAGGGAAAGTGCAATTGGTTTTAAAATTAGGAGAGCTGTGCCAGAGAGAAGTGCTGATAAGGGTCAGGCTGCAGTGCCAACCGTTCCTGAACCAGCTAAAGAGCTGCAACTTCCAAAAAGGTGCGTGAATAAAAGGGTAGCCAAAAGTGCCATAAGCCAGTTTGAGGCTTTGTGTCATTTGATGCAAGAAAAGAATCCCCACGTTCCTGGTGGAAACCCTGTGCATAAGGAAAAGCCTCAGTGGAGAAAAGTTCTGGAACTTTTAGAGAATATTAAGCCTGAAGTTTTGCATGTTGGCTTAGAGCCGGATTTACCAGACACGGGTCCTGAGGAAATGCAGATAGACTATTATGAATCTGATGAGGGGTCTGAAGATTCAGTAATGGATTGTTCTCTGTGCCACAAGGCTGAATAAAAAGTTCTTGGATAAAAGAAGGGAAAAGCCTATAACCTGAATGTCCTAGAAGGCAGTGTGAAAACAGGGAGAAATGTGTTTAGCCAGGAATGCTAAAGAACCCTGTTGCTGAAGAAAGGATATTTCTTGTGGGTTTGAAGAGAAGAGAAACCTTTGCTTAATTGCTGAATGATTTGAAAAACAGCAACACGTGTTAAGAAGCTACCAAAAGCAGTTTCATTGTTTGGTATGGATTATTGTTTGGAGAAAGAATCCTGTTTGTTTTGCGTTGAGCCTTAATGCTCTTTAGAAAAAGAAATAAATTCCTGTGTTTGCCTTGTAAACCCTCGGTCTCCATACTACTTGTTTTTTTCTAAACAACACAACTACAAATCCCAGCAGCCTCGGCGCTGGATGAGGAAGAAAACTCTTTAATTAAAGGACTAACAAGTGCAGCCCTAGGCTTATAGGCTGTTGCCTGGGCCAGGGGCCCCACACTACCCATTCCTCTACTTTTTATTTTCTTGCCCCTGCCCTGTGAAACTTGCACCCCCCCCCCCCTGATATCCGGTTAGTACTGTCATTTCCATCCTTCAAATCACTGTTTAAAACCCATCTGTTTAATATAGCTTATGATTTGTTTGTTTAATATAGTTTATGATTTGTTTATTATTTAATTTATTGTATTATTGTTTCCTCTGTTTTCTCCCTGTTTCTTGCATAAATGATGTAATTCTTTCCTGTTTTAATGGAGTTCTTTTCTTAACTCTCGTTTTTATTGTAATTTTAGACTTTGTTGTTCACCGCTCTTCTGAGATTCCTTGAATGGCAGTTTATCAAGTACAATAAACCATAACCATATGTAGATACATATGTAAACAGATGCACACCATGGCATAGAAGGCATCCATTGTCAAGGGGCTTTCCAATGATGCACTCTAGAACCACTCTAAAACCTTGAGTGCTGTGGGGTGCTAGCCATTGGTCCATACAATGTTGGAGTACAAAAGATATATCACTTGACATGTTACCAGCTAACATCCACTGGAGGCTGTGCTCAGCTCACAAGACATCCTGAGCTTCACCCCAACCTTTGTAGACATATTAGAGTTTATTTAAATTGAGAATTTTATCTGGTCAGCCTGTGTCCACACATATGAAGCCAGTCCTGTCTTGCCTGCATGTGATGCATCACGAGAGGGTACATCATCTGGCCTGCTAGATAGACAGGCAAGTCTACAGACAGTGTTTTCCCAATGAGATTAAGTCCTATTTGGCAGCACTTCCATATAAAAGGCTGGGTATTCTTCACACCACAGGAATGATATTTAGGCAGAGGTGAAAGCACAGTTACTTACCTGTAACAGGTGATCTCCGGAACAGCAGGAATTAGTCTTCACATGTGGGTACGTCGGCGCCGACGGAGCCCGCACGGGAATGCTCCCCAGCATCCAATCAGAAGGCCTTTGGGAGCATCCCTCGCGCCTGCGCGGTGGCTTCCCGCCCTTCCTACTGCCTCTCCCCAGATTTCATTTTTCCACGGAGCCGGCAGGACGTACCTCCTGCCACCGCAGAAACCTTTTCTTTAATTTTCTCTTTTTCCCTTGTTTCTTGTGGTCGCGGCTTTTCCCGCCGACTCTGGCACCACGGTGCCTTATTTTCTTAAAATTCTTTCTTAAATTTCTTTGAGGGAAATATTTTCCTCGAGTCTCTTCTGAGGCCCACCGGGCTTTCCAGCATGGAGCCTTCTTCCCCTAAGAAGTGCCCTCACTGCGGAGACCTTTCCTTCTTAGCCTCCAATGCCTGGTGTCTCTCCTGTTGGGGCCCTGATCCTTTTTCCCCCGGTTCTCCGGGCTTCAGCATCAGGAGAAGACCTTCCCTTTTTCGAGTGTCCCTCGATGACGTCTTCCTGCCTAAGGTGCGGTCATCAGTTTTCTCTCCTCTCCAGGATCAGGTAACCCCACAACAGTCTGTGAAGACTAGCCAAGCCTTGAGGGGCGAGTCTCATGCGCGGCATGGCGATGGCTCTGGCATTCCCCTCAAGTCCCCCTTGGCACATAAACCCCGGCGGGAGTCTTCGGGCTCCAAAGCCTCCATGGGGTTTCGGGACGTTCCTGGGGTTCACTCCTCACAGAACATTCCCGAGCCATGCTCAAGGGTGGTACCCGCTTCGAGCGGTGCCGATTCCTCGGCATCGGCGCCGGTGTCGAGTGTTCCAATCTTTGCCAGGGATCGTCAGCTGGTGTCCTCGGTGCCTTCGGGGCTGATCGATTCGACCCAGTCCGGCTTTCCTGCATCCCAGCCATGCGCGAGGGTGGTACCCGCCTCGGGCGGGGCCGATTCCTCGGCATTGGCGTCGGGGTTGAGCGTTCCCCTCTTCACCGGGGATCGTCGGCTGGTGTCCTCGGTACCTTTGGGGCCAATCGATTCGACCCGGTCTGGCGTGCCTACATCCCCGCCATGCGCGGAGGTGGTAACCGCTTCGAGCGGTCCCGGTTATTCGGCATCGGCGTCGGCGTCGAGTGTTCCACTCTTCGCCGGGGATCGTCTTCTGGTGTCATCGGCTCCTTCGGGGCCGATCGACTTGACCCAGACTGGCCTTCCTGCGTCCCAGGACTGCGTGGGGGTGGTACCGGCTTTGAGCGGCTCTGCCTCCCTGGCGTCGGCGTCGGTGTCGAGTTCCCCACTCTCCACCGGGGACCATCACCTAGCCCCGCTTTCGGAGCCAATCGATCTGTCCCGGACGGGCGGTCTGGCACCCCAACCTTGCGCGGGGCCGGGACCGACCCTGGACATTGCCGGCCTCCCGGCATCGACACGGGCATCGGGTGCTCCACGCGTCACCAGAGTTCGCCCGCGGGAGGCCTCGGGACTGTCGATCGATTTGACCCAACGAAGCGCCGCTGCCCCGACGTCGGCGTCGGCGCTGTGCATTTCACTCCCCGCTGGGGCTCGTCGGCGGGTTACCTGGGTACCCTCGAAGCCAGCTAGTGCGCCCCGTAAGGGTTTCCTGCCCGGTAGCACAGGCGTGGGTAGAACCCCGATGTCGGGCGGGGTCTATATCTCGAAGTCGACGCCGGTCTCGGGTGCTCCCCCCTTCGCTGAGTTTCGGCCTCGGCAGCCCTCGATGCCCGCGGCACCGACTGATGCGGCCCCGGTTTGCTTTCAGGGGTGGGCATCGCCGCCGCCACCGCCGCCGCTGAGGCCCCCTGGGAGGGCATCGCTGACCTCGCTCGGTTCGAAGCCCAGCCTCGAATCGACCCCCAGCCTCGGAGGCGTGGTCCCGACGCGTGTTGGAACCGACCCCGGTCTTTTCCGACGACACAGTGCAGAGCTTGCCTGCTCCCCGGTTCCCTCGGAGCAAATCCAGCCGCCTCCTCCGGCTGACTCGGGGGCAGCCCCGTCCCCGCGGCCGGGGTCGGGGCCAAGCCCTGCGGGCCTATCGGTGACATCGCTTCCTTCGATGCCCAACTTGGGACCCATCCCGGACTCTGACGATGCCGTGCCAACTGTCTCGAGTCGGGACCGTCAGTACCCTCCTCTCTTTCGAGGGATCCCTCCTGGGCACCAGCCCAGAAGGTCTCCTGGTGTTCAGGCGGCACCTTCAACCTCGGCCTCCCCAGAAATAGCTCCTCTGGGAGAGCCGTCTTTTCAGGATTTTCTCCTTGACATGCAGGACTTGCTTGCCATTTCTATCCCGGGTACTTCGCTAAGTCCAGGTCCTGCGGAACAGGCTGCCATAATGTTCCCTCTGCATCCTTCCTTACGGGATCTTCTGCTCGGGATTTGGCGCTCGCCTTCACAGGTTCCTGTGCCGCCTGCAGCCATGCATGCCTTGTATAGGGTCCCCCCCTCTCCGGGGTTTCGAACGCACCAGCTTCCCCATCATTCCATTGTGGTGGAATCAGCGCTGAGGAAGGTCGGAAGCAAGAAGAAGCATTCTTCTTGCCCTCCGAATCGTGCGTCTAAAGCGCTGGATAACTTTGGGAGGCAAACCTTCCAAACGTCCATGCTGGCTTCCAGAATTATTTCCTATATTTTCTATATGAGCCTGGCACTTCGGGAGATTACCGAGAGGCTATCTCTTTTGTCTCCTTTTGTGTCGGCCACTAGGGCCCCTGACTATTTCTTGCTTCTCTATCATTGCAGGAATATCTCTTGGTTCCTCTCTCGCGCTTCTCTAGACTCTTTTGAGTCTGTTGGCAGGTCCTCTGCGATTGCCATCGGGGCGCGTCATACAGCCTGGCTGCAGGCTTCCGACTTGTGCAGCTGGGCACAACATAACCTGAGTAATTCCCTGTGCACGGGGGAACACCTCTTCAATGGCGAGGCCTTACGTCAGGTTGCTCAGTGCTCCGCTGACCTTTCTGGCGCTGGCCATCCGAAGCCCTCTCCATCCCCTGGGGGTAGGAGATGTCCTTCCCGACCTTCCTTCCCGAGGAAGAGGAAGTTTCATTCGTCCGCCCTCCTGCCAGGTGTGCTCAAGCAAGGGGCGTCTCACTCTGGTCGGAAGTTCCAGGGCCCGCGCCAGGATACCCAGGCCAAACAGCTGTAGGCTCCTGCTTGCGGCAGTCTGCAAGTGACTTCTCTTCCCAGCAGTTTATTTTTTCCAGCTACACTGGGGTTCTTTTCAGTCTGGCAAGTGGTTCGGATGCTTGCCCAGGGGTTAAGGGATCCCCCACCTTCCTCGTTGGCAGAAGGGGATCACCTATATTCCGGGATAGTTTCTGGCTCCACATGGCCATTCTATCCTTCGTCTGACTTCCTTAGAGTACGTCATTCGAACCCCTCTATCTCTGGGTTCCCCTGCTTGAGGGGATCCCCCACAGAATCTTCTTTTCCTTCCAGTGCAGACCTTGCTGCTGCCCTTCAAGCGTGGGCTGAGCAATCCCTCAACAGGGCCGGACCGTCCCCGCCCTCTTGTCTGTTCTCCCCGTTCCTGCGGTAGAACTCCCTGGTTCTGTTCAGTTGCTGTGTGGGCAGGAGTCCCAGGCTCTCTTTCTAGATCCCCTGGGATGGGACGACAGGTCTGACTCCTGTCAGTCTCCTTATTCTTCTACTGCACTCCGAGTCCTGCAATTTTCAGAGTAGCGGAGGGCATTGGCCCGTGTCTCCGCAGGTTTTCCATATGATGGCAAAGACTTATATAGTCACTCCGTGGCTATATGGATAGTTATGCCCGCTCGTCTCTCTTATGCATGAAAGACAAGTTTTTTTGCTGCGTGATGGTCAGGGGGACACACCTGAGGCCTAAAGTACTCCTGATGTGCTCTTCCCAGACTGATTTTTCCTTCACGCAGCCCTACTGCCACTTTCGCTGAGCTGCCCCTGCTCCACGCTCCTGTGGATCAGGAGCAGGTCCGAATTGGCAGTATTATACTCACGCATGCATGTCCCCTGCACGCAAGTTTTAGTACCTGGGTGGGCGTTCCCAGGCCCACCTAGGTCTCGATATACAATTGTCGGTACTTACATTTTCCTCTTAAGGGGTCCGGCCGGTCCGCTTGCCTGTGTTCTTACGGCTCGGTGTCTGGGACCAGTTATGCTTATACTTGCTGCTGTGAAGTCAACAGCTTCAATTTTCGTTTACGCCTCCTTGCCTGGAGGTTTTCAACTTCAATGTCTTCCTATCCATTGTTGACTAGGGAAGACGGTGTACTTCTCGGTATCCCGGAGTACACTCCTGTTCTTCTCCGGGCTGGGTTCTTCCGGATCGGCCAGTCTTCTGCTTAGCCCTCAGGGTTAAGGACTCTGCTCCTCAGGAAGTTCTCTGCTTCTCATGTAACTTCCATTGAAGACCTGCCACTCTCTCCGGCGCCAGTTGACACCCGCGCCTCCAGCCCTCCCGGACTTGGGTCTTCTTCCTCACTGCGGTGAAGTTCCCTTGAAGACTTCGCTACTGCATCTACAGTTCCCGTCACAGCTCTACTTCCTACAATCCAGTAGGTAAGCTCTAGATTATGCTGGCTCATTAACTACTTAATGACACTTGACGTGCTTTTTAAAGACTCTCCCCCCCGTAGTCTTTAGGTTGCTGTCCCTCGGCAACTCTTCTCAACTCCTACCCTCCATCCCTCAGGGGATGCCGGAGATCCAGGTTGAGTGATGCCGCCCTGTCCAGGGCCGCACATTCTGGGATCTCCCCTAGCACCCTCAGCTAGGGAGTTCCCACATGTGAAGACTCATTCCTGCTTGTTCCTGGAGATAGCACAGTTACTTACCTGTAACAGGTGATCTCCGGAACAGCAGGAATTAGTCTTCACAACCCACCCACCTCCCCTGGGAGTTGTATCTCTCTATTTCCTTTCCTCTTCCTCTCCTTCTGTCTCAGCTATGAAACTCAACTGGGGAGAGGCAGTAGGAAGGGGTAGAAGCCACCGTGCAGGCGTGAGGGATGCTTCCAAAGGCCTTCTGATTGGATGCTGGGGAGCATTCCCGTGCGGGCTCCATTGGTGCTCACGTAAAAACAGAAAACAGCAAATAGCAGCAAAGCAAATAACCAGCAAAGGCAGAACAGACACTAAAACGCCGCAGACAGCTTGCTTAAAAAGGTGAGTGGTTACCAAGGAAGGTCGCGACCACGGGGCACAGTTGCGTCACTTCCGGGCATCGGGAGGGCTTTGGGACACACAAGGAGAAAGACTACAGAGTCCTGAAAAACAGAAAACAGCAAATAGCAGCAAAGCAAATAACCAGCAAAGGCAGAACAGACACTAAAACGCCGAAGACAGCTTGCTTAAATAGGTGAGTGGTTACCAAGGAAGGTCGCGACCAAGGGGCGCAGTTGCGTCACTTCCGGGCATCTGGAGGTCTCTGGGACACACAAGGAGAAAGACTACAGAGTCCAAGGAAGGTCGTGACCACGGGGCGCAGTTGCGTCACTTAAGCTTCATCTGTGCCCGCGGAGGGTGGTTGTTTTTTAAAATGGTTAAGTCACATTATGTACCTGTGAACAAACAGCATATTGACACCATCACATCTGAAATAAAGATGGATCAGAACAGATACGTCTCATTTCATTACGGGAAGGTGATCCTTAAGCTTCATCTGTGCCCGCGAGGGTGGTTGTTTTTTAAAATGATTGTGGTTAAAGACTATGGAGACCCCAAAGCATACAGGCATTATTATACAGCACAAGCTGGCTATGAACTTTCAGGATATCATGGAGTACCAGTCATGTACGGTGCTGGTGTCGGTGGGGTGTTTCGTAGTCTCTTTAGAAAAGCTATTCCGTTTTTGAGAAGGGGTTTTGAAATTATTAAACCACACGTGGAAGGCGCCGCAAAAAACATAGCCAAGGATGTCATGAGTCATGTCACAATGGCTGTTCTAAATAAAATTAACCATTCTACAGAACAGGCAGGATCAGGACTGGCTGTGATTAGAAGAGCTGTTAAAAGAAAGAGAACCACGTCTCGGGAGTTACTGCAAGGACCGCCCAAGCCTTTTAAAAGAAAGAAACCCGAAGGTGACAAGTCTCAGAATCTTAACCACCGGTTTAAGAAGAGAAGCACTCATTATAGGAAGCGAGATATATTCTAAAAAAGCACCATGGCTTTTGTACACCACGGCTCTGAAGAGTGTGTTAAATCAGAACTGGACCTGTTTCAACTAGCCCCGACCCAAACAAGTATCAAAAAAAGTATTTATGTGGAAATTCCACCAATATTGGCTTTGTCAGAAACAGCCCCTTCGGACTTCTATATCGCAGTTCATGGTGAAGACTACATTGATTTAAATAGTACTCTTTTGCACCTGACCTGTAAAATTGTGGATGAAGAAGGCTCAAACATCAATCCAGCAGCCAAAGTAGCGCTGGTGAACTACCCAATCGCATCTCTGTTTACCCAGCTGGATGTTACCCTGGGAGACCAACTCATTAGCCAGAGCAACAACTGCTACCCCTACAGAGCCCTCATAGAGCTGCTTCTCAATTATGGTGAAGGATCCCTCAAAACAGAGTTTACAAGCGGGCTCTTTTATAAAGACACAGCCGGGCAGCATGAAGTGAGAGAGATAGGATCTCGCAACATCGGTTTTACTGAAAGGGCCCAATTTAATGCCTCTAGCCACAAGGTAGAGCTATTGGGGCATTTACATAGCGATCTACTTAGTTTCTCTGTTATGTGAAAGTTCAGCATAGTTTTTCAGTAGAGTCTCTCAAGGTCCTTAGCTAAGTAATAGGCCCTTGAATGTCTGAGCTACTGAATCTGTGATGTTAACTTTTTCTGAGGGCTTTCAGTAATATAGCATTATTAAGTACCCTCACAGTGTACACAGCCCTGTACAGACAAGCTTCCTTTCAGTTTATACTTTGACATAACAGCAGTAAGACTAGGGCCAGCCCAAGGGTTTCTGCCACCTTAGGTGGAAACCTCAGCCATGCAGCTACACCCCCCCCCCCCCCACCCCAGCTGCCACTGATTCTGTCTCAGGAGGGAGAGGCAGGCAGTGGCAGTATTCCTAAAAGTGTCAGCTTTTTGTTGCCACTTTCTTGCCCGCAGCAGCAAGAAAGCAGCTGCATAAAGCAGTTACCTTTAGGAATACTGACACCTGTCTCTCCCTCCCAAGACAGAATTAGTGTCAGAGCTTGGAGGCAGCAGATGGGGGGACAGCGGCAGCTGGTAGTGGGCAGCCCGACCGGTCATGTGTGCTGCTACCGTCCCCACCCAGGCCAGTCATTTAGCTGACCTAGTGGACAGGCCAGCCCTGAGTAAGACAATCTGGGACAAGATCATATAAGGTCTTGAACACTAAGAATTTTAAACTGCACCTTGTACTCTATGGACAGGGCTTTTTTTGATAAGTTATGCAATGAGGGTGCCTGCTAAAATTGACTCATAGTCCTCATGTATTAGAGAAAGAAACAGAGAAAAATGACAACAGAAAAAGACCACATGGCCTATCTAGTCTGTCCTTCCATATCAACAACTACAACAGTCCCCTTTTTTCCTTTAGAGATCCTCTGTGTTTGTCCCATGCTTCTTTGAATTCAGTTACTGTCCTCATCTCTACCACCTCCACTGGGAGACTATTCCATGGATCCGCCACTCTTTCCGTAAAGAAATATTTCTGCATATCACTCCTGAATCTGATCCTTAAGTCTGTCCTCATATGCTTTATAATGAAGACCACTAACCATTTTAGTAGCCACCCTCTGTACTGACCCCATTCTGTTTATATCCTTTTGAAGGTGCTGTCTCCAGAATCGCACACAATACTCCAAATGGGGTCACACCAAGGACTATCACCTCCTTTTTTCTGCTAGCCATTCCTCTCCTTATGCACCCAAGCATCCTTCTAGCTTTTGCTGTCACCTTCTCTATCTGTTTAGCTACTTTAAGATCATCAGACACAACCACACTAAGGTCCCGCTCTTCTTTAGTGGACAAAAGTACTTCACCCCCTATACTATATTGCTCCCTTGGAATGCTGCAGCCCAAATGCATGACCTTGCATTTTTTAACATTAAATCCCAGCTGCCAAATTCTAGACCATTCTTCAGGCTTAGCTAGATCCCTCTTCATGTTATCTACACCTTCCTGGGTGTCTATTGCATATTTTGGTATCAACCGCAAAGAGGAAATCCTTACCCAACAGCCCTTCCGCTATATCACTAAAAAAAGATGTTAAAAAGAATCGGACCAAGGAAAGATCCCTGGGCACTGTTCCCTCTAAGCTGTACGCGTGTGCGCGCGCACACACCTCGCCGAGTGAGCGCACATACTTTACAACAGAGCGCACAAAAATTACGGCTCTGATTCTGATAGAAAACAACACAGACATCTTAAAATTTAAAAGTTATGATTGTAATTACTAGAAATTTCCCGCTTCATTTAGTAATCGTCTATTTTCATTTAATTTTATTAAAATCAATGTGGTGTACATACTGTATTCTGACGTGTAGTCAAATTTTAAAGTATATAACTCCGAGTGTCGTTATGTGGCGCACAAAAATTTAACCTTCCTTCAAAAGCTGCACACAGCTGATATTTTATGCGCACATAGCCTACAGAACATTAGAGGGAAACATTGTCCCTGGGGCACTGCATATGAATATGGGCATCTTATTTCTAGGAAAAATGCACTATTTATGGGTAACCAATGTAATTTTTCCAAATAAGGTGAAATGTGCATAGTCTTTGACAACCCAAATACTATGCGAGCTGCTGAATTCTAGATCAATTGTAATATATGAGTGTGTCACTTTGGAAGCTCCAATAAAAAGGGCATTACAATAATCTGCTGTCGATAACACTAAAGTTTGTATAACTACATACTGTATAGGTCATGCTCTGAGAGAAATATTTTCATTTTTTAAAACATAAAACAGTATAGAAAGCTGACTTTAATACTGATTTAATATGATTTTTCAATGAAAGAAAAAATTGAAGATACCAGACATTAGAAATGTTAGCCGTTAATTGAAAGAGGGAATCAATGCCAGCATTAGAACAGCTATCAGGACCTCTGTCTTCTTTAAGTTCAAGGCTAAATCAATCAATCTCAACCAGTTAGCAATTGTCTCTAACTTTAAATTAACTTCTGGAATCATGATGGCTAAATCAACACAGGCTGGTAAAAAGGCCAATATATCATCAGCATATACCTTATAGTTTAAACCAAAGTTCTTTAATAGAACTCAAAGGGGTCAATTCAGCACCGTGAATAGCGGAGTTAGATGTCAAACCTCTGAACAGGGCTGTGACCGTATTCTGGTCATCCTGCTCCCTGCATGGAGAGGCCTTTGTGCGGAGAGCTCCAGGAGGGGGTGGGACTGGGGCAGTGGGTGGGTGGCAATAAAACCCAATGGACAGTAACAACAAAACAAGTTGCAATATAGTGCTGGAAGATGACACCCCAGGTTGGAAGGCACTCAACTGGGGATAAGCTGAAGACCTTTCAGAGTAAAGCCAGTTTTTATGTGCTTGGAACAAAGCCCTTGGGAAGTCTGACTGCTGATAAAGCTACGCATAAAATGAGAGTCAGAAGCTGCAAAGATTTCTTACATATTGGGAAATGGAACGTATGAAGCATGAACCAAGGGAAGTTGGAGATGATGAAGAATAGAATTTAACATGTGCAACTCGATCTGTTCAGTGTAAGTGAACTGAAATGGATTGGCATTGGGCATTTTGAATCTGATGATCTTGGTATACTATCCTGGAAATGAAAGACAAAGAAGGAATGGTGTTTCAATTATAATTAAGAAGAAACTTGTAAGAATTGTAATAAAATACAATGCAGTCAGTGAATGCTTAATTTCAATTCGCCTACGAAGAATGCTCATCGACACAATGATTTTTCAGGTATATGCACCAACAGCTGCAGAAGAGGAATAAATTGATAATTTCTTAGTGGAGGAGTCGCTTGGTGGTTGGATCAACTACCTAATAACCAAACGATCAAGGGTTTGATTCCCACTGGCACTTCTTGTGACCTTGGGGAAAATCACTTTGGGGTATGTTTACTAAGCAGTCTTAATGTGCGCCTGGCGCTAGTGTGCAGGCTACCATAAAAGGAGTGGGCGTTTCGGTCTAAACGTAGCAAAACGGGAGTATCGCCCGATAATGTGCGCTGCACTCATTATCGTGCGAGAGGGTGCTAAGCATGTTAATGCGCGGTAATATTAAGTAGGCGCTCAGACATGCAAGTACAGAAACAGAGCTGTAGCACAATGGTTAAGACACTGACTGATAATACAGGGGTCATGAGTTTGATCTCCCAGTGTGCCTAATGAATAAGGCTGGCTGAGGCATTACCTTTTACGGTTAAGTATTGCTTTTCGAGGCATTTTATTTTTATTTTAATTAGTGCTGCCAGCAAACACACCCTCACAGTGGCGTAACCTAAGGTGCCGCATAAGGCACCCTATAAGGCAATCCATAGGGCATATTATAAAGTGCACTGTCCGCCCCCTATAGGACACCTTATAAGGCACCTTATTGGGCACCCTATAAGGTGCCTTATGAGGCACCGTAAGGTTACAGTACTCTGAGGGTGTTTTTGCTGGCAGCACTAATGTACATTAAAAATAGACAATGCCTCGGACAGCCCTATCAAATAACCCCACTGGGATTTTGAACCCATGATCTCTGGCTCCACAGACAGTGAAGTAACCAGTGGGCTACAGCTGCTAACAAAACCCTGGCTGGCTACAGAAGGATTGCATGTCACCACACAACCATTCTGCTGTGGTTACCAGGATAGGGTCAACCCACCCGTACCCATGATGCACAGTACATGCAAATCAGCAGTCTACAGATGATCACAAGATGGGGTATGCACCCCACAGCAGCTTAGCCGGGTAGGGGGAACTGACGGTGTGTGTTAGTGGCACAGAGTAGCTACAGACCGTCACATTGTGTGGGTATTGTGCTCACCCTGATGGTGAGGTGGGGCGGCCAGCACCAGGTCCGCAGCACCTTCCATGACTTAAAGATGCAATGTTGTAGGTACCCAGTAGTGTGTGTGATAGGTAGTTCCTGCAGACCCACCTAGGATACATTAGTATCCATCTGTAGTTATCAATCAAGTCTAACCCTTATGGGCTATGATGCACCCAGAATAGTGTATGTTCTGTGTTGGTGCCACGATAATATGATGTAAGCGAAAGGGGGTGTTTGGACCCATAGTCAGATTATGTACCACCATCCAACCCACTTTCTGCGGCTCAGGGTGGGAGACAGGATTCCCCCATCAATAGATCTACATTCTATCACCCTGCAATGGTGGCAGTAGAGGGGGGCCATAAACCCCAGTCTTGCTGGGAAGCAGACACCCTACAGGGCAGCCAATACAAAGCTGTACACATCCCTAAGACAATAGCAGAAAGACAGTAGGCCTGGAAATGCTCAGCAGCCCCCCACCACTATCATCTTGCATTCTCCAGCAGCAAGCACAGTGAGTCACCAGCCATTGCACCCTGCAAGGTACTCCAGCCATACACATATAACTGCAGACAGTCTTCTAGTAGTCCACAGTGCATGATCCTGGAGGAGATGTGTACACCCAAAGCTGGGATGTGAACACACCCCCCAAGCAGATAAGTGAGTGATTAGGCCCCAAAGAAAAGAACCTATATATTTTACTTAAAAGAAATACAATATAATACTATGGGGGAGCCTAGCCATGCCATGGTCACTGCTCAGTCAGGGTGAGAGTGACCTCCCAGCAGGACATGCTGTGGCCACCCTGTTTGTGCAGGTTGTGGCCAGGCACTACAATGTCCGAGCCATTGCCCTATGCCCTGTGCTGATGCATCCAGGCCAGGCCACCCTGCCCAGGCTATTCCCACAGTACCTTGCTCCTCATTATGCACATTGGCAGGCCAATACTGGCAACAGTGCTAGTGTGGGCTGAGGAGGGTGTTGGCAGCCACCACACACTGGATAGACAGACACACACTCCCCACACCTATGCCAGCATTGTGCAACTATAGAGGTGTTTGGCAGCCATGGCCACCGCACAAGTCCTGGGCACAGTGCAGGCATGGCTATGGTACGCAATACAGTAGGAGTCACTCCCCAGGGTGGTGAACACTGTCAGACACAAGACCTGTAGAACACTCCACAGATATCAGAAAGGTTGCCATGATGCAGCTCATTCAGACAACTTTGCTTAACTTAGGAATTGCCATCTGCTAGTAATCATAGCAACCTTTTGATAGATGTGTACTGTATTCCCAGGTTTAGGGTGGCATTGCTAAGGTATGCGAGTGCTAGTATTGGGATATGCAAACAGGGCCCAACATCCTGCCTCTCCAGGTGGCTTTGGATAATGGAGCCTGTGGGTGTGGGTGTGTCTGACCCTGTTGGCCGCTGCTCTAGGGCAGAGGTTCCCAAATCCAGTCCTGGTGGGCCAAACACTGTTTGGGTTTTCATGCTGTCCCTAATGAATATGCATGAGATACATCTGCATGGCATGGGGGCGGTGCATAGACATGCAGCACAGCCATATTTATTGGCTGTGCTGCATGGGTAGGTGGGTGCCTTGGGTAGGTGGGTGCCATGCACTGCAACAGACAGGCCCTGTCTGACAAACAGTCATGGTATCCCCAGGGAATGCACTGTCCCTGTGGCAACACAGTGGTGCAGTACACACAGCCAGTGTGTTCAGGAGCAGAAAGTCACAGGTTCAAGTCCCAGCTGTGATTCCTGCTAACCTATTTCCCATATTTTTCCCACTACTAAAACGCGGTAATAAAGACGGAAGCTTTATTGCAGATAAATTAAACATGCCCAAAACGCCTATATTTTACCCTACAGAGCACAGACACCATAAACATTTGTATTACCTAAAGCAGAGTCTCCCAAATGCAGTCCTAAAGGGCCAAACACCATTCAGGTTCCTTGCTGTCTCTAATAAAGATGCCTGTGCTGCATTTCTATGCGCCGCCCCCATGGTATGCAGATGTATCTCATGCATATTCATTAGGGACAGCATGAAAACCCGAACAGTGTTTGGCCCACCAGGACTGGAGTTGGGAACCTCTGCCCTAGAGCAGCGGCCAACAGGGGCAGACACACCCGCACCCACAGGCTCCATTATCCAAAGCCTCATGGAGAGGCAGGATGTTGGGTCCTGTGTGCATCTCCCATATACTAGCACTTGCATATCTTAGCAATGCCACCCTAAACCTGGGAATACAGTACACAAATATCAAAAGGTTGCTATGATTACTGGCAGATAGCAATTCCCAAGTTAAGCACAATTTGCTGATTGAGTTGCATCATAGCAACCTTTCTGATGTCTGCAGAGTGTGTTCCAGGTCTGGTTTCGGACAGTGTTTACCACCCCGGGAAGTGACTCCAACAGTATTGCGAACCATAGCCATGCCTGCACTGTGCCCAGGACTGGTGCGGTGGCCAGGGCTGCCAAAAGCCTCCATAGTTGCACAATGCTGGCATAGGTGTGGGAGTATGTGTCTGTCTATCCAGTGTGTGGTGGCTGCCAACACCTTCCTCAGCCCACACTGCTTGCACTGTTGCCAGTGTTAGCCTGCCAATGCGCATAATAAGGAGCAAGGTACTGTGGGTATAGCCTGGACAGGGTGGCCTGGCCTGGATGCATCTGCACAAGGCATAGGGCAATGGCTCGGACATTGTAGTGCCTGGCCACAACCTGCACCAACAGGGTGGCCACAGCATGTCCTGCTGGGAGGTCACTCTCACTCTGACTGAACAGTGACCAAGGCTATGTTATATTTCTCTCAAGTGAAATGTATGGGTTCTCTTTTTTGGGGCCTAATCACTGACTTATCTGCTTGGTGGGTGTGTTGACATCCCAGTTTTGGGTGCATTTATCTTCTCTAGAAACATGTGCTGTGACTTAGCTAGCAGACAGTCTGCAGTTATATGTGTGTGGCTGGTGACTCACTGTGCTTGCTGCTGGAGAATGTGGCGGGGCGTGGCGGGGCGGGGTGGGGTGGGGTGGGGTGGGGCGGGGCGGGGCGGGGCAGCTGAGCATTTCCAGGTCTGCTGTCTGTCTGCCATTGCCTTATGGATGTGTACAGCTCTGCATTGGCTGACCTGTAGGGTGTCTGTTCCCCAGCAGGAGTGGGGTTGATGGCCCCCCTCTACTGCCACCATTGCAGGGAGGTAGAATGGGGATCTGTTGTTGGGAGTTCCTGTTTCACCACCTTGGGCCACAGAGAGCGGGTTGGGTGGTAATACATAATCTGCCTATGGGTCCAAACACCCCCCTTTGCTTACATCATGTTACCATGACACCAACATAGAATGTGCACTGATTCTGGGAACATCATAGCCCATAAGGGCTAGACATGATTAACAGATACACACTAATTTACCCTAGGTGTGTCTGCAGGAACCACTACCACCCCCCCATCCCCCCACCCCACCCCCCACCCCCCCCCAACTCCCCCCAACACCACCCCCCCACACCCCCCTAACCCCCCCCCCAACACCACCCCCCACCACCACCCCCAACCCCCCCACCACCACCACCCCCAACACCCCCCCACCACCACCACCACCCCCATCCCCCCACCCCCACCCCCCCACCCATGGCGGGATATGCTAGGGAGAAAATGTTTCTAGATGAAATAAATGACTGCTTCTTCAGGCAGCTGGTTCATGCCATCCTAAGCATGGCATCTCATATCAAACTCACTGCCAGAACAATACTTTATAAACTAAAAACTATTCAACACCTGAGACCAATCCTAGACCTACACGACTTTCGCACAATAGTTCAAGCACTAGTGAACCCCCATCTGGACTATTGTAATAGTATTTTACAAGGTCTATCAAAAAAGTCCATTCACACCCTCCAACTTGTCGAAAATGTATCTGCCAGCATAATAACCAAGACCAACCTATTTGAACACATCTCCCCTTCACTGGCTCCCAATAACTTCCAGAATACAATACAAGCAAATCCTCACTGCTTTTAAATTGTATAACGATATCTCACCCTCTTACCTCTCCACTATAATAAAATCTCAAATTGACACCAGACACAAGCAAAAGCACGCTCAAAACCTTCTGCAAGTTCCAACCCTTATACGCAAACCTGAACAGCACACAAGTAATAGGGCATTCAGATAGACAGCCCCTATACTTTGGAACGCCCTCCCTGACCAAATCAGAGCTACCAAAGATCTTCTAACTTTCCACAAGGAATTGAAAACACACCTTTTCTCACAATATTATAATGCTCACCTAATAAACAATATCTCCAATAACTCCACCCCCCTTCTACCCCAACAGTCTAACATTTCCCATTTCCTCCCATATTTCAATGTATATAGCTAAGAAAATCCAGCCATCACTATGCCTCTGTAATTAGTGTGCACTAGTATGTATATAGTTATTGTTCTAAGTTCCTTGTTTAAATTGTATTGGTTAAATATGTTCCATGTACCACTGTGTTGTAGTTCCATGTAAACCACCCCTGATCATTGGAAGGAGCGGTATAAAAAAAAAAAAGTTCAAATAAATAAATAAATAAAATGAACTGACAAGAGAGGAAGCCATTTTGACATAGTCCTTACTGGAACACAAGATCTGGTGCAAGAGATGTGTGTTGGGGCCACTTGGCAATAGTGATCATAGCATGACCACATTTGATTTAATAAATGGAGGAAGGACGGTAAGGAAATCCGCAGTACTACCTTTTAACTTTCGAAAGGGAGACTATTATAAAATGAGGAAAATAGCTGAGAAAAAAATAAAAGGAGCAGTTGCAAAGTTTAAAGATTTACATCAAGCATGGGTGTTGTTTAAAAATACTATCTTTGAAGCCCAGCCCAGCTGTATTCCACACTTTAAGAAATGTGGAAGGAAGTCCAAAAAACTGCCAGCATGGTTTAAAGGTGAGATCAGAGAGGCTGTTGCCAAAAAAAGCATCTTTCAGGAAATGGAAAAAGGAGCCAAATGATGAAAACTGGAAACAACATAAGCACTGGCAAGTAAGATGCAAGGCATTGATAAGGCGGGCAAAGAGAGAATTTGAGAAAAAGCTTGCTTTGGAAGCAAAAACACATAATAACGACTTTTTCAAGTACATTCATAGCAAAAAACAGTGTGAGAGAGTCAGTTGGACCATTAGATGATAGAGGGGTAAAGGGGCACTATGAGATTACAAGGCCATAGCAGAGAGATTGAATGAATTCTTTGCTTCAGTCTTTACTGATGAAGATATATGGATGTTACCCATGACTGGAATGGTATTTAAAGGTGATGCTGCAGAAGAATTGAAAGAAATATTGACACAATGGGAAGATGAATTAAAACTATTTGATAATCTGAAGAGTAGCAAATCACTAGGACCTGGTGGTATACATCCAAGGGTGTTGAAACATAGAAACATAGAAATATGATGACAGAAAAAGACCACATGGCCTATGTAGTCTGTCCTTCCATATCAACAACTACAACAGTCCCCTTTTTTCCTTTAGAGATCCTCTGTGTTGTTCCGTAAAGAAACATTTCCACATATCACTCCTGAATCTATCCCCCTTCACCCTCATCCCATGTCCCCTCATAGCAGAACTTGCTTTCAATTGAAAGAGGCTCTCCCCCTGTACATTTATGCCACAGAGGTATTTAAACATCTCAATCATATCACCTCTATCCAGCCTTTCCTCTAAGGTGTACAAATTAAGATCCTTAAGTCTGTCCTCATATGCTTTATAATGAAGACCACTAACCATTTTAGTAGCCACCCTCTGTACTGACTCCATCCTGTTTATATCCTTTTGAAGGTGCGGTCTCCAGAATTGCACACTATACTCCAAATAAGATCGCACCAAAGACTTATACAGAGGCACTATCACCTCCTTTTTTTCTGCTAGCCATTCCTCTCCGTATGCACCCAAGCATCCTTTTAGCTTTTGCTGTCACCTTTTCTACCTATTTAGCTACTTTAAGATCATCAGGCACAACCAAGAACTGAAATATGAGATTGCAGACCTACTATAAGTAATCTGTGAGCTATCATTAAAATTATCTGTAATACCTGAAGATTGGAGGATGGCCAATGTAATGCCAATTTTTAAAAAGGGTTCCAGGAGTGAGGTGGGAAACTACAGATCGGTGAGTCTGACGTCAGTACTGGGAAAAATGTAGGAACCATTATAAAAAAGAAATCCTGAACATGTAGATAGTCATGGTTATGGTTATGGCTTAATGGGAGACTGCCAACCTGCTTTTAGCCAAGGAAGGTCTTGTTATGTTTTTTTGAAAGTGTGAATAAACAGGTAGACGAAAGTGAGTCAGATGACATAATGTATCTGAATTTTCAGAAAGCCTTTGACCAGGTCCCTCATGAGAGACTCTTAATGAAATTAAAGTCATTCGATAGGAGGCAGTGTACTATTGTGAAACTGAAACTAGTTATTTTTATTTTATTTAGTCTTTTCTATACCACGCTCTTCAAAATCAGTTCGGTTTACAGATAACAGCAGCTTTGTTCAGACACAGGTAACGCCCGTACTGGACTTACAGGAAACAGGGTTATTCAACTTGGATTAACTGGGGAAACTATATACAAAAAATAAAAAGCATGGTTAAAAGATAGAAAGCAGAGGGTAGGGCTAAATGACCAATTTTCCCAATGGAGAAAGGTGAATAGTGGAGTACCCCAGGGATCTGTGCTGGGTCCGCTGTTTGTTAACATATTTGTAAATGATCTGGAAATGTGAATAACAAGTAAGGTAATCAAATTTACAGATGAGACAAAATTATTCAAAGTTGTTAAAGCTCAAGAGGATTGTGAAAACTTTCAGGAGGACCTTGATAAATAGGAAGACCAGGCATCCAAATAGCAGATGAAATTGAATGTGGAGAAGTACAAGTTATGCACCTAGGAAAGAACAACCCACAATATGGTTACACGATACAAGGTTACATATTAGGAACCACCACCTAGGATAAAGACATAGGCGTCATCATGGATAACATGTTGAAGTCCTTCACCCAGTGTGCAGTGGCGGCCAAGAAAGCAAATAGAATGCTAGGAAATCATAAGGAAAGGAATGGAGAATAAAACAAAGAATATTATAATGCCTCTGTATCATTCCATGATGCAATCGCACCTTGAATACTGTGTGCAATTCTGGTCACCGTATCTTAAAAAGGATATAGCGTTATTAAAAAAGGTACAGAGAAGAGACACCAAAATGGTAAAGAGGATGGAAGAATACACCTATCAAGAGAGGATAAAAAGGTTAGGGCTCTTCAACCTAGAAAAGAAATGGCTGAGGGGAGATATGATAAAGGTCTATAAATTAATGAATAGAGTTGTCTGTTCAGCAAGGCGGCAAGAGTAGGTGCACCTGCCGCTCTGTGCAGGTCACTCCTCCCCATGCCTTTGTTTAGCGGTGTACCCACCGCTCTGTGTAGGTCAACCTTATTTGCTGAGATATAAGAGATAGTTATGTTTATTTTGAATTTATGCTGTTGCTATAAAGGGATCCACTGTGTGTGTCCCATGCCGTTTTGAATTCTGTCACTGTATTTGCCCCCACCACTTCCATCAGGAGGATATTCCAAGCATCCACCACCCTTTCAGTGAAAAAGTATTTCCTGACATTGCCTTTCAGTTTACTTACCCTTGCAGCTTCAAGAAAGGCCCTCTAGTTTTACAGCTTCCCAGACTTTGGAAGAGGTTTGTTTGTTCATTAATACTCTTTAAGTATTTGAAGGTCTGAATCATGTCTCCGCTGTCCCTCCTCTCCTCCAGTGTACATATTTAGGGCTTCAAGTTTCTTTTCATAAGTCTTCTGACATTGACTCCAAATGTTCTTTGTGAGATATGGTCTCAAAAACTGAACACAATATTCCAAGTGAGGCTTCACCATCGACTTGTTCAGTGGCATTAGCACCTCTTCCTCTCTACTGGAAATTTCTCTCTGTATGCAACCCAGTATCCTTCTAACTTTGGCCACTGCCTTATCACACTGTTACACCACTTTGATTGAAGGATAAGGTGGTATACAAAACTGTCTAAATAAATAAATCTTGAGATCCTCAGAAACAATCACTCCATGGTCCTTCTCCTGGTCCACGCACACCAACCTCTCGCCTTCTATCGCATACAGTTCCCTTGGATTTTTGCTTCTGAAGTGCATGATACTACTCTTCTTCACATTAAATCTTAACTGCCAAGCATTAAACCATTCTACCTTCTGTAGATCTTTCCTCATGTTATCCACTCCCTCAGGGGAGTCCACTCTGTTGCAAATGTTCGTATCATCTGCAAAAAGACAGACTTTTCCATTCAGTCCTTCAGCAGTATCACTCACAAATACATTGAACAGTACTGGTCCCAGGACCAAACTCTGGGGCCCACAGCTAATCACCTTTTTTTCATCTGAGTGAGTTCCGTTTACTGTCACCTTCTGTCGTCTGTCAGTCAACCAATTTCTGATCCAGTTCACCACCTTGGGACCCATCCCCAAGCTGTTGAGTTTTTTTGATAAGTCTCCTATGAGGAACAGTATCAAAGGCTTTGCTAAAATCTAGGTAGATCACACCTATTGCATGCCCTTGATCTAGTTCTCTGGTCACGAATCAAAGAACTCAATTGGATTTGTTTGGCAAGATCGTCCTTTGGTAAAATCATGTTGCCTCGGATCATGCAACATGTTGGTTTCGAGGAAGTCCACTATTCACTCCTTCAGGAGCGCCTCCATTTCTTTTCTGCCACTGAGGTAAGGCTTACGGGCCTGTAGTTTGTCACTTCTTTCCTATTACCACTTTTGTGAAGAGATACCATATCATCCCTTCTCTAGTCTTGTGAAACTTCTCCTGTCTCCAAGGATCTATTGACAACATCCTTTAAAGGCCCTGCCAGAATCTCTCTGAGCTCTTTCAGTATCCTGGGGTGTATCCCATTCGGTCCCATGGCCTTGGCCACTTTCAGTTTTGCAAGCTATAGTTTGATCTTGTATTCTTTTCTGTGCCCCTCTGTTTGTGAACTTTTGAATTTTATGAAAGCTGTGGTTTTTGCCTTTATTTGTGCAGCCACTACTTTGGAGAACCAAATAGTTTTCCTTTTCCTCTTGTTTTTATTTACTTTCCCTACATACATATCTGTTGCCCCTTTTATTGCCTCCTTTAGTTTAGCCCATTGGAATTCCACTTCCCTTATCCACTCCCACCCTGACAACTCCTCTTTCAGGTACTTGTCCATTTTACTGAAGTCAGTGTTTTTGAAGTCTAGTACTTTGAGCTTGCTGTGACCTTAGCTTTTATCTAAACCACACCGTGTGATGATCACTGCTGATCACCTGGGCACCCACTCGGATATTCAGCACGCTGTCTCTGTTGGTGAGCACTAAATCCAGCACTGAGCTCTCCCTGGTTGGTTCCATCACCATTTGTCTAAGTAATGTATCTTGGAAGGCATCCACAATTTTTTTATTTCTTTCCAGATTTATAGAAGGAACACTTCAATCCACATCTGGTAGACTAAAGTCACCCAGTATGATCACTTCCCCGTTCATGGCTATCTATGCAATATCAATAATGAATTTGTTATCCATTTCTTCGGTTTGAGTTGGAGGTCTGTAGACTACACCAGTATGGATGACAACGCCATCTCCTCTTTCCAACACAATCCACAGTGCTTTTTCTTTCCCTCATGTCCCCTGGGGCACACCGCTAATCACCTTCCTTTCATCCGAGTGAGTACCATTTACCTTCTGTCGTCTGTCAGTCAACCGATTTCTCATCCAGTTCACCACCTTGGGACCCATCCCCAAACTGTTGTGTTTATTGATAAGCCTCTTATGAGGAACAATATCAAAGGCTTTGATGAAATCTAGGTAGATGATATCCATCGCATGTCCTTGATCTAGTTCTCTGGTCACCCAGTCAAAGAACTCAATCAGATTTGTTTGGCAAGACCATATTTCGGTAAAACCATGTTGCCTCGGATCTTGCAACCTGTTGGTTCAATAAAGTCCACTATTCGCTCTTTCAGGAGTGCCTCCATTACTTCTCCCGCCACCGAGGTAAGGCTTACCGGCCTGTAGTTTGTCACTTCTTCCCTAATAACACTTTTATGAAGAGGTACCACATAAGCCCTTCTCCAGTCCTGTGGAACTTCTGTCTCCAAGGATCTATTAAAAAAACATCCTTTAGTAGTCCTGCAAGAATCTCTCTGAGCACTTTCAGTATCCTGAGATGTATCCCATCCGATCCCATGGCTTTGTCTACTTTCAGTTTTGCAAGCTGTTCCAACACATCCTCTTCTATGAATGGTGTGGTATCTACTATATTCAAATTTGTATATTTGTCAATCACAGGTGGTCCTTCTCCAGGATTTTCTTTAGTAAAAACAGAAGAATTTGTTTAGCATTTTCGCTTTTTCAATGTCACTTTCCACAAATCCGTTCCCGGCACTTTTGAGCTCTGCAATTCCACCTCTGATTTTACTCCAATTTTTTTACTTCTTTCCAGATTTGCAGAAGGAACACTTCAATCCACATCGGGTAGACTAAAGTCACCCAGTATGATCACTTCCACATTCATGGCTATCTATGCAATATCAATAATGAATTCACTATCCATTTCTTCCGTTTGAGTTGGAGGCCTGTAGACTACACCAGTATGGATGACAGTACCATCTTCTCTTTTCAACATAATCCACGGTGCTTCTTCCTTTCTCTATGTCCCTTGCATTTCAGCAGCTTTAATATTGCTTTTGACATATACTCCTCCTCCTTTTCTACCCTCTGCATGTCTTCTAAACAGATTATTGCCAAGTATGGCTATATCCCATTCATGTGACTCTTTAAACCATGTTTCTGTAATTGCCACAATGTCCAAGTCCATTTCCATCATTAGGGCTTCCAGGCCAGGAACTTTGTTGGCTAGGCTTTGGGCATTTGTGCTCATTGCTTTCCAGCATTTGTTGACTGGCTTGCCTAAGTTTTGCCTAGATTTTATTCTACATGCCCCTTCCCACTTGTCATTGATGTGTGGTTTAAAAGTGTGGCTGTTTCCAATGTCATTTTGCTTTTGCTGGGAGTGACGTTCTGAAGTTGTCCTTCGGCATCCATCACCTCCTTTCCTTAGTTTAAATGCCTGTCCACATAATGCCTGAATTTTTCACTTAGGGGTATGTTTACTAAACCGCGGTAATGTTACCCGCATTAGGTTCCGCGGTAATGGTACAGATGCCCATATAAAGGTGTGGGCGGTGCATCGTTACAGCAAGCTGTATCAGCTAACGTGCATTACAAGACGCCTTACAAGGCATATTATAAGGCGCCTTACAAGGCACATTACAAGGCACCTTATAAGGTACCTTAGAAGGCACCTTAGAAGGCACTTTATAAGGCACCTAACAAGGCACCTTACAAGGCACATTACAAGGCACCTTGTAAGGCGCCTTATAAGGTGCCTTGTAAGGTGCCTTATAAGTAAGGTGCCTTATAAGGTGCCTTGTTAGGTGTCTTATAAGGTGTCTTGTTAGGTGCCTTATAAAGTGCCTTCTAAGGTGCCTTGTTAGGTGCCTTCTAAGGTGCCTTATAAGTAAGGTGCCTTATAAGGTGTCTTGTTAGGTGCCTTATAAAGTGCCTTCTAAGGTGCCTTGTTAGGTGCCTTATAAGGTACCTTGTAAGGTGCCTCATAAGGTGCTTTGTAAGGCGCCCTATAGATCTGCAGAGAATTTGTGTATGTCGCATCTATAGGTCTCGTCTTTATTGTTCTGTGAAAACTATGATTATAGCTGTGCACAAAAGCCTGCAGTATGTCTGAAGGACTACAAAAAGGGACTGTTACTTCTGAAGAGAGATCTGAAACTGTGAGTATATACTTCTGGTAATTTTCTAAAATGAATTCTTTGTATTAAAGCTAATTAATCTGAGAACCCACTATTTTTTGATAAATTAGTCAGGGTCTAGTAGCAGCAGTTTAAGTTTAAATATAAAAGACAGAGGAGAACTTTCTGGTTACATTTCATACCCAGCAGAGAGCTTGAAGTTTAAATTTAATAGTCACTCAGGGCCTAGTAACAGCAAAGTACTTTTAGTTTAAATTTAAAACACAGAAGAGAGCTTTCTGATTAAATTTAGAACCCAGCAGAGAGCTTGTAGTTTAAATTTCATAAGAAGTTAGAGCCTAGCAGCAGCTAAGAGCTATAATTTAAATCAAATCAGAATTTAGCTTACCTCAGCAGCACAAGACAGGGTACTGTGTAGCAGCCCTCTTTTAATAAGTGTTATTTGGCAATAGTGATCATAGCATGATCGCCTTTGATTTAATTAGTGGAAGAGGGATAGTAAGGAAATCCACAGTACTACCTTTTAACTTTCGAAAGGGAGACTATGATAAAATGAGGACAACAGTTAAGAAAAAACTAAAAGGAGCAGTTGCAAAGGTTAGAGACGTACATCAGGCTTGGCTGTTGTTGAAAAATACTATCTTGGAAGCCCAGTCCAGCTGTATTCCACACTTTAAGAAAAGTGGAAGGAAGTCCAAAAAACTGCCAGCATGGTTTAAAGGTGAGGTCAGAGAGGCTGTTGTTGCCAAAAAATCATCTTTCAGGAAATGGAAAAAAAAGCCAAACGACGAAACCTGGAAAGAGCACAAGCACTGGCAAGTCAAATGCAAGGCATTGATAAGGCAGGCAAAGGGAGAATTTGAGAAGAAGCTTGCTGTGGAAGCAAAAACGCGAAGTAAAGACCTTTTCAAGTACATTCATAGCAAAAAACCTGTGAGAGAGTCAGTTGGTCCAATAGATGATAAAGGGGTTAAAGGAGCACTAAGAGGTGACAAGGCGATAGCGGAGAGATTGAATGAATTCTTTGCTTCAGTCTTTACTGAGGAAGATGTAGGGATGTTACCCATGACTGAAGTAGTATTTAAAGGTGCGATACATCGGGAAGATGTATTACAACTATTAGATAAACTGAAGAGTAGCAAATCACCTGGGCCGGATGGTATACATCCAAGGGTGTTGAAAGAACTGAAATATGAGATTGCAGACCTGCTATTAGTAATCTGTGAACTATCATTAAAATAATCTCTAATACCTGAAGATTGGAGGATCGCCAATGTAACACCAATTTTTAAAAAGGGTTCCAGGGGTGTTCCGGGAAACTACAGACCGGTGAGCCTGACATCAGTACCAGGAAAAATGGTAGAAACCATCATAAAGAATAAAATTACTCAGCATGTAGATAGTCATGACCTAATGGGAGACAGCCAACATGGCTTTAGACAAGGAAGATCTTGTCTTACTAATCTGTTATGTTTTTTTGAAGGAGTGAATAATCAGGTGGACAAAGGTGAGTCGGTTGATATTGTATATCTGGACTTTCAGAAAGCCTTTGACAAGGTCCCTCATCAGAGACTTTTGGCAAAACTAAAGAGTCATGGGATAGGAGGCAGTGTACTATTGTGGATCAGGAACTGGTTAGAAGATAGAAAGCAGAGGGTTGGGCTAAATGACCAATTTTCCCAATGGAGAAAGGTGAATAGTGGTGTACCCCAGGGATCTGTGCTGGGTCCGCTGCTTTTTGACATATTCATAAATGACCTGGAAAGTGGAATAACGAGTGAGGTTATCAAATTTGCAGATGACACAAAACTATTTAAAGTTGTTAAAACCCAAGAGGATTGTGGAAAATTGCAAGAGGATCTTGATAAATTGGAAGACTGGGCATCAAAATGGCAGATGAAATTTAATGTGGACAAGTGCAAGGTAATGCACCTAGGGAAGAACAACCCAAACTATGGTTACACGATGCAAGGTTCCACATTAGGAACCACCACCCATGAAAAAGATTTAGGCATCATTGTGGATACCATGTTAAAACTTAACCCTCCATAGCCCATGTTCCCTGTAAAATAGTTATCTCCAAGTTATAATGCCCTGTTCAATGTAATTTCAGTTTGTTCAATGTAAACCGCACTGATGCAGAATAGCGCGGTATATAAGAGAATATAAATAAATAAAAAATAAAAATAAATAAAACCCTCAGCCCAGTGTGCAGCGGCGGCCAAGAGAGCAAATAGAATGCTAGGTATGATAAGGCAAGGAATGGAAAATAAAACAAAAGATATTATAATGCCTCTATATTGTTCCATGGTGAGACCGCACCTTGAATATTGTGTGCAATTCTGGTCGACGTATCTTAAAAAGGATATAGCGATTTTAGAAAAGGTTCAGAGAAGAGCCACCAAAATGGTAAAGGGGATGGAAGGATACTCCTATGAAGAAAGGCTAAAAAGGATAGGGCTCTTTAACCTGGAAAAGAGACGGCTGAGGGGAGATTTGATAGAAGTCTATAAATTAATGAATCGAGTGGAACGGGTAAACGTAGATCGATTGTTTACCTTATCAGAATATAGAAACACTAGGGGACATGCAATGAAGCTACAGGGTAAACTATTTAAGACTAATAAAAGAAAATATTTTTTCACAACGTGTAATCAAACTCTGGAATTTGTTACCGGAGGATGTAGTAAAGGCTGTTAGTGTAGCTGGGTTTAAAAAAGGTTTGGACAAGTTCCTGGAGGAAAGGTCCATAAACCATTATTAAGAAGGGACCCAGGATATCAATGCTTGAACCAATACAAGCATTGTGGAACCTGTGTCCCTTTGGGAAACTGCTAGGTACGTATGACCTAGATTGGCCACTGTTGGAAACAGAATACTGGACTTGATGGACCTTGGTCTGACCCAGTATGGCATATCTTATGTTCTTATGTCTTGGTACCTAAAGGTGTTCTATGTAGTAAAGTAACGCCACATTTTGGATTTCAAAGTCCTGTTAAACCTGTCTACCACCACTGCTTTAACATCGTTATTGGTTACAAAATGATGAACCCCTCTTTGTTTTAATAAATTCTTCAGGGACCTATTTAAAAATTCTTTACCCTTGTCTGTATTTAGCAACTTCATGACCGGTTATCGATTTTAAACTTGCAGCCCATGCATATTTTGACAGGATGTCTACCACTGTTAAGTTGTATTTGTAGCCATTGTTCTAATGGGACATGGCTGCCATATCAACTAAATCAGCCTGCCATTGCGCATCCACATCTGACACGATCATCTTGTTTCTTTTAAAATGGATACTAGCAGGTCTGTGTAAAGTATAAGCATCTTGTCCTGTAGCCCATGTAATTACATCTTTTCTGTTGACTGTTTTATCATGCTTTTTAGCAGCTTGAAGTAGAGGATTTATGCCCCCAAAGCTCCCTATTGCTTTGGGGTCATAGTAAATGCTCTTCAATAAGGTTTCCTTCATGATTGCCATGTTTTGACTATTCTTTTTATTTTGCTAACATCTTCAGAATGGATTTATTCCACAAATCCTGTGTGTTTTAATGTATAGCCTGTTCTTATTTATTTATTGCCATTTATATACCGCGCTATTTAAAATCAGTGCGATTTACATATAACAGATTTGTGCATAACAGTCGCACTATTATGCACTTACAATGAGACGGGAAGATACAACTTGGGTTACAACTGGGGAAACTATCAACATCTATATACAGTTATCTACAATAATAACATGAGATGTTTGTGACTTACGATTTCCTGTCAGGGTGTATGGTGGGTGGGGTTGAGGTGCTGGGTTGAGAGTAGTGTAGGAGAAAGAGGTGGTGTTTTAGTCCTTTTCTGAATTGAGCAAAGTCTGTGACCGCTCGGATGGTGGTTGGGAGTGCGTTCCAGCAGCTGGGGACGTAGAACTTGAAAGCTTGGTTCTTTGTTGCCTGGGTGCATTTTGTTATCTCCTTGGGGGTCTGTAGGGTATTGATGGTGAATGTTCTTCTTGCCCTGTTTGCTGGGGTGGGGTGGAGGAGGTCCGTTAGAGAGGTGGAGGATATTTTGTTGATGGCCTTGAAGGTCATCAGGACTACTTTATAGTAGATTGGTAGCCAGTGTAAGTCCTTTAATATTGGAGTGATGTGATCCCTCCTGGAAGCTCCGTGTAGGAAGCGTGCGGCTGTGTTCATTGCCAGCTGTAGTGGGTTTAGCGTGTTTTTGGGTAGGCCATGCAGGATCATGTTGGCATAGTCAAGGTGAAGGGTCACCATTGCCTGAAAAACTGATATGAAGTCATCCGGATGGAGCAGGGGTCGGAGGTGTCGTAATGTTCGTAGCTTGTGGTAAATTTGTTTGGTGATGTTGCTGATATGTGATTTAAATTCGAGCTGCTGGTCTAACGTAACGCCTAAGTAGTGGATGCTGGGTTTGCTTGGGAGTTCAGCATCTCTTGTCTTTAAAGTCGGCGGTGGTGAGAAGGATTGGTTTCTGATTATGAACAGAATGTTTGTCTTGCTGAAATTTATTTTGAGGCTCTGTGATTGGAGCCAGTCTGTTACGGCCTTGAAGCATTTTATTAGTGGGGAGAAGTCTGGATGATCAGTCATGAATGGGGTGAAGAGTAGTACATCGTCAACGTAGATCAGGCATGATATGTTGAATGAGCGGATTAATTCTCATATAGGTTGCATGTAAATGTTGAATAAGAGGGCGGAGAGTGAGGAGCCTTGAGGTACCCCATGTTTTTGTTGGAACGGCTCAGAGGTTGTGGATCCTGTCCGTACCTGCTGCCATCTGTCCGTTAGATAGGATTTGCACCAACTCCATGCTGGGCCAATAATTCCCTTGTCGTGAAGCCGTATCAGGAGTTGCTCATGGTTTACAAAGTCAAATGCAGCAGCAATGTCAAGGAAAATTAAGCATTATCCTTGCTTAATATAGTCAATCCCAGTGATCAGCATGTTGATAAGTGTGGCAAAGAGAGTTTCAACGCCATGTGCTTCCCTAAAGCCATGTTGGCATGGGTCAAGGGGAGCTGTAGAATCAATATGGTCCTGTATTTGACGTTGAACGACCTTCTCAATTATCTTTGCTAGCAGTGGGATGCTCGATATTGGTCGGTAAGATTCTATCTTCTGGGGATTTAGTTTGGCGTTCTTCAGGAGGGGTCGGATTGACGTCTGTTTGAGGCATAGAAGGAATTGTCCTGTAGAGAAGGATAAGTCAATGATTTTGACTATTATAGGGCTGATTTTCTTACGTAGTGATCTTATCCAGAATGCTGGACAAGGATCGTTAGGTGCAGTGGTGGCGTTGACGATAGCGATGACGTCCTCAATGCTTGTATCTGATGATGTCGCGAGCGAGGTAAGTGGCTTAGGCGGGTTATTAGTGGGGCTAGATAGCGTGGCTTTGCTGACATTTTTGGTTTTGGCCAGCAGGTAGTCTGCAAGTCCTGAGCAGAGCTGCCCCGATTGGGCGAGCGGAGCGGTAGCAGGCATTCGGAGGTGGAGCGGGTGCTGGCGGCAGCTCAATCCCTCCTGGGAGAGCTTCCTTGGTTGTGAGGATGAGGGTTCCTTTGTTAGGGTCCTTACTATATTGAACAGCTCATGGGATTTGTTCAGGGATCGGCTTAGGAGCTCAGAATGATGTTCTTTGATTTTTGTTGATATTAAGTCCCGGTGTGCCTGCAGATGGGAGTTGTAGGCAGTCTGGTCTGTTGGGGACTGCGTACATCACCATTTTCTTTCAAGTTTCCTCAGCATTTGTAGTGATGTTCGCAGCTCAGTGGTGTACCAGCGTACAGGTTTTCTCCTTCCTGGTTGCCTGTTTGGGGTCTGTGGCTTGGCTTTGTTAGGTATGCATGCGAAGGAGCTCAGGCTGTTATTCCATGAAGCCATCGCTTCTTCAGGGTTCAGTGATGTAGTCGTGATATTGGGGAGGACATCTTTGATGATTGCTTCTTTGTCGAAGGGTCTAAAATGTCCTGAGGGTGCTGCTGATTTTTCGGTCACTTTCCTTGTCCATTCACTGTCTTGGTTTGTAGGTATTTTGAATCTAATCAGACTATGGTCCAACCATGGGACAGGGGATATAGTTATGTTGAAGTTGTAGTTTAAGCACACTTCTGGTCGGGGGGAGAAAATAAGGTCTAGTATGTTGCCTTTTTGATGTGTGGGGGCATCAACTATTTGTTCATAATCCAGGTTGTTGAGTGCCTCCAGAAAGGCTTTGGAATGATCCTGCATGGCTGGTAGGTTAAAGTCTTCCAGTACCCAGTTTGGTTTGTGTGTGTTCTTAGGGTTGGAGGCTAGGTTGATTATCGTTGCAAGGTCTTCAGGGGGTGACGATGGGGATCTGTAGATAAGGTTGATGGTATTGCAGTTATTGGATATGGTGATCACATCAAGCTGTGTTGAGCTATTAGAGCTGATCGTTTGAAACTGGAGGTCCGTTTTTATGAGAATGAATGCACCACCTCCCCTGCGTTCCTCTCCGTGGCATGTATGGATTGAGAAGTCAGGGGGGGGGGGTAAGTTGGTTGATGAGGATTGAGTCTGAAATGGTGAGTCACGATTCTGTTACTAGCAGGATGTCTAGTTTGAAGTGTGTTATGAGGTCAGTGATGATTGGCCACTTTTTATGAACAGACCGTGCGTTTATGAGGGCACACTTCAGGTTGTGTGGGCTTTGGTGTAGCTTGGGTTTTGTGGTGTGTTGCAGCGGTATGTGGATTAGGTATGGGTGAGGGTTCTGGGAGGGTTCTGCTGGTGAGCGGTATGTCTTGCTGTGATGTCTCCTTCCTTGGTTTCATACAATCAGAATTGGATTGTGGTCTGATGCAGAGGAGAGGGAGCAATTGAGGGCATTGCTGAGGAGGTATATAATGATTAAGGTTATGCTGGATATAGTCATTTTGAGGTGGGGTTCAGTGTGTTCTGTGTGTGGCAGGGACTTTCTTAGCTGGGGAGGTATATGTTGGGGGGGCTTATATGTGTTCTATGTGGGCTATGAGTGTATTGAACAACCCAGTTGTGGTTAGCTTGTTCTATGGGACTAGCTAATAGTAGCAATGAGAATACTTGTATACTTCGGCAGAGAAATGTTCACAGTACATTTGGCAGTGAGATATTCATAGTGCACAGTGAATTTGGCAGTGAGATACTCATATAGTACACAGTAAATACTAACGGTACACATTAAACTTTAGCAGTGATCTATTTGCGGTACCTGGTAACTTTCAGTATTGCACTCACAGTAACTTCAGTAGTGACATACTCACAGTAAATCCATGAGTGAGATATTCACAGAGCAGTCAGGTTATGAGGCACAGCGCATAGCTGGTGGTTGTTGTTATGTCTCATTGGAGTCTTGGGAGAACTTCTAGAGCTGGAAGGGATGTCGGCTCGGGTGGTGCACCTTAGATAAGGCAGGGATTGCCCCGGTTGGGCGACCGCAGTGGCAGGAGGCGGCTGGAGGCAGGGCGATCATCAGCAGAGCTCAGTCCTTCCTGGGGGAGTTTCTGGAGCTGCGGTCACGGTGGCTGGTAGTGCCTGGTGCTAGCGAGCTTGACCCTGGCAGGGGAACTCAAGCTGCCGTGGTTCAGCCAGGTAGTGGTCTTGTGACGGTTTTCTGAGTTGTTCCCTCGGGTATTGGGCCACAGCCTAAGGGCCACGCCAAAGGGCCCTCTGGTGAGGCCCTCAGGCGTGGGCCCGCCAGGCACAGGTGTGCCGGCTGCTGCTCCTTTTAAATGAGCAGAGCTGCCCTGATTGGGTGGGCGGAGCGGTAGCAGGCAGTCGGAGGCGGAGCGGGTGCTGGCGGCGGCTCAATCCCTCCTGGGAGAGCTTCCTCAGCAGTGAGGCTGTCCGGCTCGGCTGCTGCTCCTTTTAAATGAGCAGAGCTGCCCCGATTGGGCGAGCGGAGCGGTAGCAGGCATTCGGAGGCGGAGCGGGTGCTGGCGGCGGCTCAATCCCTCCTGGGAGAGCTTCCTTGGTGGTGAGGCGGTCCCGCTCAGCTGCTGCTCCTTTTAAATGAGCAGAGCTGCCCCGATTGGGCAGGCAGAGCAGTAGCAGGCAGTCGGAGGCAGAGAGGGTGCTGGCGGAGGCTCAATCCCTCCTGGTAGAACTTCCTCAGCGGTGAGGCTGTCCGGCTCAGCTGCTGCTCCTTTTAAATGAGCAGAGCTGCCCCAATTGGGTGGGCAGAGCGGTAGCAGGCAGTCGGAGGCGGAGCGGGTGCTGGCGGTGGCTCAATCCCTCCTGGGAGAGCTTCCTCAGCGGTGTTCTTTCTACCAATCACATGTTACCATATCCTAGAAGCGTGCTCAGAACAAGTCTCTTTTTTTCTGCCAATCACATGTGTTACCATATCCTAGAAGCATGCCCAAATTTGT
Organism: Ichthyophis bannanicus; assembly: GCA_033557465.1. NCBI lineage: Eukaryota > Metazoa > Chordata > Amphibia > Gymnophiona > Ichthyophiidae > Ichthyophis > Ichthyophis bannanicus. Next base: position 10,404,746 of record CM066040.1, on the reverse strand, counting down.
TTCTCTGTATTGTGTTTTTTTTTTCAGAGCCACTAAAAAAATAGCTGTAGTGGGATTTGAACTCAGGTCTCTCTCTGTATTTCAGCCTGAACTACAAGGCTGCCAGAATACTTCTCTGTAGCAGTGAGGTCTTAAAAGCAAAATTCTATCACATGGACAGCACTAGTTTCTCTAAAAAAGATGTGTTAATTGCATTTTAACATTTTGGACAGAAAAGCTTCTATACCAAGTGCCGTGTCTCTGTGAAAAGCCTGTATACCCAAGTGTCGTGTCTCTGTGAAAAGCCTGTATACTGAAGTGCTATTTCTCTGCGAAAAGCCTGTATACCAAATGCTGTGTCTCTGTATTGTGTTCCTGCTGCTGCTACCAAAGGGTTATTTTTAACAATCAGTTCTAAATAACCTGCAATACACATAAAAGCATTGCACTGCTTTGTGAGAAAAAAGAACTGGGGCAGTGTGGGGAGAGAAAGCATTTTTCTTTTGTTTTCCAGGGTTCCTGCTTTTGTAGATGTCAGCATTAATCAGAAGCAAAACACATTTCCGGAGTCAGTCACTCTGCTTCCGCTGATGTCATCGAAAAGCGACACTGTCCTTTTCCAATGATACCCTGTTTCTGGTAATGTCATCGAAAAGCGACACTGTCCATTTCCGATGACACCCTGTTTCCAGTGATGTCATTTCCGATGATGTAGGCTGGGGCATGGTTGAGGGTGGGAGGATGTGGGTGTGGCACAAACCCAGAAGTGGGCACTGATTGGCTAATGCCAACATTGTGGGGTGGGATATGAGTGTGGCACAAACCCTGAGGTGGGCGCTGATTGGCTGATGTCATCTGTGGGGGTGGGGTGGGGGCATGTCAGAGTGGGGTGTGGCCACACCTGGGGGTGTGGGTGGGCGGGGCTAGCTCATTATTCACTTCTCTGGGAGGGGGAGGGGCCTGAGGCGGGACATACACCAGAAGTGAGCGTTGATTGGCTCCTGTCACCCTTATCTCACCTGTCAATCAGTTTGATGAGTAGTGTACCCATTATACTGCTGCTGTCTACAGATGATCACCAAATAGGGTCTGCACCTCTCCGGTACCTCAGCTTGGAAAGATGAACTGACAGTGCGTGATACTGGCACAGAGTAGCTACAGACCATGCCATTGTGCAGGTTCTGTGTTCACCCTGAGGGATAGGATGAGTGCCTAGCACTAGATCCGGAGTACATGTGGTGCTAGAGTTAGGTCCTGCTGTACATCCCCATCATTACCAGTGTGTGACAGGTGTTCCTTGCAGTGCATCTGAAGGTAATTTGGTATTCATCTGTGTTCTGCAGTCACATGTGGCCCTCTGGGACCAGACGCCACCCAGATTAGTGTGTACCCAGTGTTAGGGTCTGGCTGACATGGGCGCCTGTTATCAGAGCAGAGAGGTTTCTAGACTTGCATGAGGTTTGCATAGCACTGCCTCTACAGGTCAAAGTGGTATACACAATATACCCCAAAGGGCCCACAATCACCCTTTTTGTAGGTATGGGACAGGTGCCTGAGCCCTGGTGAAACAACCTCCATCCTGCTGGTATAAGACAGCCCTCCAGGGTTGGTGGGCCAGAGCCATACCTGTGACTGGGGCAGACCAGCACTGATGCTGGGGTTAGGTCAGGAAACCTCAGCTGTCTCACACCACAGTCTGCCAGTCACCAGCAGACAGTACAGTCAGATTACACCTACAGCACCCTACAAGGTGTTCCAACAATGCACAGACTAACTGCAGACAGTCCACTAACCAGTCCATACTGCACACTCACAGGGGAACTATGTGTACCAAGCAGGTATCATAGTGAAAGTGCCCCAGCACTAAGAACACACAGGTATCACTGGAGGCAGATAGTGTAGAGCACTAGATGGGAACCTAGACATGCCATGGTCACTGCTCAGTCAGAGTGAGACTGTCCTCCCAGCATGACATGCTGTGGCCACCCTGTCCATGCAGAAAGTGGTCAGGCACTACAGTGTCCCAGCCATTGCCCCATACCCTGTGAAGATGCATCCTGGCCAATCCTCCCTGTCCGGGCCATACCCACAATACCTTGCTCCTCATTATGCACATATTCAGGCTAATGCTGTTAACAGTGGGACATTGTGGGCCCAGTGAGGTGTGGACAGCCACAAAACAATGGATAGACATACACACTCCTATTGCAGCATTGTGCAAAGATAGGGGTGGTTGGTAGCCCTGCCTGCAACACTGGTCTTGATCACAGTGCCAACATTGATAAACTGTGCAGGAGGTAGTAGTAGTGCTCTGGTGATAACTGCAGCTCCGTGCTGGGCCAACAACCTGACTCTCCTTGCAGCTTTGGATTGTGGAGCCTGTGTGAGTAGATGTTTGTACCCCTGTTCGCTGCTGCTTTGTGCTTTGCACATGTTGCTGTTGTATCTGCATTGTAGGGTAAAATATAGGTGACAGTACCAAAAGGAGCTAAGGATCCGCACAATACAAGAGAACAAAAAAAGCGGAGCCTGGACTGACAAAAATAAACCTTGTTTATTGCGCCCCCAGTAAAATATAGGGACATGCTCTGCAAGATCCACAGCTGGGACTTGAACCTGTGATCCTCTGCTTCTGGATACACTGGCTGTGCACCACACTGTTGCCACAGATGCACAGTAGTCCCTGGAGCTACCTGCACTTTTCCTCAGTCAGACCTTTTATGTTGCACTGCACACCATGTACTGTTACAGGGCATGGCCCAGGTCCACTGCAGGCAGGTGCCACTGCCCCCTTCAGCATGGGCACAGATCCCCCTGCCATGCTTACATGAGCATATGCTGTCGGTGCTGGTAGTGTGCAGTCCCAGGCCATCCACTGTGTGGGTAGGCGGTTGCCTAGGGAGTGGGGTCTGGGGTGGGGAGGCATAAATGGGCATCCTCACATACACCCCATCACCGCCTGCCAATATTATGTCCCTTCCGCTTGGGGGAGGGTTGTCTGGGGGGATGTCAGGTCAGTGCCCTGGCAACTGTTAGCTAGGGTGGACCAGGTAGATGTAGGTGGATTGTGTTTGGCTTTTGTCAGCTGCTGTCTTGCTGATGTCTGGTTTCTATGTTCCTATGTGCCACCTAGGTGACTGCCTAGTCCACCCTGTGCCCCAGCTGCTCCCACTACATGTTCCGCCTTCAGCCCCCTATGCCCCATTTGCACCATCACCATAGTGGCCTTTCATACTTGGGCACTATGCTGTTGCTGCAAATGGAGCACTACTATCACATTTCTTGGGCTCCCTACCTATGCTGTACATTGCTGACACCGAAATCATTTCTCTCTCTTGCAAATGTGTGCTAACGCCAGGTTTTCAGTCGTGGTAAGATTCAGCCCTTCGGTTCCCCACGTTAGTGTGGAAGGGGCCTCTCCCCACCCACTCTCCGCCCATTGACCCCCTTCTCTCCGCCCTCTCTCCACCCTCTGCGGGACTTACCGTGGCCAGGAACGCTAATCCGTGTTAGGTAACGTTAACGTGCGTGCGTTAACGTAGCTTCTGCTACGTTAACGCGGTTTAGTAAACATACCCCTTAGGATCCTTTTCCCTGTGATGGAGAGATGTAGTCCATCAACGCAGTATAGCGTAGTTACTCACCTGTAACAGGTGATCTCTGGGAACAGCAGGAATTAAGTCTTCACATATGGGTATCGTCGGTACCGACGGAGCCTGCATGGGAACGCTCCCCAGCGTCCAATAAGAAAGCTTTTGGGAGCATCCCACAGCGCCTGCGTGCTGCCTTCCCGCCTTTCCAACTCTCCCTCTTCAGTTGAGTTTATAGCTGAGACAAAAGGAGAGAAGGCGAGAAAGAGAGAGAGAGAGACAGCTCCTAGGGGAGGTGGGTGGGTTGTGAAGACTTAATTCCTGCTGTTCCCGGAGATCACCTGTTACAGGTGAGTAACTACGCTATCTCCAGGAACAAGCAGGAATGTAGTCTTCACATATGGGGACTCCCCAGCTGAGGGATGGCAGGGAGATGACCCCAGGAAGCTGCAAACCCACGATAAGATGGGTCATGCTTCCTCCCATGGATCTCTGGCATCCAAACCCGGGACGGTGGGTAGGAGTTGTACTAAGTCTGAAAGAGATGCTGAAGAACAGCCTGGCCAAACAAGGCATCCCGACGGGAGTCCTTGTCTAAGCAATAGTGGGCTGTTAAGATGTGTACTGAAGCCCAAGTGGCCGCTGTACAGATGTTCCAATCCTTATAGGTCTAGTTCAGAACGATTAATAATTATCCAATTAAATCTTAGTCGTTCATTATAAACTTGACGGGAATCTGAACACTTGCAAAGTTATTCCCATAAACGTACTTTAACAACAATCAATGTGCTAAAGAAGGTCTCAGTCTTAGTATGGCATTACTGTTTAGACTCACGTCTCAATTCAGTAATTTGCCGTATAACATCAACGACCTTCAAGTTATTAAACAGTGATGCTAGTCATAAGTTTCTTACAGCTAAAAATCTTCCATCTTGTAAAACAACAGAGTTCTGATGTTATATAGCCGTATAATTAACATCCAATGACTAGACTTATCTGCATCAAATCTAACTGATCCCGACGCCTATCCCCGGTACCGTTTTCACATTTCACTCTAGTAGTTTCTTCAGGGGATCGTTCATTTCATCGAATATTGTGCTGTATACAAATCAAACACACAAATCAACTCCCCAAATGTATTCTCCCATCCACCATACTTATTAAAATTATCTAAAACAAGCTAAAATCACTTCTACTCTTACTGTGTCTGCCGCCCGCGTACACTATAGTTCAGAGTTAATTAACAATTCAAAATCAACTTCTTCTCACCAACCTGGCTAAGGACGCCGCACATGCGGAATGTAACCCACTACGTCATTTTTAAAGGTCTGCGTGATCCAATCGGACCCACTTTCTTCTCACTAAACCCCTCCCCTCCTAGGGATGCTCTACCGCATCTCACTTTCATTATTATACCACAAAACCTCTCCAGATACCCATTATAATTCACGACGATCACCACTATACTTACTGAATCCAACTCATTCTAAACAAAAACCATTAAACATCAGTCTAAACTCTTATAACGTGAATATTAGTTTACTTTGTAACCATCTTCATTTTGAATACTGTGTCCCTCAATACTATCACAAGCAAACTGACCAATCAATATTCGCATTCAGGCCATTTGGTTCTAGAGTTTTCAACCTATAGGTCCACCTTTGTTCACTGAATATCAATGTCTGATCAGGCTGATTTTATAGGCAAGCGGATGCGTTCCAATGGTTTCTCCCCCTCTATCAGTTCCTGCTGGCGTTCCACTCCAAATCTAGCTTCAGCAAAATAATTTTTCAAACTTAATTTCCGTATTAAGCCTTCAAAGTCTATTCGAAATTGAAAAGAATCAAACCGTGCACATGGGACAAATGATAACCCTTTATTAAGCAATTCCAAAGTCTAAACAGTAATGCCATACTAAGACTGAGACCTTCTTTAGCACATTGATTGCTGTTGAAGTACTTTTATGGGAATAACTTTGCAAGTAGTCAGATTCCCATCAAGTTTATAATGAACGACTAAGCTCTACAGATGTTGTCAATAGACACAGAATGAAGGTTAGCCATAGTGGCTGCCATTGCTCTCACATTGTGAGCTGTGACATGGCCCTCGAGAGGAAGTCCCTTACTCTCATATGCAAAGGATATGCAATTTGCAAGCCACCTAGAGAGAGTTCTTTTTGAAACTGGAAGTCCCAAATGACCAGAATCAAAAGCAACAAAAAGCTGAGAAGACTTTCTGTGTTGCTTAGTTCTTTGAAGGTAAAAAGCTAAAGCTCTTTTACAATCTAAGGTATGAAGGTTCCTTTCTGCATTAGAGGCATGAGGCCTCGTAAAGAATACAGGAATACAGGAAGGTAAACCGCTTAATTTAAATGAAAAGGCGAAACCACCTTTGGTATAAAGTGAGGATGAGTCCTAAGAACTACCTTATCATGGTGAAATCTTGTATAAGGAGGATCAGCCACTAAGGCCTGTAACTTGCTAATGCGTCTTGCAGAAGTGAGGGCAACTAGGAAGGTGACCTTCCAAGAAAGAAACTTTAGAGCTGTAGTGGTTAAAGGCTCAAAGGGTGGTTTCATGAGCTGCCCGAGAACAAGATTCAAATTCCATGCCACCGGCGGTGGCCTAATGGGAGGCTTTGTTAAAAGTAGATCTCTCATTAATGGTTACGTTACCTTCTGTTGATCTTAAGCAGCACATTTTACGTGCATTCTTTAAGACTAAGATGGCTAAATTTTGTGGGCAATCTATAAATATTTTCCCTGATGTTTTGTGATGAGGAGAATATGCCTGAGTCTATGGAATTGGAAGAAAATCAGACATTTACCTTTAAAGAAAGAGACAGGCAAGGAATCAGTAGCTCTCAAACTGCAGGCAGAGAAAAAAAACAGGCAGCTACTGAGGACAGGACACACCGAAGCTCTGCTAATCTAAGGGCAGGCTTGGAAACTAATGAGAGACACCTGGGGGAAGGACAGTGCACGGTAGTTCAGAGACACTCTTATAAACCCAGGGAAACAGAAGGAAGGGAGATTCACTTGGAAGGAACAGAGAGAGAGGGCAACAGGAACAGGAGTACCAGGATGAGGCAGCACACGCAGCAACACGCTGGAAAGAAAGATACAGGGAGCCAGCACTCGAGAGAGCTGACCAAGGAAAACACTGGAGAATTCAGTGGGGAGAAAAGCACCAGAGAAAGGCCCAGAGAGTTTACTGTGGATGAGAACAGTGGAGATTTCCGGGGGATTCTCAGAGGTGAAAGCCCTAGTCAGAAGGAAAGCTAGGATTGCAGGGAAACTGCAATTGGTTTTAAAACTAGGAGAGCTGTGCCAAAGAGAAGTGCTGACAAGGGTCAGGCTGCAGTGCCAACCGTTCCTGAACCAGCTAAAGAGCTGCAACTTCCAAAAAGGTGCGTGAATAAAAGGGTAGCAAAAAGTGCCATAAGCCAGTTAGAGGCATTGTGTCATTTGATGCAAGAAAAGAATCTCCACGTTCCTGGTGGAAACCCTGTGCATAGGGAAAAGCCTCAGTGGAGAAAGGTTCTGGAACTTTTAGAGAATATTAAGCCTGAAGTTTTTCATGTTGGCTTAAAGCCAGATTCACCGGACACAGGTCCTGAGGAAATGCAGATAGACTATTATGAATCTGATGAGGGGTCTGAAGATTCAGTAATGGATTGTTCTCTGTGCCAGAAGGCAGAATAAAAAGTTCTTGGATAAAAGAAGGGAAAAGCCTATAACCTGAATGTCCTAGAAGGCAGTGTGAAAACAGGGAGAAATGTGTTTAGCCAGGAATGCTAAAGAACCCTGTTGCTGAAGAAAGGATATTTCTTGTGGGTTTGAAGAGAAGAGAAACCTTTGCTTGATTGCTGAATGATTTGAAAAACAGCGACACATGTTAATAAGCTACCAAAAGCAGTTTCATTGTTTGGTTTGATATAAATGCCTGTGGATTATTGTTTGGAGAAAGAATCCTGTTTGTTTTGCGTTGAGCCTTAATGCTCTTTAGAAAAAGAAATAAATTCCTGTGTTTGCCTTGTACACCCTCGGTCTCCACACTACTTGTTTTTTCTAAACAACACAACTACAAATCCCAGCAGCCTCGGCGCTGGATGAGGAAGAAAACTCTTTAATTAAAGGACTAACAAGTGCAGCCCTAGGCTTATAGGCTGTTGCCTGGGCCAGGGGCCCCACAGTTTCTCGTGAGACGCAACTTAGAAGGTGTGAATTCCTCCAGCTGAAACCTAGGGGTATGTTTACTAAAGTGCGGTAAACGTGAATAACGCGCGTTGTACGACGTTAACGACCGTAAGTGCGGTATAACGCGCGTACTGACGCGCCAACGACCGTTAACGTCATACTACGCGCGTTAAGCGTAGTTAACGATCGTAAAGTCCCGCGGCGCGTTAAAACAGCGCAGAAGGTGGAGAGTGGGTGGAGAGAAGGGGTCAATGGGCGGAGAGTGGGCGGGGAGAGGCTCCCCTCACACTAACATGCTGAAATCCACAGCACAATTCCAACGCAAATGAAAAGCTGCCGTTAAAGGGGAGAGAAACCATTTAGCTGTCAGCAATGTAAAGCACAGGCAGGGAAACCCCCAAAAAAGTGATAAGTGTGAAACATGTGCACACAACATAAGAGCACAGAAACACTGAGAATGACCCAAATAAACGGATAAAAAGAAGAACCAAGTTGGGCAACAGTGGTAGCAATGCGCCCCCCCCCCCCCGAGTAAGCCGTATAGCACAGATAGAAAATGTGGAAGGGACCAAACACCGTCCCCATACAAGGGGAATGGATCCACAGTGAAACAACGCTGTTCACGGTGCCCTCAACCACCAGACAGGGTGCCTATGGCGGGCACATGTCCCGAAACAGCATGGCGTGCATGTTGGAATGGCAACTGGACAGATGCTGGAGAAGGGGATACCGAGGGCCGCAGGCAGCACATGTCAAGGCACCACCAGGGAAAGCACCATCTATGTGAGAACATGGTGGCACAGTGCACAAAAGCACTGTATCCGAAAACAGAAGGTAACAGGTTCAAGACCCAGCTGTGGATCCTGCCAACCCACCCTGCATATTTTACCCACCATTGCAAAGTCCTAATACAGTCGGAACCTTATTTGCAGATGACCAAAACATGCCCATAACACCGACATCCCACCCCACAGAGCACAGACACCATAAACCTACCCAATACCTATAGCAGAGCCCCCCAAATGCAGCCCTGGAGTTCCAAACACCCATTCCGTCTCCCCACAGCCTCTGAGCAAGATGCCTGTGGTGCATGTCTATGCGCCACACCCATGGTCTGCAAATGTATCTCATGCCCTGCCATGAGGGACAGCATGAAAACCTGAACAGTGTATGGCACACCAGGACTGGAGTTGGGAAACCCTGGCATAAAGCAGCAGCCAACAGGGGCACCCACACCCGCATCCACAGGCCCAACAGCCAAAGCCACCTTTGGGAGTCAGGACATTGTGCTCTGCGTGCATCTCCCAATACTAGCACCTGCATACCATAGCAATGCCACCATACATGTCGGAATATGGTCCACACCCCACAAAAGGTTGCTATGACCACTGGCAGATAGCAATTCATAGCCTAAGTACATGTTATCCCCCAGTGAGCTCCACATAGCAACCTCTCTGATGTCTGTGGAGTGTGCTACAGGTTCCTTGTCTGTCAGTGTTTACCAACCTGTGCAGTGGTCACCTACAGTTGTGCGTACCCTAAGCATATGTGCACTGTGCCCCGGACCACTGTTGTGGGCAGGGCTGTCCAACACCCCCAGAGCTACACAATGCTGGCATAGGTGTGGGGAGTGTGTGCCCCACTATCAAGTGTGTCTGTGTTGGCAAACAGCCCTCAGTGCCAGCACTGTTGCCAGTATAGGCCTGCCAATGTGCATAATGAGGAGCAAGGTACCCTGGGAATAGGCCATAGAGGGTGGCCAACCTGGCTGCATCAGCATAAGGCATAGGGCAATGGTGCAGACACTGTAGTGTCTGGACACCACTTGCACAAATAGGGTGGCCATAGCATGTCCAGCTGGGAGGTCACACTCACCCTGAATGAGCAGTGATCACTGCAGGGCTAGGTTCCCCCATAGTGCGGTATGGCAGTTCCCACATGTGATATCGATGGGTCCCTGTGTGGGTCCCAATCACTAATCTATCTGCTTGGTGTGTATGCTGACACACCTGTTCTGGGTGCCTGCATCCCATTCAGGACCATGCACCCTGGACTAGCTGCTGGATTGTCTGCAGCTAGTATGTGTCGTACTGGAACACCTCGCAGTGTGCAGCGGCTGAAAGTGTGCTGCTGAAGAGTGTCAGAAACTGTTGTGGGGTATGTGGGCATTCCCAAGCCTGTCAACTATTGCCCAACGGAGGTGTAGCGCTCGGACTGTTCCCCAACAGGACGGGGGATGATGGGCCCCCCTACAGCTACCACTGCAGTGAGGTGGACCTGTCCTGCACCATGAGCCCCATAGGGGGGGTTATGTGGTGTCACCTAAGTCACTCCCCCATGCCCCCTGTTCCCCCCCCCCTTCCGCCGGTACTGTTGCCACCAACACCAGATATGCATTACTGCAGGTACACATGAGCGAGATATGCAGCAGGTCACTGGTGTAACCACGGTGCGTCAAATGGAACTACAGAGACCACACTGATGGGTACCTGGGGTGTGTCAGTCATGAAAGGTGCTGTGGACCTGTTGCTGGCCACCCCACCTCAAACTCACGGTGGTCACAGTACCCACACAAGGTGACTGTCTGTGGATACACTGTAGCAGTGCCACACATGGTCTGTTCCCCCTACTATGGCAAGCTGCTGTGGAGTTGCACATGGTCAGGACCACCATCAGCCTGAGGAGATGGGGGGGGGGGAGAAACCACAACATAGGACCATCTAAACACAGCTGATTTGCATGTGCACTGCATCATGGGCGTGAGTGATCCAATCCAACCCTGTGAATCCCTGCAGATGGACTGTGTGGTGCAATGAGGTACCTCTGTCCAATACACACAAGCACCCCATAGCCTCCCATAACACCCAGACGTATAGACAATCAGGGACTCTTTCTGTGCTGTTCTGACCACACACCCTCCACAATCCCTTTAAACAGAAGGGGCATTACAAATGCGTAAGACATCCCCACCTGGAGGACATATCTGCCCAATGAAATGTGAATGGACCCTGATGTGAGGTGTGTGCAGCAGAAGGTGGTATGAAACATGATGCTGATGCTGCAAAATGTAGCACAGGTATGAGGAAGCGGGGTTTGTAACGTGTAGATCATGCCCACAGGCTCCCATAGGTAATAGTCCAACACAATCAGAGATAGTAGTACCAATCCCAGGTGCAATATTCCCCCAGGGATATGTAAATGTACAGTGCCCAGAAGAAACCCAACGCACGTAGTAATGCACGCACACGCCGTAAACACCGCACGTATTCATGCCCGCAGCAACGCACGTAGTTATGCCCTCAGTAACGCACGTATTCAAGCGCCATGACATGCGCATGTAGCTCTGTGCGTGGCTACGCCCCCAGCAACGCACGTGGCCACGCCCCCAGCAACGCACGTGGCTATGCCCCCAGCAACGCACGTGGCTACGCAGCACTGACACAGTCGGAACAAATGGCAGCCATGTCCAGGAAGCCAGCATTCAGCCAGGGAGATCTATATCTCCTGACAGAGTTGTTCTGCCTCCGCCAGCAGCGGCTCTTCCCGGGCTCATCCAGGAGGCAGAACCTTGGAAGGGTCAGGAGGGCCTGGGAGCGCCTGTCCCATAGGTACAACAGGAGCTCTGACTACCCACGTGAGGTAAGTGCATGGGGACAGGTACCCCAAATGATGAGGCTAAACAAAAAACACCCAGTAACCAAAGCACAAAGAAACTATGCACTGCCAGGGAATAGCAGGTGCTGTCACATCCGGCGGGTAGCAAAGTCTGCCACACACCCGAGAAAAAGACCCCCCAGCCCCAAGGGGGTAGCTGCAACCATGGCAGGAGTGCACCACAGACCACATTGGTATGGTATGGGGCGCCTTTGCAGGCCAGGGATGTCCCCCATCCACAGGAAACCCCAGTCCCACCTCCCAGGCCAACACGCAAAGAGGGGTCTGCACCATGCCCCTGTCAACCAACACAAGTTCAAAATACATCCGCCGATGCTGCAGGCCCCAAATGAGGGCACCCCTCCCCATCCCTGTCCACTGTCAGCTGGTTCTTTGTGTGATCACAAAAGACAAACCACAGCTCTAAGCTGATGCAGGCCCCAAATGAGGGCACCCCTCCCCATCCCTGTCCACTGTCAGCTGGTTCTTTGTGTGATCACAAAAGACAAACCACAGCTCTAAGCTGATGCAGGCCCCAAATGAGGGCACCCCTCCCCATCCCTGTCCACTGTCAGCTGGTTCTTTGTGTGATTACAAAAGACAAACCACAGCCCTGGGATGATGCAGGCCCCAAAAGAGGGTTCCCTGCACCATCCTGGTGCCTTTGGGAACAGGCCCTGTTTGTGATCACAAAAGACAAACCACAGCCCTGGGATGATGCAGGCCCCAAGAGAGGGTTCCCTGCACCATCCTGGTGCCTTTGGGAACAGGCCCTGTTTGTGATCACAAAAGACAAACCACAGCCCTGGGATGATGCAGGCCCCAAGAGAGGGTTCCCTGCACCATCCTGGTGACTTTGGGAACAGGCCCTGTTTGTGATCACAAAAGACAAACCACATCCCTGGGATGATGCAGGCCCCAAGAGAGGGTTCCCTGCACCACCCTGGTGCCTTTGGGAACAGGCCCTGTTTGTGATCACAAAAGACAAACCACAGCCCTGGGATGATGCAGGCCCCAAGAGAGGGTTCCCTGCACCATCCTGGTTCCTTTGGAAACAGGCCCTGTTTGTGATCACAAAAGACAAACCACGGCCCTAAGATGTTGCAGGGAGCACTGCAGGTGACACCCTCCCACCCCAACAGTGGCTGATTGGCACTGGCAGATGTGTGTAGGTGGCACACAGAGCTGTGACGTGGTCATGTACGCTGGGGTGCACATACAGGGCACATGGGGCACAGACCTGAGAGGCGTGTGCGTGGGCCACACATGGGGCTGTCTCCTGTGAACGCATGGGGCATGAGTGTCTCACCCAATAGGGGCAGGCTCTTGTTGTATGAAGTGAGAGAGTTAGCTGCAGAGGCAGGGGACCCCAACGTGTCCCCGCGGTAGCTAAGGGCAATGTTTGGTGTCACCCCTACAGGTGGAGGACCTGCGCAAAAAGGCGAGGGAGCTAAGGGCATGCTACCCGAGATTTGTGGCCAGGGTGCAGCGTGAACGGATGGCGCAGCAGAATGGTGAGTACTGGGACATGGCCCTGTAGGGCACCGAGTGGTGGAACCACAGGACCACTGTGACTGCGGAATATGATGTGTACCCAGGGGATGACATGTGTTACCTCTCCCACAGCTGATGCACGTGCAGCCATTGAGCCAGCAAGGCCGGAGGACCCGGATGTTGCTGCGGCCCGGGAGGAGGACAAAGACCACGTGGGCCTGCGGGGCGGCGGACCAGAAGTGGCACCCGAGGATGGCGATGGAGGGCACATGTGGTGCAATCCCCCCACGCCCCACCGCGGGCGAGGAGGGGGACGCGGAGGATGATGGGTGTATGGGAGGGGATGGGGAGGATGTGGGTCACATGGAGAGTGATGCGGCGGAGTTGGGGGATCGGGGAAATGAGGGGGGGATGTGGGTGAAAGGGGAGGGGAGAGGGAGGAGGTGGGTGGCAGGGAAAGGGAGGGGGAGGTGGGGGAGGAGGGGGAAGGGGATGTGGGGAGGATGGTGGAGGCAGGGGGGTGGGAGGGGCTGTACAGCGTGGGGGGGACAGGTCCCCAATGGCACGCTCCACCACAGGGCAATGGGGGCACCAGCCACCTGCCCCATGATCATGGCGAAGCACGCCCTTTGGACGTGTGTCTGCCACACATTGCCGCAGGCAGGTCTGCCATGCATGCAGCCACACAGACACGGGGAGATGTGTGTCTGTGCGGCTGCATGTGTGGTCTGCGCCTGGCTGCGGCTGTGCATGCCCAGGCACAAGCCCAGAGGCAGTTCGCCCTAATCCAGGGGCAGGTGCTGGCGACCCTGTCCATGGTGGCTGACCGTCTGCGTGAGCGTGATGAGCGCCTTGTCGGTGCCGCACACGGTCAGCCACCATCCGACAGGGGTCCCCAGGGTGTGTAGTGTGTGGACACACATGGCACACCCGCCCTGTGACGGACCGTGCCATTGCCTCTCCATCACAACGGCCACAGGAATGGGAGTGGCCAACGCTGTGTGGCTAGCAGGCGTAATTGGCCATGCTGGTCTTTAACTGCCATCATATACTATGTAACAATGATGGACTATGTGTGTCCCAGTTCACATGTTGTAAATATGTTATAGATATAAATATGTTTTAAATGTTTGACGTTCCATATATGAACCTGGTGGTCAGATGTCCCTCATTGCTAGGTGACAGTGCTGTGCGAGTGATGGGTGTGTCAGTGTTCACTCTGAGAGGCGAGGGAGGATGTGGAACAGGTAAGGGCTGCGGTGAGAGCACCCCCACAGACATGTCACAGCTACGTTGCTGCGAGGGTGGGCCAACGAGAGGGGTGGAGAGTGGCGTGCATGAGTGACGTGCAACAGCATATGTGTTGGAAGGTGCGGGGCACACAGCACAGAGTGACAATGGGACATATGGCGGGGGAGGGCAGATGGCCTGTGTATCCTACCCAGCATGACCCCATATTGTTGGCCTGTGGTGGCAAAGGCAGGACGGCTGTGTATGCGTAGCGGTGGGGTTAGGGTGGAAACACAGAGGGTGCACCTCAGGAGTTGCTGAAGCTGGTGCCTGAGGGGGGGGGAGTGAGCGGTGTTGTGAGCTGTGACTGTGTAGGGCCCGGCAACAGCTGGCTAGATGGCAAGCACGTATACCAGCATGCAGGGTGGGAATGGGGGATGGTTCAGGATGGTCCAATGATCCGCTGTGAGACGTATGACCACCTTGCTGTATGTTGTTATGGGTGTAATGGCTGGCCCTAGGGGGTGCAAGAGCATACTGTCAGTGGAGTGCATTGGGCCATCGGTGGTGGCACTCACAGGGGTGTGGGGTCGGGGGGTGGGCACAGCAGAGGGTGGGGACAGGGGCTTAGCAGGATAATGCCCAGAGGGGTGGCAAAGTGCGGCGTGGCTGTGGATGGTGAGTAGCACAGTGTGGATGGTGCGACAGATGACAGTTGCTGGATGTAGCTTATGGAGGCAAATGTGTTATTGGGATGTGCCTGATGGGTGGCAAGGGGGTGTAGGTGTATATTGCGGCCACTGGTGCACAGGGTGATGGGTAGCCCTTACCAGGGGGTCACCCTAAGTTGTTGGAAGCTGCAAGGCTGTGCTCAGGGGGCCACAGTGGACATGTGTGACGGTTGCGCCAAGGTGGATGTCTGTGGGAGCATGTGAACCGGAGTACGTGACATGTGCAGTGCACATACTGTTCTTGTTTAGCATGCTGGGAGCGGCCAATGTGGCTCCCCATGCAGGACATACAGTGCACCTACACCACCACAGAGACTAATGGTGGGTGAGGGCTCCACAGGGTATTGGCCCACGGGGTCCCCGGCCACCCACGACACAATGCAAGCCACCACGACATGGGAGTGATGGTCCAGCATTGTAGCCTATGGGATTGGCTGCGTACCCATGGTGGACATGGCTGAAGGGGGTGGGGACAATGGCTAATGACATCAGTGGCACTGTGTCCTGCCCTGGTCACGGGCCAGGGGGTGGGGTGGGGGGGTATGATTGTCGTGTCACAAATGAGACAAGAAGCACATGTCACCTTCACTGGCCACCTGTGTAGCCCTTTATTTTCCCCTCCCCCTGCCACCCCTTGGGCGTCCCCGCCCAACCCTTGGTGGTTGTCGCCCCCCTGCTGCCGGTGCTGTTGCTGCTGCAGGTGTAGGTGGTGTTGTTGCCTGTGGCTGCTGCAGATGGACAGTTACTGCCCCCCTGCCTGCTGCTATCCGCTCCTGGGCGTTAGCCATCCTCTCACATGCCGTGGCCATGCGGTTGGCATGAGCAAGGATCCCAGACATGGTCCGCTGCAGGCGCCTTGTCAGCCGCAGTTGGCACCGCTGGGTCCGGGCCACCGAACGCAGTACATGCCGTATACCTGTGTGGAGAGGCCATAGTACAATGTGAGATGGGGGAAACAGCAACACCTGTTCGGGGGCATATCAACCATAGCAGATTAGGACACTCACCCTCTGCATCTCTATGGGCTGCTGCTGAGTGGACCTGCATCTCCCCGATGACATCGCCCACAGCAGCCAGTGCCTCGTTGCGGTGTTGCGCTGCCATATCCGCAGGCCCGTCCCCAGTGCCTGCAGTGGTGGGTGTAGAGTCCCCGTCTGCTGTTTGTGGGACCTGCATGTCCCCCTCACCCAGGGATGCAGCCTGCCTCTCGTCTCCCACATGGGCCACCTCAGAATCAGTGTCCACAGGGCTTGATGGTCCCACGGTTGGCACGCCCTGTGGCTCCTCCTCTGCGTCGATGGCGCTGACATCACCTGGGTGCCACAGGGTTACATACTAATAGAAAATACAAGCTCCAATGGCTAACCCTAGACTAACTTCATAAGAAAAAATTATGTTTTAGCGAACAGGTCTCAGAGTTATACTCGGCTAACGCTAAGAATACCGTGGTGTTAATAATTTATTATACCGATTGAAGGCTTACGATGCCACTACCTACAGCACATTTGATGATGAATGAATGAATTGTTAAGAAGAAATAAGCCACATACTAATGCTCTATTACTCTGGCATTATAGAGCCATCTCTTCACTTTATAAAAACCTTTTTCTTCAAAGTGCTATATAATTGCAGCAGGGCCTACATTGGTATTTTTAAAGAAAAGAAAAAGAGAGAAAAAAAGGAAAAAGAAATATTTCAAGATTAAATAAAGGCAATTCACATTATAGCGATATTTACAGGTCGTTGATGTGTTTATGGCATTTCACTGTACCAGATCATTGGGGTCAGTGTGTAGCCGAGTATAACTCTGAGACCTGTTCGCTAAAACATAATTTTTTCTTATGAAGTTAGTCTAGGGTTAGCCATTGGAGCTTGTATTTTCTATTAGTAGCTGAATAGCATCAAGCCCAAGAAAAGTGACTTTTTTCTTATTTGTAGTTAACAGGGTTACATACGTCAGATGGGGGTCTCGCTGCCTGCCCACCCCGTCACATACCCCCTCAGGCATCTGTGGGTTGATGATCCACATGTGTCTGGGCCATGGCTCTAGTGGCAGCCCACTACGTTTGTGCACTCCCCATGCAAGTGTCCCCTGTGCCCCGCTTCCCCAGGCCCCCCCCCCACCCCTGGGTGCTGACGCACACCCCAGGCAAGGCCATCACCACCCTCATCCTGCCCCCACCCAGCATGTCCTAAGCAGGTGCAGTGTGTCTTCCGGTTGGCCATCTCCTTACCCGTGTGGCCCTAGTGCCCCTGCCAGCCCTGCGACATGAGCCATGCAACATGTCGACACCCTCTGCTGTCACTGTGGGTCTGCCACCCCTGCCCAGTCTCCCATTCACTTCATATTGCCACCCACTGCCACCCATAGACAGGCCCCCCCACCGTGGCCCTTGAATGGATGTTGCCTCTGTGTCTCATTTGCCCCCCAATTCCCAAACAGCCACGTACTGCCCCCCCTCTGTTGTGGCGCACACCATGTGTCTGTGCTATACTCCACAGTTGGTCCGCACTCCCCCCTTACCTGCTTGTGGGTGCGCCGTGTCCAATGCAGCGGGTAGGCCATGTACATATATGGGCCCGAGTCGCTCGGCCAGGCGTCATTCCAGGTCCGAGAGGTTTGCCACCTGAGCTGGGCCCCCTCCAGTGCCTTGGGCTCCACGTCTCTCCCGCACCAGCTCAGTCCTTATGTTTCTTTTGATGTCACAGTATCTTTTTTGAAGGTTCTCGATGTCGCGGTGTGGTCCCCCTGCTGCTGCCACCGCTGCCTGGACCTCACACCATGCCCTGGTGCGCGTAGCTATAGTGAGGGTTGAGCTCTGGCACCCAAACAGGAGATCATATCGCTCCAAGATGTTTGCCAGCAGGAGATCATTTTCCTGCTGGCTGAAGCGTACGGCCCTCCGACGTATCTCTGCTGGGACGGGGACCCTGGGCTGGCGTGGTCTCCCAGCTGCACCTGTATGTGGACCTGGAGCTTGCTGAACCCCAGATGGGCCTGGAACCTCATCCTGGCCAGATATGGTTTGTGTTGATGGGTGGGTGGGCTGGTCCACTGGATGCTCCTGCTCCTCTGTCTCCCTGAGCTCCATACTGTCACGTATGGTTGTGCTCGGGGGTTTGCCATACAGAGCCAATCATACATATAGGTTTTCATGGGGTGTGGGTCACGGGGCGTTGGCTACGTGCACAGCCACGCGCACAACCACGTGTGCCGCGAGGTGCGTTGCGACGCCCATTGCTATG
Source organism: Ichthyophis bannanicus (assembly GCA_033557465.1). NCBI lineage: Eukaryota > Metazoa > Chordata > Amphibia > Gymnophiona > Ichthyophiidae > Ichthyophis > Ichthyophis bannanicus. The sequence goes on along the minus strand of CM066040.1, from coordinate 10,386,624 downwards.
CGCAGGATGTGACATCATATGTGTTCGTGTAGGCAGTAGGTGCCATTTCACGGATCCCTCCTACACGTCCCTTTAAAACAGTTTCGTTGTGTGTAATGCTGGTGCACATATTCCCATGTTTGGTATATTGCTGTTTATCTGCACCGCAGTAGTAGTGCTGGATGCTGCAGCACTACGTGACGCGTACGTGACATCACTCAGACGTTGCACGCTTCGTTACGCGCGTTGCACCGCCTCTTCCGTTCCCTGCTCATGGGCATATGCATTGTATGACACTCCTATATTGGCGTCTGGGTGTGGTTTCTAGTGTGATACGCAGTTTATGTACACCCTGCGACATCTCTGGGACTCATGTACATGAGTGTGAAACGTAGATGATTGGCCACGGGTGCATTATGGGAACGCGCGACACAGCGCGCGGTGCCATTTCATACAGGTAACTCTTATGTTTGCTGTATTTTGGGTCCTTCTATTCCCCCAGGTGTGTGGCGCTCATGTGATGTCCATCCCCACCCACACCACTATTTCTAACCCAGCTATCCTCCAACCTGTGTCTATCATGGCTCAGACTGCGCATGCAGGTGGTGTAGTGGTTGCATTGGTCGAACTGGCGGACCTGCTTTTTCCGGAGGAGGGAGATTTTGTTCCTGGGGCTGCGGCCCTGGGCATGGGTGCAATGCCACTGCAACTCAGGCCTGCAGCTGTGGGGCCTGCACAGGCGGGTGTGGGTGACCAATGGCGCCGTAGGCGTGCTGAAGCACAACACCGCCTGGGGCATCTCTACAGGCCCAGGGTCTTGCTCCAGGACCTGAGAGAGGGCCAGGTATTCTCCCTCTACCGGCTGGACACAGGGGCCATTAGGGAGCTCTATCAGGAACTCAGACCTGACCTTGAGCCCCTAACTGCCCGGTCACATGCTATACCGGGTATGACCAAGCTCCTGGCTGCCCTACATTTCTTTGCCTCTGGCTGTTTCCAATCCTCGGTGGCAGCAGTGGGTGGGATGAGTCGGCCCACCTTCTCCCGCTGTCTCCACCAGGTACTGCGTGCCATGGTCAGCCGGGTTGGGAATTACATAGCAATTCCCAACGGGAGGCAACATTGGGGGGCCCTGGCACAGGCATTCCATAGGGCGCTATAGATTGCACACATGTTGACTTGTCCCGCCACGCGACAGGGAGGTTGTGTACTGCAACCGCAAACACTTCCATTCCCTCAATGTGCAGGTTGTTTGTGATGCAAGTATGCGTATCCTGAATGTGGTTCCGCGGTTTCCAGGGTCTGCCCATGACTCCTATATCCTGCAGAACTCGGCAGTGTTTGGCCAGTTTGAGGCTGGTCAATATGGTGACTACGTCCTGCTGGGTGGGTATTCAATGTGTATGACATGCACCTACTGTAGGTGGGTGTCTATACAGCATTGTCACCATTGTCCACTGCATGCCTGACATTGCGGGGTTATTTCTGGGTGTAGACTATTGGGTGTGGCTCACTACCTCATGCCGTGTCACTGGTGTCTTGGTCACAGACATATGTTCACTGACACCCATCTCTCTGTCTACCATGTGTGTTTGTTTGCTCTCACATGTGTGTCCCAGCGGCCATGTGGTGTCGTTTTTTCCGTGGCCTTGCCCTTCTTTATTCTGAGCAACTGTGTCCAGGGGCAACCGTGCTGCATATGATGTGTCCCCTCCATGCCTGTGAGCTACACATGCAACATGCCCATGGCCTCCACATCTGGGCACGGGCATACTGCACTGGCAGTTGTACACATGTCTCCCAGTGGGGTCAGTCACTTGGGCAGCCCATATGTTGCATGGTTGTAGGTGTGCCACCCTGGGGGGGGGGGGCATAGACCCATCCTCGTGGTGGTCATTTTGTATACGCGACCTTCTCTCTCTGGGCATGCTGTGGGCTACACGTGAGATGTGCTGTGGGCGCTTCAGCTATGACACATGTCTGCTGCATGTCTGGCCACCGTCTTCGGGGTCCCCTGCCACCACCACCTGTTGCTTCCCCCACACCACCCACGCAATGCATCCCAGTGGCTTATGCTGTGTATGCGCCAGATCAGGCCAGCCAACTACTTGCACACCTGTGCATCCCTGCACCCCCGGGTGCTCATTGACAATGTCCGACATCTTACCTCACAGCTCCCACCACTGTTCTTTGTCGCCACAGTTTTGGCACATGTCCTGTGACACGGTTACATGGGTGTGCACTGCCCCTATCGGCATGTCATGGTCATTTGCCCCTGGGCTCGACAGCCTCTGATGCACTACCACTGTGTGCACTGCGTTTGCCTCATATCTGTGTGCATGGCCTCTCGGCTGTCCAGTTCTGTATTGCTACGTCTGTCATTCCATTGGTGGCTCAGCACGCATGTGACTTTGCACCATTATTTTCTGCAGGTGATGCAGGATATGGGTGTCGCACCTGGCTGCTTATCCCTGTGCATCTCCCTCGGACAGGTGCAGAGATACGGTACAATGAGGCCCATGCCTCCAGTCGCTCAGTGATTGAGCGCACCTTTGGCGTTCTCAAAAGTCGCTTCAGGTGTCTGGATAGGACTGGCGGGGCCTTGCAGTATGGACCGCTGACTGTGGCAAGGATCATCATAGCCTGTTGCATCCTCCACAACATTGCTCTCAGGCACAATGTTCCAGTCGATATTAATGAGGATCTCGGGGTGGATCCTGTGTGCCCTCCTGCACCTGGCCATGGTGACACACGTGCGGGGATGGCAGCCAGGCAACATCTGATCGAGGAGATCTTTACCTGTAAGTTATGGGTGTGCTGGGGACGTGTCTCTGGGTTAGCCATGTGTTAGGTGGTGTGAGGATTGTGCAGCACTGCCATCTCATGTCTCCATATCTCTGTCCTGTTCTTGGCTCCACAGGATGGGCTTCTGTGTTCCAGGCCCACCCGGATTGCCTTACTATGCTGCCTGAGGCTGTGCTGCATGTGGGGAGTGTGTGTTCATATATGCACCATTCCTGTTGACTCGGGTAAGTTGGCAGATAGTAAGGATTGCATTGCTGTTGTCACGGCTAGACACATATATGTTGTTTTCTCTCCACTGCTCCTATGGTGATGCACATGTCTTTGGACCACTGCTCCATCACCCTTAGCTTCCATCTGTCACACATGTGGCCATTACCTGTTGTGATAAGGAAGCTTATCATAGCTCAGGTAGGAGCTATAAAAAAAATGATGTGACTCTGAACAAGCAACCTGTCAGTTCTGGTAGAAGCAAGAAAACAGAGTTTTCACATAAAAGACTACCAGTCCCAGAATGCACCAGGTTTCCAGCAGCCATGAGAGGGGCTGAAGTGAGAGAATGTGTGTGCAATCAAGAGAGCTATGAGGTAATCCCTAAGCACTCATCTCAAAGGGCAGGGCCTGATTCAACACAGCTGCGCTGTGTTAGGGAGCAGCACACATTAGGACAGAATAAGAATAGAGCTTATTCTTCAGATAACAGTTACTACAAGCTCCAGCCCAGCTTCAGGGAGAGTTTCAGCAACAGTTGGAAGAACAGCTTCAGCAAAAGCCACGCAGATAGAGAGAGAAGGAAACTCTCTGGAAGGAAGAGAAGAAAGGCCATTGGAAGGTCTGGGAGATTCCAAGGCAGTACTCATACTGGGAGGTATTCCAAAAGCCAGCAGAGTCCATTGGACTGGATTCAGCCAGAGGAATGGAGTGGCAGAGATAGGAATCACCAGTGGCTACCTGGAAGAGAGAAGACTGCATGTAGAAGGGACTTTCAGACCAAGGCCAGAAGGTATGTGAGAGAAGATCCAGTGTCCAGGGATCAAGATTGGAAGGCTGGACATCAGAATTGGATTACATATTGGCCAGGCTATACAGAGAGGAATAATGATAGCAGGAGAGGCTCAGGTATGAACACTGATCCAGACCCTATCTATAATAGAGAATGGCAGCAAGGGAATAAGCATTCTCATGATAGTGCCTTAATGAAAGACTCATCTGTGCCAAAGTATGATATTGACCCTATGATTGTTGATGCAGGGGGAAATACAGCAGATGAAACTATTTACATGGACTGTTCTTTATCTAAATGCTATTGCTAGTTTTCTATGAGCAAACACATCAGCCATCACAAAGAAACCTAACTTTGTTCTTTATTTCCACTGCAAACAGCTCTTAAAGCAGGATTTGGGCTCACACAGTTGCAGCCAGCCAGCTAAAGGCTTTCAGCTGGTCCATTGATAGTAATTAGGGCTGCACCTGATTGTGTGTGTGAGCAAGGGAGAATCACTGCTGAGATCTGCGTGGAAAATAAGCAGAAGTTAACCTAACCAGCAAAGTTTATTCTTTTCTTTGTGCCTTTGTATTTGGTAATTATTTGCTAAGAACACATTAGCTAATTGCCTGACAAGCTGAAGGTTGTTTTCTGGTTTACTTTGTGACTTTTTGTTATCCATTTTAAACACTGCAAGCAAGTAACCTCATTTATAGTGCTATCAAGCATACATGTGCTGGGTGAATTAAACCCCATCAATAAAAGAAGTATTTTATTGATCTTACCACTTGGTTTCACAACTCAAATTATTGTCATCAGCTGTGTTTGGGAGTGAATGAACTACAATACCCACAATACCTTGCAAGAATCATATGAATATATGCATCGTCAAGATTGTGTAAGTTCTCACCCTAGGCAGCCGTCTGACACTGTTCACATCTTGGGAGTCTGCATGGTGTATCTTAGACACATATTGTGCAGCTGTGTGTGTACTCGGGCACAGGACATTATATTGTTGGAGGGTATGTTGAACAGCCACTGCCATTGGGTCATTTGACAGATTTGTGCCACTCATGCATGTACTGTGCTGTGTGTCTCCATTTGTCGTTCAGTGTTGGGGGTCCTGCCATCTGAACCTTCTGGCATGCATACCTTATCACACTGTGTATGTTACTGTTTCTGATTGACCTGTCTACATGACCGTTCAGTATGCGCTACCCTGCCTATCTGTGTTGTAGGGATGTGTTTGGCCACCTCTCCAATTATGTTCCCTCATCCCTCTGTTACCTTCTGCTTGTGGGCTAATGTACATTGTGCACATGTGTCATATATTTTTCTCAGATGGGTCACAGTTTTGCTGGTGATCCAATGTACATCAACATTGTCTTTCCGCAAAACACACTGCACCGTGGACATGTTCCTCTCACAGCTACCCATGCAGACGTGGTGATGTCCGCCGTCCATTGGTGTCTGCATCCGCTATTGGGGCTCTTTGTGCTCTTGCCTGACACGGACATTCCCAGTCAGGCCACTGGTGTACCTTTCAGGTGGGCCTCACCTTCCATCCTCTGGGACATACACCACGTGCTGATGCTGCATTTTGCCTATTGCTATCAGGATGTACTTCGTTGTTATCTCTGTGTGCCACCGCTGCTGCACATGCTCTGGACCCCTGGGGTGTAGGCGTGTCATGTGCATTTACATGAACATATTGGGATGGTGTCCTGGTCTTCAGGGACATCTCCTTCAGTGGTCCATGTGCACTGTGCTCAGTGTTGTGGCCATGTCATGTGGTGCTATCTATGCATTCTGTGTGTTGCTGTTTTTATGTGTGTGTCTCCTTTCTGTCCTCCAGGAGTCGTGGGTAGGTGTGCCATTCCCTTACCTGATATCTGCATCTTTTCGCACAGGACACAGACAACAATGTTGACACATGTGCTCCACTGCATCTGGTGATCCCGTCATCCATATGTGCTTGGCCACAGCACCCATGTGAGCGTGTTCTTGGATGTTGGTGACACAGGGAGATAGTCCTCTGCACTTTGGACACAGGCCTTTTTCTCTGACTCATTGCTGGCCTATTGTTACTGTTCCTGCGGTGACTTGCCTGCCGTTGCTGCCATGACCTGTTTGGGTGTTTCGTTTTTTGCAGTAGGGGGGTGATGAGCTGTACATGGGTTGGTGATTTTTGAACCGTCACTGTTGGCATGGCATGTGGCCTTGTCACTCTGCATGCTTTCACCAGAGTCTTTTGTTTGCTGGGGATGGTGTCTGGTGTGCATACAGTGAGTGCATACACTGTGCGGAAATGTCATGGTGAGACCCTCCACCTCACATATTACTGTCTGTTTGCAACGTCTGCTGAGTTAGGGCTTTTGATTTTGGGTGGCACCAGCGGGGGGTGGTCAGGGTGTGTAGGCTCCACAGGCAGAAACAGGTGGGTGGCGTCGCAACGTGGGTTGGGTGTGTCCTTGCGACGTTGGCTGCCACACAGGCCCCATGTCGTTCTTCACGCCATATGGTGCACCGGACTGCAGAATATGCTTTCTGCTTGGGTCTGGTGATTGACTGTTGGGGACAGATGTTTGCACCTTCGTTGTTTTGGATATTTGGTGGTTTGGTCACCCCATTTCATTGACACTCGTGTGCTTGACGTTTTGGGTGACACCTGGAAATTGTCTTTTCCTTCCTTGTTTGCTGCTTACTTGGCCATATCATGTGTGCAGCCCCATCACATCTCCGCCCACCCATCCATGGTTGAGCTGTTCATGTCCGTGTGGCATGTTTGCTGCCCCTGTGCCACATTGTCTGGACTAATTGTAGTTCTCCTCCTGGAGTGGTGCATGTGCTGGGCTACCTGTGCATTGGTGCTGCTGATGTGGGTTGGCCTGGGCCTCATCCCTGATCTTGTTGGTCATTAACATGCTCCTCTTTCAGTCCATTGCCCTTTCCACAGCCCATCCACATGGCCCTCCACCCATCCACATGGCCTATCCCCTTCCACCCCTCATGTGTCACTCCCCTGATCAGTTGCATGTTGTTTACACTACATTATATTTCCTGCTGTGTGTGTTTGTGTGGACCTGTTCATATGTGTCTTCCATCCCACCTGTGGACTGTGTTGTTGGCTGTGGACCCCTCCTCCACATGTGTACTGCATCTTGCCTACGCTCTGTGGTTCCATCTCCTGACACGCAGCTGTGGTTTTGGATGTTGACATGCTGTGATCCTGTCTGCATCCATTTCTGTGTGCCTCAGGGTGTTGTTGTGGTCATTTCTTTTCTGCAGTGCTTTCCATCCTAGTGGGCATAGCTTTGCACTCTCTCTGTTCCTCTTTTCTTCTGCCTTTCCCGCACTGGTACCTGTGGTCGCTGTAACACTCATTTCTTGGCTTCTACATCCTGGCCGCTCATATTATCCTGATCACATTTGCTGTCCATCCTTTGGTCCATCTATTTGCATCATTGTGGTGTGAGGTGTCCTGTATGTTGCTGTGGACTGTTGCCCCGTATCCTACCCTGCTACCGTTGTCTGCATAGCATCTCTTTTTGCTTGGTGGTCCTGTGCCTGTTCTGCATTTTAGACTCACTCCTCTGGCCACCTCACCCTCCACTGGGGGACACATATTCTCCTCACCTGCCACACACTGTTTTTCCGGTACTCCAGGGTGCCAACACCCTTTGCTGTGATGCTGTTGCTACCGCCATGTTTGTCTGCGCTGCTGCCAGACACGTGTGATGCTGTCAGGGTTGAGGGTCCGTTAACTCCCTACTCGCCCTCCATCTGTCGCCTGTTCATTGTCTTTACTGTGGGTTCTAGGTGGTGTTTGTACTACATCTGTCTCTGTTCCACACAGGTCCTGCAGGCCCTCCAGGCACACCTTGCAGCCCCTAGGGCACACTGACCTTTGCAAACATACCATTTTTGGAGCACCGTGCCATATTGTTCTATGGGCCACGGTTCCATCAGCACTCTCCTATCCCTATGTACCTCATATTGCAGTTAGCTTTGGACACCTGTCTTGACACCGTACTGGTACACCTTTTCAGGCTTCTTCTTGGCCACACTGTTGGGCTACTGTCTTTTGCTGCTCTATGGCAGTGGCGCACATATTCAGTTCTCCCTTCCGGCCCAGGCGCTGTGGGGGTGCCTACCCCCTCCTATGGTCATCTCGGGACTGCTGCTGTGCATCTGCAGTGCACCATGGGTACTGTTGCAACCACCCATATCCTTAGCACCCCAGCAGGCACCTTGGGTGATGACATGGCGCCCCTCGGTGCACAGTCAGGGGGTTGTGGTTCAGGTGTTACGGACATCTGCATTTTCTTGCGCACACTAACCATAGTATGTTTGTTTTTGCTTTTGCTTTTGCCAGTGACATTCAGTTTTGGCAAGGGGTCTGTGATGTTATTGGGCCTTATATTTTTGGTAATGATCATGGCCTTGGTCTTGATTGTGTTTGCCATATGCCCTTGTTTGCTGAGACCTTGCTTTGTTTCCTTGTCAGGCATCCCTTGTATGTACATAGTGCAACTTCTGTGGTTTTGGTGTGGGTGTTTGGGTCATTTGACAATTCTGCTCCAGAAGCTGGCCACCTCATTATTGGGACTGTGTTATTTGCACTGGCAATATGAGCAAATAGTTGCTTCCATGCTTGGGGGGGCCCCTAGGTCATGGGTTTCAACACACAGTGGATCATTTTGCGCACCTTGGGGGCATTTTGTTATCTTGCTTTACATTGGTGCTGACAGCAGCAAAACCCTCACACTGCAGACTCCTCACAGTGACTCATCAGGGACCCTATAACATGCCCTATGGGGCGCTTTGTGAAACGCCCTATAGGGTGCTGTGGCAGACAGTGCACATTAGCCTTTGCCCTCTGGTGTGGCTTTAAAAAGGTTACCCTATATGACACCTTCGGGTTATATCCCTGTGAGTGGGTGTTTGCCAGCAGAACTTGTTGGACGTACAAAACAGACTACCTATGACATTACTGATCTAGTGTGGGGGTCATGACGCACACTCATCCACAGATACGCCCACCTGGCAGGGACACATTCACTTAGTACAGGGCCCATAGTTGTGCCACACAAAGCATGTCCTGATGGTGTTTGCTGCTGGATTCCAATGGCAGGACAATTGGGTTGTCCCCTGCATTGTTTCAAGCACAGTTTGACGTTGTCTTTCCTTTATTAAATGATTTGTGTATATATTTGACTTTGTACGTTTCACACACCCGGTTCTGGCTGCAGATTCACACTGTTTTCTACCTTTGGGGGCTGAGGCTCTCTGGATTAAACGGCCACTCCCAACGAGGGGAGGTGGGCATTTTTTCCCACCTCTCAGGTTATCTATGGTTTAAACAGAGGGGTGACTGGTTCTACATATGAGTGACTACTGTTCGTGGAGGATACTGTTGCAGGCAGCTTTGGTCCTTGGGCACACAGGGGGAATTGAACTCACAGACCCTGCACCACCTGACAGTGTCTTATCCATTGTGCTACGGATCAGTCTGCCTTAAAAGACACCTTTTCTAGCTTCTTATGGGGCACCCTGTTGGGATACTGTCTGTTGCTACTATGTGACAGTGCTGCACACAGTCATTTCACCTTACCATACCAGGGGCTATGTGGGTATGTACCCCTTCTTGTGTTCATCTCTGGACTGCTGGTCTGCATGTGCAGTGCACCATGGGTATGCCTGCATTGGTACAGATCCTAGCCAACACAGCAGGCAGTTAGGGTGGTGTCCTGCTGCCCTTCAGTAGACAGCCAGGGGGTTGTTAGCAGCTATGGGGCTGCAGGCCAGTGGTTCCTTCATTGCCTGTGGGGCCAGTAGTCATGGGTTCGGACCCACAGTGGACTCCTTTTATAGGGCTGTCTGCTGCATTATATATTTTAAATACACATGACTGCTACCAGAGACAGCCCCTCAGCGTAATATAACCTTACAGAGCCTCATAGGGCGCACCATGTGTCACCTTATCTGGCTCCCTTTACGTTCCCTTATGGGATGCTCTATGGGGGACATTTTGATGTGCCTCAGCGGACACTCCACTTTATAATGTAGCCTATGGTGTGCGTTATGGGGTGCCTTCTGCAGCACCTTTGGGTACGCCACTGTGTGGGTGTGTTTGCTAGCAACCCTACAAAACAAACAAAACATATACATGCCCCCTCACTCACTATATAATGTACAGGATGCTGCGTCAGCCAGCCTTATGCATCTGGCACCCTGGGGACTCCAACCCATTATGCCTGTATCAGCAGTCACTGCAGTAACCATTGTGCTCTGTATCGGTCATGTATGTCTGGGTGGCTTCTTATGCTTAACGCGCGGTGACGCGCTACCGCGCCCTGTATCGCTCGTTAGTTTTTGGAACGCGCGTTAGGTGTTACGATGTCCCGCCCTTCTCCTTATTTGGGGGTTTTGATTATTACCGCGGCTCCTAACGCGAACTGCACTAACGCGGTTTAGTAAACATACCCCCTAGAGTTTTAGCGCTGGGAGCGACGTTTTTTCTACGGTTTCCCTGTAAATGTGTGGTTAATTATGAAGGGGACTCTTTTGTTTTTGTAGATGTCTCACACTTAGAGAATTTCATTGTAGATCGTGTAGATACAGGGTAAGGGAATAATTTCTGGATATTTGTAAATCCTTCTAAATTGATGGCTTAAGTTGGCCTTGTTTTCTGGAATTATTATTCTAATTGTATTATCTTTGCTTTTCTCCCCTGATGTGGACTATATCAGTTGTACTATATTTCTTTTTACAATCCTGTGTTTTGTTCTAATGATTTTCCTTATTTATTTGGTGATATTGTATTTCATTGAAAATCTAATTTAAAAAAAAAAAAGTAGACCTCTCATAAATCTTGCTACGATTGGATGAGAGGAAATAGGTTGTTCATCCAGAGGCCTGCAAGAAGCTGCAATGGCACTAAGATGGACCCTTACCGAATTGGTCTTAAGACCAGAATTTGATAAATGGAGGAGATACTCCAGTAGTGATTCCATAGGTATCGAAAGGGGGTTAAGTCCCCTTTGAGAACACTATATAGAGAATCGTTTCCACTTGAAGCCATAAGACCGCCTTGTGGATGGTTTTCTGGAAGCCAGAAGGATATCCTTTACCTGTTGAGAAAGGTTGATATCCTGAAGTTCTAGACTTTCAGCAACCAGGCCCTGAGATGCAGGGACTGGGGATTCGGGTGCAATAGCATCCCGTTCTCTTGGGAGAGAAGATCTGGAGCATATCCGAACTCCAGAGGCATGGCTTGAGAGAGATGTACAAGCAGAGGATACCACGTTTGCCATGGCCAATGTGGAGCTATAAGTATCATATGACCTCTGTCTCTCTGAAGCTTGAACAGTGTTTTGGGAATGAGGGGAATGAGTGGGAAGGCATAGAGGAAGTCCTGAACCCAGTGGAGAAGGAAAGCACCTCTTGCCTGACAGTTTTGAGCAGGAATTCTGGAACAGAATTGGGGAAGTTTGGCATTCTGTGGACTTGCAAAGAGGTTTATATCTGGGGTTCCCCAGATTCGAAACACTCAAGCCAGTTGGTCTGAGTGAAGAGACCATTCGTGTGGCAGTAGTACTCGACTGAGTTTGTCTGCTCAAAGATTTTGAATGCCCAGAAGATATACCACTAAAAGGTGGATTTGACGCTCTCTGGCAAGGGCCCACAGTCGCAAAGCTTCATTGCATAATGACAGAGAGCCCATTCTGCCCTGCTTGTTCACATAGAACATGGCTACTTGATTGTCGGTCTGGACCCGGACTGTCTTGTAGCTGAGCTGGGCTTGGAATACCCGAAGAGCATGGAAAATTGCTCTGAGTTCTAGGAGGTTTATGTGGAGACAAGCCTCCTGTGGGGTCCAACGACCCTGAGTGGAAAGATCGTGCAAGTGAGCCCCCCAACCCAACTTGGATGCATCTGTTGTTAGGATGGCCTGGAATAGAAGCTGCTGGAAAGGAGAGCTTACGAGAAGGTTTTCCAGTGTTTGCCACCATTGAAGGGATGAAATGAAACGTGTGGAGTTTCTGATTTTGTCCGATAGGTGATCCACTGAGAGGATAGGGTCCACTGGGCTGCTCGCATGTGAAGGCGAGCATAGGGAACCACATGGACAGTGGATGCCATATGCCCCAGAAGCTGAAGCATTTCCCGAGCAGTCAGGAAGGTTTTCAGAGCTGCTTGGTATGCCAGCTGTACTATACGAAGACAGCGGGGCTGTGGAAGGAAAGCCCTTGACTGTCTGGTATCTAGATGAGCCCCTATGAATTCTAGGGACTGAGAAGGGGTGAGATGAGATTTTGGGAGGTTTATGACCAATCCGAAGTAGCGAAAAATTTGCATTGTGCGAGAAAGAGTGAAGCTGGCTTCTGGAGCTGTCAATGCTCGAATGAGCCAGTCATTTAAGTACGGGAAGACGAATATCCCTAGAGTTCTCAGGAATGCTGCTACTACTGCCATGCATTTTGTGAAGACTCTTGGGGCAGAAGCCAGACCGAAGGGAAGAACCCTGTATTGGAAGTGTCTTCCCTAGAAAAGGAATCAAAGGAATTTCCTGTGATCTAAATGGATGGTAATATGCGTATATGCATCCTTTAGATCTAGAGAACATAGCCAATCTTGACTCTGAAGGTAAGGCAGAAGTGTTCCGAGGGAGATCATTTAAAATTTTTCTCAGAACAGATATTTGTTTAATTCTCTGAGGTCCAGTATGGGTCTGAATCCTCCTGTTTTCTTCAGGATGAGGAAATAGGGGGACTAGAACCCCATGCCCTGTTGAGGTATGGGTACTTCTTCTATTGCTCCCTGAACAAGAAGTGATGCAACCTCTTGACCTAAGAGATCGGTGGCAGGGATTTGGGAATTGAACTGCCTTACGATTGTAGGAGGGGGCATGCTGTGAAAATGAAGTCTGTACCCCTCTCGTACAATGGTCAGAGTCCAATTTTCTGATGTTATTTGTTGCCATCTTTTGGCAAAATGGCATAACCTGCCCGGAATGAAAGAGGGTTCTGGACCTTGCAGGGACAGAAAGACTACAGTAAGTTCTCTAGAAAGGAGTCAAAGCCCCTGAGGAGGTTGAGTCTGCTGAGCTGGCTGAGCTCTTGGGACTTGTGGTTTCTTCTGCTGTATAGTCTATTGTTGCCCCTTCTGGGGGATATGAACTGAACAGTGACCCTGATGGGTGTAAGATGGGAAAAAACTTCTTTTTCTTGTTGAAAAAGGGTTTTTTATTTGATTTTTTCTTTGCTGGGTTGGCTGTAGACCTTGATAGTCTGTTCAAGGTGAGATTGTCAGAATCCATCTCATTAGCCTTGTCTTGCCAATTCTTGCCAAAGAGATTTTCTCCTGTGCAAGGAATGTTCCCCAGTTTATCTTGCACCCATATTTCTAAGTCTGATGCCTGAAGCCAGGCAATACGACGTGCACAGATGGAGATATTGTTTATTGTTTATTGTTTACATTGCATTTACTATACCGCCTCCCATAACATCGAGGCGGTTTACAAATAAAATCAAAGTTTAACAGAAAGAAAAGAAATTACAATAATTAATAGCAGAGAGAGTCAAGGCAGAGAACACACAGACAGAAAAACAGAAAAGAGGTTATCAGGGGGGAAAGCTAGTGAAAAAAAATGAGTTTTGAGAAGGGAACGGAACTTGGGATAGGATTCTTCTGTACGGAGGTGGGTAGGGAGAGAGTTCCAAAGGGAGGGTCCTAAATAATAAAATGCAGATTTTCTGGTGGATTGTAAGTGAGCTTTGGAAGGTGCTGGAAGGTGAAGACGGTTAATGTGGATAGACCGAAGACTACGGGAGGGGTTGTGGTAGGTCAATAAATCTGACAGGTAAGCAGGAGTTGAGTGATAAATGGCTTTGTGAGTTAGAGTGAGAAATTTAAATGATATCCGGTAGTCTAGTGGCAACCAGTGGAGATGATAAAGTAAGGGGGTAACATGGTCACGTGGGGAAGCGTGGAGAATCATGCGAGCAGCCGTGTTTTGGATTAATTGAAGACGATGTTTTTGGGATTGAGGAAGACCAGCGAAAATAGTGTTACAAAAGTCTAATCTTGTGATAACCAAGGAAAGGAGAAGAGTAGTGAGGGCCTGGGTGGACAGAAAGGGACGAACGGCACGAATCTGCCGAAGACAAAGAAAAGAACACCGAGAAACGTGAGAAATATGATCATGAAAGCTAAGAGCGCTGTCAAGAAACACCCCAAGGTAGCGAAGCTTAGGTACTACAGTAATGGTGGCACCTGCAAGGGATGGAGCAAGAGACGGGGCAGGAGAGGCATGTGGGAACCAGATTGCAGCTGTTTTACTAACATTAAGCACCAAACAGTTAGAAGAAAGCCAAGAAGAGATAGTAGATAAACAGTTTTCCAGAGGTGATATTTCGGGGTGGGACGAGGAAGTATGATGCAACAGAAGAATATCGTCTGCATAGAAGTAGCTAGAGATCCCGGCTTGCTGAATGATTAGCGCCAGTGGGGCAAGGAAAATGTTAAATAGTAAAGGAGCCAGGATGGAGCCCTGAGGGACACCACAAGGGAGTAAAAGACGACTAGAAAGTGAGTGGGAGGAGGAGACAGCAAAAGATCGATGACAGAGAAACGAATGAAACCAGTGATAGACTGAACCACGAATACCCGCATCCCGAAGATGAGAAAGAAGAAGAGCGTGATCCACCAAATCAAAAGCCGCCGAAAGATCAAGTGATACTGCTATGGTAATGTGACCCTGATCGTGAGAAGTATGGATTTCATTCAAGACAGCAGTGATTGTGGACTCGACACTAAAACCAGGTCTGAAGCCGGATTGTCTAGGATGCAAGAACAGTGTGGAAGCAAGATAGTGAGAAAGTTGTGAAAAGACCACCTTTTCTAAGAGTTTGGAAAAGAAAGGGAGATTGGATACTGGGCGATAGTGAGCAGGGACGGAGGGATCCAGGGTAGGTTGTTTGAGGAGAGGACGAACTGTGGCATGTTTCCAAGGAGTAGGGAAAGAACCCGAGGACAAACTGGAATTAATGATGGTCAGCAGGGGTTGAAGCAGGGAGGCAGGGGGATCAGAGAGCCAAGCAGAAGGAATAGGATCCAAGACACAGGTTGTTTTCCGGGTGTTCTGCTAATGCATTCAAGAAGTTCTGCTAATGCATTCAAAGCAATTAAAGGATGCACGGTTTACAAACTTGGAAACATTCTGTGGGCATGTTTGACCAGAGTAAGAAAATCCTCTCTTTTGTCCTCAGGAAGAAGAGGGCTCATAATCTCCAAGTCCCCTGCAACCTCCTTGAGGAACATCCCCATGTAGAGGATGTACGTGCTGATCCTAGCTGACAACATGGAGGATTGGAAGCATCGACGCCCAAAGGCATTCAGTGTCCTTAATTCACGGCCTGCAGGATTGGAAGAATGCCTTTTAGCACTCTTAATCCTACGCATCGCCGATTCCACGACCATTGAATGGTGTGGTAACTGAGTTTTCTAAAAACCAAGACAGGGTGGAACTCGATACATGGTATTGAGTCGTCGAGAGTGTGCAGATGTCGTTAAAGGAGTTTCCCACGTTCTCAGCATATGGTCATGCAGGATCTTATGAATGGGCAGAGCTGGGCAGCAGCAGAATGGGATAGTGTTGACGGCGGAGGATCACATTTCTGTGACAACGGCAACAACACCAAACTTAAACTGCGCGGAAGGAAGGCCCGGCAATCTACTTCTGTATCTTGCCATGAAAACCCAATGGATAGTTACAACAAAACAAATTGTGCTATGGTGCTGGAAGATGAGACTCCCAGGTCAGAAGGCACTCAACTAGCTACTGGGGAAGAGCTGAAGACTTTTCAGAGTAAAGCCAGCATTTATGATGTGGTTGGATCAAAGCCCTCGGGAAGTCTGACTGCTGATGTAGCTGCGCATGAAATGAGAGTCAGAAGCTGTAAAGATGTCTTACACATTGGAACATGGAACGTACGAAGCATGAACCAAGGGAAGTTGGAGGTGGTCAAGAATGAAATGGAACGTGTACAACTTGATCTGTTGGGTGTCAGCGAACTGAAATGGACTGGCATCGGGCACTTTGCATCAGATGATCACATGGTCTACTATGCTGGAAATGAAAGACAAAGAAGAAATGGTGTTGCATTTATAATAAAGAAGAAACTTGCAAGAACTGTAATGAAATACAATGCAGTCAGCGAACGCTTAATCTCTATTCGTCTACAAGGAATGCCTATCAACACAACTATAATTCAAGTATATGCCCCAACAACAGCTGCAGAAGAGAATGAAATTGAAGAGTTCTATGAACAAGTACAAGCTGAAATTGACAGAACATGCAAACAGGATATCCTGATAGTCATGGGTGACTGGAACGCAAAAGTTGGCAACAAAGAAGAAGGCAAAGTAGTTGGAAAATATGGACTTGGCAACAGAAATGAAGCTGGAGAAAGATTGATAGAATTCTGCAAGACCAATGATCTATTCATCTCAAACACCTTCTTCCAGCAACACAAGCGGCGACTGTACACATGGACTTCACCCAATGGATTGTATAAAAATCAAATTGACTACATCTGTGGAAGTCAACGATGGAAAAGCTCTGTAACATCAACAAAGACAAAACCTGGAGCTGACTGTGGTACAGATCATCAACTACTAGTATGCAAACTCAAGCTAAAGTTGAAAAAGAGCAAACCACTCATGAATGCAGCAAAATATGACCTTGAGAATATACCACTGGAATTTAAAGACTGCCTGCAAAATCGATTTGCTGCTTTAGATACAAATGACAGAGCTCCGGAAGAGTTATGGAATGACGTCAAGAAGGTTGTGCTGGAAGAAAGCGAGAAGTCTCTACAAAAGGTGAAAAAGCAAAAACGGCCAAAATGGATGACGGAAGAAACTCTGAAAATTGCCCAGAAACGCAGAGAAGCTAAAGCCAAAGGAGAAAGAAAGACAATCTCAGAACTCAACAGAGATTTCCAACATGCAGCAAGACAGGACAAGGAAAAGTACTACAATGACACTTGCAAGGAAATAGAAGCAGAAACTATTAGAGGAAGAACAAGATCGGCTTTCCTAAAGCTGCGAGAGCTAAAGAAAAAGTTCCAGCCTCGAATTGGAATGTTACAAGATGCTCAAGGTTCTATGTTGAATGATGCTGAGAAGATCAAGAAAAGGTGGAAGGAATATACAGAGTTTTTATATGATAAAGATCAAGTGGACCAACAGCCGTTTCAACCTATACCTTATGATCAGGAACCATTGGTGATGAAAGAAGAAGTTGAAGCAGCATTGAAAGCCTTATCAAAGAACAAAGCACCAGGCATTGATGGCATTCCCATAGAAGTATTGCAGCAATCTGATGCAGCTGTTACCGTACTTACAAGGCTCTGCCAAGAAATATGGAAGACAACATCATGGCCAACTGACTGGAAAAGATCTGTGTTTATACCAATACTAAAGAAAGGTGATCCAACTGACTGTGGAAATTATCGCACAATCGCTCTGATCCCACATGCCAGCAAGATTCTACTGAAGATTATTCAAAAGAGACTACAGCCATACCTAGAACAAGAACTACCTGAAGTGCAAGCAGGTTTCAGGAAAGGACGAGGAACGAGAGACATCATTGCGGATGTGAGATGGATCCTTGAAAAGACTAAAGAATACCAAAAGGATATCTATTTGTGCTTTATCGACTATAGCAAGGCTTTTGACTGTGTAAACCATGAGAAACTCTGGGCCACGTTAAGAAGCATGGGTATACCAGAACACCTGATCGTTCTCTTGCGCAATCTGTACATTGATCAAGAAGCAACAGTTCGAACGGAACAAGGAGAAACAGAATGGTTTAAAATAAGCAAAGGTGTAAGACAAGGCTGCATACTTTCCCCCTACCTGTTTAATTTATATGCAGAACAAATCATCAGAGAAGCAGGACTGTATGAAGACAACAGAGGTGTGAAGATTGGTGGAAGACTCATCAACAACCTTCGCTATGCTGATGATACCACATTACTGGCTGAAAGTGAAGATGATCTGAAATATTTGCTTCTCACAATCAAAGAACATAGTCTTAAAATGGGCCTGCACCTTAATGTAAAGAAGACAAAGATCATGACAACTGGCATAATCAACAGGTTCATCGTTGAAGGAGAAGAAATTGAAATTGTGAACAACTTTAACCTACTTGGATCAACTATCAATAAAGAAGCAACAAGCAGTCAAGAAATCAGACGACGCATTGCTCTTGGCAGAATGGCTATGAAAGACCTAGATAAGATTCTCAAGAGCAGAGATGTCTCTCTCCATACAAAGATTCGACTTGTTCAAGCCATGGTATTTTCAATAACATCATATGGATGTGAAAGCTGGACAGTGAAAAAGACAGACAGGAAGAAAATTGATGCCTTTGAATTATGGTGCTGGCGGCGAATACTGTGTATACCATGGACTGCCCGAAGAACAAACCAGTCGGTACTAGAGGAGATCAAACCTAAGCTTTCTTTAGAAGCTCAGATGACAAGACTTCGACTTTCATACTTCGGACACATCATGCGAAGAGAGAGATCATTAGAGAAAGACATCATGCTTGGCAAGATAGAAGGTCAACGCAAAAGAGGAAGGCCAGCAATGAGATGGATCGCTACAATAACAGCAGCTACGGGTACCAGTCTGTCAACAATGAGCCGCCTAACTGAAGACCGAACACAATTTAGGATAGCTATCCAGAGGGTCGCCATGAGTCGACTCCGACTCGACGGCACTTAATAACAACAAACAATAGGTTCCTTTTCAGGAGTCACCGTGATTGCAAGGCCTCGAGCCACATCACATATGAAATCCTGGAAGAACATGTCTTCTGGAGGAGACATTCTATGCTGAGGAGAAGGAGATGCATCCTCTGGAAGGACTGCTCTAGTACCGGCAGAGTCATCAGAATCATTGGAATCGGAGGATTGAAAGTATCTCTGTTCCCGATGTTCGTGCAACGCATGGTACCGGTACTGTTCGAAGTCAATATCGGGGTGTCTCGGTACCGATTTCTCAATACCTGAGACAGACTCCAGGCTCGGCAAGGGGGGAAGCATACCCACTGAGGCTGGTGCAGTCGGTACTGATACTTGTGGAACAGTCAGAAGCGGTTTTAGCGGTACCGAAGCTGCTAAAAGAACCGCTAGACTGCGTTCGATAGCGAGGAGTCTGTGATCCATTGCTCCTGCCGATGCTTGGGTGTCAGTACCGGTGGAAGCGGCCGGAACCCCAGAGCAGGGCACCAGTAGTTCTGCAGAGGTGGAAGCCTCTAGTACATCCTGGAGCCCTGATAGTGCTTTGGAAGCCGAAGCCTCCCACCGGGGCTGTTTTGCCGGTGAACTTTCCTCAAGGGCAACGCCAGTGGCATCTTAATACTTGGAAGGAGATCTACCCTTTGAGGACCGGCCAGTCTTTGAAGACTTAGGTTTAGTTACCTGAGATCCATGGGAGGAAGATGAAGCCCTGGAAGACATTGATGCGACGGACATCGTATCTGCGTCAAAGAGGGTACCGAGTTTTGCAGCTCTATTCTGCAGGCCCCTCTTGGTCATCTTTCTACAGGAGAGACACTCTGATGGAGAATGGTCAGGACCTAAACATTTAAAACACCAGTCATAGGTGCCCATGACGAATATGGTACCACCACAGTTAGAACATTTCTTGAAACAACTAGCATGTTGAAATAAAAATGGGCCTAGTGCCCAAGATGGCGCCTAGCACCGAGAGGGGAAAGGCCTCTGAAGAAAGAATTCTTCTAAAAGCTAGTTCTTTTTTCTTTTTTAAAGAAAAGAAGAAAAGAGAACCGGCGGTACCGGTAGGCGTCGAATGAAGGCAGACGCGACCACAAAATACAAAAGAACAAAAATAAATTTTCTGCGGTGACAGGGTATGCGACCTCTCGGCTCCGCGGAAAACGAAGAACTGAAGAGGGAGAGTTGGAAAGGCGGGAAGGCAGCATGCAAGCACTGTGGGATGCTCCCAAAAGCTTTCCTATTGGATGCTGGGGAGCGTTCCTGCACAGGCTCCGTCGATACCGACGATACCCATATGTGAAGACTACATTCCTGCTTGTTCCTGGAGATAGTCTTTTATTGATCCATCTGTTTCCCCAGTCGCCTATATATATATAAATCATTCTTGTTTGCACCAGGTTTTGGAGACATGTATTAAAATTGTTTATCTGATACAGCCTTTCTGCCCCTTACCATGAACTGGTAGAACTTCTGAGCATGCTATAGTTTTAATAATGCGCTTGAGTTTCTCTCCCAGAATCTGGAAGTCCTTTTGAACTGCAGAGGCACTGTTTCTAGCCAGGTCATTTGTACCCAAGTGGATGATAACATCAGTTTTGGAGTGCTCACTTTCTGCACTAACGATACCAACAATTTAGCTCATTTTCCTGCTGGCTGAAGAGCCTGTGAGGCATTTGACCATCTTCTCTCCTTTGAACTGTGTTAAGTTGATGCCTCTGATGAAGGAATCTCCAAGTAGTAGTAGTTTTCTGTTTTGTGATTTTTTTCTTCCCGTTTGGTGCATTATCAGTAGATTTGGCATTGAGTCTTTCATTTAAGGGCACTTTAGCTTCCATGGATTGGGCAGCCTCATTATCCAAGGCAGAGAAGGCATTATGTAGGGATATCTCTTGATGTATAAGGTGTCTCTGCATTAAAGGTCCCAACCTACCAGAGTCCACTGTGATCTATTTGTTCCTGGGCTGTTTGATTCTTTGTGGGAGCGATGGTTTTGTTCAGTTTGTACCCTAGAGGAAGTATGCTTAATTGCAAATATTTGCTTCACTTAGAGTCAATTCTTTATGTATAGCAGATAATTTGAGGCATATAGGGCAAGCCCTTAGGTTCCAAATGATTCTTCTCAGAATGAAAGCCCCACAATTGCTACATTGGATACCCCCAAAACTAATGCCAAAATTTTTGATCTGTACTAACAAATACAGTTTTTACAATCAGATCAAAAAGTAGGGACAAACATAAAAAACAAACTACAAAAAAAATATATATAAAAATATTAAATGTAGGAATGTCCGTCAGGTCAGGAGACGGAAAACCCCATCGAATAAAGGACTTCTCCCTTTAATCTTTTTTATTATTGTGCAACAGTCCTATATTAAAATAACCGGACCCCCAAAGCCACAGTGCTAAGTATCAAACACATCAAGGGGTATGTTTACCAAAGTGCGTTAGTGTGAGTTGCGTTAGGAGCCGCGGTAGAGACAGAAACCCCAAAGAAGGACATGGGCGGTACATCGTTACCGGTAACGCGCGTTCCAAAAACTAACGAGCGTGACAGGGCGCCGTGGCGCGTTACCGCGCGTTAATCCTAAGAAGGCGTACAGATACAAAACAGAAACAGAGCTGTAGCACAATGGTTACCTCACTGACCGCTGTCACAGGCAGCATGGGTTTGAATACTCTGGGTTCCCCAGTGTGCCTAATGCAGAAGGCTGGCCCAGGCACCATCCTGTACATTACGTAGGGAATGAGGAGGCAAGTTTTTATTTACGTCCAGTAGTGTTGCCAGCAAACACACCCTCACAGTGGTGTAACCGAAGGTGCTGCAGATGGCACCCCATAATGCACCACACAGGCGACATTATAAAGTGCACTGTCCACTGAGGCACACCAAAATGTCCCCTATAGAACACCATATAAGGCAACTTAAAGGGCGCCAGATAAGGTGCCGCATGGGGCGCCTTATGAGGCACTGTAAGTTTATATTACGCTGAGGGGGTTTCGCTGGCAGCACTAATGTGCATTAAAAATATACAATGCTGCAGACAGCCCGATAAAAGAAGCCCACTGTGGGTCTGAACCCATGACCACTGGCCCCACAGGCCGTGAAGGAACCACTGGGCTGCAGCCCCATAGCTGCCAACAACCCTCTGGCTGGCAACTGAAGGGCATCAGGACACCACCCAAATGGCCTGCTGTGTTGGCTAGGATCTGTCCCAATGCAAACATACCCATGGTGCAATGCACATGCAGATCAGCAGTCCAGAGATGAACACAACAAGGGTTATGTACCCACACAGCCCCCTGGCACGGTAGGGCGAAATGACTGTGTGTGTCACTGTCACATAGTAGCAAGACAGTAGCCCAACAGGGTGGCCCATAAGAAGTTAGAAAAGGTGTCCCCCTAAGGTAGCTTGATCCGTAGCACAATGGTTAAGACACTGTCAGGTGGTGCAAGGTCTGTGAGTTCAATTCCCTCTGTAGCTCTAAGGACTAAAGCTGCCTGCGACATTACCCTCCCCAAACCATAGTCATTGATTTGGATAACCAGTCAGCACTCTGTTAAAACCATAGATATCCCCCATTTTTGTCAGCCATAACCAACCTGAGAGGTGGGAGAAAATGCCCACCTCCCCTCATTGGGAGGGCCCTTTTAATCAAGAGAGCCTCAGCCCTCAAAAGAAGAAAATAGTGTGAATTCGCATCCAGAACCGTGTTTGAGATATGTACAAAGTCAAATATATTCACAAATCATGTAATAAAGGAAATAAAACATCAAACCGTGCTGGAAACAAGGCAGGTAAGAACCGAATTGTCTTGCCATCGTACTCCTGCAGGAAACCCCACCACGCCATGCTTTGGTCGGCCCAACTCTGGGCCCTGTATCAAGTGAATGTGTACCTGCCAGGCGGGGGTATCTGTGGATGAGTCTGCGACATTACCCTTACACCAATTCAGTGATGTCAGAAGCAGCTTGTTTTGTACGTCTAACAGGTTCTGCTGTCAAACACACACTCACAGGGCTATATCTCGAAGGTGCCGCATAGGGCACCCTACAAGGGAAACCAGAGGGTAAAGGTAAATGTGCACTGTCTGCCAGGGCACCCTATAGGGCGTGTTACAGAGAGCCCCATAGGTCCTGCCATAGGGTTCCCGATGAGGCACCATGAGTATTCTGCAATGTGAGGATGGTGCTGCTGTCAGCACCAATTTAAAGTAAAACTACAAGATGCCCCCCAAAGGGCCACCAAACAATCCATCTGTGGGCTAAAACCCATGACCTAGGGGCCCCCTCAGGCATTGAAGTAGCTAGTTGCCCATATTGCTAGTGCAAATAACACAGTCCCAATAATGAGGTGGCCAGCCCATGGAGCAAAACTGTGAAATGCTCAAAACCCCCACACCAGATCCACAGCAGTTGCACTATGCATACAAAGAATGCTTGTCAATGAAACAAACCAAGGTCTCAGCAAACAAGGGCATATGGCAAACACAATCAAGACCAAGGCCAAGATCATTACCAAATATAAAAGGCCCAATAACATCACAGACCTGTTTCATAAACTGAAAGCCACTGGCAAAAGCAAAAGCAAACACGAACATACTAGGAATATGTGGCGAAAGAATATGCAGATGGCTGTACCACCAGAACCAATAACCCCCTGACTGGCCAAAGAAAGGGCGCCATGTCACCACCCAAAGTGCCTGCTGGGGGTTAAGGATATGGGTGTAAGCAACAATACCCATGGTGCACTGCACATGTACATCAGCAGTCCCGATATGAACATAGGAGGGGGTAGGCACTCTGTTAA
Organism: Ichthyophis bannanicus; assembly: GCA_033557465.1. Lineage (NCBI taxonomy): Eukaryota > Metazoa > Chordata > Amphibia > Gymnophiona > Ichthyophiidae > Ichthyophis > Ichthyophis bannanicus. The sequence continues at coordinate 10,363,234 of CM066040.1, read as the reverse complement.
AACCATAGATATCCCCCATTTTTGTCAGCCATAACCAACCTGAGAGGTGGGAGAAAATGCCCACCTCCCCTCATTGGGAGGGCCCTTTTAATCAAGAGAGCCTCAGCCCTCAAAAGAAGAAAATAGTGTGAATTCGCATCCAGAACCGTGTTTGAGATATGTACAAAGTCAAATATATTCACAAATCATGTAATAAAGGAAATAAAACGTCAAACCGTGCCGGCTGAAGGGAGAAATGAATGTGTGTGTCACTGCCATAGAGCAGCAAAAGACAGTAGCCCAACAGTGTGCCCAAAAAGAGGTTTGAAAAAGGTGACCAGTATGGTGCCGAGAAGGGTGCCCCATGCTAAGTGCAATATGAGGTACACAGGGATAAGAGAGTGCAGATGGAACCCTGGCCCATAGAACCATATGGCACGGTGCCCCAAAAAGGGTATGTGGGCCAAGGTCAGTGTGCCCTAGGGACTGCAAGTGGTGTCTGCAGGACCTGCGTGGAACAGAGACAGATGTAGTACAAACACCACATAGAACCCACAGTAAAGACAATGAACAGGTGACTGACGGAGGGAGAGTAGGGAGTTACTGGACCCTCACCCTATGGACATCCCATGTGTCTGGCAGCAGCGCAGACAAACATGGTGCTGGCAACAGCAACACAACAAAGGTTGTTGGCACCCTAGAGTACTAGAAAAACAGTGTGTGGCAGGTGAGGAGAAAATGTGTCCCCCAGTGGAGGTGGAGGTGGCCAGAGGAGTGGGCCTGCCATGCAGAACAGGCACAGGCCCACCAAGCACAAAGAGATGCAATGCAGACAAGGGTAGCAGTGTAGGATACGGGGTGACAGTGCACAGCAACATACAGGACATGTCACATCACACTGATGCAGATAGATGGACCAAAGGATGGTCCCCAACTGTGATGAGGATGATAAGAGCGGCCAGGACATAAAAGCCAAGAGATGACTGTTACAGCAACCACAGGTAACAGTGCAGGAAAGGCATCAAAACAGGAGAACAGAGAGAGTGAAAAGCCATGACCACTAGGATGGAAAGCGCTGCAGAAGAAAATTAACTACAATAACACCATTAGGCACACAGAAATGGATGCAGACAGGACCACAGCATGTCACCATACAAAACTACAGCTGTGTGCCAGGTGAGGGCACCCCAAAGACTAACCAAGATGCAGTACACATGTTGAGCAGGGATCCACAGCCAACATCACAGTCCACAGGTGGGATGGGAGGCACATATGAACAGGTCCACACACACCCCAGGAAATATAATGCAGTGTAAAACAAATGCAATATATCAGGGGAGCGACACATGAGGGCTGGAAGGGGCCAGGCCAATGGAAAGCCATGTGGATGGGCTGTGGTCAAGGACAATGGACTGTAAGAGGAGCATGTGCATGACCAACCAGTTCAGTGATGTGGCCCAGACCAACCAGCAGCAGCGGTCCCAATAAACAGGCAGCCCAGTCATATGCCCCACCCCAGGAGGGAAATTACAAAGAGTCAAGACAATGTGGCACACAGGCTGCAAACAGGCCACACTGACATGCACAGCTCAACCATGGAAGGGTGGGCGTAGATGTGATGGGGCTGCACACAGCATATGGGCAAGTAAGCATCTAACAAGGAAGGAAAGGATCTATGCCAGGTGTTGCCCAAACTGGCAACCTCCCGAGTGGCAATGAAACTGGGTGACCAATACCCCAAATATCCAAAACAACAAAAGTGCAAACAGTCGTCCACAAAAGGCAGTCACCAGACCCAAGCAGCCAATGTATCCTGCATCCCGGTGTACCATATGACCTATAGAAAGACATGGGGCCTGTGTCACTGCCCACGTTGCCAGCACACACCCAATCCATTTTGCGAGTCCATCCACCTGTTGCTGCCTGTGGAGCCTACACACCTTGAGCACCCCCCACTGGTGCAACCCCAAATCCTATGCCGCATCTCATCAGCAGTTGCTAACATACAGTAATATGTGATGTGGAGGGCTTCAACACGACATGTCCCCACAGTGTTTGCACCCACCGTATGCACAGCAGTCACCATCCCCAGCCACAAAAAGAACATGGTGAAAGCATGCAGAGTGACAAGGCAACATGCCATGTCAACAGTTATGTATCAGGGCTACATATGCATGTTCAGCTCATCCCCCCCCCCCCTTTACTGCAAGAAACGAATTACCCAGACAGTCCATGGCAGCAACGGTGGCCCAGTCCCCCCAGTGACATTCAAAATAGGCCAGCAATGAGTTTGAGAAGAAGGCCTGTGTCCAAATTGCAGAGGCCCTTATCCCTGTGGCAACAACATCCAGGGACAGTCTCACAGGGGTGCTGTGTCCACGCACATATAGATGACGGGATCTCCAGATGCAGTGTAGTAGATGTGTCATGTATGTTGTCTGTGTCCTGTGTGAAAATATGTAGATATCAGGAAAGGGAATGGCACACCAACCCACGGCCCCTGTAAGTCTGAAAAGAGACAGTCAGATAGAAAGAGGTCATCCCAGAATGCATAGATATCACCACATGACATGGCCACAACACTGGGCACAGTGCACATGGACCACTGCAGGAGATGTCTCTGAAGACCAGGACACCATCCCAATATGTTCATGTAAATGCACATGACACACAGGCACCACTGGGGTCCAGAGCATGTCCAGCAGTGGTGGCGCAAACAGACAACAACGAAAGACATGATGATAGCAACAGGCCAAATGCAGCGCCAGCACGTGGTGTATGCCCCAGAGTCTGGAAGCTGAGGCCTACCTGAAAGGTAGAGCTGTGACCTGACTGGGAATGTCCGTGTCAGGCAAGAGCACAAAGAGCCCCAATAGAGGCTGCAGACATCAATGGAGTGCGGATATTACCATGTGTGCATGGGTAGCTGTGAGTGCAGCATGTCCAAAGTGCGTTGTGTTGTGTGTAAACAAAATGTTGATGTACATCGGTCCACCAGCAAGCCTGAGACACATCAGAAAAGAATATATGACAAATGCCCACAATGTACAGTAGCCCACAAGCAGAAGGGAAAAGAGCGGTGGTCATACACATCCCTGAAACACACATAGGCAGCGAGGCGCAGAATGATCGGTCATGTAGACAGGTCAAGCAGACACAGAGACATTTTATTAACAATTTATTAACATCTTTTATATACCGCACTATTCGTTATCAGCGCGGTTTACAGAGAACAAGAAAACTTCAGACAAGTTACATTTATCTGGTTTTTACATATAACAGGAACAGTAACTTGGATAACCGGGGCAATTATTTACAACAAAATAACAGTCAGAGTAATTATTTACAACAAAATAACAGTCAAAGTAATTATTTACATTCGGAAGACATATTGTCTGAAAGGTATATTGTTAATATGGGAAAGTGGTGTAAGGTGTTGTTGGGTCAGCAGAGATTAAGTGGTCAGAAAGTGATTGTTGCTATTTGGGTGTGCCTGTGTCTCTATGTCCTCTGGGAAGTAATTGATGAAAAGGTGGTGTTTCAAGGCCTTCTTGAAAAGGATGAGATCAGAGATGGCTCTAATGTGTGATGGAAGGATGTTCCAAAGTTTTGGAGCACATAAACCGAAGGATCGGCTTACTGTTGTAGAGTTGAATCTTAAAGTCTCTTTTGGTACAATTAGCATATTTAATTCCGTGGTTCTTAGTCTGTTGGGAGTGATTGGTTGGATCATCTCTGATAATGAGGAGGGAGCGAGACATACACTGTGAGTCAAGGTATGCATGCCAGAAGGTGCAGATAGCAGGACCCCCGACAATCACCGACAAGTGGAGACCCCCATCACAGTACATGCATGAGTGCCACACATCCTGCTAATGCCACAATGGCAGTGAGTGATCCACATGCTCTCAAACAATACAATGCCCTGTGCCTGTGTAGTCACACAGCCTGTCAATATGTGCAGCAGAAACTCCATTAAGACTCCCAAGATGTGCACAGGTAATGGCCACATGTGTGACAAACGGAAGCTAAGGGTGATGGAGTAGTGGGCCAGAGACATGTGCACACCATAGGAGCAGTGGAGAGAAATCAACATATATGTGTCAAACCATGACGACAGCAATGCAAACCGCACTGTATGCCAACTCACCCGAGTCACCTGCCTGTTGCAGTGATGTACACACACTCCCCACACGCAGCACAGCATCGGGCAGTATGGGCAGCCCATCCCTGGGGGCACGGAAAGCAGAGGTTCATCCTGGGGAGGCAAAAACACATCAGACATATCGAGACATGTCACGGTAGTGCTGCACAATCCATACACCTGCTCACACATGGTGAACCCAGAGAAACGTCCCCAGCACAAGCAGAACTTACAGGAGAAGAGCTCCTCGATCAGATGTTGCCTGGCCACCATCCCAGCACGTGTGTCACCATGGCCAGGTGCAGGAGGGCACACAGGATCCACCCCGAGATCCTCATTAATATCGACTGGAACATTGTGCCTGAGAGTAATGTTGTAGAGGATGCAACAGGCTAGTATGATCTTTGCCACAGTCAGGGGCCCGTACTGTATTGCCCCGCCAGTCCTATCCAGACACCTGAAGCGACTTTTGAGAACGCCAAAGGTGCGCTCAGTGACTGAGCGGCTGGAGGCATGGGCCTCATTGTACCGCATCTCTGCACCTGTCCGAGGGAGACGCACAGGGGTCAGCAGCCAGGCACAACACCCATATCCTGCATCACCTGCAAACAGAAATGGCAGTAAGTCACACGTGAGAAGATGAACCTATGGAACCCATGATGTAGCAATGCACAAATGGACAGCAGAGAAGCATGGTCACACACATATGATGGCACAGCATTGCACACGATGGGGGTGCACCAGAGTCTGCATCCGGGAGTGCAAAAACACACTGGGCGGAACAAAGATGCGCAGTTGTGCAAGTCGCGGAAAATCATGATACATGGCACACAGGGGATATGTCAGTGGACCACAACCCGGGGGGGCCAGGTGGGAGTGTCAGTGCAGACAGGCCAAAGCAAACAGTCATGCAGCAGACATTTGTGATAGCAGGTTCGCACACAACCCATGACACGTGTCACCCCCTACATGGCGAATGAGGAGGCCCCATACGCACTGTACAGCATGTGTATGGTCCTGTGCCCCCAATCCTCCAATGCCCCCCCCCCCGGATGGCACATGCACAATCCCGTGGCACATGGGGTGGGAAATGGACACAACACACAGGCAGACATATGTCAAACCTCCAAAGGTGTAGGAGCCACATCCATGGTGGGGACACACCATGCGTGTCCGGAATGCCCCTGTACACGGGAGTTTGCGAAGTGAACAGCAGAGGCAGGGTACAGCTGACACCACATGGGTGCGGGGTGACCCAGATGAGCAAGAACACGCACATGGTAGGCAGGGAGACGTGTGGTACCGCACAGAGGTATGTGACCACATTTCAGGTGACAGGGTGTGATGTAGTCACAGGTCCAGAATAGGCTGCTCCAGGACACAACAGCACAATGTCATGCATGCAGAGGACACAGGTGACAATGGTGACCCCGTGAAACACATATGGTAGGTACACATAGGATGTGGGGAATACCTACCCAGCAGGACATAGTCCTCATATTGCCCGGCCTCAAACAGGATGAACAGTGCTGAGTTCTGCAGGATATAGGAGTCATGGGCTGACCCCAGGAACCGCGGGACCACATTCAGGATACGCATACCTGCATCACAGACAACCTGCACATTGAGGGAATGGAAGTGTTTGCGGTTGCGGTACACAACCTCCCTGTCGCATGGCAGGACGAGGGCGACATGTGTGCAATCTATAGCGCCAATCACGTGTGGTATCCCTGTAATCTGCTGGAATGCATGTCCCAGGGCCACCCAATGTTGCCTACTGTTGGGAATGGCAATGTAATTCCCAACCCGGCTGACCATGGCCCGCAGTACCTGGTGGAGGCAGCGAGAGAACGTTGGCCTACTCATCCCACCCACTGCGGCCACTGAGGATTGGAAACAGCCAGAGGCAAAGAAATGTAGGGCAGCAAGAAGCTTGGCCAATCCCGGTATAGCATGTGACTGGGCAATCAGGGGCTCGAGGTCAGGTCGTAGATCCTCATAGAGCTCCCTAATAGCCCCTGTGTCCAGCCAGTAGAGGGAGATTACCTGGTCCTCCCTGATGTTCTGGAGCATGACCCTGGACCTGTAGAGGCGTTGCAGGCGGGGCCACCCCTCAGGACGCCTACGGCGCCGTTGTTCCCCCACACCCGCCTGTGGACCCCCCACAGCTGCAGGCCTGAGTTGCATCGGGTTAGGACCCATGCCCAGTGCCGCAGCCCCAGGACCATCATCTCCCTCTGCCGGAAAGTGCAGCCCAGCTAGCTCCAGCAATGCAATGACTGCACCACCTGCATTCACAGTCTGAGCCATGATAGACACAGGATGGGGGACAGGTGGCTGGGAAATAGGGTGCGGGGCGGGCACAGAAATCACAATAACGATACACACCTGGTCAACCAGGAACATCCATCACAGCCAACACCCTGTAGTCAGCAATGTCCTGTAGTTAGCAATGTCGTGTAGTCAGCAACGTAGCACGCGCAGGAGCGCGCGTTCTCCCACATTGCACCCAACAAAAGCCATCCCGACAATAACCATCGACGTGTTCCCCTGTGACGCAGCATGGTGTAAAGCTACTGCGAGGTATACCCCTTTCCAAATATGGAAAATGGCAAGATGTTACAGGGACGTTAACCGCGTTCACATGCGCGTAAACGCAACGCATGTCCCATGTAATGTGTGTCACTAAAACATAACCATCACCCAACGCGCGTGGTAATGCGCTGAACAAAAATACACAGGTACTACGACAGAAAACATATGTATTACCTACCATCACAACATTGGATTGTAGGAGGAGGGCACGTGTAGTGTGTACACCCAGGGCTGAATCGGAGGTATACTGAAAAGCTGGAAACTATGCACAGTACGTCACGTAAGGTACATAATCACGTCACGTCCATGCGTGCGCAGGAGGAGAGCGCATCATTGCGCGCGTACGCAACGCGCCCAGAGCCACACCCAACACATACCTATATATAGCTAGGGCGGACAAAATGGCATGCACCTCAGCACACATCCGGTATGGAGACCACCAACCAGATGTCTGAGAATGCCGGACCACAGCAAGTACCAGCAATGGACACAAGTAATGATGACGGTGAGATGCCAGGCCCATCTGGCCTACAGCAAACCCCATGTCCACAGGCCACTGGCACAATGGGGAAAAGGCGGCACCGGCCCACCCTCCCAGAAGAATTGCGCAAGAGGGCAGTGAGGTTCAGTCAGGAGGAGAATGATCTCCTCCTGGCAGGCATCCTGGAGCGTTATGAAATACTCTTCGGCCAACAGAGCTCAACCACATCAGGTGCCACACATGCCAGGGCATGGGCGGAGGTTCAGGCGGAGGTGGGAACCGCAGATGGCCCACACAGGGATGTAGAGAGCCTCAGGAAAAGATATTGTGACATCAAACGGAACATACGCAACGAGCTTGCACGGGAGAGGAGAGGGGCCCAGAGCACAGGAGGAGGCCCAGCACATGTCATAAACCTGACTGCACTGGAGCGGTGCCTGGCGGAGAGACTCGGGTCCATGTACATCCATGGCCTGCCCCCTGAGTTGGACACAGCGCACCCAAGTGCTGGTAAGTGTGAGAGTGAGCTACACCAGTGGGAGCCTGCAAATGCACATGTGTGGGGGTGGCCAAGGGTGGAGTGGGGTGTGGGTGGCATGATTTGGCAATATGAGGACCCAGGGGGCGGCACAGCCATACGGCCAGCCTCTGGCCCATGACCCATTGGGGGAGACATGTCCATGGTGGGCAGGGAGTGGCACAGCAAAGTGGATGGGTGCGGGGGCAAGGAGAACAGTCCCACAATACCAGCAGAGGCTGCCAATGTGTTGCAGGGGAGATGGTGCAGGGCTGGTGGAGGCAGCACGGCCACACAGGTGGTAACATGGCCGATGGGACAGCACAATGCACCTGTGTCGAACATGGACTGTGTTTGCAGGGCTGATAGCGGTGATGGGGCTGCATGGGGTGTGTGGTAGCATGCAAGGGGGGAGGGGACAGTGGAACTTGCAGGGCAACGGGCCCCCCGGCATGGATAGATAGGTAAGGGGGGGAGGGAGGGGCCACTACCAGGACCCATGTGGCTCACCCACACACATGTGCCCTTAAGGGAGTGGGACGGGTGTAGACAGGCAGTCATGCCACATATGACCTATATAACATTGTGTCCCACAGGTGACATATGCGCTATTGATGCAGCAGAGGAGGCGCAAGGGGACAGTCAGCCCTGGCCATGAACCCCCATGGACCCTGTGCTGGAGGTGGCCCAGGTGGAAGCAGGAGTTCCCCCCACCCCCCCACGGGAGGACATTGGGAATATCACACAGCCTGCATGTGGAAGAGGAACGACCACCAATGACGCCACGGGGGAGGTGTCTGCTGAGGCAGAGCAGCGAACCAGGGAAGCGGCGCTGTCCGCTGTGTCTGATGTCATTCTGCAAATGCAGGCGCACTCCGCAGCGGCACAGAAGGATGCAGAGGGTGAGTGTCAAACTGTGTTTTGTTGTCAATGCCTCTGCATAGGTGGTGGATGTTTTCAATCTTACAATGCACTACCTGCTGTCTCCACAGGTATGCGGCATTTACTGCGAGCGGGGCTGAGGGAACAACGCCGGCAACGGCGTGCGCAACAGCGCCACCAGCACACGATGTCCGGGGTCCTGGTGGGGGTCCAGAAGCTGGTCACAGCTGCGCAAAGCATGGCTGCGAGCCTAGAAATAATAGCGGCACACATGGGGCCGACGCCACCACCACCACCACCACTTCCACCAGCACCAGCGGAGGTGGCAGCAGCAGTAGCAACGGCAGCAGCAGAGCCACCGTCAGCACAGGGTGGGAGGGGCCACGCAAGGCGTGGCAGGGGCAGGGGGAGGGGGAAATAAACCGCAACAAAAGCGGCTGTAGCACATGTCATGTCTCCTGTGTTGCTTGTGGGGGGCAATATTACGCACAGCCCACCCGTGACTGACCCTGGGGCCTGCCCGATGCAAACTATTCTGCCAGACGGTGTAGGCACCAACACTGCCGTGGCCAGCATGGGATGCCCCACCTGCTTTAGGGCGCACACCAGCAGGCACACACTACCCAGCAGCTGCAGCCAACATCTGTTTTCCTCATCTGTTCCCCGTGAGCCGGGGGGGGGGGGGGGTTACAACCGGTCATGGGCTTTAGTGGGGGAAAGGGCATGGCATGAGGTGGGCTGTGGGTGATGGGGGGGTGTGTTGGACTGGTAATGTGCAGTTGGCTGTTTGGGGGGGGGGGGCTGCCAATGGCCTATTCAGGACTTTCTGGAAATGGCCTGATGGGGTTAGTACCGGGTCTTGGCGGTTTGGATTAGCTCGGATTGAAGATGCGTGGTGGTGGGGTGCGACATACAGTGTACCCATGAAGGTGCAGGACCGTTACATGAGCTCATGGGGGGGGGGGGGGGTTGGACTGGTATCTTGGTGGGTGGAGGGGAGCTAGAATATAGCATGGGCCGAGGTTGTTTCCAGAAAATGAATAGATCTGGCATCATAGGGTCCTGGGAAGAAGACATGAGCTGCTGAGGGAACCAGTACAGAAATGGGGTGACTATGCCCCACTCACCTTGCTATGCGAACAGGATAGGACTCCACATATCCAGGTCTCGGAAAACACCAACGAGGTCAGAGCACAGCAGATACACTTACCCAGACTGCGACCATAGCTTTGAGGTATGTACTGCATACACTCAATCATTGACAGACACTACTGAGTCTACAAGCTGTCCTCTGATGACCATAGACTGTAGCACAGGCACATTTGGGATGACAGTCTATCTGCCAGTCTCCTCTGTTATATATCCCTACTGTGTCCGATACCTGTCCCTGTGGCTTCTGGTCAACCCTCTGTATAACACTCATGACAGCACACGTGTAGGTTTCCCCACATGCCAACTACATGTTAGTCTCCTCCCTTGCCACTAACAGCTGGCGATTTGCATAATATCCTGACCCTTAAGAGATGCCCCACAAGCACATGTTTGGAGGGGCAGACCATGTGGTAGCAGGGGTCAGTGACCGAACTGCTGTCCTGTGTTATGTTTAATCCTATGTATTTGCTATAGACGACTGACAACAGTCACCCTTGATGCAGTGGAACCCCCTGTGTCTCATTCAAAAAACACCTCCCAAAAACATGACATACACAATGAATGGACCAAATTAGAGACCCAGCCCATGTCCCCCTGCGGCCATGTCCACTCTGTCCACCCCTAGCCCTGTGCACTTTACGGCTCAGTGTCCATTAGCCCCCTTGCTGTGTCCATGCCATCATCCACCCTGGTCTGAGCCCATCACAGATGCTGCACATAGCCTTGCATGTTCCACCACAGCTGACCCCTAGGCACTGTTAAATGTGTGTGCTTTTGGCCATGTGTGGCACTGGCCCATGTAATGCCCGTAATATTGCTAAACGCATGACACGGGTACAGTACCCTGCTTCCACCCTTTGTATCTAACACTGACACACATGTGTCAATCACACAACACTGACCCATAGAAAAGAGGGATATCTGGACAGCACAGTTGACTAGTAACAATGTTAAACTTTATTCACAATAAACATGTTTCGGAACATTTGGCATTTCCCAGTATGCCGACATTGCTGTCAGCCAGCCCTGCTGCCCGCCATGAGTGTGGCAGGCCATTGCATGGGCTGTCACAGGGCGGGTGTGTAATGCGCATCTGCATGCTACACACCCCGGGGACCCCTGTCACATGGTGGCTGATCGGGCGCGCCACCAACTACACGCTCCTCCAGCAAGCGCAGCCGGTCAGCCACCATGGTCAGGGTTGCCAGGACCTGCCCCATGATGAGTGCGTGCTGCCTCTGGGCGTGTGCATGCACACGCACAGCCGCAGCCACGCACAGCCCGCACATGCAGCCACACAGACACAGGTCTCCCCATGTCTGTGTGGCTGCATCCACGGTGCGCCTGTCAGCGGCTATGTGTGCCATGCCCACGTCCAGGAGGGACGCATCGCCATCACCATGGTGCAGGTGGCTGGTGCCCCCGTAGCCCTGTGACATCCCATGAAGATGGGCACATGGCACACGCGACACAACCCTCCCCGCACCCGCCCCATCCCCCTCCAGCTCGACGTTGCCCAGATCACCTCCCTCCGGCCCCTGTCCCACCACAGCAGGGCCCCTCCTCTCCCAACCCACCTGCACCCGCCCCTCCTCCCCCTGCCCTCCCACCACCTCTGCCCTCTCCCCCTCCCCCACCTCCTCCCCCGCCGTAGGCACCCAAGGCAGCTCCATTTCCTCCTCTCCCGGCCCCCCCCTCCTCCGCTTCCTCCTCCTCCCCCTCGGCGTCAGATGCTGCATCGCCCTCATATTGTGGGGTGCCGTGCTCCTCCTCCATGGCCACTGGGTCGGGCACCACCTCCTGCCCGTCGTCTCTCTGCGGCTCCTCGTGCCCTGCATCTTGCCCCACAGGCTCCTCGGCAGCACGTGCATCCGCTGTGGGAGAGGGGAACACGTGTCATCTCCATGTTCACACATCAGCCACAGCAGTCACATACATCCTGTGGTCATGCCAGCCAGTGCCCCACAGGGCCATGTCACATCACTCACCGTCCTGTTGGGCCATCCGCTCCCTCTGCACACGACGTACAAAACGGGGGTACCTTGCCCTCAGCTCCCGCGCCTTCTTATGGAGATCCTCGACCTATTGGAGTAACAACACATTAGGGGACAGACACCCTTTCGGGGCCTCTGCCGCAACACATATATTTATCAGTGTGCAATATAGTTAGTCCCTTTGATCACAGACTGGGGCATTCCCCACAGCACCAGGATGAGGGGTAGGTCTCTGAGGTGAGGCCTACTGCATCCTGGGGATATGGTTTGCCCTTGTGTGCACAGACTGGGGCATTCCCCACAGCACCAGGATGAGGGGTAGGGCTCTGAAGTGAGGCCTACTGCATCCTGGGGATATGGTTTGCCCTTGTGTGCACAGACTAGGGCATTCCCCACAGCACCAGGATGAGGGGTAGGGCTCTGAGGTGAGGCCTGCTGCATCCTGGGGATATGGTTTGCCCTTGTGTGCACTGACTGGGGCATTCCCCACAGCACCAGGATGAGGGGTAGGGCTCTGAGGTGAGGCCTAATGCATCCTGGGGGTGTGGTATGTTTCCTGTACTCACAACCAGGGCCGGATTCCATAGCACAGGAACAGGGGATGGAATCCTCATTTGGGGCCCTCTGCACCCTGGTGCTAGGTTTTCTTACTGTACGCACAAACAGGCCCAGATACCATAGCACAGGGACGGGGGATGGAGCCCTCATTTGGGGCCTGTGGCATCCTTGGGCTATAGCTGAACCCTGTATGCACAGACAGGGACAGATACCATAGCAAAGGGACGGAAGATGGAGCCCTCATTTGGGGCCTGCAGTATCCCTGGCCTATAGTTATGTCTTTTAATCACCTACATGGACAGATACCATAGCACAGGAACAGGGGATGGAATCCTCATTTGGGGCCTGTAGCATCCTGGGTCTATGGTCTGTTTCCTGTACTCACAAACAGGGCCAGATACCATAGCACAGGAACAGGGGATGGAATCCTCATTTGGGGCCTGTGGCATCCTGGGTCTATGGTCTGTTTCCTGTACTAACAAACAGGCCCAGTTACCATAGCACAGGGACGGGGGATGGAGCCCTCATTTGGGGGCTGCAGCATCCTTGGGCTATAGTTATGTCTTTTACTCACCAACAGGGACAAATACCATAGCACAAGGACGGGGGATGGAGCCCTCATTTGCGGCCTGCGGCATCCTTGGGCTATAGTTATGTCTTTTACTCACCAACAGGGACAAATACCATAGCACAAGGACGGGGGATGGAGCCCTCTTTGGGGCCTGCAGCATCCTTGGGCTATAGTTATGTCTTTTACTCACCAACAGGGACAAATACCATAGCACAAGGACGGGGGATGGAGCCCTCATTTGGGGCCTGCAGCATCCTTGGGCTATAGTTATGCCTTTTACTCACCAACAGGGACAAATACCATAGCACAAGGATGGGGGATGGGGCCCTCATTTGGGGCCTGCAGTATCCCTGGCCTATAGTTATGTCTTTTAATCACCTACATGGACAGATACCATAGCACAGGAACAGGGGATGGAATCCTCATTTGGGGCCTGTGGCATCCTGGGGCTATGGTCTGTTTCCTGTTGTAAGAAACAGGCCCAGTTACCATAGCACAGGGACGGGGGATGGAGCCCTCATTTGGGGGCTGCAGCATCCTTTGGCTATAGTTATGTCTTTTACTCCCTAACAGGGACATATACCATTGCACCAGGATGGGGGATGGCCCCTGAGGTGGGGCCTGCTGTATCCTGGGATGTGTGTTGGCTTTATGATCGCATACAGGGTCAAGTGACAGTCCCCTGTGTGACTCTTGGCATCTGTGATGGGCCTGTGGTCCTCTGTGGATAGGGCACATCATTGAGGCTACAACAGCGGCTCATACCATAACAATGTGGCCTGTAATCCACCTGTACTATGTTTGCAGGTACCCCCTGTGGCTAGGGGGTTTCCGTTTTGGGGGGAGGGACAGACCTAACTCCCAGCTGGATACGGAGACACCTTGCAGTCCCTGTTAGTGCATAGTTGATTGTTGATTTGGTTACATGGTGTTCCTCTGCACATCCTGGGTTGGGTTGCCTGTTCCCATGAACTTACCTCACGTGGGTAGTCAGAGCTTCTGTTGTACCTAATAGTGAGCCGCTCCCATGCCCTTCTGACCCTGGCCAGATTCTGCCTTCTGGATGATCCAGGGAATAGACGTCTCTGTCTGAGGCAGAATAGCTCTGTGAGCAGGTAGAGCTCCCTTTGATTGAATGCAGGCTTCCTCGACATTGCATCCATGTCCTCTGAAAGAATTTTTTGTGCATAGCCACGTGCGTTGGTGCGGGCGTAGCCACGTGCGTTGGTGCGTGTTGGTGCGGGCGTGGCTACGTGCGTTGTTACGGGCGTAGCCACGTGCCTTGGTGCGGGCGTAATATCGTGCGTGTGGACGTGTGTTGTTACCAGCGTGGGCACTTTATATCACAAACTCTTTAGGGTGTCTTGCACCTATTAATTATGCTAACAGATGTAAGTGTGATGGCCTATGGTTTATCAGAGCCTGTGAGCAGGTGCTGGATTTTAAACCCCCAGGTTTTAGTACTGCTGCTACATATCCTAGGTAAAGTCTTTGGGACTCTGCTCATTACAGGGTCTGCTTTATGTTTCATAGCCCCTTCTGCTTCACACATCTCGCATTAGCATACATTCACTTTCCTTTGCCTAGAGGTGACCATGACGTAGAGATGTATCTGACATATCTGATGTCCCTTTTGTTTAGATGTATTGAGGGGAATGTGTGGAGGTGTTGTGTTTTTGACCTTTTGAGGATGTATATCATGGATTTGCTCCTTTTCATGCGTGCTCTTTCACCTTTGGACTATTTCCTCTCTGTGCTTTGGCCAGAGAACATTGGCTTTGATTCTGTATTTCACCTCGGATCATAATTTTTTGCAGACACCACTGCTCCGAGCGGAAATGCATCTGACAGCCCTGCCACGTATCACCACAGTGGGTTCACACACATAACCTCTGGCTCCACAGTCGGTACATTTGACAGTGGGTTAAAGTTATGACTGTATCTGTATCTCCTTCTATATGACTGTCTGACTACAGAGGGACGTCAGTTCACCACACAGTCCATCTACAGTAGTTCACAGGGTTGGATTGGGCCAGTCACACCCATGATGCACTGCACATGCAAATCAGCCATCCATAGATACACACCATGGGGAATGCACCCCCACAGCACCTCGGCCTGGTAGGGGGACGTGACCATGTGCACCCCTACAGCCCCTATGGCCTGGTGGGAGTACTGACCATGTGTTTTGCTGGCACAGAGTAGCTACACACCATCACATTGTGCAGGTACTGTGCTCACCGTGAGGGTGCAGTGAGGCGCACAGCACTAGGTCCACAGCACCATCCATGGCAGACATAGGCCATGCTGGACGTCCACAGCAGTGTTAATGTGTAGTGTGATAAGGAAGCTTATCATAGCTCAGGTAGGAGCTATAGAAAAGATGATGTGACTCTGAACAAGCAACCTGTCAGTTCTGGTAGAAGCAAGAAAACAGAGTTTTCACATAAAAGACTACCAGTCCCAGAATGCACCAGGTTTCCAGCAGCCATGAGAGGGGCTGAAGTGAGAGAATGTGTGTGCAATCAAGAGAGCTATGAGATAATCCCTAAGCACTCATCTCAAAGGGCAGGGCCTGATTCAACACAGCTGCGCTGTGTTAGGGAGCAGCACACATTAGGACAGAATAAGAATAGAGCTTATTCTTCAGATAACAGTTACTACAAGTTTCAGCAACAGTTTCAAGAACAGCTTCAGGAAGAGATACAGAGGGGAGAGCTTCAGCAACGGCTACAAGCACCAGTATCACCTGGAGAAACAGAAGCCAAGCCAAGCAGATAGAGAGAGGGAAACTCTCTGGAAGGAAGAGAAGAAAGGCCATTGGAAGGTCTGGGAGATTCCAAGGCAGTACTCATACTGGGAGGTATTCCAAAGGCCAGCAGAGTCCATTGGACTGGATTCAGCCAGAGGAATGGAGTGGCAGAGATAGGAATCACCAGTGGCTACCTGGAAGAGAGAAGACTGCATGTGGAAGGGACTTTCAGACCAAGGCCAGAAGGTATGTGAGAGAAGATCCAGTGTCCAGGGATCAAGATTGGAAGGCTGGACATCAGAATTGGATTACATATTGGCCAGGCTATACAGAGAGGAATAATGATAGCAGGAGAGGCTCAGGTATGAACACTGATCCAGACCCTATATAATAGAGAATGGCAGCAAGGGAATAAGCATTCTCATGATAGTGCCTTAATGAAAGACTCATCTGTGCCAATGTATGATATTGACCCTATGATTGTTGATGCAGGGGGAAATACAGCAGATGAAACTATTTACATGGACTGTTCTTTATCTAAATGCTATTGCTAGTTTTCTATGAGCAAACACATCAGCCATCACAAAGAAACCTAACTTTGTTCTTTATTTCCACTGCAAACAGCTCTTAAAGCAGGATTTGGGCTCACACAGTAGCAGCCAGCCAGCTAAAGGCTTTCAGCTGGTCCATGGATAGTAATCAGGGCTGCACCTGATTATGTGTGTGAGCAAGGGAGAATCACTGCTGAGATCAGCGTGGAAAATAAGCAGAAGTTAACCTAACCAGCAAAGTTTATTCTTTACTTTGTGCCTTTGTATTTGGTAATTACTTGCTAAGAAAACATTAGCTAATTGCCTGACAAGTTGAAGGTTGTTTTCTGGTTTACTTTGTGACTTTTTGTTATCCCTTTAAACACTGCAAGCAAGTAACCTCATTTATAGTGCTATCAAGCATACATGTGCTGGGTGAATTAAACCCCATCAATAAAAGAAGTATTTTATTGATCTTACCACTTGGTTTCACAACTCAAATTATTGTCATCAGCTGTGTTTGGGAGTGAATGAACTACAATACCCACAATACCTTGCAAGAATCATATGAATATATGCATCGTCAAGATTGTGTAAGTTCTCACCCTAGGCAGCCGTCTGAGAAATGGCGTAGTTTTTCGGATTGCTTTTGCACCAAGAGGATTTACTTGTTGTGGATTACAAATAAAAGTCAAGTTTAAAGCTGTAAGAAGATTTTTTCCCTCGTCTGCACTTTGGAGGAAAAGTGGTTGTTCCAGGAAGCTGTCCCAGAGGAAAAGACCCTGTGCAAAGCTGGATTCATCACTGAGACAAGGTAATATGTACCTGGGCATGTCTAGTGGTGGATGTGTGTAAGCACAGGGGGGTAATTGAAAAAAAGTTGAAAAAAAAAAAAAACCACACCTGGTTGGAAGGTGCTGCTCTTGGGTTTTTTTTCTTTTTTCTTTTCTTGCAGGGGTCAAGATGGATCCGAGGGAGATGGCTCAGTGGATGGCAGCCCAATTCAGCAAGCAGCAGGAGCTATCACAGCAGGCCCAGGACACTGCTATGAAGGCCTTAATGGAACAGCAGAAACCAGTGCTTGATCTGGTGCAAGCTCTAGTTCAGCTGCAGAGCCAAAGTGGAACAGATGCAAGACCAGCAGTTAGTACTGGTGCACCACATGTGGACAATGTGGGACTCAATCAAGGGATTGGGGCATTTAATTTTGGGAAATTAACTCCAGAAGATAATGTTGATGATTTTCTAGAGTCTTTTGAAAGAGTGGCACAGGCTTTAGCATGGCCAGAGACCCAGTGGGCAGTAAGGCTGGCAGCCTCATTAACTGGTGAGGCACTAGCAGCTTACAGAGCAATGCCAGCAGCCCAGGCTTTGATTTATAAGGATGTAAAGGCAGCTATTAGAGATCGCCTAGGGTTGTCTATTTCAGAGTATAGGCCAGGGGTGGGCAAACCTGGTCCTGGAGGGCCGCAGACCAGTCAGGTTTTCGGGATATCCCTAATGAACATGCATGAGATATATATGCATTAGAGATATCCTGCCAACTTGACTGGTTTGTGGCCCTCCAGGGCTGGATTTGGAGACCCCTGCCTTACACCTCTGTCATTTAAGATCGTGAGTGGGCAAGGTGCAGATGTCCTAGACATCGAAAGGGTATATAGAATTTGTCACAGTCCTCCTCATTTCTCACCACCACCAACAATTGTCTATTAGACAACTTTTTAGTGGTGGTGAGAATCGAGGAGGAATGTGACACATTCTATATACCCTTTCGATGTCTAGGACATCTGCACCTTGCCCACTCACAATCTTAAATGACAGAGGTGTAAGGCAGGGGTCTCCAAATCCAGCCCTGGAGGGCCACAAACCAGTCAAGTTGGCAGGATATCTCTAATGCATATATATCTCATGCATGTTCATTAGGGATATCCCGAAAACCTGACTGGTCTGCGGCCCTCCAGGACCGGAGGTGCCCACCCCTGGTATAGGCGAATGTTTAGAGCTGTTACATTGAAAGTGGGTGAGACACCCAGGGCTCTGAGTCAGAGAATCAGAAGTTTAGCTGTAAAATGGTTGGAGCCTGAGCAAAAGACAGTAGAAATGTTGTTAGATATTATAATGCTGGAACAATTTATGCTTGGGGTACCTAAAGATTTGAATGTTTTTCTTATACAGCAAAATTGCCAAAATCTTGGAGAGGCAACCATGCTAGCAGAGAGATTCTTGGAAGCCACGCAGGCTTGCCATAGAATGGGCGACCCTCTAAAGATGGATGCTGAGGCTAGATGTGCTGTATCAGAAAAAAGAATAATTAAGAATGTTTCTGAAAATAAATGTACTGTATCAAACCAGATGACACAGTGGAATAGAAAGAAATGTTTCAAGTGTGGAAAAGTGGGACACTTAGAGAAGAGATGCCAGACACATACTAGTTTAATGGGTCTGGATTTAAAACAGCCCAAGGAAGGATTTCTTTTGATGGTTGATGTGCAAGGAATTACCACAAATGCATTATTGGACTCTGGGGCAGACCAGAGTATGATGTCAAAAAGGCTTTGGAAGAGGATAGAGGCCCAAGAAAGATTTGTGCCTAGAACCCCTGAAAGCCAAGTTCACATCAGATGCATTCATGGTGCTGCATCATCATATCCCACCTATAGGCTAAAGGTTAAGTGCCTAGGGAAACAAGAGGAAGTCCTATTAGCAGTGGTGCCTAGGCTACCCTTTGATTTGGTTCTAGGAAGAGACTGGCCAAGATTTAAGCAGGAACTAGTGAAAGGGCTAGGAAAGAAGGAGGGAGAAGGTTTAATAATGGAAATAGCTCCCAGGCCTTTCTTTGGAAGTCCTCAGTCCCTAGCTAAAAAGATGGTTAAGCTTCCAGAAGGCCAAACTATGGGTAATAAGAGGGGCCTTGTATCCACCCGCTCGCAGGCTAAGTTAGAGAGCCAGCAGAAGGAGGAGGGGGAGCAGGCAGAGTTATTAGGAGATTTACCCTCTCATGATGATTTAATAACCCCATCATCTGGTAAAGTAAGAAAGTTGAAAGCACAAAAGAGGCGTGAGAGACTTTGCAGAGCACAGGGTAGGGCTGAGATATTAGCTGGTCAAAGTTTACCCTGGGTGCCAGCTGAGTTGGTGGCAAAGTTTCCTAACTTTCCACAAGAGCAGCGAGCTGATCAAGCTCTCACCCGAGCTTTTAAGTATGCTCAGGAGGTCAGGGAGGAGTTGCCCAGATTCAGACTAGATAATGACATATTATATAGAGAGAGTCAGGACCCCAGAAATGGTGCCATACGTAAACAATTGGTGGTACCCACAACTTTCAAAGGGCTAGTACTTAGGCTAGCACATGATCATCCAGTGGGAGGTCATAAAGGTATGCAAGGAACGCTGGATCAAATACTTGTGCGTTTTTACTGGCCAGGTATCTTCAAAGAAACTGCCCAGTTTTGTGCTGCATGTCCAGCGTGTCAGCGAGTTACAGCGGCTCACCCACCGGTGGTGCCATTGATCCCCATGCCAATCATCACAGACCCAATTGGTCGCATTGCCATGGATATTGTAGGCCCATTAGTTAAAACGCCCCGAGGTTTCCAATACATCCTAGTTATGGTAGATCAGGCAACAAGGTTTCCCTGGGCCATACCATTGAGGAATGTTTCTGCAAAAACAATAGCTTTAGAGCTAGTAAAATTGTTTTGTGAAGTGGGATTCCCAAGAGAGGTGTTGACTGACCGAGGGTCCAATTTTGTATCCAAATATTTGGCCCAGGTCTGGGATGCCTTTGGCATTCGTCACGTGAAAACCTCAGCCTACCATCCACAATCAAATGGTTTGGTGGAGAGATTCAACCAAACTCTCAAACAAATGTTGAGAAGGGGGTTAGCAGGAGAGGTAAAAGAATGGGATATGTTATTACCCTTTGCCTTATATGCCTGCAGGGAAAGAATTCAAGTGTCCCTAGGTGTAACTCCGTATGAGTTGATGTATGGTAGGGCTCCCCAGGGTTTGTTGGATATTTTGAGGGAACAATGGATTGATCCTGAACCAGGAAGTCAGGAGGTGCCACTGTTTCTACGTGACTTGAGAGCACGTTTGAAAAGGACGTCGCAGGTTGCTGAGAGGAACCTGCAGGACAGTCAAGTTCGCCAGAAAGGGTGGTATGATAGAAAGGCCAAAAGCCGCCAATTAAGCATTGGTGAAAAGGTTTTGGTTCAAGTAGCAGGAACTGCTCCAAAATTTGAGGTACAGTGGAAGGGGCCATGGGAGGTTGTTAAACAAGTAAGCCCAGTGTCTTATATGGTAGAAAATGCCAAAGGGCGTAGGCAGACCTACCATATTAATGTACTTAAGTCTTGGAGGGAGAGGCCTGTAGATAATGACCTTGAACCCAGTCAGGAAGTAGTGAGCTTCAAGAAGATAACACTCTCGTAGGTATTACGGACTGTAGAGAAGAAGTTTCACCAGTAAAACCAGTCCGTAATAACTTAAGCAGGGGGGTATGTGATAAGGAAGCTTATCATAGCTCAGGTAGGAGCTATAGAAAAGATGATGTGACTCTGAACAAGCAACCTGTCAGTTCTGGTAGAAGCAAGAAAACAGAGTTTTCACATAAAAGACTACCAGTCCCAGAATGCACCAGGTTTCCAGCAGCCATGAGAGGGGCTGAAGTGAGAGAATGTGTGTGCAATCAAGAGAGCTATGAGGTAATCCCTAAGCACTCATCTCAAAGGGCAGGGCCTGATTCAACACAGCTGCGCTGTGTTAGGGAGCAGCACACATTAGGACAGAATAAGAATAGAGCTTATTCTTCAGATAACAGTTACTACAAGTTTCAGCAACAGTTTCAAGAACAGCTTCAGGAAGAGATACAGAGGGGAGAGCTTCAGCAACGGCTACAAGCACCAGTATCACCTGGAGAAACAGAAGCCAAGCCAAGCAGATAGAGAGAGAAGGAAACTCTCTGGAAGGAAGAGAAGAAAGGCCATTGGAAGGTCTGGGAGATTCCAAGGCAGTACTCATACTGGGAGGTATTCCAAAGGCCAGCAGAGTCCATTGGACTGGATTCAGCCAGAGGAATGGAGTGGCAGAGATAGGAATCACCAGTGGCTACCTGGAAGAGAGAAGACTGCATGTGGAAGGGACTTTCAGACCAAGGCCAGAAGGTATGTGAGAGAAGATCCAGTGTCCAGGGCACTGGAAGGCTGGACATCAGAATTGGATTACATATTGGCCAGGCTATACAGAGAGGAATAATGATAGCAGGAGAGGCTCAGGTATGAACACTGATCCAGACCCTATCTATAATAGAGAATGGCAGCAAGGGAATAAGCATTCTCATGATAGTGCCTTAATGAAAGACTCATCTGTGCCAATGTATGATATTGACCCTATGATTGTTGATGCAGGGGGAAATACAGCAGATGAAACTATTTACATGGACTGTTCTTTATCTAAATGCTATTGCTAGTTTTCTATGAGCAAACACATCAGCCATCACAAAGAAACCTAACTTTGTTCTTTATTTCCACTGCAAACAGCTCTTAAAGCAGGATTTGGGCTCACACAGTAGCAGCCAGCCAGCTAAAGGCTTTCAGCTGGTCCATGGATAGTAATCAGGGCTGCACCTGATTGTGTGTGTGAGCAAGGGAGAATCACTGCTGAGATCAGCGTGGAAAATAAGCAGAAGTTAACCTAACCAGCAAAGTTTATTCTTTACTTTGTGCCTTTGTATTTGGTAATACTTGCTAAGAAAACATTAGCTAATTGCCTGACAAGTTGAATGTTTTTTTCTGGTTTACTTTGTGACTTTTTGTTATCCCTTTAAACACTGCAATCAAGTAACCTCATTTATAGTGCTATCAAGCATACATGTGCTGGGTGAATTAAACCCCATCAATAAAAGAAGTATTTTATTGATCTTACCACTTGGTTTCACAACTCAAATTATTGTCATCAGCTGTGTTTGGGAGTGAATGAACTACAATACCCACAATACCTTGCAAGAATCATATGAATATATGCATCGTCAAGATTGTGTAAGTTCTCACCCTAGGCAGCCGTCTGACAGTAGGATAGGTGGTTTCTGCCCCCAAAAGGAAACACATAAATATCACATGATAAAGATACTCTGTAGCACTATGGCGATGCCTAGCCATGCTGTGGTCACTGCACAGTCAGGATGAGATTGATCTCCATGCAGGACATACGGCGGGCACCCTGTCTGTGTAGGTGGTGGCCGGGCACTAATATGTCGCAGTCAGTGCCCTATGCGCTGTGCAGATGCAGCCTGGCCAGGCCACCCTGTCCGGGCTATACCCATGGTACCTTGCTCCTCATTATGCACATTGGCAGACCAATACTGGCAACAGTGCTGGCAGTGTGGGCTGTGGAAGGTGTTTGCAGTCACCACACACTGTAGAGACGGACACACACTCCGACACCTATGCCAGCATTGTGCTACTGTAGAGGAGTTCAGCAGCCCTGCCCTCCACACCAGTCCTGGGCATGGTCCAGGCATGGATATGGTACGCAATACCGTTGGGCGTCCCTCCCCAGGGTGGTATACACTGTCAGAGACCTGACCTGTAGCACACACCGCTGACATCAGAAAGATTGTTATGATGTAGCTCAATGAGCAAACTGTGCTTAACGTACGACTTTCTATCTGCCAGTACTCATAGGAGACGTTTGATAGGTGTGTACTGTATACCCAGGTGTAGGATGGCATTGCTAGGGTATGCATGTGGTGGTATTGGGATATGCACGCAGGGCCCGATGTCCTGCCTCTCCAGAGGGCATTGGCCAATGGGGCCTGTGGGTGTGGGTGTGTCTGGCCCTGTTGGCTGCTGCTTTACGGCAGGGGTTCCCAAATCCAGTCCTGGTGTGCCAAACACTGTTCGGGTTTTCATGCTGTCTCTGATTAATATGCATGAGCTACATCTGCATACCATGGGGGTGGTGCAGAGATATGCAGCACAGGCATCTTTATTCGAGGCAGCATAGAACCTGAATGGTGTGTGGCCCTCCAGGACTGCATTTTGGAGACTCTGCTCTGGGTAATGCGCCTGTTTATGGTGTCTGTGCTCAGTGGGGTAAAATATAGGCATATTACCCATGCGTATGTTCTCAGCAAGAAAGGTTTGTCATTACAATCACGGTAAGGTTGTGGGAAACATATGTGGACTGGATTGGACTTAGCCCCAGCTGGGCTTTGAACCTGTGACCTTCTGTTCTTGCACACACTGTCTGTGTGCACTGCACCACCGTGTTGCCACAGATAGGCTGCATTCCTTGGGTGGTCCATGACTGTACATCCAACAGTGCCTATCTGTTGCTGTGGACGTGCCAGCAAGCACATGGCTAGGCCACTGTCTGCTGTGACTAGCAGCCACTGCCCCCTCCATCACCTGTACCCTTCCGCCAACATGCTGACATGTCCTTATCTTGGAAAATGCATATGACCTGATTGAGGTGTGGCACTCCAGGACTGCATTTGGGGGACTCTGCTGTTGGCAATGCCCATTGTTATGGTATGTGTGCGGTGTACGGTAAAATATTGGTGTTTGAACAATGCCTATGTTCTCTGCAATAAAGGGGTGTCTTTACTATCTCTGTTTAGTGGTGGGTAAAATATGGGGACTGGGTTGGCAGGGGCCCCAGCTGGGATTTGAACCTGTGACCCTCTGGTCTTATAGGTACTGGGTGTGTCTGCTACACCACACTGTGGCCACAGAGACAGTGCAGTCCCTGGAGATAAGACACCTGGCAGGACTCATCAGATACCCTGCTCTTCACTATTTTACTGTGGGCTCATTTACCTTGTCTGGAGACGTAAGGGCAAATAAACCTCAACAATGAGATCGTCAAACGGAGGTAAACCCAATAGCCAGGCTGGGCAACAGTGATAGCAATGGGCAACAATAAGGGACACTCCCAGGAAAGCTCCAAAAAAACGGAATGATTTGTGGAAGGGTCTACGGAGCGTGGACCCTTCCAACTATCATTTCTATTTATTGGAGCTTTCCTGGGAGTGCTTTTTATTGTTGCCCATTGCTATCACTGTTGCCCAGCTGAATTATACTTTTTAGAATGTTTGTTGTGGTCATTTTCAGGTTTTCTTTGCAATTTTGTACTGTGCACTTGTATCACACTGCTCACGTTTTGTAGGTTTCCCCGGTTTTGCTGTACATTGCTGACACTTAAATGTTTTCTCTTCCCTTTAATATGCCTTTAATGGCAGGTTTTCATTCGCGTTAGAATTCAGCTCTGATAATCAGCGCGTTGGTATGGAGGGAGCCTCTCCACGCCTACTCTCCACCCATTGACCCCTTCTCTCTGCCCTCTCTCCACCTTCTGCGGTGTTTTAACGCGGCACAGATGTTTACGATCGTTAGCTACAGTTAACGCGCGTAATGAGACGTTAGCGATTGTTCGCACATCATAACGCGCGTTCAGATGTGCGAATGATCGTTAACGTCTCATTACGCACGTTGTTCGTGGTTACCGCAGTTTAGTAAACATACCCCCAAGAGAATTTGGAAAACCAAATTTCTACTTAGCTGGCAGTCGGGTCCTCTAAACAATCCGTAGATCTTGTTAGATTTAAACGGAAGGAATCCTCCTCTCTCCTCAGCAATTCAGAAAGGAAAATATTCTCCTCAAAACATGATGAAGAACTTTCATAAACACCATGACCCAGCGCTGTGTTTCGGATCCTCCGCTCCTGCCTCAGATGGAAAGTATTGCATATGGAAAAATTCCTTTCTCAGCTCAGAGTGTCCGTTGCTTTTTTCTGAAACATCCTCCTTTACAATGGCGTCTGACGTCAGCCCTAACTACTCAGTGCTTTATATCCAATCAAAATGCCCCAAAGAGCACATCTGACGGTATCAGGTGGGTAATATACTCCACCAATCCAATTCTTGGTTAAGTCCATCAGGGACCACAGTTTTCAATGAAAAAATCCACCGTTGCTCTAAAAGTTGTAAATGTTGCTCCCGATTTCCTATACGTGGGCCTGTGGGTACATGATCTAAAATGCACCATGTAAAATCTGAAAAGTTGTGATTAGTTTGCAAACAATGTGACACTAAAGGAGCTGTAATTGTTTTGGTATGTATACGAGATTTATGCTTTGATAAACGTTTTTTTATTGGACGTATCGTTCGACCCACATAATGAAGACCACAGGGACATGTTAAAATATATACAACATAAGAGGAGGAGCAATCAGTGTGCCAATTTAAACGGTAAATCCGTTGTGTTTTCTCATGTGTGCATGTTGGACTAATTTGTGATTGCAAACAAAATCCACATCGTGAAGAAAGACATGAAAAATGACCCGGGTTGGGATGATGTCCCCTCGAGTGGTCTGTACCTACCATAGAATGCACCACCAAATCTCTGATATTGGTGCCTCGTTGGTAGGCAATTAAAAGTTCTCGTTGAAAAACAGGACTTAATTGTAAAATATACCAATGTTTACGCAATATATTAACCACTTGAGAAGCCCCTATCATATAAGGCAAAACCCCAACTATCTTTTGATCACTAGAATCCCAAGTGGAATTTATAGTCGATTGGGGCATTATAAACCCTTTACGAGAAAATTCATTAACTCGATCAGTAGAACGGTCAGCAGACCGATCCATGCTACATAGTAGCCAATCCCGATGTGCATACTTGGCCTTCTTATAGGCTGCTTTAATAACTTGTGCAGGATAACCCCGGGAGGACAAACGTTGACATAAATCCATTGCATGAATCCTAAATTCCTCTTTAGTAGTACAGTTACGCTTTATACGAAGGAATTGACCAAGTGGAAGGGCTCTCCGAAAAGGGCCCGGATGATGACTCTGAAACTGCAATAAGGTATTCCGCTGGACTGATTTGCGGTAAAGAGTAGAACATATAGTATGACCTGATTTATATAAACATACATCCAAAAAGTCTATCGTATTATAATCATACTTGGCCGTAAAACCAATATTGGACTTCCTGGAATTGAGCCAATCCAAAAATGAAAGTAAAGATGGTTTGTCTGCTGTCCAGACAAAAAATATATCGTCCAGAAAGCGTACCCAAAATGTAATGTTATGAAACCAATCTGAGGTGTACAAAAAACTTTCTTCAAATTTGGCTAAGTATATGGTCGCAATGGAAGGAGCAACAGTGGCACCCATAGCTATGCCATATATTTGCTGATAAAATTTCGAATCATACAAAAAATAATTCTTTGTAAGCACCAGTGAAAGAAATTCCAGATCAACGTTTTTGGGATTCGCTCTGGTAAAACCAGCATAGATGTTCCCACAATACCTAATACTTCCTGCTGATCGATATTAGTATATAACGCAGTTACGTCTATCGACATTGGATACACGACATGTTGATTTAGCTGTCCTAGGAGGAGAAAAGGAGAAAAAGTGAGTGTAACGCCTAATTAAAGGACAGGTATCAATGTATTTGATGACTATATAGTCAATGCAACCCTGGGGTGGGTGGAATGAGGGGCAGGATGGGTGGGAACCTAAGTGCCCCTGGCTGGTAGACCTTATGTGAACCCAGGGCAAACTCAGATTTCTGATCTAAAGGCTATGCAAGGAATGTATATTCCTAAAAACCTATATCCATCTGTTAAAATAGACATCTTTGCATCTTCTGACTCTCATTTCATGTGCAGCTACTTCAGCAGTCAGATATTCTGAGGGTTTTGATCCAACCCTATTATAAATGCTGGCTTTACTCTGAAAAGTCTTTAGCTCATCCCCAGCAGCCAGTTGAGGGCCTTCTGACCTTGGGGGTCTCATCTTCCAGCACCATAGTGCAATTTGTTTTGTTGTGACTATCCATTGGGTTTTCGTGGCAATATTTGGAAGTAGATTGCCAGGCCTTTCTTCTGCACAGGTAATGCTAGTTTTGTTGCCATTGATGTAGAAATGTGATCCTCTATCACCAACACTGTTCCATGCTGCTGCTTCCCAGATGGGTGGTTTGTCTCAGTCTGGCACCTCTGCTGCCTGTTATATCTGTCTGCCCATTTCCACAGAGGGTCAGATGCAGAGAGAAGATTTTGAAAACATTTCATACTTTGTGCATGTTGTGTGCTAGAAAAGAGCTTTGAAGGCTTTTTCACACTGTATATGCTCCCTGTCAGAATCTCCACATGAGGGATACAATTTTCTTGTGACTTCCAATCACAGTGTGCAATGCTTCCTGCCGGGGTCCCCACATGGAGTGCCATGTTCTTGTGCATTTCTGGTCACAGCATGCATGCTCTCTGTGAGGGTCCCCACATGGGGCTGCTAAATTTCTGTGGTGTACTTCCAGCCACATGGCAGACAAAAATGAATGTACAATTTATTCTCAGCAGATGCTGCCATATACTCTGCAACCTGGAGTCAGTGAAGACAAGATAGAGGGCCATGCAGAGGAGCTAGCCCCAATTACTTGAATGCTTCTGGCAGAAGTACATCAGCAGCAAGGTAAGTCATAGCTTATATGGCATAGATGTTACACCAGGGAGGGAACTCTACATTTCCATATGTAATGTGCACAACCATAAGATGCATGTCAATGCCATGCATTCATGACATGTAGTGCTACACTGAGGCGCCATGTGAATCACTACAGCCAGAAAGCACTGCACAGCTGCTAGCCTATGATGAAGAGAAGGATCAAGGTGTTCTCAAGGACATAGTATCGCAAAACACATGTAATGGCAGCAAGGGAGGACCACAGGAAGGCCACATGGACAGAGGACATGTAGGGAACACAGCCAGATCAAGGTGCTCATACATCATGGATGGTGATGTCATGAGAAGGTGAAATACAAGAGTACTGTTCAGGTGTCACGGTCTGCACCCATGTGGGATACTGAGGGCAGGCAGCAAACTGCACTGTGGATATGGCTATTGCTACATCTTCAGATACAAAGGTACCTGATGTTGTGAGTCTGCAGGTGCATTGTTTCCCCTACCCAGGGCACCCTGTTCCATGGATCCCAAGTGTATAACAGCCAAATATTGAACAAAGCCACAATAGGGGGATCACAGTGGCAGGTACTCTAGCAAAGGACAGGACCAATCAGGTAGTGATGTGGCTGCCATAGAAACAACATAACTACATGTGGATGTTGCAACCAAAAAGGCGCTAGCAATGATCGACTGTGGGTCACTTCTGCCACCTCCCCCACTGCACACATTATGATGAACAGCAGAGTAACAGCACCCCTGTAGCTTGCCACTTTCACGATGGGCCACAACTTAACAGGTCAGGGTCAGAGGGACAAATAGTAGTTCATGCTGTGGGGCTAGGGAGAACCCAACTATAATATGAACATTCCTGTGACACACCTGCTCACTTCACAGCACTAAGCAGGAGCTATTTGTTTTGTAGTTGCAGATGCTCCACTTCCACCTGCAGCTTCATTCATGCAAGCTGCAACTGAAGACACCAGCACCACAACCACCACCACAGAGGTGGATGCCAGCAGTAGCAGTGGCTCCTCGGCAAGGGAGGTGACCACATCAAAGGGGAGGAAGCAGAGGAGGAGGAACCCCCTGATGTTCTCATCACCCTCATCAAGGAGCAGGGCCAAAGGGCCAGTGGCCAGAACCAGACCATGAGGCTATAAGGACTGGAATTGGCTCCCACCGGCTCCCACCAGAGGGAGGAGATCAATACTCAGGCCCCATGCTGTGTGGAAGGGGGGACTGGAGTGGGGAGGGAAGGATAGATGGTATGGGGAGGAGTACTGGGGATAGCATGAGAAGAAAGGAGGGGTAGGGGAAAAAGCAGGTGGACAGATAGGGGAACCACTGCAGCAACCAGTGACCCAGCCTGCCCCCCTATTGGACCAGGTACACTTGCAAAAGGTCCCCAGTGCCTTGGTGGACCCTGAGAACCTGCTGCACTTCACGTCCCTGTGATGTGAGGTGCATCAGGGCTTTGCGTTGTTCATCAAGTCACAGGACCCCATGGTCATACACTTGGAAGGTCTAAGGGCAGAAATATAAATGCCATGGTAAAGTCCATACACCAGCTCATGGTATGTTCCTCCACTCCAGCTGCTCCTATAAGGGGGGGGGGGAGGGGGGAGTGGGGAATAGGATACCTATATGTACAAATGTGACCCAGGTAAGCAGATAACTAAAAGTTTCTAAGTTTGTCAATTTGTAAACAGTTATGCATTGGCATTGGCATTGACACAAACCCACGCAATGTAGCTATGCAGCTCTCTGCTATCTCATGCCCACAACGTGTACAATATGGCCCTATTCTAGGGCATGAAAGCACCTGTATTTCCAGCATGAGGACCCAGTCTGCTAGATCAGTCCCAGCCACTTTATGGCATCATGGAGACAGCTGTCCAAGTACATGGTCACTGTAAGAGCCTGGGACACCATTTTTATCAGCCTTTTCTCACACTGCACTATGTGGCTCCTAACCACTCTCCAGGGGCGCAACTCATCTACATACCCCTTGCTTAAAGACCCCCTATCCCTATAGCAAATGCTTATTGCCATCATCCACAGGACAGTCTAGGGAAATAGGTGGTCAGTGGGAAATGACACAGGTATGCAGGCACAAGTCTGATGGGGGCCTACGTTTACCCATGCCACCATGCACACTATGTTGGTATTGCACAAAATGTCCCTAGACCATAGTTCCATATCTGCTATACAGTAAATTGCAAGAAAGGGTTCCATTGTCAAGGATCATCCATGCTAAACCATGGTTGATAGCGCTGTAAGTCAGGGGGCCCCAACATCTATACAGGTGTCATCACCTCATTGGATTCCCATTGGCTGCTCATGCAGTCACCTTGCAGCAGCCACCAGCTAGGGAATCCCTATCTAAAAATCTCTGTGCCCATACACAGAGGGAGGCACAAGCACATCGTGTAGGGGGAATTTTGCATTTCATTTATTAGATATTTTGCCTGCCCTTACAAACAATCCAAGATAGGATACAATTAAACATGAAACAACCAGACAAAGAACAGTCTCCAAATTTCCTAAAGATTTATGCTCAGAAGCCCTTAGGGAACAAAAAAGTCTTTAACACCTTCCTGAATCCCAAAAGAACACCAATAAAACATATAGTTGAAGGTAAACCATTCCACATAACTGGAAGAGAGCAAAACAGTGTCCTAGCCGAAACCTAACTCAACAAAATTAATTTGCCCAAGGAAGACTGAAAAATCCTATTTGCTGATGCTATGTTGGGAAAGTAACAGTAGGGCCATGGCTCCGTAGCGCACCCCCCCCCCCCCTCATTCCACTGCCTATGAATCTAAGTACCATTTCTGCAGAATTTGTATTAATAGGTTTAAAGTATGCATCTTCTCATTTTCCAGGCCTAAGCACTCAAAGAAAATAAAATTATCTAGGGATGCAAATTTATTTGAAATGACATGGAAAATGTCAATGACCAGGTAATTCGTAAAGGGCTATACTCCTGCAAATAAAGACAAGTAACCTGGACTCAGATGATGGAATATCTTAAAAGTCACTACTAACAACTTAAATTTAATTAGCTTGACAATAGGTGACTAATATAGTGATAATGAACACCAGCACCCACAGAACTGTGCATGCATCTCCGCCCACCCACCCAAACACACATCCACACAGACACAGAGGTGATTGCCCAGAGTGGCAGTTTCTGAGGGACAGCAAAAAACAGACGCACTCAAAACAAAATCAATAGATGCTGACAGCACCCAAACTGAAAGAGCCATCAGCACATAGTTTTACCTTCGTATACATACGAAGCAAGTTTAATATTTTAGAAGTATGGATATTCAAAGGTATTTACACAATTTACAGACCTGTAAACCATGTAAATGCCGCTTAGAGGGATGTTCAGTGGCACAAACATAGTTAGTGCTGCTGAATCTCCCCAATTATCTCTGCTACACACCCCGATGCTAACGGCTTAACATTGGGTGTGTCATGGGTGTTCCAGGGATGGCACCAGTCGCTAACCAGGCAGCAGTGATATCGCAGCGCTGTCCAGTTAGCTTCTGCAGGCTTGTGGGCCCCATGATGTCCAATTATGCATTTTTACAGGATTGTTAAGGGAGGGATGGTGATGTTGAGTTTAAATCTGAGGAGGAGAGGAGCCTATGGCTGGAGCTGCGGCTAGAGTGGGAGGCATTTTGTTTAGAAGGTTCCCCTGCTGTGTTGTGCCAGTTCTGTGTGAGACTCAGTTGGGAGGAAGCTCCACCTCTCCCTGTGACATAGCCTCTGGTTGCAGGCCCAAGCGGTGCATTACCAAAGGGAAATGCCCCTTTGGTGCTACTTCAGGGCTAATGGGGCCCCCAAAGATTTGGATCAAGATGCCCAAAGGTGCTGAGAAGAAGAAGATCAAACTTAACAAGGTAACTTCAACAGCTACATCTACCTGGTCAATGCCCAAGGTGGCTGTGGGGCCAATGGACCGGCACAGGCAGGAACAATCTGTGGAGTCCTCTTCTATATCTTCCCTATCTGGACATCTCTTAGCCCACTTCTTAGGACTCCACCCCCTCCTTCTTGGGGCATACAGGACATGATGGGTGGCGGTTCTGTGGCCCCCATAATGGGAATGGAGGTGGCTAAGGAAAGTGCCTCTACTCAGTTCTCACTGCAAACCTTTGTGGATATTGATATGCCAAAACCGATTCTGGTTTCTGGGGTCTCAAAAGTTTTAAATACCTCAAGGCCTGCTGCCTCTGAGTTTTCCCTATTAGACATTTGGAAGATTGTATCACAGACCAATGTATTGTTGCAGAATTTCATAGATCAGACTGTTCAGTTTTCAGTGCAGTCAGTTAAAAAATTACAGTCACATGATGTTCATATATCTGTTAATACCCAGAGACTGGATAAAACTGATAGTCAATCTGCTGGATCTTTGGGAATTAAAGATAGTTTAATGATGCATAGGTAGTTGGAGACTTTGGAGAACTCATTTCAGTCTAAGAAAATTAGATTTGTGAATATCCCCAAGACTTGTTTGCTTGCTCTCCTGTCCCTTTGAAGAAATATTGTAAGGAAGATTTGTGTATGCCTGAAGCTGATTCTTTGTATTACCTGCCTGCAAGAGTTTTGTCTCAGGATGGGGATGAGGCATCTCAGAGACGACTCTGAGTTAGATATGACTAATTTCCTTGAATCATCTGTTGTTGAAATTCCCTCCAGAGCTACTTTGATTGTCTCATTCCCAACTGAAATGGTTAAAATTAGTGTTCTAAGAGCATATTTTCAGAAGAAAGACATTTTTTTCAATGGTCAAAAGGTTACACTTTTTCCAGATCTCTAATTTACTCAAATTCAGAGGAGAGCATTTCTACATATTAAGCCATGTGTGCTTGCTGCTAGAGGAATGGTTTTTATTCTCCAGGACCAAGCAGGAAGTCAGTCCTCACATATGGGTGACGTCGGCGCCGACGGAGCCCTCGCGGAGCAATTTTCCCCAGCTTTCACAGAAAGCCTTTGGGAATTGCAGCGCGCATGCGCGGTCGCCTTCCCGCCCAAGGGTGCCATCTTAGCCAGTCTTCTTTTTTCCGCGGAGCCCTACAGACGTACCCGTCGTGTCCCCGCTAAAAAAGTGAGTTTTCTCGTTTTTCAATTCGGTTCGACGCCGGTCGTTTTCCTGCCCGGACTCGCGACGCTGTTGCGAGTCCTTCTCTTATTTTTCGGTTTTTCTGATTTTTGGTCAGTTTCGTTTTCGGTTTTTTCGCTGGCAGCCCGGTCCTTTGTCCTTGCAGGGGCCCTTTTTCCCCGATGGCTGCCAGTGGTTTCAAGCGGTGTGGTCAGTGTGACAGAAATATGTCACTCACTGACACACACGATAATTGCCTCCGCTGCCTGGGCCCGGATCATGAAGAAATGATCTGTGGAGCCTGTGGCAAAATGTCCTCCAAAGCGTTGAGGAGTCGGCGGCATCAGCGGGATAGAATCTTCGCTGACCCCAGCCGTACCCGGACCTCGTCGGAGGCCTCGGCATCCAGAGGCTCCAGCTCTGACCATCGCCGAAGCTCCTCCGACAGGGGTTCTCCCTCCGGAGACCATCGACGGACGCGAGGGCGGCGTCGGTGGACGCTCCTGGCTCCGCGAGGGCCAGGTCGCATAGCCCCGACAGCCGTCCCGGGTCTTTGGAGAAGGAGCACCTCCCGAAGCGACCTCGCCTGGAGTCGGAGTTGCCTGCTCGGGTAAGTCCTGTGGTCCTTCTGGACTCGCCTCCGAGAGGTCGACGTCGGGCCCGACGCCGTCGGGGCCCGAGTCGGGGGCTGCTGGGTCACCTGAGGTCGGACTCAGGTTGACGGCCTTGGAGAGCAGACTATCTGCCTTCATGGACCAGCATCGGGCACTGATCGCTAGCCTCGCTGGCGCCGCTGCCCCGACCGCCGGGACGTCGACGTCTAAGTCGACCCCGGAGACCGAGCCGATCCTCGAGTCCATGCGAACTCGAGTCGATCCTCGGTCGAGGTCACCCTCGGCCTCCCGGTCGGGACCGAGGTCGTCGCCGCCGACTCCCTCGGCGTCGGGGCGGCCGACGCCTCCGCCTGCCCGAGCCGACCCCACTGATTCATCCTCGGAGTCGGTCTGGGAGTCTGAAGAGGAGGAGTCACCTGATTCCTTTCGGACTCGGTGTGTCCCCTTGGACTCACCTGAGTCCGAACCTCGGAAACAGTCCCCTCCGGAGGATGCCCGGTTCTCGGACTTCGTCAGGGATATGGCCAAGGCTTTGGCCTTCCCTGCGGATCCCGAGGAGGAGCCTCGAGCCGAAGAGCTCGACGCCCTTCAGTACGACTCTCCCGCCCGGGAGCACTTTACTGTACCGGTGCCTCCCATGCTGGAACGACTACTCTTCCGCATGTGGGAGAGTCGGCCTCGTCGCCGGTATTGAGCAAGCGGGTCGATTCCATCTATCGAGTCCGCAAGAGTCCTGGCTTCCAAAAGCACAGCTGCCACACCATTCCATGGTAGTGGAATCGGCCATGCATAGGCTTAAGAGCCAGAAAATGCACTCCTCGGTGCCCCCTGGCAGGGAGGCCCGTAACCTGGATGGCCTTGGTAAGAAGTGTTTCCAGGGCTCTATGCTGGCTTGTCGTGTCCAGACCTACCAGCTATACATGGGCATGTATCTCCGAGACCTGGCTAAAGAGCTAGCCGGATTCTCTGCTGGACTGTCCGAGGAACCTTTGCGGAGGTTCCTAGCCTTAACAACTGGTATTCGGGAATGCTCCCAAATTCATGTCCCGAGCAGCCTATGATGGCTTTGAAGCATCGGCTCGTGTGGCCGCAGCTGGCATCGGTGCCCGCCGACAGGCTTGGCTTCAGTCGTCTGACCTTGAACCTTGGGTGCAGGACAAGTTGGTCGATGTCCCCTGCAGAGGTGAGAACCTCTTTGGCAAGCCCATGGCTGAAAAGGCTGCACAAATCGAGACGGAGACTCTCACCAGGACCAGGCTTTCTAGGAAGACCTCCGCCCCTTCCCAGAAAAAGAAGGGCTCGGGAAAAAAGTCCTTTTACCCGAGAAAGGCGGCTGCCTATAAACACTACCCCCAATATCAGGCCCCTCCAGCTCCCCAACAGGGTCAGCAGGCCAAGGGACGGGGTAACGGGTCCTGTAGGCAGCAAGCCCCCAAGCCTGCACCACCAGCCCCTGCTCAGCAGGGTGGGGGTTTTTGACTTCCTCAGCATAGCCTCTCCCCCTCAGCTGGTTCCTCCCAGCACCGGAGGCCGGCTGGTTCACTTCGCCCACAGGTGGTCCAACATTACTTCAGATGCCTGGGTGCTTCAAGTCGTGCGAGAAGGATATCTTCTCCACTTCCATCAGGTCCCTCCCTCTTATTTTCCGGGAGAACCTCCTCGACTCCCTCTGCACAGGGACTTACTCCTTCAGGAGTTAGCAAGTCTTCTTCAGGACCAGGCTGTGGAACCGGTGCCCCACCACCTGGGAGGTCAAGGCTTTTATTCCAGGTATTTCCTAATACCAAAAAGAACAGGAGGCCTCAGACCCATCCTGGACTTGTGCAACCTCAACAAGTTCCTTGTGCGGGAAAAGTTCAAGATGCTTACCCTTGGAATCCTTCTGCCCTACCTCCAGCAGGGAGATTGGCTATGCTCCTTGGATCTAAAGGATGCCTACACGCACATCCTCATCCACCCAAGCCACCGCCAATACCTAAGGTTTGTGGTGGCAGGAAATCACTACCAGTACAGAGTACTGCCCTTTGGCCTATCCTCCGCACCGCGAGTCTTCACAAAATGTCTCGCGGTGGTGGCGGCCTATCTCAGGCTTCACGGCCTCTATGTCTTTCCGTACCTCGACGACTGGCTCATCAGAGCGTCGTCCCCTCCGGCAGTCGCCAATGCCACACACCGCACGGTGACTCTTCTGCAGTACTTGGGCTTTGTCATAAACTTCGCAAAGTCCACTTTGCTCCCCTCACAGGATCTCGAGTTCATCGGCGCAAGACTGCACATTCCTCAGGCTCGAGCTTTCCTGCCTCTCGACAGGGCTCAACGGCTCATGGACCTAGCCGGCCGTTTTCGCAGCCAGTCCCTGGTCTCTGCCAGGCGCTTCCTGAGACTACTCGGCCATATGGCTTCCACCGTCCACGTGACCCCCAATGCTCGCCTGAATATGCGGCCGGCTCAATGGTGCCTTCGCAAGCAGTGGCAACAAGCCACCGACGGACTAGCCGACTTAGTGCGCATCTCCGGGCCGCTGGCCTCTTCTCTGCAGTGGTGGCTTCATCAGCCGAACCTGGTGCTCAGAATGCCTTTTCAGTCACCTCAGCCGGCTCAAGTGCTGACGACCGATGCTTCCCTCCTGAGTTGGGGAGCTCATTGCCAGGGGGCATGTACTCAAGGTCTCTGGACCGCGTGGGAATCTGCTCAACAGATCAACTTCCTGGAGCTCAGAGCTATTCGTCTGGCGCTCAAGGCTTTCTCCCACCTGACTTCTCACCAGTCCGTCCTTGTCCAGACGGACAATCAAGTTGCCATGTTCTACGTGAACAAACAGGGGGGGCACGGGCTCCTTCCTTCTCTGCCGAGAAGCTCAGAAGCTCTGCTCTTGGGCCGTCAGTCACGGCATTCTTCTCAAAGCAGTTTATCTCCCAGGCCAAGAGAATTGCCTGGCGGACAAACTCAGCAGGATACTCCAGCCGCACGAGTGGCGTCTGGATCCCTTGGTAGTCCAGAAACTCTTTCTGAAGTGGGGCCTCCCCACGATGGATCTCTTTGCCAGTCCTCTCAACCGGCAACTTCCTCGCTTCTGCTCTCGTCAGCCACATCCCCTTCGGGTAGCGGCAGATGCTTTTCTGCTCTCATGGTCGGAAAGCCTTCTCTATGCTTTTCCGCCCATCCCGCTAGTCTCCCGAACTCTGTTCAAGGTTCTCCGGGACAAAGCGTCCATGATCCTGGTGGCTCCTCGCTGGCCCAGACAGCCGTGGTTCCCACTCCTGTTACAATAGCGGCGGAGGATCCGTTCCCTCTGGGGTTTCAACCGGATCTCCTCACACAGGATCAGGGGTCTCTGCTACACCCGAACCTCAGATCTCTCAACCTAATGGCCTGGCGGCTGAAAGGGTAGTCCTTGCTCCCCTTCTCCTGCCGGCAGAAGTGGAAGAGGTCGTCCTAGCTTCTCGGCGACCTTCTACCCGCAAATGCTACGCCCTTAAATGGCGTCGCTTTTCCGTTTGGTGTGTACAGCAGTCTCAGGATCCCTTCTCCTGCTCGGTGTCGGTGATCTTGCAGTACCTGCTCTACCTCTCTAATCTGGGACTTAAGTCCAACTCCATCAAAGTCCACCTCAGTGCTCTTTCGGCACACCATGTGCCGGTGGACGGCAGACCTCTATTCAGCGACCCTCTCATAGCACAGTTTCTCCGAGGTCTCCTTCTACTTAAACCACCTCTGCGCCCGCCAGCACCAGACTGGGATCTGAATGTGGTTTTACAGCGGATCACCTGTCCGCCTTTTGAACCGATGGCTACCTGTTCTCTGCGTTTTCTTTCGTGGAAAACCTTATTCCTGATAGCCCTCACTTCCGCTAGACGCGTAAGTGAATTGCAGGCCCTCGTGTCTGATCCTCCCTTCACTCGGTTCTACAAAAATAGGGTAGTCCTACGGACTCACCCAAAATTTCTTCCAAAAGTTGTCTCCCCTTTTCACATCAATCAGGAGGTGGTACTTCCAACCTTCTTTCCCAGGCCTCACTCCAGCCGAGCTGAACGAGTCCTGCATACCCTGGACTGTAGAAGAGCACTGAACTTCTACCTTGACCGTACGCGGGAGCACCGTAAAGCTGCTCAGCTTTTTGTGTCTTTTGACCCCAATAAATTGGGGCTCCCGGTCTCCAAGCGTACTCTGTCCATCTGGGTTGCTGACTGTATCGCTTGGGCTTATGGGGCAGCCGGACTCTCCTTAGAAAGTCGAGTCACGGCTCATTGTGTTCGGGCGAAGGCTACGTCAGTGGCTTACCTCCGCTCTGTTCCGCTGGCAGACATCTGCCGGGCCGCTACTTGGTCTTCGAGCCAGACTTTTGCGGTCCATTACTGTCTCGAGAGGGAGTCCCGCAGGGACAGTGCTTTCGGACAGGCAGTCCTCCGAAATCTCTTCGAGGTTTGAGCAACTCCTACCCTCCATCCCGGATGGGGGCTACCGGTGGGTAATAATTCAGCGAAGATTCCTTCCTTCTGTGCTGCTGAGCTAGAGGGAGCTCATTTTTGTGCTTAGGGTCTCCGGTAGCCTTAAGCTTGGGAGTCCCATATGTGAGGACTGACTTCCTGCTTGGTCCTGGAGAAAGCATAGTTACTCACCTGTAACAGGTGTTCTCCAGGAGCAGCAGGAATCAGTCCTCACAACCCTCCCTCCTCCCCGTGGAGTTGCAATCATCTGCTTAAGTTTTTTTGCAAATTTTTATGCTGTCTTTTAGCTATGTCATCAGACTGGCTAAGATGGCACCCTTGGGCGGGAAGGCGACCGCGCATGCGCGCTGCAATTCCCAAAGGCTTTCTGTGAAAGCTGGGGAAAATTGCTCCGTGAGGGCTCCGTCGGCACCGACGTCACCCATATGTGAGGACTGATTCCTGCTGCTCCTGGAGAACACCTGTTACAGGTGAGTAACTACGCTTTCCGTTTTCCAGGCAAGTGCTTAATTGTTTATCAAGGAGTATGCTATGTTTTTTAGAGCCCTCAAAACTGGAGAATTTCCTTCTGGTAGAAACATAGAAACATAACATCAAAAAAAGACCACATGGTCTATCTAGTCTGCACTTCCATTTCAAATACAATAGTCCTCTTTTTCCTTTAGAGATCTTCTGTGTTTGCTCCATGCTTTCTTGAATTCAGATACTGTCATCATCTCTACTACTGTACCTCCACTGTGAGAACATAAGAACATAAGATATGCCATAATGGGTCAGACCAAGGTCCATGAAGTCCAGTATTCTGTTTCCAACAGTGGCCAATCTAGGTCACAAGTACCTAGCAGTTTCCCCAAAAGACACAGGTTCCACAATGCGTGTACTGGGGCAACCAGTGGATTTCCTGGGTCCCCTTTAATAATGGTTTATGGACCTTTCCTCCAGGATCTTGTCCAAACCTTTTTTAAACCCGGCTACACTAACAGCTTTTACTACATCCTCCAGTAAAGAATTCCAGAGTTTGATTACACGTTGAGTGAAAAAAATATTTTCTCTTATTAGTCTTGAATAGGTTACACTGTAGCTTCATTGCATGTCTCCTAGTCTTTCTATATTTTGATGGCGTAAACAATCTATCTATGTTTACCCGTTCCACTCCATTCATTGATTTATAGACCTCTATCATATCTCCCCTCAGCTGTCTCTTTTCCAGGTTCAAAATTCCTAACCTTTTTAGTCTCTCTTCATAGGAGTATCCTTCCATCACTTTACCATTTTGGTGGCTCTTCTAATAAGACTATATCCTTTTTAAGATACAACAACCAGAATTGCACACAATATTCAAGGTGTGGTCGCACCAAGGAACGATATAGAGGCATTATAATATCCTTTGTTTTATTCTCCAATCCTTTCCTTTTGATTCCTAGTATTCTATTTGCTTTCTCGGCTGCCTCTGCACACTGGATGGAGGGTTTCAACATGTTATCCATGATGACGCCTAAATCTTTTTCCTGGGTGGTGGTTCCTAATGTGGAACCTTGCATCATGTAACCATATTTTGGGTTGCTCTTTCCTAGGTGCATAACTTTGCACTTGCCCACATCAAATTTAATCTTCCAATTTATCATGGTCCTCTTGCAATTTTTCACAATCCACATGGATTTTAACAACTTTGAATAATTGTGTGTCTTCTGCAAATTTGATTATCTCACTTGTTATTCCCATTTCCAGGGCATTTACAAATATTTATTTTCATTTATTTATTTAACATTTCTTATATACCGCCTTTCATGATATCAAGGCGGTTTACATTGAAGAAACTGAAATTACATTGAACAGGGCATTATAACTTGGAGATAACTATTTTACAGGGAACATGGGCAATGGAGGGTTAAGTGGCTTGCCCAAGACCACAAGGAGGCTTTTATCCAGCCTACTGGGCATGGGTCTTGGTGTGATGTAGTGGTGCTTAATTTTGAAATGATGTTCTTGAAGACTTCTTTGTTTGGGTGGTAAAAGGTGGCTCAAGGCATTATGTGGGGAGGATACTCAGTGGTGTCCTCACTAACAGGGAGTGTTTTTTGTTTGATGCATGTTTTAGCACGTAGTATCTGGCAGCGAATTATATTAACTTGTCTGCTTGTCAGCTACCGGCTGCTAAAACACATGATAAGTGGCCATCACAGGGTAGGGAGGAATGTGGGTGAGTTAGGGGCATGGAGAGTACCTTACTGCTTAGCGCAAGGGCAATTGCAGCATACTCAGTAGGATTCCTGCAATTAGCACAACAATACCTCCATGGTTGTCATTAGGTGCACCCACGTTAATCATTTCATGTATTCCAGTGCTCAACTGTGTTCTAACTGCTGGGAACTTGCTAAGCCACATCCTTGACAGGCGGCGCCATGATGGTTACCCTTACCATCTCTTAGGCTTCTAAAATTCACCCTTTAGAGACAGGTATGAGGGCAGCAACAAAGTTAATGGCCTCACATATATTATTGAAGTAAATGAAATGTTTCACAATCCTGAAAGTGGGAAGGGGAGGGGATTCCTGAACATTTCATCAACCTGTGTCAATATGACGTGAGGAAGGAAAACACAGATAAAATTCTTGGGCACGAACTGACAAAACAAACAATTAGGAAATTCTTCCTCAGAAGCATATCCACATTAGCTGTGCCTGAAGATTAAATGCAGCTACATTGAAGGAGCTCCATGCAGGAGGGACTAAATTGCTGATCGCTCTGCTTCTGAGATGGCTCTAGTAGTAGTATGTATTATTTCACTGGCAGTGTGGAATTCTTGCTTTGCACAAGAACCATGTAAGTAAGCCAGACAATTTTTTAATTGAAGGGAAATGTTTGCTGAGTTTTTATAAGGTACTTGTGTGATATGATATGAAAAGCTTGTTGGGCGTTTTGCTTTAAAAGTCATTGCAGATTTACTGTGTACTTACTGGCCAATATTCGGAAGATCTAGATCTCTAACTTTGAGAGTTAAAAATCTAGATCTTCCTAAATAAAAAATCTTTGGGATTGATATTCTGCCACCATGGTCAGCGTTTTCTTTAAATGCTGGCATTGGCAGCAAAAAAAAAAAGATCTGGATATTCAACGCAGCTATCTGAACTGACCAGTCAGCATGACAGATCTCTATAGTGGTGATATTTGGCTGCTGTCTGGATAGGCTAAGCGGATAGATTTAGACAGCTTTTCAGATGACCTAAATCTATCTGTAAAACATATATGAATAGCAGCCGAATATCATTACTTCCAGATAAATACGACTCAAGAAGCACTTTAGCAACTCCAACTCCACTTCGATATACAGTGTATACTATACACCCACAGTTAAAATATGCTCCATGCAATTAATGTGTGTATTTTTATTCTGAATAGCAGTGTAGAAGAGGTTAGTTATGCGTATATGTGTTCATATGTGTAAATGACTAAAACACTGACATTTATGTGTGCTGTTACTGCCTAAAAATATGTGCTTCCTTATAAAATACCCCTATACGTACAGTATGGGGCTGATATTGGAAAGGCATTTTCACGGATTACAGTCCTGCAAACTGTGTAATTGCTGCTCAGTGGGATATTCAGCGGCACTAACATGGTTAGTGCCGCTGAATATCCCCGATCTTCTCCCTTACATGCCCCGATGCTAACTGCTTAGCATTGGGGTGTGTCATGGGGTTTCCAGGGTGTGTCGTGGGCGTGACAGAGGCTAATCATGTAGCGGTGATATCGCACCACTACCCAGTTAGCTTCTACGGGTAAAAGATAAGTGCTGCAAAAGCTGGCATATCTTTTCCCATAGAAGCTGATCGAGCAGCGGTACAATATCGCCATTACCTGGTTAGTCTCTGCAGCTTCTGGGCATGTGCGGTGACCGCAGATATTCAATGCCAGGACCTCATATGACCATCATCACTGAATATCCGGGGTTAGAGGATGGCGGATCAGAATCGGCCCCCAATGTGACTAGATAATCTCTCTCTCATATAAGCATGGATTTAGGTAGACAGATGACTTCATTACATTCAATTTGCTTTGATTAGAAGCTCAGAGCAATCTTCCTTGCTCTTCGAGTGTTCCACACCCTGCTAAGCTACAAGACAGTCCTAATTCATACGAACAATCAAGTACCCATGTTCTACATAAACAAGCAGGGAGGAACAGGCTCTCTGTCGCTTTGCAACAAAGCTTTGCGACTATGGGCCCTCGCCAGAGAGCATCAGATTCATCTCCTGGCAGTGTATCTTCCAAGCATTCAAAACTCTTGGGCAGACAGACTCAGTCGACTTCTGCTTCCACACGAATGGTCTCTACATGCAGACCAGGTGGCCAAGATTTTTCAAATTTGGGGAACCCTGGACATAGACCTCTTTGCAAGTCCGTTCAATGCCAAACTTCCCCGGTTCTGTTCCAGAATTCCGGCTCAGAACTCTCAGGCCAGGGATGCTTTCCTCCTTCATTGGGGTCAAGACTTCCTTTATGTCTT
The DNA here is from genome assembly GCA_033557465.1 of Ichthyophis bannanicus. NCBI lineage: Eukaryota > Metazoa > Chordata > Amphibia > Gymnophiona > Ichthyophiidae > Ichthyophis > Ichthyophis bannanicus. The sequence continues at coordinate 10,320,918 of CM066040.1, read as the reverse complement.
TCCACCCATTCCCCTAATTCCCAAAACCCTGTTCAAGTTTCAGAGAGACAGAGGCCGTATGATTCTCATAGCTCCACATTGGCCACGGCAAGTGTGGTACCCTCTGCTTCTACATCTCTCTCAAGCTCCGTCTCTGGAGTTAGGGTCTGCTCCAGATCTTCTGTCTCAGGAGGATGGGATGTTATGGCATCCCAATCCCCAGTCTCTGCATCTCAGGGCTTGGTTGCTGAAGGCCTAGATCTTCATGATCTTAACCTTTCTCAGCAAGTAAAGGATATCCTTTATGCTTCCAGGAAGCCTTCCACAAGATGCTGTTACACTTTCAAGTGGAAAAGGTTTACCATATGGTGCTCGCAGAAGGGTCTTAACCCCCTTGCGATACCTCTGGAATCATTACTGGAGTATCTCCTTCATTTATCCAATGCAGGACTTAAGACTAACTCACTAAGAGTCCATTTGAGTGCTATTGCAGCTTCTTTCAAGCCTTTAAATGGACAACCTATTTCCTCCCATCCTCTTATAGCAAGATTTATGAGAGGCCTTCTTCTAACTAAGCCTCCCATTAGGCCACCACCGGTGGCATGGGACTTAAACCTGGTTCTTGGTGACTTCCGGTGATGTGGTGAGCTAGAGCGGACGCACGCCGCTTCAGCTCCAGGCCCTCCCGCTCCAACATGGTGGAAAATTAATGAAGTAAACGGCAAAAACGCCGGGTCTGGGATCCGTCCCCCCCCCCCCGATCCTCCGCGCCAGCAACAGAGCCATGAGTTGGAGGGATTGGGGAATTGAGCCCCACCTCGCTCCCCAGGGCCGTCGGGAGATCACCAGACTGCCGATCCTAAAGCCCGGGCTGCTGGGAACGACGGGAACGGGTGCGGCTGCGCTCCGGGGGCCCCCCGATCTTCTGAGCCTCAGGAGAAGGTACTGCCACTGATTTGGAGATCTAGACCTCTCCGGGCCCTGGCACGGGTGGCGGGAAGACTGGGCCCCTCTGCTCCTTCGCACAGGCAGGAGGCCGGAGGGCTGCCGGTGCTGAGGCCTGGGCCGCCGCGACCCTCGACACCGGGTGCTGGAGTGACTTGGGGGCCCCCCCGATCTTCCGGGCTGGCAACAAACAGAGTGTGGAGCGGCTGATCTGGGGATCCCGACCCCTTCGTGCCCCCCCTGCTGGATGTAACAAAGAGCTGGGCCACCCCCCCTGCTCTACCACGTAGACAAGTGACAGCTGGGGCCTCCTGGTCTATCAGGCCTGGACGAGGGGAGTGCCTGGACTGTGGGATAGACCTCAGCAGCTGAACACAAGCAGGTACACTGAGGAGGGGAGCGGGGGCGCCGGAGGAGGAGAGAGCCATGGCGTCGGCGGCGAGGGGGGGCGCCGAGAGAAGGAAAAGGAGAAACCAGCCATGCAGCCTAGAGTGGCAGAGCAGCTTTCACCGCCGAAAGTGTCATCCAAACCGGAACTGGCAGAGGGGATCTCTCTGGCGGTGGTGGGGGCACTGTCCACGCAATTTGAGGACCTAAAGGGCCGGATGGACCTTCTTCAGTCCTTGGTTGAAGCCCTAGATAGCCGCATGCACGAGGCAGAGCACCGGATCGAGCAGGCGGAGGAGCACATGCTAGAACTGCAGGAGGAGGTGAACTGTCTGAAAACAACGCTGCAGGGGCAAGAGGCCAAACTGGATGATCTGGAAAATAGATCTCGCCATAACAACCTGCGATTTCTGGGAGTTCCAGACAGCGTGGAGGATAAGGATTTAAAAGTCTACCTGGAAGAATTGGTGACGCAAATCTTGGAGGGCGACGCAGAAGGAACTTCGGTGCAGATAGAGAGAGCACATTGAGTAGGGCCCAGGAGAGTAAACGACGGCCGCCCTAGAGTAGTCCTGGCGAATTTTCTACGGTTTCCGCAAAAAGAGGCAGTACTGCGGGCAGCGAGAAAGAGGGGGGTGGTCATTAAGGACAATATCAAGCTACGAATAGTGCAAGACTACTCGGCAGCCCTGGGCCAGCGCAGAAGGGAATACGGACCACTGTGTCAGACGCTGATAGACAATAACATTAAATTTATAGTGCAATACCCTGCTCATCTGATCTTCACACATGTGGGGGTATGCCGGACATTTGAATCAGCCAAAAGAGCAGCATGATATGTAGAGGAGATCGGGAGAGGAGCAACAACTGCAACAGGGGTCCAGCACTGAGATGGGGAGAGAGCGGGGGGGGGGGGGGCCGCACAGAGTGCTCAAAGTTATTGACTTGATGTTAATGGTTAATGGTTAAGTGTTCTGCTGTTTTCTTTTCTTAGTTCACTCTGTCAAAGTTGGCGTTGCGGGGATTGGGGGGGGGGTGGGGGGAGGACAGGAGTAGGGACGGACTAAGATGGGTTAGAGAGCAGGAGGAGGGGGAGGAGGACATAGACGGGGGCACTGGGAGCAGATACGGAGGGAGGAGTGGGGGGGGGCACCGCACGCATCACGGGGACACAAAGGAGAGGGGGAGAGGAGATAGTAGGTTTAGATGGGTTGGGCAAGAGAAGGGGATGAGAGTGGGAGTGAGGAGGGGGGAGGGGGAGGAAGTGGCTGGAGGGGAGGGGGAGGGGCAGGGGGAAGGGGGGAGAGGGCGGAGGGGGAGGGGGAGGGGAGCAGCTCAATGTAAGAGATCGGAGCAAGCGGGTGGCACACATGCAGCAGAGGGGAAGGGCCTCAGGCTGGTGAGGTCCTTCACTATGTTAAGGGATTTGCTGAATGGTTTGAGCTTTATTGTTTCCCAATGCCCTGAAGATTGTATCATGGAATGTGTGTGGGATAGGTAACCCTATCAAGAGATATAAGGTGTTGCAGGCCTTGGCAAGGCAGAATTTGTTGCCAAAAACAGGAAATGGAAAAAAGAGCCAAATGACGAAACCTGGAAACAGCACAAGCACTGGCAAGTCAAATGCAAGGCATTGATAAAGCAGGCAAAGGGAGAATTTGAGAAGAAGCTTGCTGCGGAAGCAAAAACGCGAAATAAAGATTTTTTCAAGTACATTCGCAGCAAAAAACCTGTGAGAAAGTCAGTTGGTCCATTAGATGATAGAGGAGTTAAAGGGGCACTAAGAGGTGACAAGGTGATAGCGGAGAGACTGAATGAATTCTTTGCTTCGGTCTTTACTGAGGAAGATATAGGGATGTTACCCATGGCTGAAGTGGTATTTAAAGGTGCGGAAGAATTGAAGGAAATATCGATACATCGGGAAGATGTATTACAACTATTAGATAAACTGAAGAGTAGCAAATCACCTGTGCCGGATGGTATACATCCAAGGGTGTTGAAAGAACTGAAATATGAGATTGCAGACCTGCTATTAGTAATCTGTGAACTATCATTAAAATCATCTCTAATACCTGAAGATTGGAGGATCGCCAATGTAACGAGAATTTTTAAAAAGGATTCCAGGGATCATCCGGGAAACTACAGACTGGTGAGCCTGACGTCAGTACCGGGAAAAATGGTAGAAACCATCATAAAGAATAAAATTACTCAGCATTTAGATCAGGGGTCTCAAACTCAAATTGCTTTGAGGGCCGAATGAGGACTTGTAAAGTAACCCGGGGGTCGCATAAGACATGGGGGCCTCATTTGCATAAGGGGCCTCATTTGCATAAATATTTGCATAAATATTTGCATAATGAGTGCATGGATAAAGAAAGACTAGAAAATTTCTATATTACTATAATCCAGTGCCAACCGCCAGGCACATTAGGAACTACTACTAACACTGCCCATTTAGAACCCATAGCAAACCCCCCGTATCATAACAGCACTACCAGGACTCACAAAGCACCAGACCCTACCTATCAAAAGGCAACACTGCAAATATTAAATCAATACATTTCAGAGAACAATATATGACCTACTGGGAAAAGAAAACAAGTAGCAATGTCAAATAGGAATTACACAGAATACCTCAGCACTGTAGAAATAAAACTATAAATTAATTTCTTGTACTAAAGCACAGACATTAATGATGCACATTTCCCAAAAGAGGCGTGTGTTAAAATAATATTAGAAGCAATGTGCCCCCCAGCCCACAGCACATTACCGGGTGCTAAACCCCCCAGCACATTACCAGTTCTGACCCCCCAGCCCACAGCACACTGGTAATGTGCTGGGGGGTTTTAGACCTCGTAATGGTACCGCCCCCCCCCAGCCCATTACCGGGTGCTAAACCCCCCAGCACATTACCAGTTCTGACCCCCCAGCCCACAGCACACTGGTAATGTGCTGGGGGGTTTAGAACTGGTAATGTGCTGTGGGGCTGGGGGGTTCAGAAATGGTGATGGTTCTGACCCCCAGCCCACAGCACATTACCAGTTGTGACCCCCCACATCCATCATCATCATCAGCAGCAGCAGCAGCAGCAGCAAAAATCACAGCCCCCCCCATCCATCCATCCTCCACCCTCCCTCAGCAAAAATCACAGCCCCCCCCATCCATCCATCCATCCTCCCTCCCTCCCTCAGCAAAAATCACAGCCCCCCCATCCATCCATCCATCCATCCTCCCTCCCTACCTCAGCAAACCTCACAGCCCACCAAACCATCCATCCATCCATCCTCCCTCCCTCCCTCAGCAAAAATCACAGCCCCCCCCCCCATCCATCCATCCATCCTCCTCCTCCCTCCCTCCTCAGCAAAAATCACAGCCCCCCCCCCCATCCATCCATCCATCCATCCTCCCTCCCTCCCACAGCAAAAATCACAGCCCCCCCCCCATCCATCCATCCATCCTCCCTCCGCAAAAATCACAGGCCTCCCTCAGCAAAAATCACAGGCCCCCCCCCGGCAGAGCCATCCCTCCCTCCCTCCCTCCCTCCCTGCCTCAATCCCTCTCCTCTTCGGCTTCGATTAGAACCGCGAAGGGAGAGTTCCTCCCGCGGGCCTCTGTTAAGCTGGCTGAGGCTTCTGGGCAATTTCCCCTCTGCCCCCTCGAGCTTAACAGAGTCGCGAGGGCGATGCCCTCCCTTCGCGGCTCTGAAAGCCGAAGAGGAGAGGAACTGAGGGAGGCAGGCTGGCTTAATTCTGGGCAGACTGCTTCCTTACCTGCCGCGAAGAGCTGTGCACCCTGGCGATCCTCAAGCAGGCGATCCTTCCTCCAAGCAGGCGATGCTTCAAACGCTGGAACCTCGTGGCTGCTCAGACTGCTTCTGGGCCCGCCCCCCCCCTCCTCCTTTTTCTCCTCCTCCTGCCTGTCCCTGATTGGTGGAGGGCAGGCGCGTGACGCGGTCATGTGAGACCAACACCATGCAGCCCCGGGAATCACGCTAAGGAAAACAGTGAGTAAAAATAGCAAAAATAGCAGAAAGGATACTCCGTGGCGTCGCGGGCCGCGGGCTGCACAAAATGCTCTCGCGGGCTGCATGCGGCCCGCGGGCCGCGTGTTTGAGACCCCTGATTTAGATAGTCATGGCCTAATTGGAGACAGCCAACATGGCTTTAGACAAGGAAGATCTTGTCTTACTAATCTGTTATGTTTTTTTGAAGGTGTGAATAAACAGGTGGACAAAGGTGAGTCAGTTGATATAGTGTATCTGGACTTTCAGAAAGCCTTTGACAAGGTCCCTCATCAGAGACTTTTGGCAAAACTAAAGAGTCATGGGATAGGAGACAGTGTACTACTGTGGATCAGGAACTGGTTAAAAGATAGAAAGAGAGGGATGGGCTAAATGGCCAATTTTCCCAATGGAGAAAGGTGAATAGTGGTGTACCCCAGGGATTTGTGCTGGGTCCGCTGCTTTTTGACATATTCATAAATGACCTGGAAAGTGGAATAACGAGAGAGGTTATCAAATTTCAGATGACACAAAACTATTTAAAGTTGTTAAAAACCAAGAGGATTGTGGACAATTGCAAGAGGATCTTGATAAATTGGAAGACTGGGCATCAAAATGGCAGATGAAATTTAATGTGGACAAGTGCAAGGTTATGCACCTAGGGAAGAACAACCCAAACTATGATAAAACGATGCAAGGTTCCACTTTAGAAACCACCACCCAGGAATAAGATTTAGGCGTCATTGTGGATAACATGTTAAAACCCTCGGCCCAGTGTGCAGCGGCGGCCAAGAGAGCAAATAGAATGCTAGGGATCATAACGAAAGGAATGGAAAATAAAACAAAAGATATTTTAATGCCTCTATACCGTTCCATGGTGAGACCGCACCTTGAATATTGTGTGCAATTCTGGTCTCCGTATTTTAAAAAGGATATAGCATTATTAGAAAAGGTTCAGAGAAGAGCCACCAAAATGGTAAAGGGGATGGAAGTATACTCCTATGAAGAAAGGCTAAAAAGGTTAGGGTTCTTTAACCTGGAAAAGAGACGGCTGAGGGGAGATATGATAGAAGTCTATAAATTAATGAACGGAGTGGAAGGGGTAAACGTAGATCGATTGTTTATGTTATCAGAATATAGAAAGATTAGGGGACATGCAATGAAGCTACAGGGTAAACTATTTAAGACTAATAAAAGAAAATATTTCTTCACTCAACGTGTAATCAAACTCTGGAATTTGTTACCGGAGGATGTAGTAAAGGCTGTTAGTGTAGCTGGGCTTAAAAAAGGTTTGGACAAGTTCCTGGAGGAAAGGTCCATAAACCATTATTAAGAAGGGACCCAAACTATGGTTACACGATGCAAGGTTCCACTTTAGAAACCACCACCCAGGAAAACGATTTAGGCCCCTAGTCTTTAATGCTCCGTAAGAGCGAGGAAAACATCTTGCCGCAACATCTCCCACTGCCTCTCTATTAGAATAGTACTTTATGCGGCAGCCTGAGCCAGGAACAACAACACCTCACAGTACGCCCAAAGTTTCGTGATACCTGAGACTTCAGCCACACAGACAGGTGATGTTTTTCCAGATTTGGGCTTCCATGTAAAGTACTATTCTAAAAGAAAGGCAGCAAGTGATGGTGTGACAAACATCTTAATTGCAGGTAAGATGTTTGCCATGCTTTGACTGAAAAAAAATTTGGGGGGGGGGGGGGGGGTAATATTTGTTCTCTGGCTGCCACTGCTATCATAAGAACATAAGAACATAAGATATGCCATACTGGGTCAGACCAAGGTCCATCAAGCCCAGTATCCTGTTTCCAACAGTGGCCAATCTAGGTCATACATACCTAGCAGTTTCCCCAAAAGACACAGGTTCCACAATGCTTGTACTGGGTCAAGCATTGATATCCTGGGTCCCTTCTTAATAATGGTTTATGGACTGCACATTGGGCCGAGGGTTTTAACATGTTATCCACAATGACGCCTAAATCCTTTTCCTGGGTGGTGGTTCCTAAAGTGGAACCTTGCATCGTGTTACCATAGTTTGGGTTGTTCTTCCCTAGGTGCATAACTTTGCACTTGTCCACATTAAATTTCATCTGCCATTTTGATGCCCAGTCTTCCAATTTATCAAGATCCTCTTGCAATTTTCCACAATCCTCTTGGGTTTTAACAACTTTAAATAGTTTTGTGTCATCTGCAAATTTGATAACCTCACTCGTTATTCCACTTTCCAGGTCATTTATGAATATGTCAAAGAACAGCGGACCCAGCACAGATCCCTGGGGTACACCACTATTCACCTTTCTCCATTGGGAAAATTGGCCATTTAGCCCAACCCTCTGCTTTCTATCTTTTAACCAGTTTCTGATCCACAGTACTACACTGCCTCCTATCCCATGACCCTTTAGTTTTGCCAAAAGTCTTTGATGAGAGACCTTGTCAAAGGCTTTCTATAAGTCCAGATACACTATATCAACCGACTCACCTTTGTCCACCTCTTTATTCACACCTTCAAAAAAACATAACAGATTAGTAAGACAAGATCTTCCTTGTCTAAAGCCATGTTGGCTGTCTCCCATTAGGCCATGACTATCTAAATGCTGAGTAATTTTATTCTTTATGATGGTTTCTACCATTTTTCCCGGTACTGACGTCAGGCTCACCGGTCTGTAGTTTCCCGGATCACCCCTGGAACCCTTTTTAAAAAATGGTGTTACATTGGTGATCCTCCAATCTTCAGGTATTACAGATGATTTTAATGATAGTTCACAGATTACTAATAGCAGGTCTGCAATCTCATATTTCAGACTGAAGCAAAGAATTCATTCAGTCTCTCCGCTATCGCCTTGTCGCCTCTTAGTGCCCCTTTAACTCCTTTATCATCTAATGGACCAACTGACTCTCTCACAGGTTTTTTGCTTGAAATGTACTTGAAAAAATCTTTATTTCGCGTTTTTGCTTCTGCAGCAAGCTTCTTCTCAAATGTTCCCTTTGCCTGCTTTATCAATGCCTTGCATTTGACTTGCCAGTGCTTGTGCTGTTTCCAGGTTTCGTCGTTTGGCTCTTTTTTCCATTTCCTGAAAGATGCTTTTTTTGGCAACAACAACCTCTCTGACCTCACATTTAAACCATGCTGGCAGTTTTTTTTTACTTCCTTCCACTTTTCTTAAAGCGTGGAATAAAGCTGGCTTGGGCTTCCAAGATAGTATTTTTAAACAACAGCCAAGCTTGATATAAGTCTTTAACCTTTGCAACTGCTCCTTTTAGTTTTTTCTTAACTGTTTTCCTCATTTTATCCTAGTCTCCCTTTCGAAAGTTAAAAGGTAGTACAGTGGATTTCCTTACTATCCCTCCTCCACTAATTAAATCAAAGGCGATCATGCTATGATCACTATTGCCAAGTGGCCCCAACACCCTTATCTCTTGCTCTACATCTGGTGTTCCACTAAGGACTAGGTCTAATATTGCTTCCCCTCTGGTCGGTTCATGAACCAGCTGCTCCAAGAAGCAGTCATTTATTTCATCTAGGAACTTTATCTCCTTAGCATGTCCTGCCGTGACACTGACCCAGTCGATACCGGGGTAATTGAAATCACCCATTATTATTACTGCGCTGTAACTTTTGTTAGCTTCCTTGATTACTTTGAGCATTTCATCATCCATTTGTTCATTCTGGCCAGCCGGTCGATAGTACACCCCCACTGCCATCACCTTCCCCTTTTTACATGGAATTTCAATCCATAGGGATTCTACAGCAAATTTTGTTTCCTGCAAAACTTTAATCCTTTCTGATTCAATGCCCTCTCTAACATAGAGCGCAACCCCTCCACCAATTTTATCAGCTCTATCATTACGATATAGTTTGTAGTCAGGTATCACAGTGTCCCACTGGTTGTCCTCCTTCCACCATGTCTCTGATATTCCAATCATATCTAACCTCTCGTTTAGTGCTATATATTCTAACTCTCCCATCTTGTTTTTTAGACTTCTAGCATTTGCTTACAAGCATTTTAGAGACTCTATTTTATTCATATTAATTTGGCTATTGGTAGACATGGGTAATTTGGGATCTTTAAGCTCTGTCTGCTCCATACTCGAGGGTATTTGGGCTACTTTACTCTTTTTTGGAACCTCTCTGCTTTTGGTAGTATCCTTCAAGGATACATTCTTCCGAACCATTCACTCTTGGGCGACTGTCGGCACTCCCCTATTATCTAGTTTAAAAGCTGCTCTATCTCTTTTTAAAGGTGAAGGTTAAGGTGAAGCCCATCCCTTCGGAAGAGCCCCTCCTTTCCCCAGAATGTTCCCCAGTTCCTAACAAATCCAAAACCCTCATCTCTGCACCATCGTCTCATCCACGCATTGAGACTCCGGAACTCTTCCTGCCTTTTGGGTCCTGCGCGTTTAAACGGGAAGCATTTCGGAGAACACTACCCTGGAAGTTCTGGATTTCAACTTCCTACCTAAAAGCCTAAATTTAGCTTCCAGAACCTCCCTACCACATTCTCCTATGTCATTGGTACCGACATGTACCAAGACAGCAGACTCCTCCCCAGCACTATCTAAGACCTTATCTAGGTGGCACGTGAGGTCCGCTACCTTCGTACCAGGCAGGCATGTTACCAGGCGATCCTCACGTCCACCATCCACCCAACTATCTACATGCCTAATGATCGAATCACCAACTATAACGGCTGTCCTAACCCTTCCCTCATGGGCAAATGGCCCTGGAGAAACATCCTCAGTGCGAGAGGGTTTTATATCACCTGGAGGACAGGTCCTAATTACAGGATCGCTTCCTGCCACACCAGAGTGATGCTCTCCTGTCACGTGACCTCTCTCCTCCATGGCAACAGGGATGCTGCCAGACTGGAGGTGGGACTTCAGGACTATATCCCTGTAGGTCTTGTCTATGTACCTCTCTGTCTGTCTTATGTTTTCCAAGTCTGCTACTCTAGCCTCTAGAGAACGGACTCGTTCCCTGAGATCAAAGAGCTCCTTACACCTAGTGCACACGTAAGACCTCTCACCAACTGGGAGAAAATCATACATGTGACACTCAATGCAAAAGACTGGAAAGCCCCCATCTCGCTGCTGGACTGCTGTCTGCATCTTAGTTTTAAGTTTGTGTTTAGATCTTTAAGTTCTTTACTTACTAAGGGTTGCTATGGATATTTATACTAATAAAACTGTACCTAATACGTTTAATATACCTTGTTCACCTGAAGCTTAATTAATCTCAGGTCCTTAGTGTATGACTGATTTGGGTAATGAGCTTCACCTGAGAGCACCTCCTGTCTTTTAAGATGTGTAAGTACCTATAAAGCTACGATTATCCCGGGGGAGGGGGGTGGGGAGGGAGGGAGGGAAATAACACTTATTAAACGAGGGCTGCTACACAGTACCCTGTCCTGTGCTGCTGAGGTAAGCTATATTCTGATTTGATTTAAATTATAGCTCTTTGCTGCTGCTGCTGCTAGGCTCTAACCTATTATGAAATTTAAACTACAAGCTCTCTGCTGGGTTCTAAATTTAAGATTGGTCTTATCAACTGCCGTTCTCTTAGATCTAAGTCCTTACTCATTCAGGATCTTATTTCCCAATCCTCGTTTGATATCACTCTCCTCACTGAGACATGGTTGAAGGAGGGGGAGGATGCCCTCCTCAACCGCTGCCTTCCCCCAGGCTTTTCAGCGGCCTCTGTCCCCCGCGTCGGCCGCGCGGGTGGTGGGGTAGCTGCTATTCTCGCTCCTTCCCTCACTTTCACTCAGCTTTTTCCACCGTCTCTCTCTTACCCTGAGGCCCTTCTCCTCCACCTAAATACTACACCTCCCACTCATGTTCTTCTCATCTATTCACCCCCAGCTCTCCGTTCCGATCTCTGGGACTCTCTCCTTCGTACCCTTTCTGATCTCTCCCTACTTTTCCCCCATCTCCTCATCGCTGGTGATTTCAACTTGCACCTTGACTCCCCTTCTTCTCCCAGGGATCATGCTTTCCTTACCCTCCTTCACGATCTCTCCTTTCTTCAGCATGTCACTTTTCCTACCCATTCCACCGGTCATACCTTGGACCTCCTTATGACTCTCTCATCTTCCACGCTCTCTCTCTCTAATCTGTCCTCCTTTCCTCTTCCATGGTCAGATCACTTCTGCCTTTCAGTCTCCTGTTTCCATTCTGGGGTCTTGACAGTCCCCTCTACCTCCTCCCCTCTCCCTCCTCCCCTCTCTCGCTCCATCACTCCTTCTCTAGCCCAGCGATTCCCTCCGGCCACGGACTTGTTCCCCGCTGATTTCCCCTCCCTGTCTCCTACCTCCCAGGCCTCTACTTGGTTCTCCTCTCTCTCTACTGCCCTCGATCATCTTGCCCCCCTTCGCCCTCGTCCATCTACTTGTCGACCCTCCCACCCTTGGTACCACTCTGGTCTTCGTCTACTCCTCTCCCAACTTCGTCGAGCCGAACGACGCTGGCGCAAATCTCCATCACCAATTTCTCTTTCTCTTTTCAAATCTCAACACTCCTATTATCGTTCCCAGGTTCACCTCGCTAAGGCTTCTTTCTTTTCTGCTGCTATCACCTCTGCCCCTAATCAGACGCACCATTTATATTCTACACTCACTTTTCTTACCTCTCTTCACCCTTCTACTCCCGCTCAACCCACTCACCCTCTTCCCGCCCCTCCCCTTCTGGCTGCAGCCTTTTCCAACCAGATTTCCACCTTGAGGGCCTCCTTGCCCCTCCATCCCCCACCTCTTTCCTCACCTCCTCCAGCCGCATCCCCTCCCCCCACCTCCCCGCTATCTCACACCTGGTCCTCCTTTGCACCAACCTCTACCACTGAACTTCACCACCTCATTACCTCATCTAACAAAACGTTTTGCTCTCTTGACCCTATTCCATCCTCCTGGCTTCTTGTTCCGTCTCTATCTTTCCTTCCCCACCTTCAAATCATGCTGAACTCTAGACTCTCCTCTGGATCTTTTCCCACCCCCTGGAAACATGCCCTCATCCGTCCATTACTTAAGAAATCTACTCTAGACCCTCTTGATCCCAATAACTATCGTCCGGTTTCTAATCTTCCTTTCCTTTCTAAATTACTTGAGAAAATTGTCTTCGCACAACTTACCCACCATCTGGACTCCACCAATCTCCTTCACCCTCGTCAATCTGGCTTCCGCTCCGGGCACAGCATCGAGACTGTTCTTCTAGCTTTCACCAACTCCCTGCATGCTGCTCACGACTGGGGTGACATCTCGGTGGCGGTAGCACTTGAACTTTCCGCCGCCTTTGACCTAGTTGATCACTCCCTCCTCCTCTCCCGCTTGCATGATATCGGCCTTCGTAGTACTGTCTTGCGTTGGTTTCACTCTTTCCTCTATTCCCGCTCTGCTGCTGTTCTCCCCTCATCCTCATCCCACTCCCCCTCCGACTCCTTTTCCCTAGTCTGCGGTGTTCCTCAAGGTTCTGTGTTAGCTCCTCTTCTTTTCAACATCTTTCTCACTCCTCTCACATTGCTTATCCAACAGTTTGGGAATACAGCCTTTTACTATGCCGACGACATTCTTCTCCTCCACCACACCTCCCCTGTCTCCCCTGACTTAGCTCCACTGAATGCCTGCCTAGCTGCTGTCTCTGACTGGTTAATACAAAACTGTCTGCATCTTAACCTCTCGAAAACCATTGCCATATGGTTCTCTCATGCTCACCAGCCCCCCTCTCTGGCCCCATCTTTCTCTAATGCACCTGTCCCGCTGGTTACTACTTTTCGCTATCTCGGGGTCCTCTTCGACTCAGATCTCTCTTTCTCAGCACACGTTTCCCACGTTTCTAAACTCTATTTCTTTCACCTTCGTCAGATTCGTGCTATTCGCCCCTTCCTTTCTTCCTCTGCTTTAACTACTCTGCTACTCACCCTTGTTATCTCTCGTGTTGACTTCTCCAACTGTATCCTCTCTGGTATTTCCAAACTGAAGCTCTCACGGTTACAACGCATCCAAAACACCGCCGCCCGCCTTGTCACCCACTCTTCTGTTAGAGATCACGTCACCCCTCTTCTTCTCCGACTCCACTGGCTCCCTGTTTCCTTCCGTATTCGATTCAAATTCCTCACATTAGCTCACAAGGCGCTACATACTTCTACCCCTCAATATTTGGCTGACCTGCTCCATTTCCACACTCCTCGGCACACCCCTCATTCCTTCCACCTTAACCGACTTGCTCTACCACCCCCCTCACACGCACACCTTCAGTCCACACGTTCATCAGCCTTCTTCTTTACTGGCCCTGCACTATGGAACTCTCTTTCTCCCCCCCCCCCTCCGGCTCAAACCCCACTACCCTACCTTCAAACGCTCCCTGAAAACTTACCTGTTCTCCCTCGCTTTCGACCTCCCCCTTCCCTAGCCCTGATCTTCTGTCCCTCCCTCTTCCCTACCTACTCGTGTCTCTATCTCTTTCTCTACTTCAATTGTAACTTCCTTTTCACTTTCTGGCATGTGCCACTCTGTTTGTACTTTTTATTGTGAACCGCTCTGCTTACTAATGAAGGGCGGTCAATCAAATAAATGAATATAATATATGAATATAACCAGAAAGCTCTCTTCTGTGTTTTAAATTGAAACTAAAAGTACTTTGCTGATGCTAGGCCCTGAGTGACTATTAAATTTAAAGTACAAGCTCTCTGCTGGATTCTAAATTTAACCAGAAAGCTCTCTTCTGTGTTTTAAATTGAAACTAAAAGTACTTTGCTGAAGTTAGGCCCTGAGTGACTATTAAATTTAAACTACAGCTCTCTGCTGGGTATGAAAGGTAACCAGAAAGTTCTCTTCTGTGTTTTAAATTTAAACTTAAACTGCTGCTACTAGGCCCTGACTGATTTAACAAAAAATAGTGGGTTCACAGATTAATTAGCTTTAACAGAAAAAATTCCTTTCAGAAAAATTCCCAGAATTATATACTCACAATTGCAGATCTCTCTCCAGAAGTAAGAGTCCCCTTTTCTAGTCCTTCAAGACTCAAATATGGAGACTGGGTTGGCAGGAACCACAGGTGGGACTTGAACCTGTGACTTTTTGCTCCTGAACACACTGGCTGTGTGCACTGCACCACCGTGTTGCCATCATCATGAGGTGCTTGAGGGCCCCTCATTTGAACTTATGCTACTGCTTCACGCACTGGAAGTGAATGTTACAGGTAGCACTGGCTGCTGTCACTGACTCAGAGAAAGAAAGATGAAGCTGGGGATGGTGCCACATGATGCCGCAATCTTTTTGCTGCCAGAGCTACAAGCACAGTGAGTTGTGCTTGCCCTGGGCCTGCTGCCTGAGTCCCTACTTACTCTCCCAGTACCTGGACAATCTTAGAGTCTGTCTTCTTCTTTTTCCCAACCAATTTTAAAGTCTCTACTTAAGTCCCAGTCCCTGCTCTCTCCCATCTCCCTGTCCCCAATACCTATTCACTTGCCTCCTATATCCCTTCCCCACACCCACTCAGCTACTTTCTTCTCTGTTATTCTTAACCTTGCTGTTCTTCCTTCTTACCCCAGCATCTATTCTTATACTTCTCCCTCTCAACCTTTCCCTCTGTATGGCCTTGTTTCTTGCCTCCCACACAGAATAACTATCTACCTCTCCATCCTCACTCCCCCAGCGTCTGCCTTTTTCTCCATCCTGACCCTAGCATCTGCCCCCTTCCAGCCCCAGCATCACCCCATTCCAGCCCTAGCATCACTCCCTTCCAGTCCACCCCCAGCATCAGCTCCCTTCCAGTTCCAGTCACTCCAAGCATCATCTCCCATCTTATTCCAGCCCCTCCCAGCATCAGCTTCTCTCGCCCAGTCCCTCTTAGCATCAGCTCTCTTATTGTTCCAGTCCCTCCCAACAACATCTCCCTTCCAGTTACAGCCCCTCCTAGCATCAGATCTCTTTTTGTTCCATTCTCTCCTAACAACATCTCCCTTCCAGTCCCAGTCCCTCCCAATAACATCTCCCTTCCAGCTCCAGTCCCTCCTAGCATCAGCTCTCTTCTTGTATCTCCCTTCCAGTCCCATTACCTCCCAGAAACAGCTCCCTTCTAGTTCCAGCATTAGTCATCCTCCAGTCCCAGTCCATAAGAACATAAGAAATGCCTTAATGGGTCAGACCAAGGTCTAACAAGCCCAGTATCCTGTTTCCAACAGTGGCCAATCCAGGCTGGTACAAGATATCTGACAAAAAAGAATATTTATGCGATCAAAGGTATTGCATATATTTATGCATGGATATTTAATCCTGCCCCCAAATGGCCATACATATCACAGCCACAATCTAGGTGCTCTTTCTGCAGAATGAGGGCCAGTTTATAAAGTGGGGTCTAGTTAACTTATCGGTTGCTGCACATCTATCATGCCTATTTTATGAAGTCAAGTATGTGCATACTTTACAAAATAGGGGTGTAAGTGGTTGGATATTGTCACCAGTAGTCGGCCCGCAGCCTAGGTGTACGGGATGGACGGCCTGGGGACCCTTATTGAACGAGTGGAGCAATGCTTTAGGCATGCATTGCTTCCCGGGAGTTGTAGTATTTTTCCCTTTCAATAAGAAGCAGTTGTGGTGCGAGTGGTACAGGCAATGACAGGATTTTTATTTCCCCTCCCGGGGCGGATTTAAACACAAAAGAACTGAGGACAAAAAGGCCATACACTCTGGCACAAAATAAGTAAGGAACAAAACAGCTTCTCAACAGAAAATCCAAAATTCCACAGTATTCACAGCATACAGTCACTTTGCATAATCAAGGAAAAATCCTGTGCTCTTTAACTGCCAGTTCAAATGGCTTTCATGAATCACATGGCTCAGCACAGAGAAGTTATATCATCTGTAATCATTAAAGTACAGTCCATTTGGTCATCTGATACTTCCTCAATATCAGGGTCAATCAGCATTGGCTCATGCTGATTCTCAGATAAGTAAAGCTTCTGTTTATTATGCAACGTTTTCCAACTTCCACCCTCTATCTGTTCCCAGGGCTTCTCTAATGAGCCTTCTGTGAGATAGGGTTCAGTATTACCACATATATCAGAATAGCAGAGAGGAGAGTCCCACCCTTCAGGGTTTTCACAAGAGAACTTCTTATAAGTATGTTTATCCTTAAAGTATTTAGATAGCCTACCTTCTGGCTTTGAGACAGGGGAAAGTCTGTGCACAGCTTGGTCAGCAAGGGGTTTAAACCTTAGAGGTTTTCCTCTGGGTTTTGGCTTTTCAGCCTCCTCCTCTGACATGCAGATATCCTCCAGAGAATACCTTTCACTCCCTGGGGCTTGCAAGTGCTTCCAAGATAGCTTCTACGGTAATGTTTCCCTCTGGCTGCCTTCCCAATAGGACACCTGCTTGGGGCTCTTTCCACAAGGCTTTTGGGCTCTGCTTCTCCAGTTACTCCTACTGGATACCTTCTTTAGTTCTCTATCAGACTCACTTCCAGACTCACAGTCCTCTGAGTCACACACGGGCTTTCTCTCGTGCTTCCTTTCACTCTGAAACACACGTTGCTTCTGAATCTCAGTCTGCTTCCCAAACTGACGCTTCAGCTGTTCTCTCTCAGTCTGAATCTTGGTCTCAGACTTCAGCTTACTCTGACGCTGTTTCTCACTCTGCGTCTCTCCAAGCTCTCCCAGCTCTCTAGGCTCTCCTAGCTGGGTCTGTCCAAACTTCCTCTCTCCCCCATGAAACTCTAAAGAGCATTTCTTATATGTCCGGTTTGGAGCTAACTTAGCCCTTCCCTCATTCAGGTGACAACTATTAGGCTCAGGAGATGGGGATTGTTTGCTAGCTGGGTGGGGCTGCTGCACTCGTGGCTGGGTTTGTTTATGCTGCTCCTGGCAACTGGAAGTCATGTGCTTTGCCTTCCTGTCAGCAACTGACCTACTTCTCTCAGATTCCTCTGTTTGCATGGCAAAGGACGTCTCTTCCCCATTACAATATGCATGGCAAATTTAGGCATGATCAGACCAAGCCTAGGGTAAGTGTAAATGCCCATGCCTAGATTTTTAAGGAACATGTAAGTTATAGTATTTTATACCTTCTGTGTAGGTTTGAGCTCCACCCAAGTTCTGCCCTGTGCATGTCCAAAGTGAGAGAATGCGCCATAGGCTTGATGTGCATACTTATAGACTAGCGACCAGCTACAGTGGGCATCCACATGTGGAAGTGACGAGAATATGTAATTACACGCTGATGATGCGTAACTTTATGTGGTTCCTTATAAAATTACCTCCAATATGTGCTGGTATTTTATAAAAACATTTAGGTGTCTTTGTGTCTTTAACTAACTGTGTAACTATAGTCACCTTCTCTGCTTCCAAACTTAGGTATGCAATTATAAAATTACTGTCATTATATGTCATTATATTATGTATTTCTATGCTTTGATTTCTTTTCTTTTTAAGATAAAGGCTGTGACTTTCCAGAGATTGAAGATGGTAGTCTATATTACTCCTATTATACCACTTTTAAGCAGCATTATTTTCCAATGAGAAAAGGAAAGCAAATTGATTATAAATGTGATGCTAATTTCTTTACGGAAACTGGAAATTACTGGGGTAGGATTGAATGTACTGATGAAGGATGGTTTCCTACACCAAAATGCATAGGTAAGTAAATCATAATTAGTCACCCAGGGGCACGTTTACTAAAGTGCACTAAGCTAGCACACATTAGATCCCCCAAAAAATTAAGGTGGAGACCCTGCAGTTACAGCAATGGAACCAAGCCTGACCGAGCTAACCAGCAAGCACACTTAAGGATTTAGTAAGTGCATCTGCACTAATGGCAGCATTCACAATTAGCGTGTACCAGTTTTACCCATGCTAACCATGATGTGCCATCAGTACCCAGTTTCTGCCCCAAACTTGCCATTCCCAGCACATTGCGTGCTAAGAGGTTAGTGTGAGGTTTTCACTACACTGCCTTGTGCTAATTGGCAGCACAGAGCATTTGGTGCACAGTAAACACCATATAAACCGTTAGTGCAGTTTAGAAATTTTTAGAGGCATGTTACTGATTCATCGTAATACTTTAAGATTAAACATGAACTATATTAATAGAAAAGAATAATTTTCTCCATTCTTTAAACAGCTTTTAATTCTATTTGGGGCACGTTTACTAAAATACGCTGACTGATAATGTGAAGATTAGTGGAAGACTCAGCAACAACCTTACTATGCTGATGCTACCACATTAATGGCTCAAAGTGAAGACGATCTAAAACATTTGCTTCACAAGATCAAAGGTCTTAGAATGTTTCTGCACCTTAATGTTAAGAAGACAAAGATCCTGACAACTGACAAAGTAAATAAATTCATCAATGATGGAGAAGAAATAGTTGACAATTTTACTTACTCATGGTGACCCCCTGGATAGTTGTCCTAAATTGTGTTCGGTCTTCAGTCAGGCAGCTCATTGTTGACAGACTGGCACCCGTAGCTGCTGTTATTGTATAGATCCATCTCATTGCTGGCCTTCCTCTTTTGCATTGACCTTCTACCTTGCCAAGCATGATGTCTTTCTCTAATGATCTCACTCTTTGCATGATGTGTCCAAACTATGAAAGCCGAAGTCTTGTCATCTGAACTTCCAAAGAAAGCTTAGATTTGATCTCCTCTAGTACTGTCTAGTTTGTTCTTTGAGCATTCCATGGTATACACAGTATTCGTCGCCAGCACCATAGTTCAAAGGCATCAGTTTTCTTCCTGTCTATCTTTTTTAGTGTCCAACTTTCACATCCATATGAAGTTATTGAAAATGCCATGGCTTGAATGAGTCGAATCTTTGTATGGAGAGAGACATCTCTGTTCTTGAGAATCTTGTTTAGGTTCTTCATAGCCATTCTGCCAAGAACAATGTGTAGTTGGATTTCTTGACTGCTTGTTGCTTCTTTATTGATAGTTGATCCAAATAGGTTGAAGTTGTCAACTATTTCAATTTCTTCTCCATCAACGATGAACTTATTCATTTTGCCAGTTGTCAGGATCTTTGTATTCTTAACACTAAGGTTCAGATACATTTTAAGATTATATTCCTTGATCTTGAGAAGCAAATGTTTCAAAAAGTAAGTCGTACACCTTTGCAGATTTTAAACCATGCTGTTTCTCCTAGTTCCATTCGAACTGTTGCTTCTTGATCAATGTAAAGGTTGTGCAAGAGAACGATCAGGTGTTCTGATATTACCATGCTTCTTAATGAGGCCCATAGTTTCTCATGGTATACATAGTCAGAAGCCTTGCTGTAGTTAATAAAACACATATAGATATCCTTTTGGTATTCTTTTGTCTTTTCAAAGATCCATCTCACATCCGCGATAATGTCTCTCATTCCTCTCCCTTTCTTGAATCCTGTTTGCACTTCAGGCAGTACTCGTTCCAGGTATGGTTGTAGTCTCTGCTGAATAATCTTGAGTAGAATCTTGCTAGCATGTGGGATCAGAGTGATTGTGCGATAATTTCTGGTCAGTCGGGTCACCTTTCTTCAGTATTGGTATAAACACAGATCTTTTCCAGTCAGTTAGCCATGAATTTGTCTTCCAAATTTCCTGGCAGAGCCTTGTAAGCATGGTAACAGCTTCATCTGATTACTGTAATAACTCAATAGGAATGCCATCAATGTCCGGTGCTTTGTTCTTTGATAAGGCGTTCAATGCTGCTTCGACTTCTTCTTTCATCACCAATGGTTCATGATCATAAAATACAGGTTGAAACAGCTGTTAGTCCACTTGATCTTGATATTTTTTCCATCTTTTCTTCATTTCCTCAGCATCATTCAACATGGATCCTTGAACATCTTAAAACATTCCAATTTGAGGCTGGAATTTTTTCTTTAACTATCGTAGCTATAGAAAAGCCAATCTTGTTCTTCCTCTAATAGCTTCTGAACATAAGAACATAAGATATCCCATACTGGGTCAGATTAAGGCCCAACCAGCCCAGTATCCTTTTTACAACAGTGGCCAATCTAGGTCATAAGTACCTAGCAGTTTCCCCAAAAGACGTAGGTTCCACAATGCTTGTATTGGGTCAAGCAGTGATCTCTGTTGACCCTTGTAATAATGGTTTATGGACCTTTTCTCCAGGAACTTGTCCAAACCTTTTTTAAACCCAGCTTCATTAACAGCTTTTACTACATTCTCCGGTAACAAATTCCAGAGTTTGATTACACATTGAGTGAAAAAATATTTTCTCTTATTATTCTTAAATAGGTTGCCCTGTAGCTTCATTGAATGTCCCCTAGTCTTTCTGTATTCTGATGATGCAAACAATTGATCTACGTTTATCCGTTCCACTTCATTAATTAATTTATAGACCTCTATCATATCTCCCCTCAGCTGTCTCTTTTCCAGGTTGAAGAGCCCTGACCTTTTTAGTCTCTCTTCATAGGGTTATCCTTCCATCCCCTTTACCATTTTGGTGGCTCTAATCTGTACCTTTTCTAATAATGCTATATCCATTTTAAGATACGGCACCCAGAATTGCACACAATATTCAAAGTGCGGTCACACCATGGAATGATGCAGAGGCATTATAATATTCTTTGTTATATTTTCCATTCCTTTCCTTATAATACCAAGCATTCTATTTGCTCTCTTGACCACAGCTGCACACTGGGTGGAGGATTTTAACATGTTATCCACGGTGACGCCTAAATCTTTTTCCTGGGTGGTGGTTCCTAATGTGGTACCTTGCATTGTGTAACCATAGTTTGGGTTGTTCTCTCATAGGTGCATAACATAGGTCCACATTGAATTTCATTTGTCATTTGGATGCCCAGTCTTCCAATTTATCAAGATCCTTTTGCAATTTTCCACAATCCTCATGGGTTTTAACAACTTTAAATAGTTTTGTGTCATTTACAAATTTAATAACCTCACTCGTTATATCCATTTCAAGGTCATTTATGAATATGTCAAAAAGCAGTGGACCCAGCACAGATCCCTGGGGTACTCCACTATTCACCTTTCTTCATTGGGAAAATTTAGCCCTACCCTCTTCTTTCTATCTTTTAACCAGTTCCTGATCCACCATAGTACACTGCCTCCTATTCCATGACTTTTTAGTTTTGCCAAAAGTCTCTGATGAGGGACCTTGTCAAAGGCTTTAGAAAGTCTGGATACACTATATCAACCGACTCACCTGTTTATTCACACCTTAAAAAAAACATAGCTGATTAGTAAGACAAGTTCTTCTTTGTCTAAAGCCATGTTGGCTGTCTCCCATTAAGTCATGACTATCTACATGTTCAGTAATTTTGTTCTTTATGATGGTTTCTACCATTTTTTCCAGTACACACCGGTCTATAATTTCCCGGATCACACTGGAATCCTTTTTAAAAATTGGCGTTACATCGGCCATCCTCCAGTCTTCAGGTATTACAGATGATTTTAATGATAGTTCACACAGATTACTAATAGCAGGTCTGCAATCTCTTATTTCAGTTCTTTCAACACCTTGGATGTATACCATCCACTCCAGGTGATTTCTTACTCATCAGTTTATCAAATAGTTGTAATACGTCTTCCCGGTGTATCGATATTTCTTTCAATTTTTCTGCAGCAGTATCACCTTTAAATACCACTTCAGTCATGGGTGACATCCCTACATCTTCCTCAGTAAAGACCGAAGCAAAGAATTCATTCAGTCTCTCCGCTATGGCCTTGTCCCCTATTAGTGCCCCTTTTACCCCTCTATTATCTAATGGTCCAACTGACTTTCTCACAGGTTTTTTGCTATGAATGTACTTGAAAAAGTCTTTATTACACGTTTTTTCTTCCATGGCAAGCTTCTTATCAAATATTTCTTTGCCTGCCTAATCAATGCCTTGCATTTAACTTGCCAGTGCTTGTGCTGTTTCCAGTTTTCGTCATTTGGCTCTCTTTTCCATTTCCTAAATGATAATTTTTGGCAACAACAGCCTCTCTGACATCACCTTTAAACCATGCTGGCAGTTTTTTAGACTTCCTTCCACTTTTCTTAAGGTGTGGAATACAGCTGGTCTGGGCTTCCAAGATAGTATTTTTAAACACCAAGCTTGAAGTAAGTTTTTAACTTTTGCAACTGCTCCTTTTAGTTTTTATTTAACTATTTCCCTCATTTTATCATAGTCTCCCTTTCAAAAGTTAAAAGGTAGTACTGTGGATCTCCTTACCATCCCTCCTCCATTAATTAAATCAAATGTGATCATGCTATGATCACTATTGCCAAGTGGCCCCAACACCTTTATCTCTTGCACCAGATCTGGTGTTCCGTTAAGGATTCAGTCCAAAATGGCTTCCCCTATGGTCTGTTCATGAACCAGCTGCTCCAAGAAGCAGTCATTTATTTAATCTAGAAACTTTATCTCTCTAGCATGTCCTGCCGTGACACTGACCCAGTCAATACCGGGGTAATTGAAATCACCCATTGTTATTACTGTGCTGTAACTTTTGTTAGTTTCCCCGATTTCTTTGAGCATTTCATCATCCATTTGTTGACTCTGGCCAGGCAGTCAATAGTACTCCCACACCGCCATCGCCTTCCCCTTTTTACATGGAATTTCAATCCATTGAGATTCTACAGCAAATTTTGTTTCCTGCAAAACTTAAATCATTAATGACTCAATGCCCTCTCTAACATAGAGCGCAACCCCTCCACCAATTTGATCAGTTCTATCATTATGATATAGTTTGTACCCAGGTATCACAGTGTCCCACTGGCTGTCCTCCTTCCACTATGTCTCTGAGATACCAGTTATATCTAACCTCTCATTTAGTGCTATGTAGTCTAACTCTCCCATTTTATTTTTTAGACTTCTATCATTTGCATACAAGCATTTTAGAGACTGTATTTTATTCATATTAATCTGGCTATCGGTAGGCAGGGGTAATTTGGAATATTTAAGCTCTGTCTGCTTTGTACTCAAGGGTATTTGGGCTACTTTTGTCTTTATTGGAACCTCTCTACTGATATGCCCTAACTTCATTCTTTTGGTAGTATCCTTCAAGGATACATTGTTCCGAACCATGCGCTCTTGGGCGACTGTCAGTTCTCCCCTATTATCTAGTTTAAAAGCTGCTCTATCTCATTTTTAAAGGTTAATTAATTTATTTATTTATTTACATTTTCTTATATACCGCACTATTCAGCATCAGCGCGATTTACATAGAACATAAAATCAGACAGGAAAACATGTGCCTGAGTTTACAATTAACCGGATAACAAACTTGTATCATAGGAAGCGGTCATAATTAACAGGACAGTAAAACTTGGATAACAAGGATAACTATTTACACCTTAGAATCATGGGACAAATGTAACATGTAATTGAATGGTCACGGCACCTTGCTAATAGTATTCTCCTGGCACACCAGGTGATTTGGTGGTGTTACAACTATTTGAGTGGGGTGTGGATCAGTGTTCTCTGGGAAGTATTTGAGAAATAGGTAGTGTTTGAGGGCTTTTCTAAACTGGGGTAGGTTGGTGATTGCTCTGATGTTTGTTGGTAATGCGTTCCAGAGTCTTGGTGCACAGTCTGAAAGCCCTATTTGCTGTTGTTGAGGTGCATCTTGTTAATTCTCACAGAATCATTAGGGTATTTATTGCTGTGGACCTTCTTGATCTACTCGGGGATATAGATTGGATGAGGTCAGCTAGTGAGGAGGAGGATAGATTATTTACCACCTTGAAGGTCAGTAGTATTGTCTTGAAGATGATCCTGGCATGTATAGGAAGCCAGTGTAACTGCTTCAGAAGGGGCGTCACATGGTCTCTTCTAGATGCCCCATGAAGAACCCTCGCCGCGCTATTCATTGCGAGCTGTAAGGGGTTCAAGGTGGATTGAGGGAGTCCTTGTAAAATGACATTGGCATAATCAAAATGAAGCATGATCAGAGCCTGGTAGATGGTACGGAAATCCTCTGGTTCAAGCAAGGGGCGTAGATGTCTGAGGGAGTGGATCTTGTAGTATATAGCTCTCACAGTGTTAGCTATGTGTGTTTTCATTTTAAGGTTTTGATCCTGAGTAACACCAAGGTACCGTATTGTGGGTTTTGTTTGTAGTTCAGCTTCTTTCACCTTCAAATATTGTGGAGGGCTAAAGTTCGGGTTCCTTGAAATGAAGAGTACCTCTGTCTTCTTATGCTGAACTCTGAGGTTTTGTGACAGAAGCCAATCAGATATGGCATTGAAGCAATTGGTCAGAGGGGAGAGGTCCAATTTATCAATGGCAAACGGCATATAGAGCAAGACATCGTCCGCATATACCATGCAACTGACATTGAAAGACCGGATGATATTACAAATAGGTTGCATGTATATGTTGAACATCAAGGCAAAGAGGGAGGATCCCTGTGGCACCCCCTGGCCTTGATGAAATGGTTCAGATGTTGCTCCACCAGATCGAATGTCAGCAGCCTGGTTCCATCCCGGTTAAGGTGAATCCCATCCCTTTGGAAGAGCCCCTCCTTTCCCCAGAATGTTCCCCAGTTCCTAACAAATCCAAAATCTTCATCCTTTCACCATCGTCTCATCCATGCATTGAGACTCCAGAGCTCCGCCTGCCTTTTGGGTCCTGTACGTGGAAGGGGAAGCATTTTGGGGTATCGTATCCTGGAAGTTGTGGATTTCAACTTCCTACCTAAAAGCCTAAATTTAGCTTCCAGAACCTCCCTACCATATTTTCCTATGTCATTGCTACCGACATGTACCAAGACAGCAGACTCCTCCCCAGCACTATCTAAGACCTTGTATACGTGAAGCGTGAGGTCCGCTACCTTCACACCAGGCAGGCATGTTACCAGGCGATCCTTACATCCATCAGCCACCCAGCTACCTACATTCCTAATGATCGAATCACCAACTATAACCGCTGTCCTAACCCTTCCGTCATGGGCATATGGCCCTGGAGAAACTTCCTTGGTCCGAGAGGGTTTTACATCACCTGGAGGCAGGTCCTAGCAACAGGATCACTTCCTGCTAAACCAGGGTGATTCTCTCCTGTCACATGACCTCTTTTCTCCATGGCAACAGGGATGCTGCCAGACTGGAGGTTAGAACCTTTAGGTCTCATCTATGTACTCTCTGTCTTCCTTATGTCCTCCAAGTCTGCTACTTTAACCTCTAGAGATTGGACTCGTTCTCTGAGAGCAAAGAGCTCCTTGCACCTAGTGCCCATGTAAGACCCCTCACCAACTGGGAGAAATCATACATGTGACACTCAATACAAAAGACTGGAAAGGGGGGTGCTACTGAGCCCAACAAGATGGCCACGAATCTGTGAAGCTCCTCAGCCTCCTGTCCCGAATTGGGAAACAGCCCACTCTTTTTTGCCCCCACTGGGCCCAAATTGCTGCCTATGCTGCTGGGGTAAGCCTGGTGATGTGATCGCCCTTTTTTTTTCTTTCTCTAGCAGTGGAAGCTTGGGCGCCATAAGAACTCCCCCCCCCCCGCCCACCTCTGCCTGCGATCGTGATGGGCACTGTAGCCAAGAATCACTTATATACTAGGTTCTGATTGCTGGATTCCACAACCCCCCGAAGTCTCCAGCACCTGCCCGTCATGCTCCCATATGCTGCTATGAAGAGGGTGTGTAAGGGCTTTGCATAAGCGTCTAATTCTCCAGGGGAATGGCTGCCTGAAACTCTCCTGGACACCACAGCAAAAGTGATAGTGTGAATCGCGTTCATCTTTCTGCACAGAAGTTTTTGTGAAGCCAGACTAAGGTACATAGTACTTACAGAACCAGTGGAACACATTTAAGTGGTCTCCGATCCTCCATTATCATTCTCCTCAGTTGGAACACACTCTGGAATGCAGGAGAAACGAGATGCTTTGGCGGGAAATGTGCTGGAACACATAGCTGGAACGCATCGGGCTGTCAGACTGTCTGAGGCTCTTTTGCTCCTCCCGACTTCAGAGAAGCTTATACCAGGACTTCCTCATCCAAGGCACAGAAGGAAAACAAAAGAGGGGCAGGAGTGAAAGTGAGTTTCAGATTGCTGAGGGGGGCAAGATGGTGGCAGGAAGTGGATCATCGGCGGCTGTATCGCAGTGAGGCTCGGCGTTCTTGTTGGCGAGTGGCGAACTCTGCACCAGGTTGAGATGGGGCGGAGGAAAAGGAAGCAAGCGGGGCCCTCTGGAGCTCCCTCCTGCTATCGGTCAGAGGACCCTGGATCTATGCGGGTTTTCAGCTGTTGGGTCCGGAGTGGCGACTTCGACGGCAGAGCAGGAGGAACTTTTGACTGTGCTGGGTGCATCAGGGGTGATTCTTTCACCGGATCAGCGGGCGCCCCCGACACAGCCAGGAAGTGTGTCATCGGCTGATGGTGTTTTCCCTCTTTCTTCTCCTGGCTTGCTGGTGAGCACCCCGGAGCCTGGTGGTGTGGGAAGACTGCTGGAAGTGTCTAGCCCACATTCTGGAGGACGGAGATAGCTGGAGGGAGGCAGGGTAGAGGAGTCGCCTGTCGCTGCAATGGATCTGCGGCTATTGGAGTCTGGAGGTGGGTTACTTCCTGGCACTTGGGGTTTGGTTAAGCCCGCAGTAATAACATTGGATGCACTGTGGGATGCCATTTCTGCTTTGTCTACTGCTCTAATAACTATTGTGGGAACTGCTAGTTCTGAATTGTCTACTATGAAATTGGTGGTATCGGAGGCTTCCAGGGAGCAGGAGTTACAGGCCAGTATGTTATCACAGGTGAAAGAAGATATGAGTCGTCTTCGTGAGGAGCATGTGGCCCTGATGAAGGAAAGATCAGTGATGACTCGAAAGACTGAACAATTAGAAAACCAAGTAAGAAGAAATAATCTTCGTTTACTGAATTTCCCTAGGTTCCCTCTCATGTCCCCCTTGGAAATGGTGCGGAAATATTTTACTGAGGTGCTCAAGATTCCACCAGAGCACTTGCCTCCTATGACCAGGGCCCAATATTTATCTGTTAATACTCTGGGGGCCCGGAGATCTGGTTCGGAGGCTTTAATTTTTGTAGAAGGGGACCTGACTGGTTTTCTGGAAGGCTCTTTGGACGTGATAACAGAGAGAACTACTATGCTGGTGACTCTAGCTCTGGAGTCAGATAAAGGTTTGATTCTTTGAGCTTTTTTCAAGAACATTAATGAGACGTTTCTAGGTTCACAAGTTCGTATATTTCCTGACTTGTCTCGAGGAACCCAGTTAAGGAGGAAGGAATTTCTGGCTTATCGGGCCAGGACCATCTCCATGGGTGCTACTTTTGTGTTAAAATTTCCATCTCGTTGTTATATTTCCTATCAAGGAAAGAATTACCTGTTTTTTGAGCCTAAGCAGCTTTTAGAATTTTTGAATGCTAGGGAAGTGATTAAGGTCGATGTGTGTTCCCATATGACGCATAAGTCTTATCCTGCCTTATGTCAATTTTTCTTTGTTAAGGGTCTCTTTACGTTCAGGATGTGATTGTAATTGAGGACCTGGGTATAAATTTACTGTTCCCCCCCCCCCCCTTTTTTTCTTATGCTTTTGTATGTGGACTAATATTTGGTAGAGGATTTATTTCCTGTGGGTATTTGTGTTACTATATATTGTGTAGTTCCATATTTCTTGGTTCATTCATGCGAACGCCTGAATGTTCTTTGGTTAAAATTCAATAAAGTTAAAAAAAAAAAAAGAGTGGCAGGAGTGAGGAGCTGCTGAGGCCAGTTACTTTAAAAGTAAATTCAAATGGCAGATCTCCTCAGTTTCAGCTTTTACTTTTTTGGTGGTTTCCATACATAAGCTTGGGGCTTCACCTCGTGGCCATCCAAAGAATTGCCTGCTAAAGGGTTTTTTTTTTTTTTTTTGCAGTCTTGATCTGTTCCCTTTTTTCTCATCATGGCAAAAGTTAAATCATATGCCACCGCCTTGTCCAAATTTTCTAGAACCACTGACTCAGATTCTGGACTTTCTCCTAAGGCCAAAAGCAGCTCTACCCCATGAGTAATTGATGAGTCAGTGATCTCATCATTAGCAACGAAAATTGATCTAATGGAAATCCTTAAGAAGTTGAAACTCTTTAGATTACACTTTACTAAGGTGGCGAGTGACATGCGTGTGGACCTGAAAGCTCTGGATGATCAAGATCTGGATGAACACAGAACGAAATTAACATTGGGGATCAAATTGACTCTACAGCTATGATCCAGTCCAAGTTTAAGAAAATGGATCAAATTGAAAAGAGCTGCAAGACCATCAGGAAGATCTGTAAAACCGTCAAAGAAGGAATAACATATGAATCTTAGGTTTACCGGAAAGTCAAGGGGATTGAGAAGATTCGTTAGCTCTGGTTCAAGATCTGTTTGCCTGTTGTGTACCAGACTCTCCTCGATTGGTTAAACTTGAACATGCTCACCGTAGCTCTGGGGTCAAGAAAGCTGCTAACATAAGCCCGTGACCGATCATCACTTGTTTCCGATTTTTTGAGGACAAAGTGGCTCTCTTGCAAAGTCTTCAGGGTGCAAGCGATCTCTTGCATAAACAAGGGTCAGGAACTGCAGATCTTCCAAGATCTCTCTCATTATACATTAGAATGTTGCAAAAGCTTCAGACCTCTTAAACAAGCTCTCCAAAAACGCTCTGTGCCTTATCGATGGGGTTTTCCGTTCGCACTGATCTTTGAATGGAATAATGTTATGCACCGAATATCTGATCTACCAGAGTGTTTAGACTTTTTGGACTCCTTACAATATGGAGAGCATCCTCCCCATTGGCGAAATACGAATGGAGACTGGGAAGTTTCTATCCCCAAGCGACGAAAGATTCCAAGATCCAGGTGTTCTTCAGGTGCAGATCAAGACAATCCCACTGCTCAAGGAATGGATACTACAGCTCCAACTTAAAGGGGTCATAGATTGAACTCTTTGTTAAGGATATTATGTCTGTTCCAACTTATCTTTATTGTTGAGATCTATTGTGATGCAGGATGTGTCATATCCCTCCTTGGAGAACTTTAGAGGCCTCAGTTTAGAAGTGAGGGTTACTGTTTTAGATGTTTTATATTTCACTATATCTCCTTAAGCAAGATCGAGCGGCGGCAAAGAGCTTCTCTGTGGCGGGGCAGAGGTGGGAGGGGGAGTACAAGTGAAGGGACTCATGGGAATAGGTTCTTTTATTTACAGCAATAGGGCTATGTTAATGTTTGGTTTACTAAGGGACTGGGGGATGTGGAGTGGAAGATAGGTTAGACCTATTGCCTAGCGTCTTCCACTGGACACTGATGTTGTCCATATCGGGTAGGATTTTCCTTATTCTAATGCTGTCCTATAATCCCATGGCAGAGGGGGTGTACGTATACCGAAGGGGAGGTGGGATCGGGTTAAAAGAAGGGGAGGGAGGAAGGTAGGAGGAAGTAGAAGTGATGTTGTATGGGTGGGTTATGGGGGATTGAGTGCCAAGCAGTACAGAAAGGAGATGATTCAGTGGGGGATAAGGGTTCTCATTATTGCTGGGAGAGGAAATTGGGGACCATGTAGGAGAGGATATCTTTTACTCATTTTTCTCTTGCTCATCTATTTTATGCAATTGTTCATGTAGGTTATGGTGAAATTAATTTCATGGAATATTTGGGGTTTACATAATCCAGTTAAGAGACGCAGGGTATTTGATCAAATCCGCAGAGAGTGGGCTGACATAGCTTTCTTGCAAGAGACACATCTGGCTCCTGGGGCCCATGCATGCCTGACTTCTTGAGGGTTTCCTTCTGTTTTCTCTGCTGGTTTCTCTACCCATAAGCGAGGGGTGGCCATTCTGATGTCGCAGAAATGTCCCTTTCAACTCTCAAAACAGATTCAAGACCCTAAGGGTCATTTTCTAATTCTTTCTGGTACACTTTTAGGGATCCCGATTTCTCTAGTGAATGTGTACATTCCTTCTACCAAAATAATACCGTCCCTAACAGAGCTTATGGAGGTACTATCAAAGCAGGTGTCTGGTGAAATATTAAAAGGCGGTGATTTTAATTGTGTTTTTTCGGATCTTGATCGATCTACTGGACTTAAAGTACTTCCGGGGCCTAGTCATCTGTTATCTATTCTAACTTCCAATTTTGCTCTAGAAGACATATGGCATTGTTTGCATCTGAAGGAAAGGGATTATACGTTCTTCTCCTCTGTAAACAATTCATATTCCCGATTGGACATATGGTTAGTATCTAAAAAGCTATCTTCTCAAATTATTCAAGTCAAGATAGGAACTAGCGGACCCTCGGATCATCACTTGGTCTCTCTCAATTGGTTGTCAGATGGAAAATGCAAAACCTCCCTCAAGTACTAACTAACTATGTCCAAAGGGGCAATCAATGGACACTTAAGGAAGTTTAGAAAACATAAGCTATTCTTTCTGGGTTGTTTTCAAGAAAATCAATCCTCCAACATAGAATTTCCTTCTCCTTAATTTGGGTCAGCAATAGCTCTTTCTGCTCCATACTCTGCTTCTCCAAGTCCTCCATTTTCTCTCCCACCTGGATCAAGCAGTGAGCATGGACAGGGAACTCAAGCAATACAGTCTGTACCTCAGTTTTCAAGGAAGACACTGAAGCTGTTATTGAGGACTCCATATCTTTCAGGGCTTCTCACAGTGTCTCCAATAACACATAAGCAGACTTCTCCACTATACCTGCGCTATTAATGGAAACTCCCATCACTCACCCCAAAGTCAGCTGTACCAGTGAGGAGGTCAATGGTGGCTGTCCTGATTGTCTGCGACTCCCAGCTTGCACTCTGGCACTCTGTACAGCAGCGGCAGCACTCATGAAGAATTTGCTTCCAGGATGCAAGGTGGGGGGGGGGGAGTTTCTCTCTCCTCAGGGTTTAATGAGGCCCCTTTAGTGCTTCGGTCCACTGCCTGAGATACTGAGCCAGTCAAAGCATCTGAAGAATTCAAATGAGAGAAGCCAGGCAATCTTCCGACTTAGTCTGCCCTTTTCATGATCGCTGTAGGCATTGCTTCGGCTTTCCTTTCCTCTTATCTGGCATATTAAATGTCGGAAAGGGGGCTAGAACTGCCACAAGTTTTACCACTATTGCTTCACTCAGTATATGCAGCCTCTTCGGGGACATCATGAAACTTCAGATTGCTCTTGTGGTTTCAGTTTTCCAAGTCTTATATTTTATCAAGCATATCCACCTGAGCCTGCTGTAAGGCAGTCACTTTTTCTCTAGCTCAGCGATGCTTACCGCATGCTCAACCACCTGGGCCTCCATTATATCCACTCTACTGTCCATCTCCTGCAAGTCCTGGTACAGTTCAGCAGTAAAGGAGGCAATATGACTTCTCATGGATTGCATCTCAGCCTTTAAGTCCTGAAACTAGTGGTGGAATTTGGCAAGGGAAAGCTATGCCTCTACATCTGAATCCATCCCGCTATCGTTGGCACGTGGGATTTCAGGCCAGCAGCGCCTTGGCATTTCCGGCGCCATTTTAACCTGCTCCTTCCTCGAGACCAATGGCTGCCAAAGATGAAGTCCTGTAGGTCTGCGACTTTCTTTTTTGCCACCATCACTCTCCTTAGCGGCCCCAGGTGCGTTACTGAAATCACCAAGCTATTGGAGTTAAGAAGGAGGTGAAATACTGAAAATTTGAGTCACCAGGAGATGGAGCTCTATCCCACCACTACCATTAAGGCCAGTGACATCATTTCCCTTCCCCTCCAAACTGGATTTTGTTGATACCCTTGGAATTTTTGCCTGGTATATGTTAATTCACATATCTTTTTTGATCATCCAGCAGCCTTTTTTTTTGTTTCTCCATTAAGATGCATATTTTCTCTAAAGCAAATTATGAACTATAATGGTTGATGAAACCATTTTTTTTGTTGTTCTTTGGCAAAGAGGTAGATGAGGCTGCTGCCCAAATGAAAAACATAACTGAAAAGTAACTAATGGTTTCAGGCAAATTAAAGAAAAACAATTGGCTTTTTTCTTCTCACAGTTAGAGGCTGGTCTGTAAGCCCGTATCCTTTGGGTTAGAAGATAGGCAACTTGTGGAACGACTGTCATGCCTCCGTGGAGGCTGGCTCTAGCCAGCCCGCTCTTAACACATACATTGCTGATGGTCTTCCTTCCTGTTTCCTGTTTGGCCTAAAGTTTGTCTAGTCTGCAGCTCTAAGGAAAATGCTAACTGTTTTTTTTTGCCTTGTGAATTTATTGACTCCTACTGTAGAGATTTATTTAAAAGATTTTTCTTTTGCCATGTTCTTGTGCCAGAAATTCTGTGAAATCATGAGTTTACTGTCAGAAAAATACACACTGTACCTGATTGTAACTTGAAATATTGGAAAGGCATGAGCTTAAATAATAATAAATACTGTCATGCGTGGCGCCCCTGGTGGCCAATGGCGGTAAGGGCACGCTACATATCACACTTATTTTTAAGGAGCGTGGTGTATTGTAAGGCCAAAAATGGAGTTTGGTCTTATCTATTTTCAGCTCCTTGTGTGCACATAATAATTCAGCCAAGAGTGTAGGAAAACAAGGCTTTTATTTCCCCTCTGTGCAAGGGTTCATTAAGACAGTGGAAATCAAAGAATGTCCTTTGTTTGAAAAGGTTCCTGTAATAAACAGGTGGACTAACTGTTAGTAGCTTCACAATTAATGCCAAGGAAAATGGAGGAATTCAGTTCATTCCAAACAAAAACAATTAAACAAGTTTTCTTCTTATTTACACGGTGGCTATAGACTCTAGGCTAGTAGCCATACACAACCCACAATCCATATCTTCTTCCTGAGGCATGGGAATAGCATTTATATCTTCTACTTCCATAGACTCTGCTTCACTGCTTTCCCCCTCAGAGTAAATACTGTCCCTGGCTATTAAAGCTCTACATGAACTGTCTCCGGTAACTTGCCTCCAATAGGACTGGGTTTTAAGTTCTCTTGGTAATTCTTGAAACCACTCTGGTTTCTTTCTTCTTCTTACAAAATGAGTATTTGCTTTAGCAGTGCTTCTAGGAGTTAAGCCTTCTTTAGCAGGAATAAAGCTTTCATACCTTGGGTTTCTGTAGCCGGACTCCCTGGAGCCTTCTCTCCCAAGAACGTCTCTTTTGCAACAGGTTTTCTGCCGGTAGCTTCTGGGCAGTGCTGTGCTTCCTGGCAGCTTAGCAAAACCTGGTATGGATTCAGCTCTATGCTTCAGTGGTAAAGTAGCTTTGCTAGAAACTCCTTTTCCTCGAGTACCTGGTAAAACTTGTCCAGCAGGTTCCAGTGACTGCAGGTCTTCCTCCAAACCTGGTTCTCTGGTTCTCTGGATACGTCTCTCAGCTTTGGACTCAGGAACGTTGCTTGAGCAGGGAGTGGCACACTCTCCAGCCTGACTGCTTTCCCCAGCAGACTCCCTCTGAACAGCTGCTCTCGTAGCTTGGCCCCTCTGGACTCCACCTCTGTGAATTCTGTTCCCTTGGGCTTGCTCAAGGAGGATTCCTTCCTTCAGGTCTCTCCTTCCTTCTTCAGCCGTGCTCCTTGTTCCTTCTCCAAGTCCTTCTGCTCCTTGTTCTGCTGCTTCCCTTTCTGCAGCCGTGCTCCTTACTGCTTGGCTTTTCCTCTCCCACTCTGCTTTGCTAGAATTAAACTTCTGCTTATAAAGGGATCTTCTCTTTGAATCTCCCGGGCTCATTCCCAGGTGCAACTGGTTAGATCTCCTAGCCTCATTAGCTTCTGTATGATCACTCCTGCCCCCTCTAGCTGTGCTTTGAGGTAATTGCACATCTAGATCTCTGTGAGAAACAGAGTTTCTTTTCAACTTTGCATCTTTATTAGTACCAGCCTCATGACACATCCCCCCTCTTAAAATATTACGGGCTGAATATTTATCACTATTACAGCACGTAATCCTAGACATCGCATCGGCGTTGTAATGCAGTTTCCCTGCTCTGTGTTCTACTTTGAATTCATATGGCTGCAACGCCATGTACCACCTGGTCAAACGGCTATTATTGTTCCGCATCTGACTCAACCACTTGAGTGGGGCATGATCAGTAATGAGCATAAACTTCCTTCCCATTAGGTAGAACTTTAAAGATTCCTCTGCCCATTTTATTGCTAAGCACTCCCGCTCGATTGTTGAGTACTTTTTCTCCGCCTGAGACAGCTTCCTGCTCAGGAACATGATGGGGTGTTCAGTGCCCTCCTGCATCTGGGAAAGGACGGCACCTAGGCCGACCTCCGAGGCATCTGTCTGGAGCAAAAATTGTTGGTGAAAATCCACCCCTCGCAGTATGAGAGCTTTGCATAGCTTCTCTTTCAGCTTCTTGAAGGCAGCCTCTGCATCTGATGTCCAAGATAGCGTGTTCGGGGCGTTTTTCCGCAACATTTCAGTGAACAGGGCGCTTTCTTCTGCGAAGTGTGGAATGAAGCGTCTGTAGTATCCAATGAGCCCCAAAAAGCTTCGTAGTTGCTTCTTGTTCTGGGGTGCGGGAAAACTTCGCACGCTTTCTATTTTATCTAACAAAGGACGGACCGTACCCTGGCCTACCACATGTCCTAAGTACTTGACTTCGCAGGCAGCAAATAGGCATTTTCCTGGGTTTAAAGTTAAACCAGCCTGTCGCATTGCGGTCAATATTGCTCTTACTTGGAGCAAATGTTGGTTCCAAGTAGCGCTATGAATGACTGTCATCCATATATGCCGTGGCACAGTTTTGGTGAGGACGTAAAACTATGTCCATTAATCTTTGGCAGGTCGCGGCTGCTCCGTGTAAATCAAAAGGCATGCGCCTAAACTGAAACAGCCCGACTGGCGTGGTAAAGGCTGTTTTAGGTCGCGCTTCTCTGGTCAGGGGCACCTGCCAATATCCTTTGGTCATGTCTAAGGTCGTGAAATATTTGGCTTGGCCTAG
Organism: Ichthyophis bannanicus; assembly: GCA_033557465.1. NCBI lineage: Eukaryota > Metazoa > Chordata > Amphibia > Gymnophiona > Ichthyophiidae > Ichthyophis > Ichthyophis bannanicus. The sequence continues at coordinate 10,285,766 of CM066040.1, read as the reverse complement.
CCGGTCCAGGAGTTCTTCTATGTGCGGCATAGGATATGCGTCGAAAGTGGATATGTCGTTGACCTGGCGAAAGTCAATACAAAAACGCATTGTACCATCCGGCTTGGGGACCAGGACAATCGGGCTGGACCAGGGGCTCCGGGACTCTTCTATCACTCCCATGTGCATCATGTCTTGTACTTGCGCTATGACTTCTTGTCTTTTCGCCTCCGGCAACCGATATGGTCTTTGCCTGATATTCTTCCAGGAGGAGTGATGATTTCGTGCGCAACCAAATTCGTTTCACCTGGAATGGGCGTCAACACATCCCCAAACTTCTCCAACATGCTGATCAATTGTTGCCTCTGCACTATAGAGAGTTCCTCGCCAATACGTAGCTCCGGACTGGATTTGCAGTCGGAAAACAGTGGGCCCAGATCTTCATCCACTTGCTTTTCACCTACGGGTACCAAACTTTTCATCTCACACTGTCCAGTGGAGCCAAATCCTCCACTCCCTCGGGTTGTGGGGCTTATCATAGGTACTTCCTCCAAAGGTGGGAAGCCAACCCGCTCGCATATCAGCTGAGCTATGCGATCTCCAGCTTTCACTTCAAAATCCTCCTCTGCAAAATTAAACAGTAGGACTTTGATGACACCCCTGTAGTCCGGGGTCCACTACCCCAGCGCCTACATCGATAAAGTGTTTGAGAGCTAATCCCGAGCGGGGCGCAATCCTACCGTAACATCCCGCTGGTAGCTCCACTTGAATGTCGGTGCTGATCAAGGCTCTGCCGCGCTTAGGGACAGTATGACTTTCGGCACTATATAAGTCATACCCTGCAGCCTGGGCAGTGGCTCGACAGGGACTTCGCGCTTGCCGTGAGGTTTTACAAAATTTCAAGACAAACCTCTTTTCCGGGTCTTCCGGTACCTTGTGTTTGGGTTCTTTAACTTTCCCTAAAAGGGGACTAGGAACTACCCTTCCCTTGGAAGGGGCAAGACTGGATATGAGAACTTCTCAGGGGTTTAGTCCCTCCTCTAGGCCTCTTTCAAATTGTGGCCAGTCTCTACCTAAGACTAGCTCTTTAGGTAATCTGGGCACTACGGCTATCATCATTCTTTTTTCTATTCCCAAACCTCTTACAAGTAAGTTATATACAGGATAAAAGGTGGCAGCGCCATGCACACATTTTATCTTGACTTTGCCCTCTGGTTGATCTGGGGCGGACTCAGCTCGCTCTTTGATTAGAGACCAGAGCTTGCGTGAAATCATCGTCTGGTCCGCGCCAGAGTCAAGAAGAGCTTTGGCAGCTACTCCTTGTACAGTTATATCAAGTACAAATCCTTCAGACAACATTTCTCTGTTCTCCCCTATGAGAGCAGTACGTACTCAGCACTCATTCATAACATGTCCCATTTTTCCACAGCCAAAACATCTCCTAGAGTGACTTTTCTCTATATTCTTAACATTTTTTGTGTTTTGCGTTTTAAACTGTGAGACTTCCTGATGCCTGCTTGAATGTCGCTACTGCCATCTTTGCACCTTCCCCAGTTCGCTGGGTGGCTAATTTGGCCTCTAGATACCTTTCAGTCAAGGCAATAGCCTCTACAGTAGTGCGACAATTCTGTAGGATAAGGAAGCTCCGTATACTACTGGGTACTGCAGTCATGAACTGCTCAAGGATTATCATATCCATCAGCATTTCAATTGTTTTCTCACTAGGCCTTAGCCACTTCTCGGCTAAGCTCTTCAGCCTGTGACCTAACTCTTTAGGCGTTTCACCTACTTCAAGGTGTGCCACGCGTAGCTTACGGTTATAGATGAGAGGAGTCAGACCCAGGCGATCCGTGATGGCCTTTATTACCTCGCTATAATTGTTCGCTAACGAAGTGGGCATTGCCCTATAGGCTGACAGTACCTCTCCTGTGAGGGAAACTGCCAATCTAATGGACCACTGCTCTTCCGGCCAACCTACGGAATGAGCTATTCTCTCAAAAGAGTCCAGGAAGTCATCCACATCATCCGTTACCCCTAACTTCCCCAAAGTTAGCGAGTTGTAGGACCCTAGTCCTACTGGACAGTTGCCCAGTCCTGAGCTCTGCTTTGGATGTCCAGCGGCTGCCTCCTGTGCCTTGTTCTGATGGTCTAGCCAGGTTTCCAGCATCTGCAAGACTGGCTTCTGCTGTTCCTGCATGGCCAGGATTGCATTCTGCTGTGTCTGAGCAGCCAGTTCGCCTTGCTTGCTGAATTGCATAGCCATCCAGTTGAACATCTCTCGCTGCTCCATGGCAAAGAGTTTTCCTAGGAAACAAAGACAAACAAGAAAACCCAAGTGCGGCTGTACCAGAATCAGCCCTACACTAGTTTCTTTTTCTTTTTAATTTCCCCTTTACTTTAACTTGTATCCAAATCAAGTCATGCCCTTCTACTGTTTACCTGGCAGAAGTGTTGACTCCAACTTTCAGCAAGGGTGGTGCTGCTCTGCATTGTAGCACTCTGCCACTGTAGTCAGCAACCTCGCCTTCCCTTCCGGATTTCCTTTGAGTCCGGTCCGCGTTTTCTCCTCCGGTCCGGGTTTTCCTCTCTGATCCGGGTTTTCTTCTCCTCCAGTCTGGGTTTTCTCCTCCGATCCGGGTTTTCTTCTTTTTTATTTTTTATTCAGCTTAGTACTGGTAATTTTTCTTTTCTTTCCAGTATGTCTTAGGTTGATAACCAAATCCTGCCAGCTATGCCATTATGTCATGCGTGGCGCCCCTAGTGGCCAATGGCGGTAAGGGCATGCTACACATCACACTTATTTTTAAGGAGCATGGTGTATTGTAAGGCCAAAAATGGAGTTTGGTCTTATCTATTTTCAGCTCCTTGTGTGCACATAATAATTCAGCCAAGAGTGTAGGAAAACAAGGCTTTTATTTCCCCTCTGTGCAAGGGTTCATTAAGACAGTGGAAATCAAAGAATGTCCTTTGTTTGAAACGGTTCCAGTAATAAACAGGTGGACTAACTGTTAGTAGCTTCACAATTAGTGCCAAGGAAAATGGAGGAATTCAGTTCATTCCAAACAAAAGCAATTAAACAAGTTTTCTTCTTATTTACACGGTGGCTATAGACTCTAGGCTAGTAGCCATACACAACCCACAATCCATATCTTCTTCCTGAGGCATGGGAATAGCATTTATATCTTCTACTTCCATAGACTCTGCTTCACTGCTTTCCCCCTCGGAGTAAATACTGTCCCTGGCTATTACAGCTCTACATGAACTGTCTCCGGTAACTTGCCTCCAATAGGACTAGGTTTTAAATTCTCTTGGTAATTCTTGAAACCACTCTGGTTTCTTTCTTCTTCTTACAAAATGAGTATTTGCTTTAGCAGTGCTTCTAGGAGTTAAGCCTTCTTTAGCAGGAATAAAGCTTTCATACCTTGGGTTTCTGTAGCCGGAATCCCTGGAGCCTTCTCTCCCAAGAACGTCTCTTTGCAAACAGGTTTTTCTGCCGGTAGCTTCTGGGCAGTGCTGTGCTTCCTGGCAGCTTAGCAAAACCTGGTATGGATTCAGCTCTATGCTTCAGTGGTAAAGTAGCTTTGCTAGAAACTCCTTTTCCTTGAGTACCTGGTAAAACTTGTCCAGCAGGTTCCAGTGACTGCAGGTCTTCCTCCAAACCTGGTTCTCTGGTTCTCTGGATACGTCTCTCAGCTTTGGACTCAGGAACGTTGCTTGAGCAGGGAGTGGCACACTCTCCAGCCTGACTGCTTTCCCCAACAGACTCCCTCTGAACAGCTGCTCTCGTAGCTTGGCCCCTCTGGACTCCACCTCTGTGAATTCCGTTCCCTTGGGCTTGCTCAAGGAGGATTCCTTCCTTCAGGTCTCTCCTTCCTTCTTCAGCCGTGCCCCTTGTTCCTTCTCCAAGTCCTTCTGCTCCTTGTTCTGCTACTTCCCGTTCTGCAGCCGTGCTCCTTACTGCTTGGCTTTTCCTCTCCCACTCTGCTTTTCTAGAATTAAATTTCTGCTTATAAAGGGATCTTCTCTTTGAATCTCCCGGACTCATTCCCAGGTGCAACTGGTTAGATCTCCTAGCCTCATTAGCTTCTGTATGATCACTCCTGCCCCCTCTAGCTGTGCTTTGAGGTAATTGCACATCTAGATCTCTGTGAGAAACAGAGTTTCTTTTCAACTTTGCATCTTTATTAGTACCAGCCTCATGACAATACATAAACAGTAGTGCAAGGGTCTCAGAGTTGGCAGGAGGCACAAGGTTCAGTTTGTCTTAAGAGGTGCTAGGCTTAGAGGGTAAAGGCCTGGTGTATGTCTTTTAGGCAGTGATATTCAGAGTTGGCAGGTATGAGATCTTTAATCTCATGCCACAGGGCTGATACCTCCTGCAATATTTATTTTATTTATTTATTTATTTATTACATTCTCTTATATACCGCGCTATTCTGCATCAGTGCGGTTTACACTGAACAAACTGAAATTACATTGAACAGGGCATTATAACTTGGAGACAACTATTTTACAGGGAACATGGGCTATGGAGGGTTAAGTGGCTTGCCCAAGACCACAAGGAGCACCTGTGGGACTAGAAACCCCAGTCCTTCCGGCCCAAGGTTGCTGTCCTCTAGTGGGATTTGAACCCCCGACCTTCCGGCCTGAAATACCTTGCCCCAACCACTAGGCCACTCCTCCACTCCGTATTCCACTCCAATAGGGACCACACCGTATTCATCAGCATCTTGATGACTTCTAACTGCTTCTCTTGCAGTTGAACTTTGCATCGTCAGTGCCACCAATCATTCTTGGAGTTTAAGATTGTGTTCTTTCTGTGCCAGCAGTTGGTTTTACTTTAGAAGCTGATCCCCAAAATGGACCAGGTGTTGACTGCTTCTAGTTGCTTGATGGTTGTGTCTTTTGGCATTTCAGTGAAATCAGCATGGTCAGTGAAAGGGGATTGGGATAGGCACATCACCCACCTCTTCTTCAGCCTCCAGGTCAGCTGTCCTGGTGGTAGAGGCTCCTCTTCCTGGTGCTCCTTTTCTGGCTGTTCATGGACTTCCTTGGTTGCACCTTCCTTCCTCTGAAGCCTTGTCACCTCCTCTTCTTTCCTGACTGCATCCAGCCTTTTCCCTATCTGAAGCCATGGCCTCATCTTCAGGTAAGGAAACAACAGTGCTTTATCAATATCTCATTGCCATAGGTATCTACAGTTAAAATGAATGGAGGTGTCCTTTCTTAGAGACTTTCTTCTTATTTTGAATTTAACTTACACCTTTCTAGCTTAAGTTCTAGGTAAGTTATATTCTGATACAATAGATATTTACCTGTCCCTGGAGGGCTCCAAGGCCAGTGCTCTAATCACTAGGCTGCTACTGTATTGCACTTCAATATTTAAAGATTTTTAGGCAGTCCTATTCAATGTTGCACACTCATGTCTGGTACACCAGTCTTTAGGCTGTAGTCTGGAATACTTTGCATGAAGCAGTGTGTGGCTGTGACCTACGAGAATTTATCTATGCACCTCAGATAGATGAGTGCATGCATTCAATGCAGGCCATATCAGGAATATGAAATGTATCTATCCCTGGTCTGACTTTTTAATCCTCTGTACTCTAGTGGGACCACTGGGGCTTGAGAAGGAGCTCAGGATGTACTTTGACCTGTGTGCAGCCTCTTAAGAGCCGCACTTCAAAGCATATCAAGTGATGCATGCTGAGGTGGACATTACATGCCTATATATTAGCTAATGTTATATACACACTAGCACCCAAGGAATTAACTTGTACACTTTATGGTTGTAAGGTCTAAATAGAGGTCAACTTTTCAGGGCAGCTAAGAACATAAGAACATAAGATATGCCATACTGGGTCAGACCAAGGTCCATCAAGCCCAGTATCCTGTTTCCAACAGTGGCCAATCTAGGTCATACGTACCTAGCAGTTTCCCCAAAAGACACAGGTTCCACAATGCTTGTACTGGGTCAAGCATTAATATCCTGAGTCCCTTCTTAATAATGGTATATGGACCTTTCCTCCAGGAACTTGTCCAAACCTTTTTTAAACCCAGCTACCCTAACAGCCTTTACTACATCCTCCGGTAACAAATTCCAGAGTTTGATTACACGTTGAATGAAAAAATATTTTCTTTTATTACTCTTAAATAGTTTACCCTGTAGCTTCATTGCATGTCCCCTAGCTTTTCTATATTCTGATAATGTAAACAATCGATCTACGTTTATCCGTTCCACTCCATTCATTAATTTATAGACTTCTATCATATCTCCCCTCAGCCATCTCTTTTCCAGGTTAAAGATCCCTAACCTTTTTAGCCTTTCTTCATAGGAGTATCCTTCCATCCCCTTTACCATTTTGGTGGCTCTTCTCTGAACCTTTTCTAATAGCGTTATATCCTTTTTAAGATACGGCGACCGGAATTGCACACAATATTCAAGGTGCGGTCTCACCATGGAACGATATAGAGGTATTATAATATCTTTTATTTTATTTTCCATTCCTTTCCTTATGATACCTAGCATTCTATTTGCTCTCTTGGCCGCCACTGCACACTGGGCCGAGGGTTTTAACATGTTATCCACAATGACGCCTAAATCTTTTTCCTGGGTGGTGGTTCCTAAAGTGGAACCTTGCATCGTGTAACCATAGTTTGGGTTGTTCTTCCCTAGGTGCTTAACTTTGCACTTGTCCACATTAAATTTCATCTGCCATTTTGATGCCCAGTCTTCCAATTTATCAAGATCCTCTTGCAATTTTCCACAATCCTCTTGGGTTTTAACAACTTTAAATAGTTTTGTGTTATCTGCAAATTTGATAACCTCACTCGTAGCTGACACACTATTGCTTCATTGCATGTGTTGAGAAGTGGGGACAAATAGCATCATGCCACTGGAAAAGAGAAGATATGTATTGAGCTCAGGAGATATCTCAGCTGCAGGTAATAATAGAGTAAAAGGCATGTCAGCCTTTCTGTGACAATATACAAAGCAAAGTTGCCACGAAAAAGACAAAGCATCAGAGCTAGATAGGGAGGATACTGTTAAGACTGGGGTCAGAGGCCAGATAATAAGGGGATCTGAGAGAACAGATCCCCTTACTAGTTGGCTCTGGATAGCATGATGTATCCAGCTGGCTGACCCTCTGCAAGGAGTCCTTAATCCAGTGTCTCCAGTATCTGTCACATTTGGTCAGTACGTGCTTTCTGCTAGGTCGCCTCAGTTCCTTCTATTTCTTTTTTAGATCTTTGGAATCTCTATTGTCATAGAAGAGAGAATTCACTCTATGGCAGATCCCCATCCATAATTTTTGTTTTGTATATACACTAATTCTATAGTCTGCTTGGCCAAAGAGGATTCTCTCATGTCTTATGATCTCTTGGAACATCACATCAACTTAAGAACATAAGAACATAAGACATGCCATACTGGGTCAGACCGAGGTCCATCAAGCCCAGTATCCTGTTTCCAACAGTGGCCAATCTAGGTCATACATACCTAGCAATATCCCCAAAAGACACAGGTTCCACAATGCTTGTACTGGGTCAAGCATTGATATCCTGGGTCCCTTTAATAGTGGTTTATGGACCTTTCCTCCTGGAACTTGTCCAAACCTTTTTTAAACCCAGCTATACTAACAGCCCTTACTACATCCTCCGGTAACAGATTCCAGAGTTTGATTACACGTTGAGTGAAAAAATATTTTCTCTTATTTGTCTTAAATAGTTTACCCTATAGCTTCATTACATGTCCCCTTCAAAGCTGACCTTTTTTATGAGGGTTTTGCCTGTGTCTCTGTGATAAACAATGTAGCACCACCGATATTTTGCCTTGTAAAATAGATGAATCCATGTGCAAATGGAGATTTTATCCATGTCGAAAATGTATGGCGCTCGGTGCTTATATATTGTTTTTTTTTACAAGTGGATTTTTCTGAAATAGCTGTCAGCTGTGCATATGCATCCCATTTACAAGTGGTTTCCAAAAAATTTTGAAAATGAGTACATGAATCTCTCATTTATACATGGTTTCCAGCAACAAAGGATGCGGTCATGTATCCCATTTACACATGGTGAATGACAATTTCAGAAAGGGCACCACTAGCTGATCTATCAAAGTGACCTTCACATCTTTGGCAGTTCCTCATTAGCCTCCAGCCTTAACATATAAAACCATTTTGGGATGGAAAATTCGGCTCGTGGAGAGGCATGCAGTCTCATATTCAGCTGCTATCCGGATAGCATGACCACATGAAGTTAAGACAGACTGCTCATGGCCTAACTGTATGCGGCCACTTACATGGTTAGTGGATTGATAATTGCTGCTAACTGGATATGTGCTGGTACTGCCCTCGCCCCACCCACTGACCACCCCAGGGACAAACGTCTCGGGAACTTCATAGGGACCCATCTGTTCCAGTACGGAAGCGGGGTGGACAGGCTGGGCAGCACAATTTTACCATTTAACAAAAATTATTTGGTAAAAAAAATGTATGTTATTCCCTTGACACACATTAGTAACTTTTCTCTAAATCAAACTGCATGAATAACTCTCCTAAACCTAGCCAGATAACTTATCCAGTTGAATTTATGACCATATATTCTGCTAATATGACCTTTACTTCCTGTTTTAGGGATGTGTGAACAGTTTAGAATGGTAAATGGGTATCCAGTGGATTCTGCTGCAAGATTTCGTGTTGGAGAAAGAGTAAGATATACTTGTGACCACGGTTATTCCACTCTGGAAGGACTGGCTAGTGGAGAAACACAATGCCTTAAATCTGGATGGTCTGTTCAGCCAACATGTATCAGTAAGTACTGTAATGTGTTCATAACATAATCAGTTGATTATGAAAGATGATTGAGTTGCTAATTACAAAGCGATCTTCCTAAACTCCGACCTCAAATGCTGAGAGGCTGCCTAGTGGAGGATGCATGATAGACATAATCAGCGTATGCTGTAGCTCATGAAAGATCTATGCTAAATACTGCAAGGAAATAAAGGCTCACAAACCAAAGCATTTACTGTATCCAGATAGCAGTAGCTACTGTTCGGATCAGTGCCCCATCTGAGTCCTATCAATGAATTTCCAGTGCATTATCCATATAATGTCACTGAAAATACTTGTGAACTGCCCCAGCATTATTCGGATAGTGCCGTGACAGAGAGAGGGCAGAATATTTGTATTCCGCTTAACTCTATGGATAACTGGCGATATTGAGCTGCTATGCGGGCAGTGTTAGGACAGCAAAACAAGCTGTCTCAGCTTAAACCACATAGCACGATATTCAGCTATTATCTGAACAGCTATCTCTTATAGCTGCAGTGGTCACCACTGAATTCAGGTATCAGTGCCACTGCTTCTTCCAATAATAGTGCTTGAATACACATAGATAATTTCAAAGCTGCAGCTGGTGTTTAAAAACAAATGCTGAGTGTGGCATCTGAATATCAGAATCACAAGTCCTCACAACTGGGTGATATCATCTGATGGACCCCGCATGGGAAAACCTCGTCAGCTTAATAAAACTACTGGAAGCCTTAGAGAGGTGCTGCTATGCATGCCCGTGGCTTCCTGCTTGGCACCATCATCTGCTGCCTCCTTTATCTTGGAGTCCATAAGTTTTACTGCTTTCTGCATTTATCTACAGTCACCCATTTATTTGGTGCTTGGCAAATTTGGTGGATCTATTTTTCAAAACTAAATCTTTTCATCTCACTGTAGTTATATTTTTCAGTGACATATACTAGAGCAAAGCCTCCAGTACGTGTAAGATATGCATGAGGTATGGCAAAATCATATCCAAGCCAATACTCCCAACTGGTGTCTGAGGTGTCTTGGGTCCTATAGCAAACCCTCTCAATGTCCTTTGTGCTCCCATATGACTAGGAAAGGGTTTGTGGTTGTGCATAGCAAAGGGTTAGACTTTGGCACTTCTAAGTTTGAGTCGTCATTTTAGGAGGCATCCATTCTGAGGGGTCCTGAAGTTGCATTGGACATTGGGGATGCATCAACATTGAGAGGTCATTGATCACACTTGATATTTAGCTTTGATAAAGGCAAGCATTGCAGAAACAATATCCTTTCCAGCTAAGTCCAAGAGGGAGCACTGATCCTAGGCTGGGACCTCCATCCAGTGGTGGAAATTGCAGAAGAAAGGAAACCTGTATCCTAAGCAGATCCCCCAGCCTCTTCCCCACTGCGGTGGCAGACCAGCAGCCCCAATATGCATCAGAGCGGGCCACCAGGGAGAAGATGGTTTGAGGTTTGGCAGCCAGATAATTAGCAGGCAGCAGTACAAGATGTGACATGGTGCAGCAGGGAAGTGAATGCACTGTGACCCGACAGGTGGCTGAAAAAAGTAGGTTTTAATTGGCTACCACATCTCTTAGCCTTCAAGTACCCAGTGCCCCGCAGGACAACATTTAGTATGCGGGTGTTTCCAATGCTGTATAATCAGTTGCATGCCGAAATGCAGGCAGCTGGGAAAGGAAGAGGGCAATAGCTTATTTTTTACCAGCCAATATATACGCATGAAATGAGAGTCAGAAGCTGTAAAGATGTCTTACACATTGGAACATGGAATGTACGAAGCATGAACCAAGGGAAGTTGGAGGTGGTCAAGAATGAAATGGAACGTGTACAACTTGATCTGTTGGGTGTCAGCGAACTGAATGGACTGGCATGGGGCACTTTGCATCAGATGATCACATGGTCTACTATGCTGGAAATGAAAGACAAAGAAGAAATGGTGTTGCATTTATAATAAAGAAGAAACTTGCAAGAACTGTAATGAAATACAATGCAGTCAGCGAACGCTTAATCTCTATTCATCTACGAGGATTGCCTATCAACAGGCTAAAAAGGTTAGGGCTCTTTAACCTGGAAAAGAGACGGCTGAGGGGAGATATGATAGAAGTCTATAAATTAATGAACGGAGTGGAACGGGTAAACGTAGATCGATTGTTTACCTTATCAGAATATAGAAAGACTAGGGGACATGCAATGAAGCTACAGGGTAAACTATTTAAGACTAATAAAAGAAAATATTTTTTCACTCAACGTGTAATCAAACTCTGGAATTTGTTACCGGAGGATGTAGTAAAGGCTGTTAGTGTAGCTGGGTTTAAAAAAGGTTTGGACAAGTTCCTGGAGGAAAGGTCCATAAACCATTATTAAGAAGTGACCGAAGATATCAATGCTTGACCCAGTACAAGCATTGTGGAACTTGTGTCTCTTGGGGAAACTGCTAGGTACATATTGTGACGCAGCGGCAAATGCAGAAGCCATGCAAACTGATACTGACCCTCTGGTTAAGTCAGGTAATGCAAGTAAAAACAGAGTTTTCCACTCTCAGCACTACTTACAGGCAACCAATCAGCTCACCTCAGGGGAGGAGAGAAGCAGAGCTAGGGATTGGGCACGCCCTAGTAGGAGGCGGGCTTCCCAGAGCAGGGGCCCCTTGTTAAGCAGAGAGAGTGAAGACACAGATAGTTGGGGAATGAGGAGCACGAGTGGAATAAGCAAGACGCTAATGAGAAGGAATGGAGAACTGAGCACTACAAACGGATTGAGAAGGAATGGTGGTTTGAATCCACAAGAGAGAAGGCAAAAGGCATTGGGAAGGCAAGAAGCTCTCTTGATTGCAGAACCCTTTGACCCTGCTACAGAAACCCTGCCCAGCTGCAACAGAAGGGGAACTGATCCTGAACCAGGAGAGAAACCCACGTTGTGGAGAAACAGTTTTTACCCTTGGAGAGAAAGGCACGCTGGCAAGGCATTTTCTGACCGGTCTCATTCTAAGGTACCTGCTGCTCTTAATTCCTTTCCTAAGTTTTACCACTCAGAAAGAGAGAAGCCTGATTATAAAGTACAGGATAGTTTTAGACAAGCTGAAAGACGTAGGTTACAGCCTGAAACCTCTCTAAGTAAGCCAAGCTTTTCTCAGCCAGTAATTCCTGCTTTTAACAAGCAAGCTGACGAAAGAAACCCAGCCAAATTGTTTACAGAGAGATTAGGCTATCCTGATACTGAAGAGCCTACCTTTGAAGCTTTTCTTAAAGGCAGAGCTTGTTTAAAGGAACCTGTGATTACACCTCTCACTAACGGAGATAAGTGGGGGAGGGGTAACTCCACCACGGACACAGACTGTCTAAAGAGGGAGAACAGTGTTTGCTTACCAGGAGCAGATAATTACCTGCCCAAGCCAGGAGCAGACTTACCCATTAGTCCTGCTAGGAGACAGGCAGAGCAACTCCTGAGTGAATTTAGACAATTCTTGAATAAAAGAGCTGTTTCAGAAGAAGCTAACATTCAGGCCAGGAGTAATCCTGGAATAGGAATTCCCACCTTGGCTCCACGGCCTATGCTTGAAATTAATCAGCCGATGGACTGCTCAATTGGGCTAATTGAGAAAACTGATTAATGCAAAGCTTGAATGTTTATACCTGGCAGTTGATTCTGGTTATGCTAACCCAGAATAGGAGAAAAGCATATGAAAAGAAATTCTGTTTTTGAAGCAATTGAAAGGGAAGCTTATTGAAGCTGTGAAATAAGCTGGACTGTATCCCAATTGCAAGGGAAAACAATATTGTTTCTTACAAAGCACTTTGTGAATACTGCCCGGAGAAGACACATGAGGTAATGTGTTTCCTCAAAGAAGCATAATTTGAAGCACAGCATTGAAAGCCTTTGTTTTGTACATTTCCTGTTTGCTTAACCTTCTCACCTGTTCCTGACCACCAAGGAGCGGGGAAAATAAAATCCTTGTATATAAATTTCTTGTTCCCGACTTTAATTGGCCCCCACAACTACACAAGGCCCATCCCTCCTTAACCCTCAAGGTTAGGGAGTGGGTGTAAGGGTGACAATATGACCTAGATTGGCCACTGTTGGAAACAGAATACTGTGCTTGATGGACCTTGGTCTGACCCAGTATGGCATATCTTATGTTCTTATGTTCTAACACAACTATAATTCAAGTATATGCCCCAACAACAGCTGCAGAAGAGAATGAAATTGGTGAGTTCTATGAACAAGTACAAGCTGAAATTGACAGAACATGCAAACAGGATATCCTGATAGTCATGGGTGACTGGAACGCAAAAGTTGGCAACAAAGAAGAAGGCAAAGTAGTTGGAAAATATGGACTTGGCAACAGAAATGAAGCTAGAGAAAGACTGATAGAATTCTGCAAGACCAATGACCTATTCATCTCCTTTCATGTATCAGCCAGGATTATTATGAATAAGAGCCTGACAGATCACATCACTCCAGTTCTTATAGAGCTCCACTGGCTCCCCATACCAGCAAGAATAATCTACAAAATGCTGATAACGATATTCAAAATTATCCATAAGATATCTCCCTCATTTCTCGATAACCTTATCACCACTCAGCCCGCCAACAGATGCCGACGGACTGCTAACCTGAACACACTCTGCGTACCCAGCAGCATAAGATCAGTCAAGGAACGGACCAGCAACCGGGCATTCACGTACTCAGCACCTATGCTCTGGAACCAGCTGCCTCACGAGTTACATCATGTCAAAGACTTACAGGTCTTCAGAAAAGAGCTTAAAACACACCTGTTCCAATCACATTACGACATCACCTAGCCGGTTTCACCTATCTCTTCCCACGCTGCCCACCTACCTCATAAGCATAAGCTTCATATGATCCTATTTTCATTGAGGTTTCACTTCCATGATGGCTAAAAAATGTTTATATGTATATATTCTCTGCCAATATGCCTGTATGTATTGCAATTTTGATGTATAATTTGTAACCTCTCTGGTTGTTCAAACTGTAATTTATATGGTAATCAAATGTATAACTGTAATCTTGTGGTTGGTACTCTCCCCCACCGTTAATCAGACTGTATTCCTAAATTTGTGCTGTACATACTCCCTTGTCTTGTCCCCAGTGGACCGCTTCTGATCGCTGGAAGGAGCGGTGTATAAATTTATGCCAAATAAATTATAAATAAATAAATCTCAAAACCTTCTAACAGCAACACAAGCGGTGACTGTACACATGGACTTCACCGAATGGATTATATAAAAATCAAATTGACTACATATGTGGGAGTCAACGATGGAAAAGCAACATCAACAAAGATAAAACCTGGAGCTGACTGGGGTACAGATCATCAACTACTAGTATGCAAACTCAAGCTAAAGTTGAAAAAGAGCAAACCACTCATGAATGCAGCAAAATATGACCTTGAGAATATACCACTGGAATTTAAAGACTGCCTGCAAAATCGATTTGCTGCTTTAGATACAAATGACAGAGCTCCGGAAGAGTTATGGAATGACATCAAGAAGGTTGTGTTGGAAGAAAGCGAGAAGTCTCTACAAAAGGTGAAAAAGCAAAAACGGCCAAAATGGATGACAGAAGAAACTCTGAAAATTGCCCAGAAACGCAGAGAAGCTAAAGCCAGAGGAGAAAGAAAGACAATCACAGAACTCAACAGAGATTTCCAACGTGCAGCAAGACAGGACAAGGAAAAGTACTACAATGACACTTGCAAGGAAATAGAAGCAGAAACTATTAGAGGAAGAACAAGATCGGCTTTCCTAAAGCTACGAGAGTTAAAGAAAAAGTTCCAGCCTCGAATTGCAATGTTACAAGATGCTCAAGGTTCTATGTTGAATGATGCTGAGAAGATCAAGAAAAGGTGGAAGGAATATACAGAGTTTTTATATGATAAAGATCAAGTGGACCAACAGCCGTTTCAACCTGTACCTTATGATCGGGAACCATTGGTGACGAAAGAAGTTGAAGCAGCATTGAAAGCCTTATCAAAGAACAAAGCACCAAGCATTGATAGCATTCCCATAGAGGTATTGCAGCAATCTGATGCAGCTGTTACCATACTCACAAGACTCTGCAAAGAAATATGGAAGACAACATCATGGCCAACTGACTGGAAAAGATCTGTGTTTATACCATTAGGTGATTAGGTGTTAGCAGTTTCTAAACCTGAGGAGGTTACTGGAGTGCAGCAACCTACTGTGCTCAAGGAAAGTTCCCCTAAAACAGCAAAAAGAAAGTAACCTTGCTTTAAAAAATATACAAAAAACCCTTTTAAGAGCTCCCAGTCAGAGAGCTAGCAATGTAATATAATAAAACAAACAAACAAACCCTCAAATCCTTACTGTTTATTTGATCTATGCAGCCCTGGTTAGGAAAGCCTCAAAAGGGCAGGGCACTGGAGCCTTTTATGCAGGCTTCAACTGCACTCAGGAAACAGGCCCACTAACTCCTGATTAGGTGTGTGATAAGGAAGCTTATCATAGCTCAGGTAGGAGCTATAGAAAAGATGATGTGACTCTGAACAAGCAACCTGTCAGTTCTGGTAGAAGCAAGAAAACAGAGTTTTCACATAAAAGACTACCAGTCCCAGAATGCACCAGGTTTCCAGCAGCCATGAGGGAGGCTGAAGTGAGAAAATGTGTGTGCAATCAAGAGAGCTATGAGGTAATCCCTAAGCACTCATCTCAAAGGGCAGGACCTGATTCAACACAGCTGCGCTGTGTTTAGGGAGGAGCACACATTAGAACAGAATAAGAATAGAGCTTATTCTTCAGATAACAGCTACAGAAAGAGCTTCGGACACAGATACAGCAACGGCTACAAGCTCAAGCACCAGTATCACCTGGAGAAACAGAAGCCAAGCCAAGCGGATAGAGAAAGAAGGAAACTCTCTGGAAGGAAGAGAAGAAAGCCCCAGTGGATGGTCTGGGAGAGTCCAAGGCAGTACCCATACTGGGAGGTATTCCAAGTGCCAGCAGAGTCCATTGGACTGGATTCAGCCAGAGGAATGGAATGGCAGAGATAGGAATCACCAGTGGCTACCTGGAAGAGAGAAGACTGCACGTGGAAAGGACTTTCAGACCAAGGCCAGAAGGTATGTGAGAGGCGATCCAGTGTCCAGGGATCAAGATTGGAAGGCTGGACATCAGAATTGGATTACATACTGGCCAGGCTATACAGAGAGGAATTATGATAGCAGGAGAGGCTCAGGTATGAACACTGATCCAGACCCTATCTATAATAGAGAATGGCAACAAGGGAATAAGCATTCTCATGATAGTGCCTTAATGAAAGACTCATCTGTGCCAATGTATGATAGTGACCCTATGCTGATTGATGAAGGGGGAGATACAGCAGATGAAACTATTACTTACATGGACTGTTCTCTATCTAAATGCTATTGCTAGCTTTCTGTGAGCAAACACATCAGCCATCACAAAGAAACCTAACTTTGTTCTTTATTTCCACTGCAAACAGCTCTTAAAGCAGGATTTGGGTTCACACAGTAGCAGCCAGCCAGCTAAAGGCTTTCAGCTGGTCAATTGATAGTAATTAAAGCTGCACCTGATTGTGTGTGTGAGCAAGGGAGAATCACTGCTGGGATCTGCGTGGAAAATAAGCAGAAGTTAACCTAACAAACAAAGTTTATTCATTTCTTTGTGCCTTTGTATTTGGTAATTATTTGCTAAGAAAACATTAGCTAATTGCCTGACAAGCTGAAGGTTGTTTTCTGATTTGCTTTATGACTTTATGTTATCCATTTAAACACTGCAAGCAAGTAACCTCATTTATATTGCTAACAAGCATACTTGTGCCGGGTGAATTAAACCCCATCAATAAAAGAAGTATTTTATTGGCCTTACCACTGGTATCACAACTCAATTATTGTCTTCAGCTGTGTTTGGGAGTGAATGAACTACATTACCCACAATACCTTGCAAGAATCATATGAATATATGCATCGTCAAGATTGTGTAAGTTCTCACCCTAGGCAGCCATCTGACAGGTGTTAGCAGTTTCTAAACCTGAGGAGGTTACTGGAGTTCAGCAACCTACTGTGCTCAAGGAAAGTTCCCTGAAAACAGAAAAAAGAAAGTAACCTTGCTTTAAAAAATATACAAAAAACCCTTTTAAGAGCTCCCAGTCAGAGAGCTAGCAATGTAATATAATAAAACAAACAAACAAACCCTTAAATCCTTACTGTTTGTTTGATCTGTGGAGCCCTGGTTAGGAAAGCCAGAAGATACGTTTGCAGCATCAGTGATGTATACAAGGAGGCAGTTCCCTGAAGAAACCAGAGACAGTGAAACGCTTTGGGCGCCTTATTTTGTGGCGTCGAAATTTGCAAGAGAGACACAGGAAACAGGATACTGGGCTTCATGGACTTTGGTCTCACCCAGTATGGCTTTTCTTATATTCTTATTTAAGGCAGTAAAAAGGGAGGCTGTTGTGTTAATGGATGCTTTGCACACTTACTGTCCCTGGTAGTAGGAAACTCTTTAGACTGAGGAAAGATATGATAGAGGTCTGTAAAATGAGTGGAGTAGAACAGGTAAATGTAGATTGGCTGTTTAGCCCTTCAAAAAGTAGAAAAATTAGGGGACATGCAAAAATAGCACATTTAAAACTAATTAGAGAAAATATTTTTTCACTCAACGAATATTCAAACTTTGGAATTCATTGCTGGAGAATGTAGTAAAAGCTATTAGTATAGTTGGGTTAAAGAGAAGTTTGGACAAGTTCCTGAAGGAGGCGTCTATAAACCATTAAACTTGACTACAAAGATCATGCTTCCTGAATAATTTTGAGTGTATGGATTTTGGGTTGCTGATCACAAAAATCACCTTGAAATTTTCCTATTATGCAGCATTTTTTGCAATCGCCTAGTCTTGTGATTTCATCACATATTTTAAGCCTACTCATATGTTGCCTAGAAAATAAATTGTTCTGTTCAGTCCAGGCATGCTTGGCATGCACTCAGTGCAGACTCACAATGTGCAATGGAAATGCTACTGCTCAGGAATGCGTAGGCATTCTTAGTCAGGATGGATGCTGGCAGTACAGGCTGTAAAAATCATCTTTCAAGCAGAGATTCTATGCATAGCATTGGTATCAGTTTTGTGTACTTAACAATAGCATTCATACATAAGCTTTTCGTCTAAACGATGATTCATTATGGCGGAAATGTCTTGTGAATGTTGCAACAGCCACCATACATTCTGTTACATTTGTGGTGAGTATATACTTAATGTTTATTTTTAACTAAAACTTTATATATCGCCCCTAAATGATTTGCATCTGGGCGGTTTACATACAAAAATCTAAAAAAGCTGCGAAGAAGAAAAGGAAAGGAATGCCATAAAATCTTTAAATGGGACAGAGAAGAGAAGGATCAGTAGAGACAAAGAGACAAAATTACATACCATAGTAGAGAAGGAGTAGACACTGAACATTGAGAGAGGAAAAGAAGAACAAGGGAGAAAGGAGGGGGGGAAGTTGTAGGAGAGCTACAACATTAACGAGGAGGAGGGAGAGGGGTGAGGAAGGGAAGGGAAGATCAAAGGCGGAGCAGAAAAGATGAGTTTTTAGTTTGACTTTAAAGGACTTAAAGGAGGGGGGAGGGGAGGGGGAGGGAGAGGTGAGGTGAGGGGACGGGGTAGGGGAGAGGGGGGAGGGGGAGGGGGGCATGAGGGAAAAGAGAGGCGAAGAGACTGGACCTTGGAAACAAAGTGAGATGCTAGGGAAACGGGATCAGGGGTAGAAAGGGAGGAAGGGGGCGCGGGAGAGGAATGTGGGGCGGAGAGAGAACGGAGAATGGAATATAGTTGGTGGAAGAGTTAGCAGAGGAGGAGATAAGGTTGGAAAAATAGTTCTGTTTAGCAGAATGAAGAAGAGAATGATAGCGATGATGGGACAAACGGAAGTGAAACAGATTGGAAGGACAGGGGTGTTTTCGCCACAGACGCTCAGCACGGCAGAGGTATCTAAGGTGAAGGAAAAGCCAAGAGTGAAACCAAGGGTGACGAGTAGGGCGGTGAGGGAAACGACGAGGGCAAAGGGGAGCAAGAGTATCAAGGACCGAGGAAATGGTCGTATTCCAGGTACGTGCCTGGGAGTCAGGAGAAAGGAGATGAAAGTCTGAGGGTGTCTGAAGAGGAGAACTGATGGAGGGTGTTGGCATTGATACAACAAGATAAGGTAGGAGGGGCAGAGGCAAAATGAGAGCTAAGGGAAGGGGTCATGTGAGGAGAGGGACAGGGCAGGGAAAAGAGGAGGCAGGAATGGTCGGTCCAGGAGAGGGATAAGGGAGAAAGGGAGGAAGGAGGGAAGGGGGAGGTGACATGGGAAATAAGGAGATCCAAGGAGTGCCCAGCAGAGTGGGTGGGGAAAGAAACAGATTGGCTGAGGGAAAGATCAGACAAGAAAGTCAGAAAAATGTGGGCCCGGGGCATGGAGAGAAAGTCAACATGAATATTAAAATCACCTAAGATCAGAAGATGGGGATGAGAAGTGAGGCTTCAGACAGGGTAGAGAGGAGGATGTCCCATAAATGGGCAGACAAAGAAGGGGAAACGTAGACAAGGAGAAAGTTAAGAGGGGGAGTGGTACCCAGACAAAGGAGCAGGGACTCAGGATAGTGCAGTGCAGGGGAGGAAAGCTCCTGGAGAGGGAGGGAGGAGCGGTATAGAACTGCAACGCCTCCACCGCTCCTGCCCCGGCGAGTGGTGGACATAGCAGAGTAGCCTGGGGGCAGCCAGCGGTTGAGGAGTGGCTCCTCACCATCCCTCAGCCATGTTTCTGTCAGGAAGAATGCATCAAAAGTGTGCTGTGAGAGAAAATCGTGAACTAGTACAGTTTTAGAATGGAGAGAGCGACAGTTTAAAAGAGGAAGCTGAAGAAGCAGGAGGGACTGGGGGGAGGGTGAGACAGAGGAGTAGGAAGGAAAATAAACCAAGTTGGAGACATTACATGAAGGTAAACCTGAGGGGACAGGGGCAAAGGAAGAGACAGGTCGCCACACCCAATGGACAGGGATAGAAGTCATAGCAAAGAGGAACCAAACAGTAAAGGGAAGAAGAAATGAAGAGACGAGGAAGAGGCGCGACTTCCCACAGAGCTTAGATGAAGAGGCCAGGGAGTCTGGAACACTGGCAGTGAGGGAGTGAGACTGGAGCATGAGGTGTTGAGTGAGGGATGCCGTGGGAAATTGTGCAGACTGTGATGACTCCGGGCTCCCGCCCCCGGACTCGCCCCAAGGAGCTCGCCCAAGGAGCAGGTCCTGCTCCTTGGGCATGCGACCGCGGTGCATGCCTTTGCGGCGCAGTACGCCATGCCAGAGGTGCTTTTATACAGGCTGTTGGCTACACAAAGGAGGTGCGGGCACGTGAAGTGCGTCCACGTCACTTCCGGTACTCCGAGGGTGAGGACAACAAATCAGGAGGCTTGCTGCTCCCACCACTTCCTTTGTCTCCAATCCCGCTCCTTCTGTTCTGGCTTCGCATTTCGCCTCTAAGGTTCAATCTATCCGGCAAATTTTTCCCGCCTGCTCCCCCCTCTTTCCCCTCCCCCCCTCTCCCCTCTCTCTTCTACCACCCCAGTTCCCTCAAGTATCCCTCCCCTCTCCCACCGCTGGTCTGCTTTCCAACCCATCACTCTCCCTGAATTGACTAAGACTCTTAAAGCTACTCGGAAAACCACCTGCCTTTCAGACCCTATCCCCTCACAGTGGCTTTCTGAGCCCTCACTAGCCCTTCTTCCCCTGGTTCTTTCTATCTTCAACAATAGTCTACTGTCCGGGTCCTTCTCTTCACGTTGGTCCTTCTCTTAATCCGCCCCCTTCTGAAGAAAGCTTCCCTGAACCCCTCTATACCCTTGAACTGGCGCCCTATTTCTAATCTCCCCTTTCTGTCTAAACTTCTCAAGTGTCTGGCTTTCTCTCTGCTCATCTTGAGGCTTCTCTGGTTCTTCACCCCCGCCAGTCCGGTTTCCGTCCAGGTCACAGCACTGAATCTATTCTCATTTCCTTTCTCAACAAATTGCATGTTGCGCACGATCACGGTTCTATATCCATAGCTGTCTCTTTAGATCTGTCTGCTGCTTTTGATGTTGTTGATCACCGCACGCTTCTATCTCGACTTGACACTATTGGTCTCTCAGGTTCATTCCTTCACTGGTTTCTTTCTTTTCTTTTCAACCGGTCCTTCTCGGTACTTTCTGGCTCTGACTCCTCTCCCTCCACTCCTCTTCACTGTGGTGTCCCACAGGGCTCTGTGCTTGCTCCCCTTCTGTTTAACATTTTCCTGGCCCCCCTTGCTCTGCTCGTTCAGCAACATGGTATCTCGGCGTATTATTACGCCGATGATATCATCCTTCTTTTCCACACTAGCTCACTCACTCCCGATATTGGTCCCCTCAATGTCTGTCTTTCTGCTGTTTCCTCCTGGTTCTCAGAAAACTTCCTTCACGTCAATTTATCAAAAACTTCAGCTATTTGGTTTACTGCTGGTGCTCCTGTCCCTCCCCCCCCCATCCCTTCTCTCTCTGCTGACCCCATTTCCCTTGTTTCTTCACTACGTTATCTTGGTGTCACCTTGGATTCCGCCCTAACCTTCAAAGACCACATTTCCTCCGTTGTTCAACGTTCCTTCTGTACACTGAGGCAACTCCGCGCTGTTCGCTCTTTTCTCTCCCCCTCTTCTCTGACCACACTGCTTCTCTCTCTTGTCGTTTCTCGTTTAGATTACTGCAATGCATCTTTAGCCGGGCTTCCTCTTACTCAACTTCGCAGGCTTCAACTGGTTCACCACACAGCTGCTCGTCTCCTGACTCACACCTCCTGATTCACTCACATCACCCCCCTTCTTATTCATTTACACTGGTTGCCCATTCCTTTTTGAATCCAATACAAGATCCTTACTTTTGTGCACAAATCCCTCCACACCGGTGTCCCACGCTATCTCTCAGACTTAGTTCATTTTTACTGCCCCTCGAGATCCCTTAGGTCTGTCCACGCTAACCGGTTATTCCTCCCGCCCCCTTCCCAGGCCCACCTTGAATCTACACGTTCCGCTGCCTTTTTCTTCATTGGTCCCCGTCTATGGAACTCTTTGCCGTCTGCACTTCGTCTGGAACTTTCTTATCCTTCTTTCAAAGCTAAGCTAAAGACTGTGATAAGGAAGCTTATCAAAGCTCAGGGAGTAATGACAAAAGAGGAGAATTTACTCTGATTAAGGGACCTGTGCTGGCAGGTTATAGAAATAAGACAGCTTGTTTCCCTAAAAGACTACATGTTCCAGAATGCACCAGTATGCAGAAAGTCCCTAGGGGAGCTAGAGTGGAAAAGCATGAGTCTAATCAGAGAAAGCATTATGTCATCCCTAATCAAACAGCCTCTAGGAGAGAGCTTAATCCACAACACCTGAAGAATGCAAGGGAGGAGTTGCAATCTAAGCCCTTTAAAACTAGAGGGGAATCTTCAGGAAGGCAGAAGGGGACGATGAAGCAGAAGAACGAGAACAGAAGCAGGAGGAACAGAAGGAACAACCTGAACCTGAAGGAACAAGGACAAGGAAGCAGATGGTCCAAGAGTGGAGCTCAGAGAAGTATGTGTGCCTGGAGAGATTCCTGGGGGAAACAACCTTCAGAGGACTGGAGAAAGCCAGAGGTCTGGAGATCCACAGCCAGGGACCCTCAAGTAGCACCTAAGAAGAGGTCTGTTGCAGCTAAGGAGAAAGGGAGCCCAAATACCTCTTGGAGGACGTCTGGAGAAAAGATCCTGAGGTCCAGAGATACCAACTGGAGGACAGGACACAGAAGCTCTATTGCATGCTGGCCAGAATACCAGAAGAAGCAGCCTGATGAACTGTGAACGGTTCTCTAGTTTTGAGCAATGCAAACAGCAGGGAAACAGTTTCTCTCCGTATAGAGGTCAGTTCATAAAACCCTCTGAGCCGGACAGTGAAAGTGAATCTATGCAATTTCAGGAGCAAGGTTTAATATCAGATGAAGAGAATGTTTATATGGACTGTTCTTTGAATAGGTTGTTATTTTAGGAAAATCCTAAAAATAAGAGTAAACATCAAAAGGAAACATTCTAAATACTGGCTTCCCATAAAGTTTTGTTGGAAAGAAAAAACTTTTGGGAAAGTTTGCACGTGTGCTGAAAACAAGCTACTGATTGCAGCTAATGGTCACTTGTTGGTAGAGCAGAGCACAGCACAAGCCGTGCACACGTGGGATTTAAAAGTTCTTTTCTGTGTGGAGAAAGAGAGCTATGTTTTTGTAAAAAATAAGTTTTCCTTTTTGATTTTGTTTCACCTCAGCACTGCTAAGGAGTTGATTAGCAGTGGCTGTAAGAAAGCCTTTCTGTTCCATAAAGGACTTTGATACTTATTTACATAAGCATTTTTCAGTTGCCTTGTTTATATTGCATAAACCCTGGAGAGGTTATCCTGGATGTGTTACCAAGCATATCTGTGTGTGGAATATTCACCCCATAAATAAACTCTAATTTTGCCTTACACTCGACCAACTACAAGTTTCTTCATTTATTTAAAAGGCAAGCTTTGAGTGAATGGACTTCAATAACCACAATCCTTTGCAAGACAGTTAATTTACATACTTGCCAAGGTGATGGTACCTTCATAACAAGCACCCCTTTTACAAGACCCATCTTTTCAACATAGCCTTCGATCTTCCTCCCCTCCCTCCTCCTTCCGATAATTAATGATATTTCTCCTTTTCCTGCTGTCTCTTATTGTTTCCTCTCCTGACGCTGTCCCTTTCCTATCACTAAATGGCGTTCCTTTCTGTTTCCTTTTCTCCGCAGCCTCCTGTTGTTTTAATGTAAACTGCCGCATGCCTGCTGGTCCAGGCGGTCTATCAAGTTTTTAAATAAAGATAAAGATAAAGATGGGAGGTACCTGGGAGAGAGCAGAAGATCGGGTGAGACAACAGTGGGACAGCAAGCAGTATTACAGCAGCAGGCAATAGCAGAAATAGCAGGGAGGCAGCAGCAGGCAGGGCGCCACACCAGAGGTGCTTTTATACAGGATGTTGGCGCCACAAAGGAGGTGACGCACGCCCGCGTCATTTCCGGTGCTCCGAGGGTGAGGACAACTAATCAGGAGGCTTGAAGGGAGGTACCTTGGAGAGAGCAGAAGATCGGGTGAGACAGCAGTGGGACAGCAAGCAGGATTACAGCAGCAGACAATAGCAGCAATAGCAGGGAGGCAGCAGCAGGCAGGACACCACACCGGAGGTGCTTTATACAGGATGTTGGCTCCACAAAGGAGACGCGGATGCGCAGAGCGCATCCGCGTCCGTGTCCGTGTCACTTCCGGTACTCCAAGGGTGAGGACAACCAATCAGGAGGCTTGATGGAAGGTACCTGGGAGAGAGCAGAAGATCGGGTGAGACGACAGAGGGACAGCAAACAGGATTACAGCAGCAGACAATAGCAGTAATAGCAGGGAAGCCTCAAAGACACAGCATGACTGTACTTATTAAGAAAAGGGTAGATTTTGATCCTCGTTTAGCGGGTCTGGACCATCCAGATTGTACTGGCTGCCATAGAGCTCTCCACATGAATAGCCAATTTGTGTGGGTGCTATGTTCATGGGCGGGAGAGGGTGAGCTGGAGGAGGAGAAAAGTCAGGCGGTGGAAGGGGAAGCAACCCTGGAGATTCAGGGCCAATTCTGAGGTTGGCCCTGTTCATCCGGGGTCAGCAGGTTAGATGGGGGACATAGTCCACCTTGGAGGTTGAATAATTCCCCCTAGACATCGGGGGGGGGGGGGAATGGCGGAGCTGGGCCATTCCGAAGAGGTGAGTGGGTGCAGGAGGTTCTTCACATCTCGACCTCAGCTATGGTAGGCCCAATTGGGGGTTGGGCTGCGGGGAAAGAATGTTTTGAGGGGTGGCCAGTGATCATGGTTCCTTCATGGTGTCACTGTGATATGACAACAGGACGCCATTCCATTGCCGCTCCATGAAGGAGCCTGGCTGAGTTATCTGGGGAAGTGGTTGGACATCTGAGGTGCCTGAATTGGGGCACCTCCTGGACGTCCAGCCACTGTGCTGTGATTCTGCTCCTGCAGGGACATCTAGCCCCCATGAGAGCAGAATCTGGTGCATCCCCAGGCTGTCCAAATGTCTAGACGTCTGGACGGCCCGGGGACACAGATGTCTGAATATGTCTCAAAGCATATGAGCTCTGCTTAGGTAGTGCTCCTCACATTTGCTGTGCAACAAGTGCTGTCGATTTCAAAGCTTGTCTCATGTTCTTGGAAGTCAATGCCTTTTGCAGTCCTGATGATATGGTGAGAACAGAAGGGTCATGTGACAGACTGTTAGTTCTGTCTGACCAATGTATCCAGCTTCTCTGCTAAAAATAAGAAATCTATTGAATACTCCAGTCTGCCTTCAGCCATGAGACCATAATACAGTGACACGGAACCTAGATAAGGTAGGCAAAGATGCTACAATGCATTAGCTAGATGTGGAAAACATGGATCCAGATTTGTAACCATTTATGTCAGGTGTGCCTCATCTGATAACATAGTCAGAACTGAATGACCTGGTGAGGGACTTAAGTTTGTCAAAAACAAAAGCTGTACTACTTGATTCAAGATTGCAAGGATGAGGTTTGCTGTTACCAGGTGAATTTTCTAAGAAGATAAGGAGTGGAGGTGTGGCCTAGTGGTTGGGGCAAGGTACTTCAGGCTGAAAGGTCGGGGGTTCAAATCCCACTAGAGGACAGCAACCTTGGGCTGGAAGGACTGGGGTTTCTAGTCCCACAGGTGCTCCTTGTGGTCTTGGGCAAGCCACTTAACCCTCCATAGCCCATGTTCCCTGTAAAATAGTTATCTCCAAGTTATAATGCCCTGTTCAATGTAATTTCAGTTTGTTCAATGTAAACCACACTGATGCAGAATAGTGCGGTATAAAAGAGAATGTAAATAAATAAATAAGATATGAAAAATATCTCTGGGAACAAGCAGGAATGCATTCTTCATAAATGGGTGACTTAGGCATCGATGGAGCCTAGCATGGGAACCCTCCCCAGCATCCAATAGGAATGCTTTTGGGAGCATCGCTCCACATATGCATGTCTGCCTTCCCAGTAATTCTCTTTTTTTTTTTTGTGGAGCCATAAGGACCTTGTTCTAGTCCTGCTGTGAAGAGACGACTTCAAACTTTTTTCGGTGCTTGCTGTTTGCCTTCCCTCACAAACGAGCCAAAACTTGACAAAGAGGAGATGATACATCCTCACACCTTCATCGACTACCTTCAAGTCAAATTCTCTAACCCCACAAGACCAACCTCGAGCACCCCCTCCGAGCCTTCAGCACCCAACCAAAGCTGGGACAAGTTCAGCATCCCATCGACGGAGCAGATTGCCCAAATAATCACCAAGCTCAACACTAGCACTGCCCCGACAGACCCATGCCCAGTAGCATGGATTAAATCAGTGAAGGACGAGCTTAACCACATCAACCACAATGTAGTGAACAATTCCCTCACCCTCGGGAAAATGCCAGATGCCCTAAAGCTAGCAACCATCTGCCCCATCCCAAAGAACACTACGCTGGGCAAAGGAAACCCAGCTGCCTTCGGACCTATATCTAGCCTTCCCCTCCTGGCTAAGATCATTGAAAAAACTGTACAACACCAGCTCCAGGACCACATCGATGACTGTGCCCCTCTAGACCCATATCAACACGGATTCCGCCCGCACCACAGTGATAACCTGCTCAAGGTGATTGACAACATCAAAAGAGGGGTCATCATCATCTTCATTGACATCACATCAGCTTTTGACACAGTCGACCATATCACCCTGCTATCAAGACTCCAAAATATTGGGCTACATGGCACCACCTTGAATTGGTTTACCTCCTACCTCACAAACAGACAGCTACAAGTCAAATGTGGCCCCGTCACTTCCCGACCATTCATAGCCAAACAAGGTATACCACAAGGTTCCGCCCTCTCTGCACTGTTATTTAACCTTTACATACATCCCATCTGCGCCATCATCAAAAAACACAATATCTGATGACATAATGATATACACCCCGATCAACCTTGACAACCCAGACTACTCAAAAATAGCAGACTGCCTACAACAAATGACAAGCTGGCTCCAGAAAACAACGGTTGTTACTATTTGAGTAAAGCATAGTACAGGGTTTGATTTGTATTTTGGATTATTGCTTCCCTGAGACAGCTTTGTGGTGTTCCAGAAAACAACGACCATAAATTACAAGACAGAAGCTCTACTTATAACCAGAAACTCTGCCTTCATTTCCCCAATCACCATTGAACTCAACAACATCACAAGACCCATAAAACCAGAAGTAAATACCTCTGAGTTACCCTTGACAGAGAGCTGAACCTCCAGCCTCACATCAGCAAAACCACCAGGAACGCCTACATCAAGATGAGAACTATTAGACGCTTTAAGCCCCTTCTCTCCCAAGATCACTTCTGGACTGTTTGTCAAGCCATCATCACACCTATATTGGATTACTGTAATCATATTTACCTTGGGCTCCCAAAACAAACACTACGGCCCTTGCAGTTGGCACAGAACACGGCTGCTCGCATAATAACTGGTTCCGTAAGGCATGATCACATCACCCCCATTATGAACCTTCTACATTGGCTTCCAATCGACTCTCACATCTGATATAAAACCATACTGAACATCTTCAAAGTCAAACAGGACCTCTCAGCGAAGATTCTGCAGTCCATCATCAGTTTTGACCCAAACACCAGACCCAGGAGGAGAGGCACCACTGACACCATCACAACCCCCAAAGACTTCACCAAAATGAGGCAAACCATGTCAAGGAGAGCAATATCCCTGGCAGTGCCCACTATATGGAACATCCTCTCTGCCAGCTTAAGATCAACTGTAGACATTAAGGACTTTAGAAAGTTACTCAAGACCACACTCCACATAGAGCATTACAGCGACATCACGTAACCTGTCCAGAGACCCCCACCATCTACTGTTCCCGACACCACTCTCCTCTGCCCTACATGTGCCCTCACCCCCCTCCTCCTCCCTGCTACCCTATCCTACCCCCTCTCCCTACTGTATATAGCACATTGTAGATAGCTCAAGCTGTATATATTGCATCTGTTAATTAAGCTACACATGTATTACGCCCACAGAAACACTACTATCCAATCATTGCAGGCTGACACCCCCGCCCTATACAATTTGAATCATTTGAAGTGAAAACCGCTTTGATTTTAGGATAAGGCGGGATACAAGTCCATTTAAATAAATAAAATAAATCTAGAGCTGTCCAGCATCGTTCAGGTACTCTTTCCTTTTTTTTTTATTCTTCCTAACATTTTTCTTTGTGTTTTTCACATTGCCCAATTTGATTTGGCCTCCATTTTTTTGAAGAAGGAGAAACCCCACAGTGGATTAAAAAATGGACTAAATGCCATAATACCATCTCGACCATTGACCAACATGACTGGTGTTTAAAATGTTTAGACCCTAACCATTATGTTTCTTTGTATGGCCATTGTAAACACATTACGGTACGGGGGCTTAAGAACTGAGAACAGCAGCGGGTTAAGTTGTTTCGATCAGAGTCAGCCCCTTCGGCACACTCCTCAGGGGCCTCCATGCTTTCAAAGTCATGTGCTTGACGTTCATCTTACACTTCTAAACATCGCAAGAAGCATCAATAGGAGTCTCTGGTAGAAAAGGCATTGAAGGCCTCGGCACTGGCATCAAAGGACTCTCGATGCTTGACATCAGCACCAACGCTCATCTGCAGATCCAGACTTAGGCTGACCTGTCAAACCTTCCTGGCAGGAGAATGCCCCTCCAAAGCCACAGAGTAGCTCAGGGATGCTTCCAGGACCATGTCCTTGGTAGAGCCCCTGATACCTTGCTTGGGGACAGGGAGCAACAGCCATTTCAACCTGTACCTTATGATCAGGAACCACTAGTGATGAAAGAAGAAGTCGAAGCAGCATTGAAAGGCTTATCAAAGAACAAAGCACCGGGCACTGATGGCATTCCCATTGAAGTATTACAGCAATCTGATGAAGCTGTTACCATACTTACAAGCCTCTGCCAGGAAATTTTGAAGACAAATTCTTGGCTAACTGACTGGAAAAGATCTGTGTTTATTCCGATACTGAAGAAAAGTGATCTGACTGTGGAAATAATCGTGCCATCACTCTTATCCCACATGCCAGCAAGATTCTACTAAAGATCATTCAGCAGAGACTACAACCATACCTGCAACTGCTTGAAATGTAAGCAGAGTTCAGAAAAGGATGAGGAATGAAAGACATCATTGCAGATGTGAGATGGATCCTTGAAAAGAGAAAAGAATACCAAAAGGATATCTATACGGTGTGATTATTGACTACAGCAAGGCTTTTAACTGTGTGAACCATGAGAAACTCTGGGCCACATTAAGAAGCATGGGTATACCAGAAAAACTGATAGATTTCTTGCACAACCTTTACATTGATCAAGAAGCAACAGTTCAAATGGAACTAGGAGAAACAGAATGGTTTCAAATCAGCAAAGGTGTACTACAAGTTTGCATACTTTCCCCCTACCTCTTTAATTTATATGCAAATCATGAGAGAAGCAGGACTGTATAAAAACAATTGAGATGTGAAAATTGGTGGAAGACTCATCAATAACCTTTGCTATGCTGATGATACCACATTACTGGGTGAAAATAAAGATGATCTGAAACATTTGCTTCTCAAGATCAAGGAATATATATGCGAAAGTCGGACAGTGAAAAAGATGGACAGGAAGAAAATTGATGCCTTTGAATTATGGTGCTGGCGACGAATGCTGTTTATATAGAAAAACAGAAGCATAGAAAAATGACGACAGAAAAAGGCCACATGGCCTATCTAGTCTGTCCTTCCATATCAACAACTACAGCAGTCCCCTTTTTTCCTTTAGAGATCCTCTGTGTTTGTCCTATGCTTTTTTGAATTCAGTTTCTGTCCTCAACTCTACCACCTCCACTGCGAGACTATTCCATGGATCCACCACTCTTTCCTTAAAGAAATATTTCTGCTTATCACTCCTTAATCTATTCCCTTTCAGCCTCATCCCATGTCCCCTCATAGCAGAACTTGCTTTCAATCGAAAGAGGCTCGCCCCCTCTGCATTTATGCCATAGAGGTATTTAAATGTCTCAATCATATCACCTCTATCCTGCCTTTCCTCTAAGGTGTACATATTAAGATCCTTAAGTCTGTCCTCATATGCTTTATATTGAAGACCACTAAGCATTTTAGTAGCCACCTTCTGTACTGACTCCATCCTGTTTATATCCTTTTGAAGGTGCAGTCTCCAGAATTGCACACAATACTCCAAATGAGGTCGCACCAAAGACTTATACAGAGGCACTATCACCTCCTTTTTTTCTGCTAGCCATTCCTCTCCCTATGCACCCAATCATCCTTCTAGCTTTTGCTGTTGCCTTTTCTACCTGTTTAGCTACTTTAAGAACATCAGACACAACTATGCCTAGGTCCCGTTCTTCTTTAGTGCACAAAAGTACTTCACCCCCTATACTATATTACTCCCTTGGATTGTTGCAGCCCTAATGCATGACCTTGCATTTTTTAACATTAAATCCCAGCTGCCAAATTCTAGACCATTCTTCAATCTTAGCTAGATCCCTCCTCATGTTATCTACACCTTCCTGGATGTCTACTCTATTGCAGATTTTTGTATTATCCACAAAGAGTCAAACCTTACTCGACAGCCCTTCCGCTATATCACTAACAAAGATGTTAAAAAGAATCGGATCAAGGATAGATCCCTGGGGCACACCACTGGTAATTTCCTTCTCCTCAGTGTGAGCTCCATTTACCTGTACTCTTTGTCGCCTCTTACTCAACCAATTTCTAACCCAAGCAGTAACTTTAGGGTCCATCCTGTTATAATTCACTTTTGAGGAATATATATGTGAACACAAAGGCTTTACTGAAATCTAAATACATCACATCTAAGGCTCTCCCTCGGTCCAGCTCCCTGGTCACCCAGTCCAAGAAATCAATCAGATTTGTCTGACAAGACCTACCTCTGGTGAATCCATGCTGCCTCGGATCTTGTAATCCACTGGACTCCAGAAACCTCACTATTTTTTCTTTCAGCAGCATTTCCAATAATTTACTCAGCACCGAAGTTAAACTAACCGGCCGGTAGTTTTCAACCACATCCTTACTTCCGCTTTTGTGTAAAGGGACCACATGAGTCTCTCTCCAGTCCTTTGGCACCACTCGCGACTCCAATGAGGCATTGAAAAGGTCAGTCAGTGGAGCTACTAGAATGTCCCCAGGTTCCCTCAGTATTCTAGGGTGTATCCCATCCGGTCCCATCACTTTGTCTACTTTAAGTTCAGCTAGTTTCTCACAAACCCAGTCTTCTGAAAATTGTTCAAGATGCCCCTCACTTCTGTTCCTGTTTGTGGGTGTTTTCTGAGGTCCTGTTCCTGGTTCTTCATCTGTGAACACAGAACAGAAATATATGTTAAGCAATTCTGCTTTATCCTCATCAGCTTCTACATATTCCTCCCCTTCACCCTTGAGTCTGACAATACCACTTTTGCCCTTCCTCTTCTCGCTAACATATCTGAAAAATGTCTTATGCCCCATTTTATTGCATTGGCTATTTCCTCCTATTTTTGAATCTTGCTTTCCTGGCTACTTTGATAGCTTCTCTTAAGTTTTTCCAAATATAGATGCCTGTCTTCCTCTCTCTGTGATCTCTTGTATTTCATGAAGGCCTCCCTGTTTTTCTTCACCTTTTCAGCTACTTCCTTTGAAAACCATAGCAGTCTCCTTTACCTTTTACCTTTATTTACCACTTTAACAAAAAGGTTGGTTGCCCTTAGAATATTTTCTTTCAGTTTTGCCCACTATTTTTCTACATACCCCAGCTGTTCCCATCCCGCTAACAACTTCCTGAGGTATTGGCCCATCTTGGCAAAGTTAGTTTTCCTAAAGTCTAAGACCCTTGCTTTTGAATGGATTCTAACAGCCCCAGTCTTAATACTGAACCACACCATCTGGTGATCACTGGATGTAAAATGATCTCCTACTATAATATCAGAAATGCTTTCACAATTGGTAAGCACAAAGTCCAGTATGGCCCCTTCATGTTTGGAGTCTGTTACCAATTGCCTGAATAGTTCTCCCTGTAGAGAATCCAGGATCTCCTTACTTCTAGATGATACTGCAGCAGGAATGTATCAATCAACATCTTGAAATCCCCTATCAGTAGCATGTCCCCATTCCTAGCAATGCTGCGTATGTCTTCAATTAACTCTCCATCCACCTCTTCCTCTTGTGAGGGAGGTCTGTATATCACGCCAATGCAAACAGATTTCTCTTTCCCTTTTTCTAGTTTAAGCCACAGTGCCTCATCTCCCCCTTTTAAGCTTTGTAATTCCAAAGCTTTAATATTATTTTTTACATATAATGCCACTCCTCCTCCCCTTCTTCCTACCCTGTCCTTTCTGAATAAAGTATAGCCTGATATAGTTACATCCCAGTCATGGTTTTCCTTGAACCATGTTTCTGTAACTGCCATAAATCCAAGTCAGCCACTCCCATTAAAGCTGCCACATCAGGGATCTTATTTTCCATGCTACGGGCATTTATACATATCACTTTCCATATGTTACCACTTTTACCAATTTCCATAAAGGTATTTAATGTTTCACTTACCTGGGGGCTTATCATGGACTGCCCAAAGAACAAACCAGTCAGCATTAAAGGAGATCTAACCAAAAGTTTCCTTAGAAGCTCAGTTGATAAGACTTCAACTTTCATACTTTAGAAACATCTTGCTAAGTGAAAGATCATTGGAGAAAGACACAATGCTTGATAAGGTAGAAGATCACCATAAAAGAGGAAGGCCAGCAGTGAGATGGATTGATAAAATAACAGCAGCTATGGATGCCACTCTATCAACAAAGAGCCACTTGACTGAAGACCAATCACAGTTTAGGTCAACTATCCAGATGGTCACCAGGAGTCGACACCGACTCAACAACATTTAACAACAACATAGTCAATCTGAAATTATGTTTGTGTTCAGCTTAAAGGTGTCTCATAATCACCAAATATTTTTCAGGAAGCAAAGCTTTTGAACAAATTTGTTGTCCAGTGAATGTGGACTGAGGAAATCCACTGCTTACCCCTGTGTTAAGAAGCATAAAATCTGTCTATATTCTGGGAACTGGACAGGATTGGCCACTGTTAGAAACAGGATACTGGCTAGATGGATCTTTGGTCTGGCCCAGTATGGTGTTTCTTATGTTATGTTCTTGTGTTTTGTTATATTAGACCTGGGTCTGGGGAGCAAGGGAGATGGTAGCTCTGTCCTGAAGCTATAATCAAGAATTGCTGAAAACAACAGTATTCCCACCAGAATGTGAAGGGTTGGCATGAGCTGCATAAGAAGCAGGGGATCCTGACACTAGCTTATTCAGGATTTTGGCACAAGTAGGATGCCACTTATTTGATGTTGAAGAGGTTATGCAACAGTGGAGGAAATGCATAAAGGAGAGTGTTGTTCGATTGGATAGAAAATGCATTGGGAACTATCCCTTGGGTTGACAGTCAAATTGTACAGAAACTTTGCATTTTGTTTGCAGTTCTGTTGCAAGCAGATCTATTTGGGGTTGCCCCCAAACTTTAAAAACTGAGTTTCCCATTTGTGTGGGTCCAAATCTTGATTGCTTCTTGACACAGGAGACAGGATCCGGTTCCCCCTTGTTTGTTGATATGACATTGTGACTTGATTGTCTGTTCTGAAAAGCATCACCTGTTGTTGGTGCCACCACCTGAATGCTCATAGAGTGTTGTGAATTGCTCAGAGTTCCAGGAAGTTTGTGGTGAATACATTTGAAATTGTTCCAGAGATCTTGAGTATTGATATTGAGGAGGTGTGCTCCCTAAACCTGGTTGGAAGCAACACTAGTTCTGGTAGTGGAGGGACAAAGGGCTGACCTACTGAGAGGTTTGAGACGTCCATCTACCTTGATAAGGACTGGCGAGTTTCATTTGAAACTGGGATTTTCATCTTCATCAATTGTTTTCTTTGATCCCAGTGAAACTCAAATGCCATTGCAGAATTCTCATGTGAAGTCATGCAAGGGGTAAGATGTGTACCGCCATTGCCATGTGAACCAGCAGCCTGAGCATAGTTCAGACCAAAATTAACTAGGCCTTGTACACCAACAAACTGAGGCAGACACCAGCTGTAACTCTTTCCTTTGGAAGAAAAGCCTTTGCTTTTTTTGTATCTATACCAGCACCTATAAAATTTAGATTCTGTGTTGGAACTAGTGTTGATATTTTGATGATGATTAGGAACCTGCTGCACTGGTTGGTGAAACCCTATTCCCAGGGAGGAGCTGATTTGGAGCATTGTACACCTGGCCTGACACTGGTCTGAGCCAGTTTTTACAGAAGCTGAGATGCACCCATTCAGCTAAGGACAAACCTCACCCATTCAGCTAAGGACAAACCTTTCTATCTTCTTTGCTGGCTTAAAACTATAAATTCTAATTGTTGATTTTTGGGGGAATTACTATTATAGCGTTTAACTGTGGTTTTAGACTAAACTTTGGGGCATTTAGACTGCTTTCCTTGTATAGACTTACATCAGATATCGGTGTGTTGCCACGGTTCAGGAACAGCCTACTCGCCAGAGACACTTAGGTTCCCGCCCACCCTCACCCCACCCACCCCAGGGGCTATATTGCCTTTATAGTGGTCACATACGTGCCATCTATCCTTTCTTACTTGGGTTAAAGTCCACATCTTCATCCTTTCTTCTTCTTCTTCCTCTTCTGGTACTGCTTAACCAATGTGTCGTGTATCCAGTGCAATAACTGCGGTACTTTCATTCCAAGATGAATCATTTGGAGCCTAAGAGCTTGTCCTATGTGCCTCAGGTCAGCTGCCATGCATGACGAATTAACTCTACTAAGGAAAGACCTAGCTGCCATGCATAAAGAAGTGACTCTACTGAGGGAGGAAATGGCTGCAATGAAACGCACCTCTTCTAGGATACAAACTGAACAAAGTCCACCACCGCTCCCACAAAGAATCAAACACCCCAGGAACAAATGGATCACGGTGGGTTCTGGAAGATTGCGACCTGTAACACAGAGACATCCAATACATCAAGAGATATCCCTGCATAATGTCTTCTCTGCCTTGGTTAATGAGGATGCTCAAACCAAAGAAACTGAAGGGCCCTTAAATGAGTCAGACAATGCCCAATCTCCTGCTAAAGCATCAAATATGAAGAAAACCTCACCAAACAGAAAACTACTACTACTTGGAGACTCCATCATCAGAGGCACCAACTTAGGAACACAGTTCAAAGGAGAGAAGATAGTCATGTGCCTACCAGGCTTGACGGCCAGCAGGAATACAAACCAAGTTGTTGAAGTACTTAGCGCAAAAAGTGAACACTCCAAGCTTGATGTTGTTATCCATTTGGGCACAAATGACCTGGCTAGAAACAGTGCCTGTACAGTCCAAAAGGACTTCCAGTCTCTGGGAGAGAAACTCAAGCCCATTGTTAACACTGTTGCATTCTCAGAGGTTCTGCCTGTTCTTGGTAAGGGGACAAAAAGGCTGCATCACATTAACAGCTTTAATACATGGCTCCAGACCTGGTGCAAACAAGAAGGATTCAGATTTATTGGCGACTGGGGAAACAGATGGACCAGCAAGAGACTGTACTGTGCTGATGGACTACAGCTCTCTGTCACAGGGAAAAGAATCAAGTGAAAAATTCAGGCAGTATGTGGATATGCATTTAAACTAGGAAAAGGGGGTGACGGATGTGGAAGGTCAAGACCTGCACGCCACCACCTGCAAAAGCAGAATAACATCAGAAACAGCCACACTTTTAAACCACACATCAAAAACAAGTGGGAAGATGTGGGCAGAATAAAATCAATGCAAAATACACACAAGCCAGGTAAATGCTGGAAAGCAATGAGCACAAATGCTCGAAGCTTAGCCAACAAAGTTCCGTACCTGGAAGCCCTAATGGAGGAAATGGCTTTGGACATTGTGGCAATTACAGAAACATGGTTTAATAAATCGCATGATTGGGATATAGCCATAGCTGGCTATAATCTATTCAGAAGAGACAGAGAAAATGGAAAAGGAGGAGGAGTAGCCTTGTATGTCAAAAGCAATATTAAAGCTACTGAAATGCAGGGGACATGGGGAAAAGAAGAAGCGCTCTGGATTGCGTTGGAAAGAGGAGATGGCAGTGTCATCCATACTGCTGTAGTCTACAGACCTCCGACTCAAATTGAAGAGATAGATAACGAATTGATTATAGATATTGCCAAGATAGCCATAAAGGAGGAAGCAATCATTTTGGGTGACTTTAATCTACCTGATGTAGATTGGATTACTCCTAATGCATATCTGGAAAAAAGCAAAAATATTGTAGATGCTCTCCAAGATGCATCACTTAGACAAATGGTCAGGGAACCAACCAAGGAAAGCTCAACGCTGGATTTAGTGCTCACCAACGGTGATAGCGTGTCGAATGTCTGCGTGAGTGCACCTGTGAGCAACAGCAATCAGCACATGGTGTGGTTTGAGATAAAAGCCAAGGTACAGGCCAAACATAGCAAGCTCAAAGTCCTAAACTTCAAAAACACTGACTTCAAAAAAATGGCCGAGTACCTAAAGGATGAGATGACAGTGTGGAAGGAGATAAGAGAAGTGGAATTGCAATGGGCTAAACTAAAGGTGGCAATAAAAGGGGCAATAGATAAATATGTAAAAAAAGTAAATAAAAACAAGAAGAGAAGGAAACCTATTTGGTTTTCCAAAGAAGTGACTGCTCAAATAAAGGCAAAAAACACAGCTTTCGCAAAATTCAAAAGCTTGCAAACAGGAGAACACAGAAATGAATACAGGATCAAACTCAAAGAATCAAAAAGAGAAATAAGATAGCAAAATCAAAGGCAGAGGAAAAGATGGCTAAAGATGTTAAGGGTGGCAACAAAACTTTCTTCAGGTATATTCGGGAAAGGAAGAAGATCAGAGTTGGAATTGCAGGACTCAGAAGTGCTGGGAAAGGACTTGTGGAAAGTGACATAGAAAAAGCAAAATTGCTAAACAAATACTTCTGCTCTGTTTTTACTAAAGAAAATCCTGGAGATGGACCAGCTGTGATTCCAAAATATAAAAATGGGAATGAAGTAGATACCGCACCATTCACAGAAGATGAGGTGTTGGAACAACTTGCTAAACTGAAAGTGGACAAAGCCTTGGGACCGGATGGGATACATCCCAGGATACTGAAAGAGTTCAGAGAGGTTCTTGCAGGGCCGTTAAAGGATGTATTCAACAGATCCTTGGAAACAGGAGAGGTTCCTCAGGACTGGAGAATGGCTGGTGTGGTTCCTCTACACAAAAGTTGTGACAGGGAAGAAGTGTCAAACTACAGACCCGTGAGCCTTACCTCGGTGGCGGGAAAAGTAATGGTGGCGCTCCTGAATGAGCGAATAGTGAACTTTCTCAAAACCAACAGGTTGCAAGATCCGAGGCAACATGGTTTTACTGAAGGACGGTCTTGCCAAACAAATCTGATTGAGTTCTTTGACTGGGTGACCAAGGAACTAGATCAGGGGCATGCGATGGATGTCATCTACCTGGATTTCAGCAAAGCAGGGAGTTCCACAAGGCTTCTCCCTCTCCGCACTCATGTTCAATATATACATGCAGCCTATCTGCAACCTGATACGGTCCTTCAGTATCAACTGTATGATATACGCGGATGATGTGCTGTTATACATGCC
Organism: Ichthyophis bannanicus; assembly: GCA_033557465.1. Lineage (NCBI taxonomy): Eukaryota > Metazoa > Chordata > Amphibia > Gymnophiona > Ichthyophiidae > Ichthyophis > Ichthyophis bannanicus. Next base: position 10,248,098 of record CM066040.1, on the reverse strand, counting down.
TTTTACAACAGAGAACCCCGACCTCACTCCATTAACAAACTGCATAAATGAAGTATCCAACTGGCTGCGATCCCAAAACCTCAAGATCCAACACAAAAAAACGGAGGTGTTGTTCATCACAAAAGACCGAAACTTTTGCTCCGTCTTTCTTGAAGGTGAAGGAAGCAGACCTCCAGACCAAACCCACTATCAGATATCTCAGCGTCACTTTAGACCAGCACTTGGACATGAAGGCGCACATAGGAAACATTGTAAGAGCGGTATACCATAAAATCCGCTCCCTTAGACACCTACGATCCCTGCTAGAGCCTGATGATTTCAGAACCATCTATCAGGCCCTAATCATGCCACATTTTGATTATGCGAACTCAATCTTACAAGGGCTACCTCAAGCCACCTTGCAACCACTGCAACTGGCAATGAATGCCGCAGCAAGAGTCCTACACGGAGCATCCAGGAAAGACCATGTCTCACCCATCCTAAAACAACTCCATTGGCTCCCGATGCGAAGTAGACTCACTTACAAGTCATTACTACTAACATTCAAGGCCATCAAAGGGCTCTCATCTGAGTCACTAACGGATCTGATCCAGATGACACCTCAAAATAGGGACAGACGGTCAGTAACACTCAACACACTTGTAGTCCCAAAATCAATTTCACACTGCACCAAAGCAACAGCAGACAGGGCTTTCAAGTTCTGTGTCCCAAGGTGTTGGAACAGCCTCCCTCAAGACATCCGAGCAATCCCGGATCTATTTCAATTCAGAAAAGCCTTGAAACACCACCTCTTCCTCTTGTATTACCCAGTAACCAATGCAGTTATTTCAACCACCTCACAGACCTTCCAAAACCCATAACGCTGAAACCAAGAAATGTTCATGATTCTGTTTTAATTTGTAAATAGTTACCCCTGTTATCCAAGTTACTTTTGCCTGTTCATCTGTAAACACAAAGTACCACCGGAAATGTGTAAATTATTTGTTCATTGTAAACCGCGCTGATGCTGAATAGTGTGGTATAGAAGAGACTATAAATAAATAAAATAAATAAATAAATAAAAAGCCTTTGATACTGTTCTCATAGGAGGCTTGTCAACAAACTCAGTAGCTTGGGGATGGGTCCCACGATGGTGAACTGGATTAGAAATTGGTTGACTGGCAGATGACAAAAGGTGATGGTACATGGAGCTCACTCAGATGAAAGGAAGGTGATTAGCGGTGTGCCCCAGGATTCGGTCCTGGGCCCGGCACTGTTCAATGTATTTGTGAGGGATATTGCTGAAGGACTGAATGCAAAAGTCTGTCTTTTTGCAGATGACACAAAAATTTGCAACAGAGTGGACTCCCCCAAGGGCGTGGATAACATGAGGAAAGATCTACAAAAGCTGGAAGAATGGTCTAATGCTTGACCATTACGATTTAATGCGAAAATGCAGTGCAGTGCACTTAGGTAGCAGAAATCCAAGGGAAATGTACGCAATAAGGGGCGAGAGGTTGGTGTGCATGGTTCAGGAGAAAGATCTTGGTGTAATTATCTCTGATGATCTCAAGGTGACAAAACAGTGTGACAAGGCGGTGGCAAAAGCCAGGAGGATGTTGGGCTGCATACAAAGAGGGATTACCAGCAGAAAGGAAGAGGTACTTATGCCACTGTACAGGTTGCTGGTGAGGCCTCACTTGGAATACTGTGTTCAGTTTTGGAGACCATATCTTGCAAAAGATGCAAAAAGACTGGAAACTGTTCAGAGGAAGGCGACCAAAATGATTTGGAGCCTGCATAAGAAACCCTATGAGAAGAGACTTGAAGACCTAAATATGTACACTTTGGAGGAGAGGAGGGATAGGGGAGATATGATTCAGACCTTTAAATACTTAAAGAGGAACGATGAACAAACAAACCTCTTCCAAAGACGGGGAAGCTGCAAAACTAGAGGGAATAACATGAGCTGCAATGTGGAAAATTGAAAGGCAATGGCAGGAAATATTTTTTCACTGAAAGGGTGGTGGATGCTTGGAATGCTCTCCCGATGGAAGTGGTGGTGGCAAACACAGTGATGGAATTCAAAACAGCATGGGACAAGCACAGCGGATCCCTTTATAGCAACTGGATAAAAACGAAATAAATTGAACCATCTAACGTCTCAACAAATAGGGGTGTCCTACACGGAGTGGTGGGTCCACCCCTAAACAAAGACATGGGGAGGGGTGGCCTGCATGGAACGACGGGTGCACCTACTCTTGCCGTATATTTGCTGGGCAGCCTGGATGGACCATGCTGGTCTTTATCTGCCGTCATTTACTGTGTTACTATGTTACTATGTAACCCAATGGTTTTAACTAGCTTCATGGTTTCTTGAAGCAGATATAGAAATAGAAAATTACCTTTTCTTTGTAACTGTGCCACTACAACCACTAGGCATTTCGAGAAGACTTTGGGAGCTACGGAGAGACTGAATGGAAGAACTTTGAACTGGAAATACTATTTCAGATACACGAATCACAGATATTATTGGTGTTTGGCATGTATTGGTATATAAGAGATCCAAAGAGGCCAGCTAGTCGCCTGGGTCCAACAAAGGCAATATAGTGGCAAGGGAATCTACTTTGAGCTTTTCCCTTTTCACAAGTGATAGAGGTTCCTTAGATCCAAGAAGGGGTGCAGGCCCCCCTTCTTTTAGGCTATCACAAAGAATTTGGAATAGAACCCTTCTCCTCTTTGGCCTAGAGGAACTTCCTTTATCGCATTGTTGTGAAGCAATTTCAGGATTTATTTCCCAGGGCCTTCTGATATTCTAGAAGATAAGGGATGGCTAAAAGGTAAGTGGTTCAGTATTGGCAATGTCAAAAAATTGATTTTATAGCCTTGGAAAATGATAGCTATAACCTAGTTGTCTGTAGTGATTTTTCCCAAGCCTTATTAAATCGAGAAACCAGACTGTACACTGGAGGATCGTCAAAAACTGGTAGTAGTTTTCACTGGCAGAGGCACTGCTGCAGGTTCTTTGTTTTTAGGGATGCTGACACTAGTTATACGGCAGTTGTGGAAGACATTGTGGCAAAGGAAATGAATATGACTGGTACCGCCTTCTTGGATAGAATTGCTGGAAGTAATGATTAGGTCTTCTGTAGGATTGCTAAGATCTTCAGTGTGTAGAGGAAGACGAAGAAGTTTAAGGTATTTCAGTGAGCTGCTTGACCACTGAATTATCATCCTTAACTTGCGTGACGGTTTACCTTACCTTTGTACCAAAGAGAATTTCTCTGAGACAGGGAGCATCCAGTATTTTGTCATGGAGATCTTCTCTAAACCCAAAGGCTCGCAACCAAGCTGTCCTATGAGTTGCAATAGCCGACGATCCCACCTTGACAATGGTATCATAGACATCATAAATAAATTTGTAAAGGTGATACTCTGACTCTTGAAGATGGAACTGAGCCCTGTCCTCCTGATTCATTAGTGAGCCGAGAAGAGCATGGTGATATTGCAGAATTTGTAGCTGGTGAGCTACAATTTTCAAGGCCAGCATGGAACTCTGGTGTACTTTCTTACCCATTTTATCCATCAGCCTCTGATCCTTGATGGTGGAATTTGCATCTGGGGCTTCGTGAATTTGCTGTTTTTTACAGCTACCTTGGAAACCATAGATTGATTGGGAAGGTGGGTTTGATCATGCCCTTGTGCTGATAGGACCTTATATTTCAAATCCAGTCATTGGGAGATAGGTGACTAGAAGATTGTGTCTTCCAAATGGAAAGTTGAAGGTCTTGCATGACCTGATGCACCAGAGGTGCCAGTACTTCCTTGGGGGAGTTGCAGGATCGATTTATCGATTGAAATGTTTTTCTATTGGTAAGCTCCTGGGATGTGGAGAGAACAAGTTCTTTAATAATTGTTTGTAAGAATTTCATATAGGAATACTCTTCCTTGGTTTGATGAGTGTTTGTGTATCCTGAGGCAATGGCTGGAGGTCTAAGGGTGTTTTCTGTATTAAGACAATAAGCGTTACAATTAGTGGGACTGGCGTAGTGATTGGTAGGATTTAGGAGACCACTCTGCTTCCAAGAAGAGAGATGATTGTTGAGATGACGTAAAAACACAATCCTGCATTGAAGTTTCAGCAATGAGAAGGGGTGACAGCTGAGGGGACAAGAGAGACAAGTTGGCCTGCATAGACTAGCTGTGTCCTGCACAAGTTTTGTCAGGAGGCTAGAGAGGGCTGTTTGGTTTGGAGCTATTGGGTTAACAACCGTGTCCTGTTTGACTGGAACTGGCAGGGTATCAGTGGAAGTTTCTGAGCCCTTTCTGTCTGTGGAGGAAAGATCCAGCTCAAGGTGTTTTTCCTTCTGTGAATATTTACCTGACAATTTCCCTTTAATAGGGTTGCTAGAGGCTTTTTTAGGTTTCCTTGGTCCTGCTTCATGATGAACTGTGGAAGCAGTAGTTTTTCTCTTTTCTGAATTGGATCTGCCCGTGTCTTTAAGAATGAGAACTTCAGAGGGATTGGAAGAGACTGCAGGGTCCCAATGTGCTGGGCTGCATTGTGATTTCAGTCCCACCCCTGACAGGAATTAAGTTGCTCCTGTATCTTTGATAGTTACATGGGACACATTGGGATCCTCTGCCAGAGCTTGTTCTAGGTTTCGTGGGGTCCTTGGACATTCAGCCTGTGAGATTGCTGCCATAAATTGTGCCAGAAGAAGCCATTACAGTGACAGGCACAATAAACAACGTTCTGGGTTTTTTTTTTCCAACTGGCTCCTTTTAGCACTGCAGTTGAGCTTTGTCATTCGGATCACTCAAATTAACAAACAGGAAATTGATTCCCTGTTTTAATTCTGCGAGGTGGAAGAGGAAGGCTCTTCTCTACTTGATGGCAGACTGAAAAGACTGATTATCTGAAGCCTGCTTGTCTGAGGAGAACATTTCTTTCCCCCCAACCCCACTCCCCACTCCCCCTGCACCTTTATAAGGCAGTTCCCCTTGAGCCCTAGCACAAGAAATTCTAAGCTGACTCCGGAATTGTTACTGGAGGATGTAGTAAAACCTTTAAGTAGCTGGATTTAAAAAAAGGTTTGGCCAAGTTTCTGGAGGAAAGGTCCATAAGGAGGACCAGAGAAATCAACTGCTTATCCCAGACAAGCATTACGGAACATGTTCTTACCTTAAGCCCTCACTACAGTGATAAACAGCAGAGACCAATCTATTACAAATGAGACCCCCAAGGGCATAGTTTGACTGCTTCATTTGAGGGGGGGGGGGCATATTTATTAAGTTAATTACCGATGTTTAAATTGTAACCATGTTCAATGTAATGTATTTGTTCACTGTAAACCGCCCCTGATTGCAGGAAGGGGCGGTATAGAAGAAACACAAAATAGATAAAATAAAATAAAAAAATAAAATTATGGTTATTTAAAAATCACCACTAGATGGATAGGAAGCTAGTATATCAAACAAGTGAGGGATGAGCTGGCACCCCCAACATACTCAAAGGGACTAAAAGGTTCTCATTTAGTGGATTTGCCAAAAGTAACATATTCTCAAGCTACATAATTAAAATGCAGCAAAAATTGTAGCTGTTTAATTATTTAGCCTGGCACTCTAAGATTAAAAAAAAATACTGACACCTGTAAATATATATTCTGCAAAAAGCAAAGGAGATGTAAGGTACGCACATGTCAAAGGACAAAAAGAAAAAGAGAACCACAACACAGTTTCTAACGCCAAAATAAAATTAACTTTTGGTGTTAGAACTTTTGCTGTTGCTATGGTTCTCTCATTTTCTTTTTGAACATCTTTTGTCCACAGACAAGCAGGGGGTTATGTAGGCACACTACAATGGTGACTTCTCTGACAAAACCATTGTGCCAGACTCTCTCTCAGCTCAAAGAAGTGTTTAGACTTCTGAGTATGCGTGCCGCTTGCGCCTTGCCTGCCAAAAGCCATTGGAATTCCAGTTTACCTCATCTTTGACTCAGAGTTGCCACTCTCTCCCCTGCTCTCCATTGTGCCTCAGACTTAAAAAGATAAAACAGGGTCAAACTTATTTTTACCTCTGTGACTGCATTAGCAGTCCCTTTTCAGTTGAAAAGCAAGAAAGCCTCCTCCGCTATGTTTCCCAGCTCCTCCCCCTGCGCCCTGCTGGGCCCGGACAAGGTACTTGCCTTCCTCATGCTGCGGCTGCTCAACTGCAGGCAGACCTCCTCCTGGTGGTGACTTTCCCACAGCAAGCACAACTCCCTCCCTATTGGGACTGTTATTCTACCCTTCCGCCTCCTGAGGACTCCTCCTCACATCGGGCCTTCTCTCATAGACCCATCGACGGAAGACCCGATTCTATCCCGTCCACCTCAGACATGGCTGGGAAATGAGAAGGAAAGAGCAAGCACTGTCAGTCCTCCACTGTTACCAAATCTAGAGACACAGCAGAGCGCAGTGCAAGTAAGGGGAGACCTGGGGCCTCACCAGAGGAGGAAAGCTCACCCTATAGACCCCCTCTAATTCAAGCGCCCCTCTTCTGCAACATCTGAGTACATGTCAGTTCTCATGCCACAGGGACTCCCTGCCACAGCAGCAGAGGCTGGGTCCTTTCTCCTGCTCTGCTGTTTTGTTGAGGACACCACCACCCTCTTCCAGGGTGCGGCCTCTCCGCAAGAGCTGGAACACCTCTTGACGAGTGGAATTGGACCCTTCTTCTTACTCCAGACCTCATGGACTAGGTCCCTCCTCCCTCTGCCTCCTTCTTCTTGGATTAGCCAGAAGCCAATGCCCATTTCCTATTACTTGCTTCCTCCTCCTGCAGCTTCTGAGACCTACTAGAGAACTACTTCTACCTCAGGTTTCTGCAGAGGATCTCCAAGGCTCTCACCCTCAGCTCTTCCCAGACACCTGCCAATAAAAGGGACTTCCAATCCATCTTTCAGTCTTTCTGCACCCCTAAAGAGGTACTAGTCATCCCTGTCCATCAAGTACCTCAGGATCTTCAATGCTCTATCTGGAAAGCTCCATTGGCTGTTCAAGCCATCTCATGATGCTTGGACCTCAATTACAAAGTACTTCCTGCACCAGGGTTCAACAATCAACAACTGCCTCAATCAGTCATCTCTGAGTCAGTTATTAAGCGTAACAAGAGCTCCAAGCCAGGGGTCTATATACCTCCAGGGAAGGAGTCACATGCTTTTGATGCAGTTGATGGCAAGGTTATTCAGAGCACCTTACTAACCATGATGATCTTAGCCCATCAGTGTGAAATCTTGCACTACCATCATGATCTTCAACAACTCAATCATCTACTACAAACTAACCTGCAGGAGTCACTGTATCACCTTATTTATTCCACCTATGATGCATATGACTCTGTTCCACAGGTGGTAGCTTCTGCTATCAGTGCCAGAAGAACAGCATGGTTAAGGGTATCCAGCCTGTGAGAAGACCTTTACAATCATCTTGCTGACGTTCCCTGCCTGGGTGACTGCCTCTTTGATTCCAAGGTGGACAAGGCAGTTTCTGAATTAAGGGATCACTCATCTACAGTAAGAGAGCTTTCAGCACAGCCCACTGAGTCTGCTTCCCAGACACGTAAGTTCCAATACAGACGCACTTATCACTTACAGTATTTTCAACAGTTCTAGCCTCGCAGGAGATATCAACCTTATGTTAGACAACCGGTGGTATACTCCTGCAATAACCTACAAGCTACACCCTACACACCCATTCTTGGGAGAAGCAGCAGCCCTCAGCAGCTGCCACCATTTCAAAGCCAGCTTGTAGTTTTTGACTATTTGCCAGTAGAGGGCAGGTTCCTTTTCTTCCAAGAAGCATGATAGTCAATTACCATGGATTACTGGGTCCTGAACTTAATTCAGAGGGGCTACAGATTAAACTTTGAGGTACTCCCACCTCCCCATGCTTCTATGGCTCGAACCGTCTTAGGTCATCATCTTGTCCACAATATAAAGGGTCCAAATTATTACAAGGAAAAAAAAGAACAAAAAGAAACAAGAAAAAAATTGGATCTCTGACAAACAGCCAATAGCCAAAACATATGAAAGATTAACAGTGCCAGTGACTTGAGAAACAATAGGTCCGTGTGCATTGATAAAGAAAAGCAGCTGGGAAGACTCAAAGAAAATATAGCTAACAGACTAAAACGTCACCAAGAATTTACATGGAAACTTAAGAAAAAATAAACCTCTCAGCTGCAAAAACCCCAGCCTCAAAAGAAGAACTATCCTTCTCTTCTGGATGTCCCTGGCCAAATCAGGAAATATATGGATCATGAGATCCTTGAAAGGAATATTTATTTTCTGAAAAAACATTCTAAGCAGCCACGCACAATCTGACAATAAGGCAAAAGTAACACTCTAGAGTAGCAGAGACTACAATATCAGCTAACAAGGGCTCCAAAATAGCGTAAATAATCAAAACATCCATCTGCTATAAGCCATTACCCGAATGCTCATTCGAATCCTCCTTACCAAGTGGCAAATAATAAAAGAAGGTCAGCAGTGGATGTTACTCTGGTGGGACCCCCAAAATTTCAGCCAAATAACTTTTAAACATATCTCTAAGTGAAACCTATGAAGATTTAGGAAAATTAATCTCAAATTATCAGAATGAACCGACTTCTCCAGTTGTTCGATCTTAAATTTAAACAATGTCATATTCTTTATAATATCTCTGTAGAAATGTGTAAAAGGGACAACATCTGGAAAGAGGTGTATATAAATGCCCGTAGCATGGGAAATAAGATCCCAGATGTTGAGGCTTTAATGGACAAGGCTTTAATGGACGAGGCTGACATGGACGAGGCTGACATGGATTTACTGGTGGTTACGGAGACATTGTTCATGAACAGTAATGACTGGGATATAATTATACCGGGATATACTTTCTTCAGGAAGGACAGGGGAGGAAGAAGGGGAGGAGAAGTGGCACTATATGTAAAAAATAGTTTTAAAGCTATAGAATTACAGGGCTTAAAAGGGAGCGAGGAGACACTGTGGTTTAAAATAGAAAGAAAGAAAATGAAATGCATTTGCATTTGTGTGATATACAAGAAATCCACAGTACTACCTTTTACCTTTCAAAAAGGGAGACTGATAAAATGAGGAAAATAGTTAAGAAAAAAATAAAAGGAGCAGCTGCAAAGGTTAAAGTTTTAGGTTTGTTTATTCAGTTGCACCTTCATTACACCAGGGCAGCGTACAATCAACAAAACAATTAGAGGATGGCCAAATCCAGAAAGGGAAAAGAACTACAATAATGAACAGGAAAGAAGCACATGCACACAGAGCATTTACATCAAGCATAGGCATTGTTTAAAAATACTATCTTGGAAGCCTCGACCAGATGTATTCCATAGTTTAAGTGGAAGGAAGGCCAAAAAACTGCCAGCATGGTTTAATAGTGAGGTCGGAGAGGCTTTTGTCAAAAATGCATCTTTCTGGAAATGTGCAGATTAAAATCCCCTAAAATGAGCACACAGGGGTAGGAGAGAGAGACCTCTGAGATTGTAAGAAAAAGATGAAGAGGTTATGTCTGCTAAGCCAATCTTTTACATCTGTGAAGCACTTCTGTAGGTGTTAAGGTCTGGAGAGAGGAGGTTAATGGGTGTGAAGGACATTATGTCATCTGCATAGATTTAGAAACATAGAAACATAGAAATATGACGACAGAAAAAGACCACATGGCCTATCTAGTCTGTCCTTCCATAACAACTACAACAGTCCACTTTTTGCCTTTAGAGATCCTCTGTGTTGGTCCCATGCTTTCTTGAATTCAGTTACTGTCCTCATCTCTACCACCTCCACTGGGAGACTATTCCACGGATCCACTACTCTTTCCGTAAAGAAATATTTCCGCATATCACTCCTGAATCTATCTCCCTTCACCCTCATCCCATGTCCCCTCGTAGCAGAACTTGCTTTCAATTGAAAGAGGCTCTCTCCCTGAACATTTATGCCACGGAGGTATTTAAACATCTCAATCATATCACCTCTATCCCGCCTTTCCTCTAAGGTGTACATATTAAGATCCTTAAGTCTGTCCTCATATGCTTTATAATGAAGCCCATTAATCATTTTGGTAGCAACCCTCTGCACCGACTCCATCCTGTTCACATCCTTTTGAAGGTGCGGTCTCCAGAATTGCACACCATACTCCAAATGAGGTCGCACCAAAGACTTATACAGAGGCATTATCACCTCCTTTTTTCTGCTAGCCATTCCTCTCCGTATGCACCCAAGCATCCTTCTAGCTTTTGCTGTCGCCTTTTCCACCTGTTTAGCTACTTTAAGATCATCAGACACAACCACGCCTAGGTCCCGCTCTTCTTTAGTGGACAAAAGTACTTCACCTCCTATACTGTATTGCTCCCTTGGATTGCTGCAGCCCAAATGCATGACCTTACATTTTTTAACATTAAATCCCAGCTGCCAAATTCTAGACCATTCTTCAAGCTTAGCTAGATCCCTCCTCATGTTATCTACCCCTTCCTGGGTGTCTACTCTATTGCAGATTTTGGTATCATCCGCAAAGAGGCAAACCTTACCCGACAGCCCTTCCGCTATATCACTAACAAAGATGTTAAAAAGAATCGGACCAAGGACAGATCCCTGGGGCACACCACTGGTAACATCCTTCTCCTTAGAGTGAGCTCCATTTACTTGTACTCTTTGTCGCCTCCCACCCAACCAATTTCTAACCCAAGCAGTAACTTTAGGGTCCATCCCTAGGGTGCTCAGTTTGTTTATAAGTCGCCTGTGAGGAACAGTGTCAAAGGCTTTACGGAAATCTAAATACACCACATCTAGAGCTCTCCCTCGGTCCAACTCCCTGGTCACCCAGTCAAAAAAATCAATCAGATTTGTCTGACAAGACCTGCCTCTGGTGAATCCATGCTGCCTCGGATCCTGTAATCCGCTGGACTCCAGAAACCTCACTATTTTCTCTTTCAGCAGCGTTTCCAATAATTTACTCACCACTGAAGTTAAACTAACCGGCCTGTAGTTTCCAACCACATCCTTACTTCCGCTTTTGTGTAAAGGCACCACATGAGCCTCTCTCCAGTCCTTTGGCACCACTCCTGACTCCAACGAGGCATTGAAAAGGTCAGTCAGTGGAGCTGCTAGAACGTCCCCAAGTTCCCTCAGTATTCTAGGGTGTATCCCATCCGGTCCCATCGCTTTGTCTACTTTAAGTTGAGCTAGTTTCTCACGAACACAGTCTTCTGAAAATAGTTCAAGATGTCCCTCGCTTCTGTTCTTATTTGTGGGTGTTTTCTGAGGTCCTGCTCCTGGTTCTTCATCTGTGAACACAGAACAAAAATATTTGTTAAGCAATTCCGCTTTATCCTTATCAGCTTCTACATATTCCCCCCCTGCACCCTTGAGTCTGACAATACCACTTTTGCTCTTCCTCTTCTCACTAATATATCTGAAAAATGTCTTATCCCCCCATTTTATTGCATTGGCTATTTCCTCCTCCTTTTGAATCTTTGCCTTCTTGACTACTTTGCTAGCTTCTCTAAGTTTTTCCAAATACAGATGCCTGTCTTCTGCTCTCTGTGATCTCTTGTATTTCATGAAGGCCTCCCTCTTTTTCTTCACTTTTTCAGCTACTTCCTTCGAAAACCATAGCGGTCTCCTGTTCCTTTTGCCTTTATTTACCATTTTAACAAAAAGGTTGGTTGCCCTTAAAATACCCCCTTTCAGTTTTGCCCACTGTTTTTCTACATCCCCCAGCTGTTCCCATCCCACTAACGACTCCCTGAGGTATTGGCCCATCTTCGCAAAGTTAGTCTTCCTAAAGTCTAAGATCCTCACCTTGGAATGGATTCTAACAGCCCTAGTCCTAATACTGAACCACACCATCTGGTGATCACTGGATACAAAATGATCTCCCACTACAACATCAGAAACACTTTCACCATTGGTAAGCACCAAGTCCAGTATGGCCCCTTCACGTGTGGGGTCTGTTACCAATTGCCTGAATAGTTCTCCCTGTAGAGAATCCAGGATCTCCTTACTTCTAGATGATACTGCAGCAAGAAATAACCCAATCTAGAAATGCCCGCACACTGCAGTGTAGATAGATTATGTATATAGTTAACCCAGTTATCCAAGTTTGTACTCCTGTTCAATGTAAAACCTGACAGTTTGTCGTAATGGTCATTTTGTTATGATGTAAACCGCGCTGATTCTAAATAGCGCGGTATATAAGAAACTGTAATAAATAAATAAATAAATAAATAGGATATTGTGTATCTTGAAGATTTTATATAGAATCTGGACATAGATATTGACTATTAGGACTGATAGACTGGATCCTTGGGGTACACATAAGAACATAAGATATGCCATACTGGGTCAGACCAAGGTCCATCATGCCCAGTATCCTGTTTCCAACACTGGCCAATCTAGGTCATAAGTACCTAGCAGTTTCCCCAAAAGACACAGGTTCCTCAATGCTTGTATTGGGTCAAGCAGTGATATCCTGTGTCCCTTTTAATAATGTTTTATAGACCTTTCCTCCAGGAACTTGTCCAATCCTTTTTTAAACCCAGCTACATTAACAGCTTTTACTACATACTCCGGTAACAAATTCCAGAGTTTGATTACACGTTGAGTGAAAAAATATTTTCTCTTATTAGTCTTAAATAGGTTACCCTGTAGCTTCATTGCATATCCCCTGGTCTTTTTATAGTCTGATGACGTAATCAATAATAATCAATAATATAATCAATCTACGTTTACACGTTCCACTCCATTCATGAATTTATAGACCTCTATAATATCTCCCCTCAGACAACCCTTTTCCAGGTTGAAGAGACCTAACCTTTTTAGACTCTCTTCAAAGGAGTATCCTTCCATCCCCTTTACCATTTTGGTGGCTCTTCTCTGTACCTTTTCCAATAACAATATCTTTTTTAAGATACGGGGACTAGAATTGCACACAATATTCAAGGTGCGGTCGCACCATGGAATGATACAGAGGCATTATAATATCCTTTGTTTTATTTTCCATTCCTTTCCTTATAATACTTAGTATTCGATTTTCTCTCTGTCTGCCACTGCACACTGGGCGGAGGGTTTTAACATGTTATCCAGGATGACGCCTAAATATTTTTTCCTGGGTGGTGGTTCACAATGTGGAACCTTGTATCGTGTAACTATAGTTTGGGTTGTTCTTTCCTAGGTGCATAACTTTGCACTTGTCCACATTAAATTTCATCTGCCATTTGGATGCCTAGTTTTCCAATTTATCAAGATCGTCTTGCAATTTTCCACAATCCTCTTCGGTTTTAACAACTTTAAATAGTTTTGTGTTGTCTGCAAATTTGATAACCGCACTCGTTATTCCCTTTTCCAGGTCATTTATGAATATGTTAAAAAGCAGCAGACCCAGCACAGATCCCTGGGGTACTCCACTATTCACCTTTTTCTTTTGGGAAAATTGGCCATTTAGCCCTACCCTCTGCTTTCTATCTTTTAACCAGTTCCTGATCCACAAGAGTATATCGCCTGCTATCCCATGACTTTTTATTTTTGCCAGAAATCTCTGACGAGGGACCTTGACAAAGGCTTTCTGAAAGTCCAGATATACTATATCAACTGACTCACCTTTGTCTACCTATTTATTCACACCTACAAAAAAATGTAACAGATTAGTAAGCCAAGATCTTCCTTGTCTAAAGCCATATTGGCTGTCTCCCATTAAGACATGACTATCTACATGCTGAGTAATTTTGTTCTTTATTGTTTTTTACCATTTTTCCCAGTACTGATGTCAGGCTCACTGCTTTGTAGTTTCCCAGATCGTCCCTGGAACCCTTTTTAAAAAGTGGCGTTACATTGGTGATCCTCCAATCTTCAGGTATTACAGATGATTTTAATGATAGTTCACAGATTACTAAAAGCTAGTCTGCAGTCTCATATTTAAGTTCTTTCAACACCCTTGGATGTATACCATCCGGTCCAGGTGATTTGCTACTTTTCAGTTTATCAAATAGTTGTAAGACATCTTCCCGGTATGGCGATATTTCTTTCAATTCTTCTGCAGCATCACCTTTAAATACCATGTCAGTCATTGGTAACATTCCTACATCTTCCTCTGTAAAGACCAAAGCAAAGAATTCATGCAGTCTCTCTGCTATAGTCTTGTCCCCTCTCACTGCCCCTTTTATCCCTCTTATCATCCAATGGTCCAACTGACTCTCTCACAGATTTTTTGCTACAAATATACTTGAAAACGTCTTTATTATGCGTTTTTGCTTCCACAGCAAGTTTCTTCTCAAATTCTCTTTGCCTTCTTTATCAATGCCTTGCATTTAACTTGCCAGTGCTTGTGCTGTTTCCAAATTTTGTTATTTGGCTTTTTTTCCATTTCCTGAAAGATGCTATTTTGGCAGCAACAGTCTCTTTGACTTCATCTTTAAACCATGCTGGCGGGTTTTGGGACTTCCTTCCACTTATTTATTTATTTATTTTTATTTATTTATATTCTCTTATATACTGCGCTATTCTGCATCAGTGCGGTTTACATTGAACAAATTGAAATTACATTGAACAGGGCATTATAACTTGGAGATAACTATTTTACAGGGAACATGGGCTATGGAGGGTTAAGTGACTTGCCCAAGACCACAAGGAGCACCTGTGGGACTAAAAACCCCAGTCCTTCCGGCTCAAGGTTGCTGTCCTCTAGTGGGATTTGAACCCCTGACCTGCCGGCCTGAAGTACCTTGCCCCAACCACTAGGCCACTCCTCCACTTTTCTTAAAGCGTGGAATAAAGCTGGTCTGGCTTCCGATATAGTATTTTTAAACAACACCCAAGCTTGATGTAAGTCTTTAACCTTTGCAACTGTTCCTTTTAATTTTTTCTTAACTATTTTCCTCATTTTATCATAGTCTTTCTTTCGAAAGTTAAACGGTAGTAATGTGGATTTCCTTACCATTCCTCCTCCATTAATTAAATGTAACGCGATCATGTTATGATCACTATTGCCAAGAGGCTCCCAACGCCTTTATCTCTTGCACCAGGACTAAGTCCAAAATGGGTCCCTCTCTGGTCAGTTCATGAACCAGCTGCTCCAAGAAGCAGTCATTTATTTAATCTAGAAACTTTATCTCCCTAGCATATCCTGCCGTGACACTGACCCAGTCAATACCAGGGTAATTGAAATCAGCCATTATTATTACCGTTCTGTAACTTTTGATAGCTTCCCTGATTTGTTTGAGCATTTCATCATCCATTTGTTCATTCTGGCCAGGCGGTCAATAGTATACCCCCACTGCCATCGCCTTCCCTTTTTTACATAGAATTTGCCAATGAGTCCGGAGCTCTGCCTGCCTTTTGGGTCCTGCATGTGGAATGGGAAGCATTTCGGAGAACGCTACCCTGGAAGTTCTGGATTTCAACTTCCTACCTAAAAGCCTAAATTTAGCCTCCAGAACTTCCCTACCACATTTTCCTATGTCATTGGTACCGACATGTACCAAGACAGCAGACTTCTCCCCAGCACTATCTAAGACCTTGTCTAGGTGGCACGTGAGGCCCACTACCTTTGCACCAGGCAGGCATGTTACCAAGCGATCATCACGTCCACCAGCCACCCAGCTATCTACATGCCTAATGATCGAATCACCAACTATAACGGCTGTCCTAACCCTTCCCTCATGGGCACATGGCCATGGAGAATATTCCTCAGTGTGAGATCCTAGCTATAGGATCACTTCCTGCCACACCAGGATGATGCTCTCCTGTCACGTGACCTCTCTCCTCCAGGGCAGTAGGGATGCTGCCAGACTGGAGGTAGGACTTCAGAACTCTATCCCTGTAGGTCTCGTCTATGTACCTCTTTGTCTTCCTTATGTCATCCAAGTCTGCTACTCTTGCCTCCAGAGATCGGACTTGTTCCCTGAGAGCAAAGAGCTCCTTGCACCTTATGCACACGTTAAGACCCCTTACCAACTGGGAGAAAATCATACATGTGACACTCAGTGCAAAAGACTGGAAAGCGCCCTTCTTGCTTCTGGACTGCTGTCTTCATCTTCATTTTAAGGTTGTGTTTAGATATTTAAGTTCTTTACTTACTAAGGGTTGCTATGGATACTTATACTAATAAAACTATACCTAATACGTTTAATGTACTTTGTTCACCTGAAATTTAATTAATATCAGGTCCTTAATGTATACTGATGAGAATAAACAGCTGCATCTAAGAGTGAATATGGCACCTCCTTTTCTTTAAGAGGTTTAAGCACCTATAAAGCTACAATTATCCCAGGGGTGGGTGGATGTTGGAGAGGGAGGGAGGGAAAAAGACTTATAAAAAGCTGGCTGCTACAAAGTACCTTGTCCTTTGCTTCTAATGTAATCTGTGACCAATCTCCAGGGAAAGTCCCACAGCCCTTGCTTGGATAGAGGGAGTCTTGGGTTCTAAATCTAACCAGAAAGTTCTCCTCTATGTTTTAAATTTAAATGGAAAACTCTTTGCTGCTACTGGACCCTGACCAATTTAACAAATATACTGGGTTCTCAGATTAATCAGCTTTAATCTAAAGAATTCCTTTTCCCCCAAGATTTAGAAAAATCCCCAGAAGTAATACTTACAATTACAGATCTCTCTCCAGAAGTAGCAGTCCCCTTTTGTAGTCCTTCAAGACTGAGAAGCACAAAACTCTGGTTGAACTATTTATGCCAGTACTTCTGAGGTAAGCTGTGACCAATGTCCTGAGTGATTAACACAGTCTTTGCTTGAAAGTGGGAGTCTTTCAAACTGGCCTTTTGATCTGTGCCTGGCTTTAACACCTATTTAAAAAGTTTCACACGTCTCTTGCCCGCTATGTAGAAGGCCTCTTTGTAAAGGTCTCTAGAAATAATTTATTGCTCAAGGAATACTAACCCTGTTTTGCTTTTTATTCTAAGTTAAGTTATGTTCTGATTTGATTTAAATGAAAGCTCTTTGCTGCTACTAGGCCCTTACTGAGTATTAAATTTAAACTGGAAGATGTCTGCTGGGTTTTAAATTTAACCAGAAAGCTCTCCTCTGTATTCTGTGATAATAGGTTTAAATTTGTCTTGCCAAGCCATAGTTGTTGCTTCTTGGAGGACAGGTAGGAGTGGAACCAGTTGAGGGTGGTGTCAAGGAGTCCAATTTCAAGAGTTGTTGTAGTACTTGGTGGTGTGAGAGGGAGTCAAAGGTGGCCGAGATGTCAAGGAAAATTAAGACAAATCCATTCTTGGTATGTTGCAGGCAGGTTGTAAGGGGTTTTTAGGAGGGAGGTGATGAGGGTTTCAACCTCCTTGGAACTGTCTGAAGCCATGTTGATGGAGGTCTAGAGGCGCATGCTTTTCAAGTTGATCTAGAAGCTGTCTTAGGGCATTTTTCTCTATTTTAGTGACTAGCGGGAGGTTGGATATTGGTTTGTAGGATTTGGGGGAGGATGGGTCAAGTTTTATGTTTTTAAGGAGAGGTCGGATTGAGGTTTGCTTCAGAGCTTTAGGCATAAGGCCTAGGGAGAGTGAGTTATGAATTATGGTCTTAGAAACATAGAAACATAGAAAAATGATGACAGAAAAAGACCACATGGCCTATATAGTCTGTCCTTCCATAACAACTACAACAGTCCCCTTTTTACCTTTAGAGATCCTCTGTGTTTGTCCCATGCTTTTTTGAATTCAGTTACTGTCCTCATCTCTACCACCACCACTGGGAGACTATTCCACGGATCCACTACTCTTTCCGTAAAGAAATATTTCCTGAATCTATCCCCCTTCACCCTCATCCCATGTCCCCTCGTAGCAGAACTTGCTTTCAATTGCAAGAGGCTCTCTCCTTGAACATTTATGCCACAGAGGTATTTAAACATCTCAATCATATCACCTCTATCCCGCCTTTCCTCTATAGAATGCGTTACTTAGCTGAATCAATGTCAAAAGGCTGTAAGTTGAGATAGCGGGAGGACGACGTGACACGTTTCGGGGTATTTAAAAAAAATTTAATCCCCTGCTTCAGGTCAAAACCGCCATATGATGTATCTTCAGCCCTGTTTTAAACAAACATTATACTAGCAACCCACTTCTAATTACCTGCTGAGAAATGTGTAGACACAAAAACAAGGTTCTAAAAAATTCTGGCAGAGTAACACGTAAAGCGTTCTTCCAAGTTAGATTAAAGAAACTCTTTGAGAACTGTTTTAAGGACGCTGACTTTTGCGCCAAAAGGGACGTGGTTATCTTTATCCAGGTTGATACACTTCTGTATATTGGTAAAGAAGCAGGTTATTTAACTCCAAAAGAATTGTCATTCCTTAAAGTTTCATCTCCAATCACTCCCACCATCTATATAATCCCCAAAATACACAAATCTCTAGAGAACCCACCAGGACGACCAATAGTTTCGGCTATCGGTTCTCTTCTAGAACCTATCTCAAAATTCCTAGACATTTTCCTTCGGCCATTCGTTATGTTAGCAGATTCGTACGTACGAGATTCGACACACATCATCAACATATTACAAGATTTTTCAGGATATCAAGAAAACTTATTACTGGTCACCCTAGACATAAATTCTCTTTACACCAATATTCCCCAAGCAGCTGCTCTGGAAGTATTAGCCAATACGTTGATACAAAGAGAGAAACCCATTCGTGTTCCTACCTTTTATCTTACTCAACTTGCTTGCCTTGCCATGACTGAGAATTTTTTCTCTTTTAAAGGGGTCTTTTATAAACAAATAAAGGGGGTTGCTATGGGGTCTTCGATGGCACCTGATGTTGCAAATCTATATGTTGCTAATTTTGAGAAACAATTTTTAACTTTCAATCCCTTCAAACCCCAGATACGACTCTGGAAGAGATACATTGACGATGTCCTCATGATCTGGGATGGCACTGAAACCACTTTGCAACTTTTTTTCCAATGGCTCAATAGTTTGGATTCCAATTTACAATTCGAAGGACAGTACAGTACAGAGGAGATAGCCTATTTAGATATTTTAATAAAGAAAGGAAAGGATCGTTTCATTACGGACCTGTACCGCAAACCTACTGACCGCAATAATTTGTTACATTATAATAGTTTTCATAATACATCTTTGAAATACAACCTTCCCACCAGTCAGTTCTTGAGGATCAGAAGATTATGTACTAATGAAACAGATTTCGACAAACACGCGTCAGAAATGCACCATAGATTTAACCAACGCGGCTACCCTAAAAAGAGTATAAAAAAGTCTTATTTTAAGGCTTGTAACGCAGACCGTAATTCTCTTTTAACTAAGAAAGATCGTAAAACAGTGACAGATCGGATTGTTTGCCCTTTAACCTTTTCTAATTACTCCAGTGAAATTACCAAGATAATCAAACAAGAGTGGCAATTGTTGACATGCTTGCCCACCTTTGCCTCGAAAAGAGTAATGATAGTTTATAAACGAAATCCAAATTTAGCTAACATTCTGGTCCCTTCAGCCTTAACATATAAAAAGCCCCCATTGAGTATCAAAGGTCATTACAAATGTGGCAACTGCTCTGTTTGTGCACACACTATTTTAGCAAAAAATTTCTTTATGCACCCGACCACCAATCACAAAGTATACCTTCACATGTTTTCCAATTGCAAAACAGAAAATGTTGTTTATTTGATTTTTTTTTTTAAACTTTTATTTTCATTTTGCAACAAACAAAAGAAACAACACACCAAAGGAGACAAAACAAGTATACAATAAAGAAAAGTAAACCCAATTACCCCCCACCCCCACGCTTCTTCTCTAGCTGATTATGTCAGCATGTGAGCGCTTCCAAACAACAGTGATTATACATCAAAACAATCAAAAGAGTATCTGCGATACAGAATAATCATGGGACAAAGATATATACAAATTTAGACAGTCAGATGAGAGCATTGAGCAGAATGTACATAGTCATTGAGCATCTTCCATTTAGACCGATGATGAGGAGTCTGAGTGGGAGAAGCAAACATACGAGGTATTTGTTCATATTTACTGTAGAGACAGACATGATTCCACCATTCATTGGGGCTCAGCTGGGAGCTATTTTTCCAGTATTTCGTAATTAGGGAAATAGCAATGCCAAGCATAAAGTCCAAAAGGAAGTTAGCCGTTTTTGGAAGAGAGGGGATCCCCGCAGCTGAGCGAAGTCCCACTATCCTCCAAGAAAGGGGCTCTTGAAAGTGCAAAATAGACTGGATACGACCCCAGACCCGACGCCAGTAATACTGTAGTGCGGGGCATTCATACATAACATGAGGTAGTGAACCAATGGCCGCATGGCATGTCCAACAACTATTGCCCTGAGTAGTGTTCCATTTGGCTAATCTGTCAGGAGTGTAAAAACACCGGTGGGCTAGAAAGAAGAGTGTCTGAGTGAGTGAGGCGGATCGGGAGACCCGTGTCACTCTACTCCAGACAAGGCTCCATTGCTCCGGGGTCAAAGTCACATGCAATTCTCTCTCCCATGCTTTCTGCGCTATAGGGGTATCTCTAGTTATAGCATTACATAAGGTTTTGTAAAAATTGGATGCTACACCCGGTGAACTACCGATAGATCGGATAGTCTCCAACCAACCTTGTGTAGGGGAGGCCGATGGCGGGAGCACCTTAGCACTCCGAAGGCAGTGCTGAAGTTGCACCAATTGAAAGTAGTGTTTCGCTGGGAGACCAAATTCAATTTGCAATTCACTAAAAGTTTTCCAGCGACCTTCATGGAACAGCTGACTAGGAATCCAAATGCCCCTAGTGTACCAGGGGCTCCACGCCATCGGCTTATTTTGTATTCGAAATCTAGTATTATACCAAAGTGGGAGCTTGTCTAACGGACAGAGTCGGGAGTCTAAAGAGTGCATAAGAGTAGTAAAGGCACCTAAGGTGTCTAAAAGCATTGGTGGAAAGTGGGAGTCTGATGGGAGAGTCATACCAGGGAGAAAAGTAAGAGGAATCGGTTTGCAAAGGTCCTCTTCTATGTCTAGCCACACAGGTCTACTCGGTACTGGATCTTCCAGCCAGCGAGCGCCTTGTTTGAGAAGAAAAGATTGATGATACTTCAGGAAATCAGGGAATCTGACACCCCCATTTTCCTTATCTGCTTGCAGCTTATGCTTCGCTATCCTAGGTGTCTTGTTTTGCCACAAGTATCTAGTCAGAAGGCCCTCTATATCTTTATATATACGTCGAGGGAAGAGACAGGGCAACATTTCTAAGATATAATTCACTTTCGGAACAATCATCATTTTTATGGTTTCTAATCGACCCCACCAGGTAAGTGTTAAAGGAGTCCAGCGGTGAGTTAGCGCCCGGACTTTAGAGATTAAGTCTTTGGCATTGAAGGAGATAGTGTCTTCCAAAGGAGAACAATAGTGAACCCCAAGGTATTTGACCATGCGAGGTTGCCATAAAAAGGGGAAGGGTTGCATATCTGCCTGATGAAGCAAAGGATTTAATGGAAAGGCTACCGACTTGGTCCAATTTATCTTATAACCGGACAGTTGTGAGTATTTACCAATTTGCTCTAGGACAGCCGGTACTGAGTCTATAGAGACAAAAAGCATAAGGTCATCAGCATACGCTGAAATTTTGATTTCCCTATGGGTGAAGGGGACTCCATGAATCTCCTCCGATTGCCGGATTAGTAAAGCCAAGGGTTCAAGTGCAAGATCGAAGAGAAGTGGAGACAGTGGGCATCCCTGGCGAGTGCCGCGTTGAAGGGAAAAAGTCTGAGACTTTAAAGCATTGGCACATATACTGGCTGTAGGCTGTGCGTACATGGTGTGAAGACAACGGAGAAAACCTTCCCCGAATCCGTACCAGCGGAGGACTGCAAATAGGAAGGGCCACTCTAAGCGATCAAAGGCCTTCTCAGCATCAAGTGAGAGGCCAACAAATGGGCGATCAAGATTAACTGCGGTAGTCAGTACATGGCATAGAGTCCGAGCATTGTCAGCAGTTGATCTACCAGGAATGAAACCGCATTGATCTGGGTGTATTAAGGTAGGCATCCTATCCGAGAGCCGGGTAGAGAGAATGGTGGCAAATATTTTATAGTCCGCGTTTAAGAGGGAGATTGGACGATAATTAGCTGTTAGTTGCGGGTCTCTCCCCTCTTTCTCAAAAACTACTACATTTGCCATTGAAAAGGACCCAGAAGGAGAACCCTCCTCGGCCAGAGCAGAAAAATAAATTTTAAAAACTGGAGCTAAGTCAGCGTGAAAAGTTTTGTAGAATTCAGCAGGGAGACCGTCTGGGCCTGCGGCTCGACCTGAGGCACATTTCTTGATAGCAGAATGAATTTCTGAGACAGTAAATGGTGTGTCCAAGGCCACTCTATCTTCGTCAGATAGGGTCGGTCTTTGTACCCCTGAAAGTAAGCGTTCAAATACATCTGGCTCAAAATCACATTCAGATTGATAAAGCCGGGTATAAAAATCACGAAAGAGTTCTAAGATTTCGGTATCTTTAGTGACCAAGCCCCCCCCCGACGGATTGCGGAGGGCGGTAACACGCTTGGCTTCTTTTTGACCTTTTAGGGCATTTGCTAATAATTTGCCAGCACGATTATTTTCCCGATAATATAGCCCTTG
Organism: Ichthyophis bannanicus; assembly: GCA_033557465.1. Lineage (NCBI taxonomy): Eukaryota > Metazoa > Chordata > Amphibia > Gymnophiona > Ichthyophiidae > Ichthyophis > Ichthyophis bannanicus. Next base: position 10,225,497 of record CM066040.1, on the reverse strand, counting down.
TTGAGATTCGATATTTTTAACAGCAGCAGTGTACAAAAGCTGATTGTATTGAAAACGCAAGCGTTGTAAACGGAGTAAAATACATGGGTCAGTACGGGACGTGAGGAGACGCTCCCCAGCTTGTATCTGCTGCTCTAGAATCAGTAAATGCTGCTTTCTTTGTTTCCCCTGCCGAATTTGATAGCTAGTTATAGTGGCGCGGATAGATGCTTTAAAACCCTCCCACCAAGCCCAGCTCGCTGTGTCATGGGGTGAGTTAAAATGAAAATAATCTTGGATAGCGGCCTTTATATCAACCTGAAAATCTTTTTGACCCAGTAGGGATCTATCAAAAAACCAAGCTCGGGGAGAATCGTCCCGCGCAGTGACACGTAATGATAGAGATATGGCAGCATGATCTGAAATATGGAGAGGATGAATCCTAGTCGTGTCTACCTGAGAAATCAGCGCTTTGGAAATGAGAAAGAAATCTATTCTAGATTGGGAGTGATGGGGGGCAGAAAAGAAAGTGAACTCTAAGTCGGAGGGGTGAAGCAGCCTCCATATATCTACCAGCGCAAGATCTTGCATCAGAGCTGTAAGGGTAGCAAGACTCTTGGGTGGACTACTCGTTCTAGGCGGCTGTCTATCTATCAGAGGGTCTAACACTTGATTAAAATCACCACCAAGTATTAATGGAGTATTGGCAGAGGCCTGTGCCAACTGCGCAATACTTGCATAATAAGCAGGGTTGTCCACATTCGGGGCATAAATGCAAATACATGTAAATTCACTATCTCCAACCTTAAGATGTACGCGGGCCCATCTACCCTCCTTGTCAGCGCTAGTATCAATTACAGTAGCTTGCAAAGATTTCTTAACCAAAATGGCTACCCCGCACCGTTTGGAAACGGCGGGAGAATAGGCAGCCACCATATAAGGCTTAACATTGAGTTTCAGTGTTTCAGCAGAGTTTAAGTGCGTTTCCTGAAGAAACGCTAAATCAGCATGCTCATGGCTAAGATAGCTAAGGATTTTCTTTCTCTTGATTGGACTATTAATGCCCTTTACGTTGAGTGATAAGATTTTACATAAAGCCATTCAGACAAGTTAAAAATTCTGAGCATGATAGCGCACATAAGTTCACAATGTCCCTCATATTGACTGTATCTGGCTGTACATATGGCATAAAAGAAAATAAGCTTAGATAATACAATGAAGCGCCCCACATTAAAAAAGAAAAGCCGCAGCGCGGTAGAGAAGAAGCAAAACCCCAAAAATTACTGGCGACCATGTGTCTGCGGGGAGAAGCCCCAGAGAAGGCCGAGATTGAACAAACACATAACCTGTAGGACTGTGCGTGCTCCGAATCCGACCGAGGCACACATCATGGAGGGATAGGAGACCACAAAACAAAAGTCATAGAAAGAAAGTAAGAAAGTCCAGGTAATCTCTGTGCTGAACTATGACCGCCGCATCGGGCCCTTCAAAATGGCGGACAGAGCCGGCAAATAAAAGTCCAAGTCGTTGGATTAGCGCATCTGCTCTGCTTCTTTGGAGTCTAAAAATGTTGATAGTAGATCAGGATCTTCGAATGTCCTGGTTTGGTTGTGGAGAGTCACTCGGAGCTTCGCGGGATACAACAGGCCAAAGCGAGCCTGTAGCTGTTGAAGTCGAGGGCGAAAAGCAAGGAGTTTCTTCCGTCGGTCGACTGTAGGCTTTGCCAAATCAGGGAAGAAGGAGACTTTGTGACCTTCAAATTCCAAATGATGGTTCGCCCGGGCAGCATTTAAAATTTGTTCCACTTGTTGATATCGTAGCAAGCGAAAGATAATAGGCCGGGGGGTCGTTCGGTTGAGCGCCATGTGGGTAGGAACACGGTGTGCTCGATCGATTTCCAGTTCTTTATGAAAGGTGATCTTCAGCAAGGAGGGAAGAGTTTTGAGCAGGAATTCTCTCATATCTCCCGCTTCCACCCCCTCCGGTATTCCAATGAGCCTCACATTGTTGCGACGGGCTCGATTATTGCTATCTTCTAACTCCTTTTGAAGATTCTGTATCTGGCGCTCAGCCTTGTCCAGTGTGCCCAAGCGCACCGCGTGCGAGTCGAGGACCCCGGCCATATTGTCCTGCCGTAATGAGAGACTTTCAAGTCGGTCCTGGAGCACTCCAAAGTCTTCTCGCATGGCTCTAAGCGCTTCTCCATTGGACTGCACCAATTCCTTCACGCCGCGTATTTCCTCTAAAATCTCCAGGTGCATTTCGGGGTTCTCCCGAAATGGAACCATCTTCTGTGGGGAGGACACCTCTGTTTTGGAGCGCTTTCCGTGAGAAGAAGAAGGAGACCCGAAGTCCAAGCGCGCTGGTTTATGGGCCGCCATCCCCCCCGAGGTACCCCGGTCAGTCCGGAGCGAAATAGTAAGTTTGTATAGGTATTATGTCAGGATTCTAAGTAGGCCTCTCGGGAGCTTCAGCGCGAAGCGTCTTACCCGCTGGACATCAGGCTCCGCCCTGTTTATTTGATTTTATGTCCCTGCAATTTAGTTTACATTGGCAAAACCAAGCGACAGGTGCGCACTCGTATCATAGAGCACAGAAGTTGCCTCCAACGAGGTGTCCCTGATCGTCCATTAGTTGCCCACTGGCTCAAAATGAACCATTCTGTACAGGACCTGAAGTATGTAGTTTTGAAAGTAGTCATTTCACACTGGAGAGGCGGAGACGTGGACAAGTCTCTTCTTAAGTTAGAACAGCGATTCATATATGAATTCAATAGTTTAGAACCCAATGGTCTCAATCAAGAGGTCGATTTGTCTGTGTTCCTTTGACCTTCCAGTCCAATTTATGTATTATGTTTTAAGGGTCGGTTACCAGTTTCCTATATAACTGGCCGTTCAAGAATGTATTTCAGTAACACACTGATTCGCCAATATTCAATTTATTATTTATAGAGGTACAATTATACCTACTGGTAGTTCATCTTTTAGTTTCCTTTTAATGTGTTCAGTGATGTCGTTTACATGTATTGAAATATGAGTTTTTAATTTTTAATAATTTATTTATTTAGTCTTGGTTTATTTATGATTTTTATCAGTTTCATTATTTCTTTTAATTATTTATGGTTTATTAATTTTAATCTCTTACGTTTTATATTTTTTAATTATTTTAATCTCTTATTTATTTATTTTTTTATATATTAAAAATTTACATATTTTTTTATATGGATTTTTACATATAGATCTTTTACCCATATGTTTTATCCATTATTTATTGCACATCATGTCAATAATTGTTTAATTTTATTTATTATTTATTATTTTTTATTTTTTATCCTTTAGTTTTTATTATTCATTATTCATTATTAATTATATATTTTTTAATTTATTATTCATTATTAATTACACATTTTTATAATTTCTTATTTTTATTCTTTTTTATCTATTATTTATTGTACACGATGTCACACACTAAAATCTCAAAAACTAATACAGAATACATATATGCATACACACCCATATATATGTCCTTTTTAATAGATTATTTCACATTTTATATTAAGTCATAAACTGATCACATCGATTTTAGGTCACGTTTCATACATAGTTCACTACATAGATGTTTAAGCAAAGTTTATCATTCATAGGTTAGCGCACCCAATTCTTTTCGGAGGTGGTCCATTCTATAAGTTTGTTTACATGATATACTATAAGTCTTTCTATTTTCTGGGCTGTTTTAGCTTATGCGGTTATACTACATCATAGAGTACTTGGTGTTTATGTTTTATTTTACACATTTGTATCATTTCTTCCGGTTATACACCCTACATGATATGGACCGCATGATTAAATTCATTTTTAAGTCTTCACAAGAGGGTTAATCTGGCACATATTGAAAGAGTTTGGAACGTACCCTTAACATACAATTCTTTAATTGGAGCCGTCATCTTACTCGTTTTGTTTTTTCTTTTTTCTTTTATTAAGATAGCATTTGCACATGATTTGGAGTCCTTGCTCGCTTTGAAATATAAATCCCTAATCGGAGCAGCTGTTTTCTTCGCGCAGTCTTCATTTGCAATTCGGGCCAACCACTTTATTCCCTATTAAAGCTATGATGTGTATAGATTTTAAGAGTCGGTCGTTGATTTTAAATATTACCAAACATTGATCACATAAATGATACTAATTATTTACTTCCTACTTTCCTCTGCTCGAATATCCCTTCGGGGATTGGATAAAGATAACCACGCCCCTTTTGGCGCGAAAGTCAGCGTCCTTAAAACAGTTCTCAAAGAGTTTCTTTAATCTAACTTGGAAGAACGCTTTACGTGTTACTCTGCCAGAATTTTTGCCAAACAGCTGTGTGTTTTTTAGAACCTTGTTTTTGTGTCTACACATTTCTCAGCAGGTAATTAGAAGTGGGTTGCTAGTATAATGTTTGTTTTAGCATTGCCGGTTTGCATTTAATATATTCTACGGGCCTTTTTTTATATAGCGTCATCACGAATCTAACTACAAAGCACAGGGTCTTGGTACCTCTGTGCCTGCTGTAAGTAGAATTATATACATATTTCTTATCTACAAGAAAAGTTTCTCATAGTTTGAATGTCTTAAATATAACAGCTCCCTCTGCACAAACGGCACAACAAGAGCTTATGGATCTTGTCTTTCACGGCACAAATGGTTTAAACATACTAGCTCCCTCTGCATGAACGGCACAACAAGAGCTTATGAATCTTGTCATGCAACGCTAAGTTCGACTGCCCCTTTCAGGCATAGCTTAATCCTTTTGTAATGTATTTTCTGGGTCACATAGTCACGTTTTTCAAGTATGGTTCATATGAGTGTACACTCACTCTAATATTTTTCTTTGTTGTTCAGTATCCTGTTACTTGAGGCTTCATGTTTGAATAACTGTTTATTCTCCTTTACACTCGTACAGTGGCAAGTTAAGGACCTTAATGTCCCTCAGTTCTAAACGGCACCCCAGTGCATGATTCAGTGAGTAGTTTTTCTGTTTTGGACCATGTTTCCTGCCCTGCATCTGGTTTTCTATGTTTTCCTATTTTATGTTTTTGACAATTTTTTAATTACACTTTTAATTATGTCTTTTAATTATATACTTTGTCATTAAGTTTTTTAATTATTTTTTACAAATATTATTATTTTTTAATTATTTATTACAATAATATGCGTGTGTATTTATTGATCTTTTACTATGCTATTATGTGTTATTGTTGTTTTTGATTTTAAAATAATTTTTAAAGTATTTTCCCTTTATATAAATGTATCCCGGTTGCCTTTTCATAATGCTGTTTATATATGTTTTTAATGGAATTATTATTATTATTATTTTTTGTAAGCAATTCTCCCCTTGAGAAAGGCGCAAGCCGAAACGCGTCGGGGATCTTCAATAAAGCAATTTGGAATTAATACTAAGCAACTGGGTCGTCCATTGCTTCTGCTCCTTGTGTACTTTGCTTCCACCGGTACTGACACCCAAGCATCGGCAGGAGCGATGGATCACAGACTCCTCGCTATTGAACGCAGTCTAGCGGCTCTTTTAGCAGCTTCGGTACCGCTAAAACTGCTTCAGACCATTCCACAAGTATCGGTACTGACTGCACCGGCCTCAGCAGGTATGCTTCCCCCCATGCCGAGCCTAGAGTCTATCTCAGGTATCGAGAGATCGGTACCGAGACACCCCGATACCGACTTCGACTGGTACCAGTACCGTGAGTTGCATGAACATCGGGAACAGAGATACTTTGATTCCTCCAATTCTGATGACTCTGCCGGTACTAGAGCAGTTCTTCCGGAGGATCCATCTCCTTCTCCTCAGCATAGAATGTCTCCTCCAGAAGACATGTCCTTCCAGGATTTCATATGTGATGTGGCTCAAGGCCTTGCAATCACGGTGACTCCTGAAAAGGAACCTAGAGCAGAAGAATTAGAAATTCTTCATTACCCTAATGCTCCTAAAGAGGCAGCTACTCTGCCCATTCATAAGATCCTGCATGATCTTATGCTGAGAATGTGGGAAACTCCTTTAAAGACAGCTCCACACTCTCGATGTATCGAGTTCCACCCTGTCCTGATTTTCAGAAAACTGTTACCACACCATTCAATGGTAGTGGAATCGGCAATGCTAAAAGGCATTCTTCCAATCCTCCAGGCCGTGAATCGAGGACACTCGATGCTTCCAATCCTCCATGTTGTCAGCCAGGATCAGCTCGTACATCCTTTACATGGGGATGTTCCTCAAGGAGGTTGCAGGGAACTTGGAACTTATGAGCCCTCTTCTTCCTGAGGACAAAAGAGAGGATTTTCTTACTCTGGTCAAACATGCCCAGGATGTTTCCAAGTTTGTGAACCGTGCAACCTTTGAATGCTTTGAATGCATCAGCAGAACTTCTGCTATCTCCATCGGTGCACGTCATATTGCCTGACTTCAGGCATCAGACTTGGAAATATGGGTGCAAGATAAACTGGGAAACATTCTTTGCACAGGAGAAAATCTCTAGGCAAAAATTGGCAAGACAAGGCTAATGAGATTGTCATTTATTTATTTAAACGTATTTCTATACCGCCTTATCCTGCAATCAAGGCAGTCTGAACAGCAAACAATCAATAAGATACAGTGTATAGTGTGTACCTGCAGTGAGTAGTGTATGCGTGTGAGTGTGTCTGGACGTTGATTCTTGTGGTGCTATTTACAGCGTGCGCTATTTACAATGCTATGGGTATCAGTTCCTTGCTTAATTACAATTATAGTGACGTGGGGGGAATTGAGGTGTCTGTTGCATGGTCTAAGTAATGTCACCGTAGTGTTCTATGAAGAGGGTTTTATTTATTTATTTATTTAGACAGTTTTGTATACCGCCTTATCCTTCAATCAAAGCGGTCACAACACAATTGGGGGATACATTTAACACGCGGGGATATGAGACACATTGTTGTGTCTTCAGTAGTTTCCTGAACTCCTTAAGGTCTGTTGTTGAACGCAGTTCGTCGGGGAGGGCGTTCCAGATTATTGGTGCTGCCTTTGATAAGGCTCGTTTTTCAGTGTCCTTGCGTACCCTGTTGATATCTTTAGGTGTGTTGACACGGTTGGATGTGCCTCTTCTCGGTCTTGTGCTGTTGTCTGGTTGTATGAGTGGGTGTAGGCTGAAAGCTGATGATTGATGTTTGATTTTGAAAATGTTTATGATTGTCTTGTATCTAATGCGGACACTGATAGGCAGCCAGTGGAGTTCTTTTAGGGTGGGTGTGATGTGTTCTTGTCTTGTGGTGCCAGCAATTATGCGTGCTGCAGTGTTTTGTGCCAGTTGCAATGGTCTTAATGTCTGTTTCGTTAGACCTAGATAGATTGGGTTGCAGAAGTCTAGGATTGGGGTTATTAGTGCTTGACAAACTGTGCGGAAGTGTTCCTGAGTGAGGAGGGGCTTGAGGCGTCGTATTAGTCTCATCCTGTGATATGCATTTTTGGTGGTTCTGCTGATGTGGGACTGAAGGTTAAGTCCTTTATCCATTGTCACTCCGAGGTATTTCACTTCTGATTGTATGGGTATGGTTGTGGTGCCTATCTTGATGTTGCGGGGGGGGGGGATGAAGTCGGAGTTTTGTGTGATGATTAGCGCCTCGGTCTTGCTGTAGTTTATGGTCATGTTGTTGTCTTGAAACCAGGTGTTCATATGGGTGAGACAGTCTGTTATCTTGGTGTGGTCTGGGTTGTCGAGGGTGATTGGTGTGTATATCATTATGTCGTCTGCATAGACTGTGTATTTTATCCCGTGCTCTTTTATGATGATTCATATTGGTTGGATGTAGATGTTGAATAAGAGAGCTGATAGTGCGGATCCTTGGGGTACACCTTGCATGACTTTTATGGGTCGGGATGTGTTGGGCCCAATCTTGAACTGTATCTGTCTGTCCGTTAGGTAAGAGTGGAACCACCTCAGTGTGGCTCAGTGCAGTCCGATGTTCTGTAGTCTTGCTAGTAGTGTTCCGTGGTCGACTGTGTCAAACGCTGATGATAGGTCAATGAAGATCATGAGTATTCCGTTCTTGCTGTTGTCTATGAGGTGTAGTATGTCGTTAAAGAGGTATAGCAGGAGTGTTTCAACTCCATGGTTGGGGCGGAAACCGTGTTGGTTGTGGTCGAGTTGTGCGTGGTTGTCGATGTGGTCTTGTAGTTGATGTTTTACCACTTTCTCAATAATCTTAGCCAGTAGGGGGATGCTTGAGATGGGTCTGTAGGCTGCTGGGTTAAGAACATAAGAACATAAGATATGCCATACTGGGTCAGACCAAGGTCCATCAAGCCCAGTATTCTGTTTCCAACAGTGGCCAATCTAGGTCATATGTACCTAGCAGTTTCCCCAAGAGACACAAGTTCCACAATGCTTGTACTGGGTCAAGCATTGATATCTTCGGTCACTTCTTAATAATGGTTTATGGACCTTTCCTCCAGGAACTTGTCCAAAACTTTTTTAAACCCAGCTACACTAACAGCCTTTACTACATAATCCGGTAACAAATTCCAGAGTTTGATTACACGTTGAGTGAAAAAATATTTTCTTTTATTTGTCTTAAATAGTTTACCCTGTAGCTTTATTGCATGTCCCCTAGTCTTTCTATATTCTGATAAGGTAAACAATCGATCTACGTTTACCCGTTCCACTCCGTTCATTAATTTATAGACTTCTATCATATCTCCCCTCAGCCGTCTCTTTTCCAGGTTAAAGAGCCCTAACCTTTTTAGCCTTTCTTCATAGGAGTATCCTTCCATCCCCTTTACCATTTTGGTGGCTGTTCTCTGAACCTTTTCTAATACCGCTATATCCTTTTTAAGATACGGCGACCAGAATTGCACACAATATTCAAGGTGCGGTCTCACCATGGAACGATATAGAGGCATTATAATATCTTTTGTTTTATTTTCCATTCCTTTCCTTATCATACCTAGCATTCTATTTGCTCTCTTGGCCGCCGCTGCACACTGGGCCAAGGGTTTTAACATGGTATCCACAATGACGCCTAAATCTTTTTCCTGGGTGGTGGTTCCTAATGTGGAACCTTGCATCGTGTAAACATAGTTTGGGTTGTTCTTCCCTAGGTGCATAACCTTGCACTTGTCCACATTAAATTTCATCTGCCATTTTGATGCCCAGTCTTCTAATTTATCAAGATCCTCTTGCAATTTTTCACAATCCTCTTGGGTTTTAACAACTTTAAATAGTTTTGTATCATCTGCAAATTTGATAACCTCACTCGTTATTCCACTTTCCAGGTCATTTATGAATATGTCAAAAAGCAGCGGACCCAGCACAGATCCCTGGGGTACACCACTATTCACCTTTCTCCATTGGGAAAATTGGCCATTTAGCCCTACCCTCTGCTTTCTATCTTTTAACCAGTTCCTGATCCACAATAGTACACTGCCTCCTATCCCATGACTCTTTAGTTTTGCCAAAAGTCTCTGATGAGGGACCTTGTCAAAGGCTTTCTGAAAGTCCAGATACACAATATCAACCGACTCACCTTTGTCCACCTGTTTATTCACTCCTTCAAAAAAACATAACAGATTAGTAAGACAAGATCTTCCTTGTCTAAAGCCATGTTGGCTGTCTCCCATTAGGTTGTGACTATCTACATGCTGAGTAATTTTATTCTTTATGATGGTTTCTACCATTTTTCCCGGTACTGACGTCAGGCTCACCGGTCTGTAGTTTCCCGGATCACCCCTGGAACCCTTTTTAAAAATTGGTGTTACATTGGCGATCCTCCAATCTTCAGGTATTAGAGATGATTTTAATGATAGTTCACAGATTACTGAAAGCAGGTCTGCAATCTCATATTTCAGTTCTTTCAACACCCTTGGATGTATACCATCTGGCCCAGGTGATCTGCTACTCTTCAGTTTATCTAATAGTTGTAAGACATCTTCCCGATGTATCGATATTTCCTTCAATTCTTCCGCACCTTTAAATACCACTTCAGTCATGGGTAACATCCCTACATCTTCTTCAGTAAAGACCGAAGCAAAGAATTCATTCAGTCTCTCCGCTATCGCCTTGTCGCCTCTTAGTGCTCTTAGGGTTGTTTTTGTCGAGTGCTGATTTCTTCGGGATTGGTCTTATTGTGGCGAGTTTTAGCTGGTCTGGCATGATACCTTGTGTTAGAGAACTTTTCACCATGTTGTGTATGGTGTGGATGAAGTTTGACTTTGTCGTTTTGATCCATGTGACTGGGCATGGGTCTGTTGGGGCCGTGCTTGTGTTGAGGGCGGTGATGATGAGTGAGAGCTGCTCTGTGGATGCTGAATTTGTCCCAAGTTTTTCTTGGGGTGGTGGTTGGTTTGGTGCTTGTGTTAGTATTCCTTCGTGGAGCTGAGTGGAATTTGTCTTGGATGTGGTCTGCAAATGTTTGTGGTTCTATTTGCACTTCGCTGTTGGATTTGTTCTCCTTGGTGAATGTTTTCACAATTTCGAAGAGCTCTCTCGGTTTGTTGTTTGATTTGAGTATGAGGTTGGTGTGGTATTCTCTCTTTGTTGGTTGATGAGATCGTTGTACTCTTTTTGTTTTGCTAAATATAGAGTCTGTTTGTTGGGAGATTTGGTGTGTCTCCATTGCCGTTCTAACTTCCTGAGTTCTGTTTTTTTGATCTGTATGGTTTTTGAGTACCAGGGTGTGTGATGTGCCCTAGTGCGGCAATCTTTCTTGGGTCTGGGTTCGGTGGCTTTGGAGGCTGCATTGATGATGCTGTTCCATTTTCTGATTTGATCATCTAAATCCTCTTCTTCCATATTCAGGTGTGGTATCGTGTCCTTGAGAAATTGGTCCTTGTTGAAGCTTTTAAATCTTCTTTGTGCTGTTGGTTTGTCTAGGTTTATGTCATGGTTTTGTCCTTGTGTCATGACCTTTGTTTTGATTATGTGATGTCTGACCATGGGACGGGGGTGACATCTGGTGTAGATATGTTACCATTGTCCGTTAGAAAATTGGGTGCGAATATGAGGTCTGGTGATGATCCGTATTTGTGTGTTGGTGTGTTGATCATTTGGGTATATTGTAAGGATCCCATAGCTTGTAGGAAGGCTTCTGCGTCCTTTGTGTTGGAGGATTTTAGGTTGAAGTCTCCTAGTAGTAGCAGGGGTTTGTTGCTGGTGTTGAAGGCACAGACCTCCTCCTGGAACCGACCAGAGGGGAAGCCATATTAGACCTAGTCCTTAGTGGAACACCAGATCTAGTGCAAGAGATAAGGTTGTTGGGGCCACTTGGTAATAGTGATCATAGCATGATCGCCTTTGATTTAATTAGTGGAGGAGGGATAGTAAGGAAATCCACAGTACTACCTTTTAACTTTCGAAAGGGAGACTATGATAAAATGAGGAAAACAGTTAAGAAAAAACTAAAAGGAGCAGTTGCAAAGGTTAAAGACGTACATCAGGCTTGGGTGTTGTTGAAAAATACTATCTTGGAAGCCCAGACCAGCTGTATTCCACGCTTTAAACAAAGTGGAAGGAAGTCCAAAAAACTGCCAGCATGGTTTAAAGTTGAGGTCAGAGAGGCTGCTGTTGCCAAAAAAGCATCTTTCAGGAAATGGAAAAAAGAGCCAAACGACGAAACCTGGAAACAGCACAAGCACTGGCAAATCAAATGCACGGCATTGATAAGGCAGGCAAAGAGAGAATTTGAGAAGAAGCTTGCTGCGGAAGCAAAAACACGAAGTAAAGACCTTTTCAAGTACATTCATAGCAAAAAACCTGTGAGAGAGTCAGTTGGTCCATTAGATGATAAAGGGGTTAAAGGAGCACTAAGAGGAGACAAGGCAATAGCAGAGAGACTGAATGAATTCTTTGCTTCGGTCTTTACTGATGAAGATGTAGGAATGTTACCCATGACTGAAGTGGTATTTAAAGGTGCGGAAGAATTGAAGGAAATATCGATACATCGGGAAGATGTATTACAACTATTAGATAAACTGAAGAGTAGCAAATCACCTGGGCCGGATGGTATACATCCAAGGGTGTTGAAAGAACTGAAATATAAGATTGCAGACCTGCTATTAGTAATCTGTGAACTATCATTAAAATCATCTCTAATACCTGAAGATTGGAGGATCGCCAATTTTTAAAAAGGGTTCCAGGGGTGATCCGGGAAACTACAGACCGGTGAGTCTGACGTCAGTACTGGGAAAAATGGTAGAAACCATCATAAAGAATAAAATTACTCAGCATGTAGATAGTCATGACCTAATGGGAGACAGCCAACATGGCTTTAGGCAAGGAAGATCTTGTCTTACTAATCTGTTATGTTTTTTTGAAGGAGTGAATAATCAGGTGGACAAAGGTGAGTCGGTTGATATTGTGTATCTGGACTTTCAGAAAGCCTTTGACAAGGTCCCTCATGAGAGACTTTTGGCAAAACTAAAGAGTCATGGGATAGGAGGCAGTGTACTATTGTGGATCAGGAACTGGTTAAAAGATAGAAAGCAGAGGGTAGGGCTTAATGGCCAATTCTCCCAATGGAGAAAGGTGAATAGTGGTGTACCCCAGGGATCTGTGCTGGGTCCGCTGCTTTTTGACATATTCATAAATGACCTGGAAAGTGGAATAACGAGTGAGGTTATCAAATTTGCAGATGACACAAAACTATTTAAAGTGGTTAAAAACCAAGAGGATTGTGGAAAATTGCAAGAGGATCTTGATAAATTGGAAGACTGGGCATCAAAATGGCAGATGAAATTTAATGTGGACAAGTGCAAGGTTATGCACCTAGGGAAGAACAACCCAAACTATGGTTACACGATGCAAGGTTCCACATTAGGAACTACCACCCAGGAAAAAGATTTAGGCGTCATTGTGGATACCATGTTAAAACCCTTGGCCCAGTGCGCAGCAGCGGCCAAGAGAGCAAATAGAATGCTAGGTATGATAAGGAAAGGAATGGAAAATAAAACAAAAGATATTATAATGCCTCTATATCATTCCATGGTGAGACCGCACCTTGAATATTGTGTGCAATTCTGTTCGCCGTATCTTAAAAAGGATATAGCGATTTTAGAAAAGGTTCAGAGAAGAGCCACCAAAATGGTAAAGGGGATGGAAGGATACTCATTGAAGAAAGGCTAAAAAGGTTAGGGCTCTTTAACCTGGAAAAGAGACGACTGAGGGGAGATATAATAGAAGTCTATAAATTAATGAACGGAGTGGAACGGGTAAACGTAGATCGATTGTTTACCTTATCAAAATATAGAAAAACTAGGGGACATGCAATGAAGCTACAGGGTAAACTATTTAAGACTAATAAAAGAAAATATTTTTTCACTCAACGTGTAATCAAACTCTGGAATTTGTTACCGGAGGATGTAGTAAAGGCTGTTAGTGTAGCTGGGTTTAAAAAAGGTTTGGACAAGTTCCTGGAGGAAAGGTCCATAAACCATTATTAAGAAGGGACCCAGGATATCAATGCTTGAACCAATACAAGCCTTGTGGAACCTGTGTCCCTTGTGGAAACTGCTAGGTAGATATGACCTAGATTGGCCACTGTTGGAAACAGAATACTGGGCTTGATGGACCTTGGTCTGACCCAGTATGGCATATCTTATGTTCTTATGTTCTAGTTCGTCTGGTGGTGCATCCGGGGCTCTGTAGGTGAGGCAAAGTGCCATCCGTTTGTTTTCCACAGTGATGGTGTTGCATTGGTTGGTGTTTGATGAGCTTCGTGACTTGAATCTTAGGCTGTTCCTTGCGAGGATCAGGACCCCTCCTCGTCTTCGTTGTATGTGTGGGCAGTTGAATGCTGTGTATGTGGTTGGTACTAGTTGATTAAGTAGCACATTATCGGTGGGGGTGAGCCATGTTTCAGTAATGCACTGTATGTTGGGTTGATGCTCTTCTATGTGGTCTGCTATTGTGTTAATTTTGTTTCTTATGGATCTGGCGTTGATGAGCTCGATTGTGATTGTAGTCGGGGTGCTTAGTTGAATCTGTGCTTTGTTTGGGTTTGTTTGTGTGTTGGGTTTTTGTCTGTTTTGCCTCCTGTGCTTGGGGGTCTTGATTGTGTTCCAGTGTGTGTACTGTGGGTGTGAAGAGTTGTGCTGGCTGCCATGGAGTGCTTGTTAGTAGGGTGTGGTTGGTTGCCTGGTGTGGTAAGAGATGGGTGAGGAGGAGGCTGATGGGCAGAATCCATGTTGTGTACATTCTTATGCGGTCAGAGTTTGGTAGATGTTGCACTTACTTTGCTCTGCTGGTGTTGTCTTTCTTGTCTTCGATGTCTGAGTTTGGTTGCTGCTTGTGGCTCTTGCAGCGTCGGGTTGTGGTTGTTACTGTGGCTGCACTGGGGTACCGCGCCTAAGGGCCCTCAGGTTCATTCCTCAGGGGTGTTCTGTCAGGGGTGGGTGGATTCTGCAGGGCTAGTTATTTTCGAAGGTGCTCCCACTGCCCTGATTGGGCAGGAGCTTCTAAGTGGGGTGGCTTCCTGCTAAGTCATTCCATCCCGATCAGGGGGGCTGGATATACTGTTTGGTGCTGTTGTTTATCATGTTCAAGGTGATATTGTCAGGATCAGACTATCAAAGTCTACAGCCAATCCAGCAAAGAAAAAATCAAATAAAAAAACCTTTTTCGACAAGAAAAAGAAGTTTACTCCTCTTACACCCATCAGGGTCACTGTCCAGTTCATATTCCCCAAAAGGGGCAACAACAAACTAGATAGCAGAAGAAACCACAAGTCCCAAGTACTCAGCCAGCTCAGCAGACTCAGCCTCCTCAGGGGCTTTGACTCCTTCCTAGAGAACTTAGTCTTTCTGCCCCTGCAAGGTCCAAAACCCTCTTTCATTTCGGGCAGGTTATGCCATTTTGCCACAAGATGGCAACAATAACACCAGAAAATTGGATTCTGTTCATTGTACAAGCTTCATTTTCACAGCATGCCCCCTCCTACAATCATAAGGCAGTTCAATTCTCAAATCCCTGCCACCGATCTCTTGAGTCAAGAGGTCACATCACTACTGGCTCAGAGAGCAATAGAAGAAGTGTCCATGTCTCAACAGAGCATGGGGTTCTACCCCCCTATTTATTTATTTATTTGTTTTATTTATTACAATCTTTTATATACCGCGCTATTTGATATCAGCGCAGTTCACATACAACAACATCAACAGAATAACAGGCTATTCCGTGTTTACAGCAAACAGGTATATAAACTTGGGTAACATAAGGTTAACTTATTACAAACATGATTATATAAAAGGTATCATGACAACACAAAAGTCCTAGTAATCTTACTGAGAAAGTGGGAGAGGCTATTTGAAGATAAGGTGTGTCTCTTATTTGGGGGGGCTTTTGCTGGGGGTAATGTTTGGTGGGTAGTATATGAGGAAAAGAAAACAGGAGGATTCAGACCCATACTGGACATAAGAACATAAGATATATGAGATATATAAGATATAAGATATATAAGATATATATAAGATATATGGCATATACTGGGTCAGACCAAGGTCCATCAAGCCCAGTATTCTGTTTCCAATAGTGGCCAATCTAGGTCATATGTACCTAGCAGTTTCCCCAAGAGACACAAGTTACACAATGCTTGTACTGGGTCAAGCATTGATATCTTCGGTCACTTCTTAATAATGGTTTATGGACCTTTCCTCCAGGAACTTGTCCAAACCTTTTTTAAACCCAGCTACACTAATAGCCTTTACTACATCCTCTGGTAACAAATTCCAGAGTTTGATTACACGTTGAGTGAAAAATATTTTATTTTATTAGTCTTAAATAGTTTACCCTGTAGCTTCATTGCATGTCCCCTAGTCTTTCTATATTCTGATAAGGTAAACAATCGAACTATGTTTACCCGTTCCACTCCGTTCATTAATTTATAGACTTCTATCATATCTCCCCTCAGCCGTCTCTTTTCCAGGTTAAAGAGCCCTAACCTTTTTAGCTTTTCTTCATAGGAGTATCCTTCCATCCCCTTTACCATTTTGGTGGCTCTTCTCTGTACCTTTTCTAAAATCGCTATATCCTTTTTAAGATACAGCGACCAGAATTGCACACAATATTCAAGGTGCGGTCTCACCATGGAACGATATAGAGGTATTATAATATCTTTTGTTTTATTTTCCATTCCTTTCCTTATCATACCTAGCATTCTATTTGCTCTCTTGGCCGCCGCTGCACACTGGGCCGAGGACCTCAGAGAATAAACAAATATCTGTTCCGGGAAAAATTCAAAATGATCTCCCTCAGAACACTTCTGCCATGCTTTCAGAGTCAGGATTGGCTATGTTCTCTATATGTAAAGGATGCATATACGCCTATTCTCATCCATCCAGAGCCCAGGAAATTCCTTCAATTCCTTTTCCAGGGAAGACACTTCCAATATAAGGTTCTTCCCTTCGGTCTGGCTTCTGCCCAAGAGTCTTCACAAAATGCATGCAAGTAATAGCAGCATTCCTGAGAACTCTGGGAATTGTCGTCTTCCCCTACTTAGACGACTGGCTCATTTGAGCATCCACAGTTCCAGAAGCCAGCTTCACTCTTTCTCGCATGATGCGAATCCTTCGCTATTTGGGACTGGTCATAAACCTCCCAAAATCTCATCTCACCCTTTCTCAGTCCCTAGAATTCATAGGGGCTCGTCTAGATACCAGACAGTCAAGGGATTTCCTTCCACAGGCCCCGATGTCTTCGTCTAGTTCAGCTGGCATCCCAATCAGCTATGAAACCTTCCTGACTGCTCGGGAAATGCTTCAGCTTCTGTGGCATATGGCATCCACATCTCATTTCGTCCCTTCAATGGTGGCAAACACTTGAAAACCTTCTCTTAGGCTCTCCTTTTCAGCAACTTCTATTCCAGGCCACCCTAACAACAGATGCGTCCAAGTTAGGCTAGGTGGCTCACTTGCATGATCTTTCCACTCAGGGTCTTTGGACCCCACAGGAGGCTTGTCTTCACATAAACCTCTTAGAACTCAGAGCAATTTTCCATGCTCTTTGAGTATTCCAAGCCTAGTTCCGCTACAAGACAGTCCTGGTCCAGACCAAGAATCAAGTAGCCATGTTCTATGTGAACAAGCAGGGCAGAACAGGCTCTCTGTCGTTATGCAATGAAGCTTTGTGACTGTGGGTCCTCACCAGAGAGTGTTAAATCCACCTCCTAGTGGTATATCTTCTGGGCATTCAAAACCTTTGAGCAGACAAACTCAGTCGAGTATTGCTGCCACACGAATGGTCTCTTCACTCAGACCAGCTTGCTCGAGTGTTTCAAATCTGGGGATCCCCAGATATAGACCTCTTTGCAAGCCTGCAGAATGCCAAACTTCCCCGATTCTGTTCCAGAATTCGGACTCCAAACTGTCAGGCAAGAGATGCTTTCCTTCTCCACTGGGGTTAGGACTTCCTCTATGCCTTCCCACCCATTCCCCTCATTCCCAAAACGCTGTTCAAGCTTCAGAGAGACAGAGGTCATATGATACTCATAGATCCACATTGGCCACGGCAACTTGGTATCCTCTGCTTCTACGTCTCTCTCAAACCACACCTCTGGAGTTGGGATATGCTCAAAATCTTCTCTCCCAGGAGAACAGGATGCTATTGCACCCAAATCCCTAGTCCCTGCATCTCAGGGCCTGGTTGCTGAAAGCCTAAAACTTCAGGATATCAACCTTTCTCAACAGGTAAAGGATATCCTTCTGGCTTCCAGAAAATCCTCCACAAGGCGGTCTTATGCCTTCAAGTGGAAACATTTCTCTATATGGTGTTCTCAAAGGGGACTTAACCCCCTTTCGATACCTAAGGAATCGCTACTGGAGTATCTCCTCCATTTATCAAATTCTGGTCTTAAGACCAATTCGGTAAGGGTCCATCTTAGTGCCATTGCAGCTTCTTGCAGGCCTCTATATGGACAACCTATTTCCTCTCATCCACTCGTAGCAAGATTTATGAGAGGTCTGCTTCTAACAAAGCCTCCCATTAGCCAACTGCCGTGGCATGGGATTTGAATCTTGTTCTCGGGCAGCTCATGAAACCGCACTTTGAACCTTTAGCCACTACAGCTCTAAAGTTTCTTTCTTGGAAGGTCATCTTCCTAGTTGCCCTCACTTCTGCAAGACACATTAGTGAGTTACAGGCCTTAGTGGATGATCCTCCTTAAACAAGATTTCACCATGATAAGGTAGTTCTTAGGACTCATCCTCACTTTATGCCAAAGGTGGTTTCGCCTATTCATTTAAACCAAGCGTTTTACCTTCCTGTGTTCTTTCCGAGGTCTCATGCCTCTAATGCAGAAAGGAACCTTCATACCTTAGATTGTAAAAGAGATTTAGCTTTTTACCTTCAAAGAATTAAGCAACACAGAAAGTCTTCTCAGATTTTTGTTGCTTTTGATTCTAGTCATTTGGGTCTTCCAGTTTCCAAAAGAACTCTCTCTAGGTGGATTGCAGATTGCATATCATTTGCATATGAGAGTAAGGGACTTCCTCTCGAGGGCCGTGTCACAGCTCACAATGTGAGAGCAATGGCAGCCTCTATGGCTAACCTTCATTCTGTGTCTATTGACGACATCTGTAGAGCGGCCACTTGGGCTTTGGTACACACCTTTACAGCCCACTATTGCTTAGACAAGGACTCCCGTCGGGATGCCTTGTTTGGCCAGGCTGTTCATCAGCATCTCTTTCAGACTTAGTACAACTCCTACCCACCGTCCCGGGTTTGGATGCCAGAGATCTATGGGAGAAAGCATGACCCATCTCACCATGGGTTTGCAGCTTCCTGGGGTCATCCCCCCGGCATCCCTCAGCTTTGGAGTCCCCATATGTGATGACTACATTCCTGCTTGTTCCTGGAGATAGCGTAGTTACTCACCTGTAACAGGTAGTCTCCAGGAACAGCAGGAATTAAGTCTTCACAACCCACCCACCTCCCCTAGGAGTTGTCTCTCTCTCTCTCTCTCTCTTTCTCTCCTTCTCTCCTTTTGTCTCAGCTATAAACTCAACTGAAGAGGGAGAGTTGGAAAGGCAGGAAGGCAGCACGCAGGCACTGTGGGATGCTCCCAAAAGCTTTTCTATTGGATGCTGGGGAGCGTTCCCGCACAGGCTCCGTCGGTACCGATCATACTCATATGTGAAGACTTAATTCCTGCTGTTCCCAGAGATCACCTGTTACAGGTGAGTAACTACGCTTTACTCTGCTATACCATTAATGCGTTCCTTTTAAATGTTTATCACCAATGTTTGTAAGTATATTGTTGTTGTTTACTTCTTCAAAAATAGTTTGTTAAATGATTTTATAATTAAAATAAGTACAATCTAATTAATTATTTAAGATACAGATTTTACTTAAGATTTACCCTAAATTTACCATGGTCTTTCTTTTAAGTAAATACTAAGAATGAAAATTACCAAGAGACAAGACTGGTCACCCAAAAAGAGGGCTTTTGAAGTAACATTGAGGATGGAATGCTGTGAGCTTTAGAGAGCTAGCAAAGAAACTTGGCAGTGGAGTAACAGCCTCCGGTGTTCAAAAGACTGGCTCTAGGAAACAGAATTACTGCGAACGATGTAAACAACATTTTGTCCAATAATATAGTGTCTGTGTCAAACAGAACTGTTTGTTGTAGACTAGTTGAGGCTGATCTGAAAGCCAGAAGACCAAGGAAAAAGCCATTCCTGAATCCAGTTCAAAGAAGGAAAAGGCTTGGCTGGGCCAAAGAATACTTGAGTTGGCCAATTGAAGACTGGAAGAGAGTTATTTGGAGAGATGAGACAAAGATTTCAATTTTTGGGAGTGATAGTATTCAATTTGTATGAAGAAGACCTCATCCCACAGTGTCTCAACACCGCTTTTAATCATCCCCTGAGTGTCATGGTTTGGGAAGCATGTCATGGTATGGTTTACGTAGGATTCGAGTTTTGAGTGGCACCATCAGTGCGAAACGATACATTGCAGACATCCTCAAACCCAAAATGCTACCTTCTGCTCTGACATATTCGGGTCAGATGGGAACTTTAAATTTCATTAGGATGGAGCATCATGTCACACAGCAACCATTTGTAAGAAGTGGTTTTGCTGACAATAATGTGGAATTGTTGTCATGGCCTGGAAACAGTCCTGTCCTCAATGGGATTGAAAACTTTAGGAAGACTAACTTTGCGAAGACTTTAGGAGACTAACTTTGCGAAGATGGGCCAATACCTCAGGGAGTCGTTAGTGGGATGGGAACAGCTGGGGGATGGAGAACAACAGTGGGCAAAACTGAAAGGGGGTATTTTAAAGGCAACCAACCTTTTTGTTAAAATGGTAAATAAAGGCAAAAGGAACAGGAGACCGCTATGGTTTTCGAAGGAAGTAGCTGAAAAAGTGAAGAAAAAGAGGGAGGCCTTCATGAAATACAAGAGATCACAGAGAGAGGAAGACAGGCATCTGTATTTGAAAAAACTTAGAGAAGCTAGCAAAGTAGTCAAGAAGGCAAAGATTCAAAAGGAGGAGGAAATAGCCAATGCAATAAAATGGGGGGATAAGACATTTTTCAGATATATCAGTGAGAAGAGGAAGGGCAAAAGTGGTATTGTCAGACTCAAGGGTACAGGGGGGGGAATATGTAGAAGCTGATAAGGATAAAGCGGAATTGCTTAACAAATATTTTTGTTCTGTGTTCACAGATGAAGAACCAGGAGCAGGACCTCAGAAAACACCCACAAATAAGAACAGAAGTGAGGGACATCTTGAACAATTTTCAGAAGACTGTGTTCGTGAGAAACTAGCTCAACTTAAAGTAGACAAAGCGATGGGACCGGATGGGATACACCCTAGAATACTGAGGGAACTTGGGGACGTTCTAGCAACTCCACTGACTAACCTTTTCAATGCCTCGTTGGAGTCGGAAATGGTGCCAAAGGACTGGAGAGAGGCTCATGTGGTGCCTTTACACAAAAGCAGAAGTAAGGATGTGGTTGAAAACTGCAGGCCGGTTAGTTTAACTTCAGTGGTGAGTAAATTAATGGAAACGCTGTTGAAAGAGAAAATAGTGAGGTTTCTGGAGTCCAGCGGATTACAGGATCCGAGGCAGCATGGATTCACCAGAGGCAGGTCTTGTCAGACAAATCTGATTGATTTCTTTGACTGGGTGACCAGGGAGTTGGACCGAGGGAGAGCTCTAGATGTGGTGTATTTAGATTTCAGTAAAGCCTTTGACACTGTTCCTCACAGGCGTACTTATAAACAAACTGAGCACCCTAGGGATGGACCCTAAAGTTACTGCTTGGGTTAGAAATTGGTTGGGTGGGAGGCGACAAAGAGTACAAGTAAATGGAGCTCACTCTGAGGAGAAGAATGTTACCAGTGGTGTGCCCCAGGGATCTGTCCTTGGTCCGATTCTTTTTAACATCTTTGTTAGTGATATAGCGGAAGGGCTGTCGGGTAAGGTTTGCCTCTTTGCAGATGATACCAAAATCTGCAATAAAGTAGACACCCAGGAAGGTGTAGATAACATGAGGAGGGATCTAGCTAAGCTTGAAGAATGGTCTAGAATTTGGCAGCTGGGATTTAATGTTAAAAAATGTAAGGTCATGCATTTGGGCTGCAGCAATCCAAGGGAGCAATACAGCATAGGAGGTGAAGTACTTTTGTCCACTAAAGAAGAGCGGGACCTAGGCGTAGTTGTGTCCGATGATCTTAAAGTAGCTAAACAGGTAGAAAAGGCGACGGCAAAAGCTAGAAGGATGCTTGGGTGCATACGGAGAGGAATGGCTAGCAGAAAAAAGGAGGTGATAATGCCTCTGTATAAGTCTTTGGTGCGACCTCATTTGGAGTATGGTGTGCAATTCTGGAGACCGCACCTTCAAAAGGATGTTAACAGGATGGAGTCGGTGCAGAGGGTTGCTACTAAGATGATTAGTAGTCTTCATTATAAAGCATATGAGGACAGACTTAAGGATCTTAATATGTACACCTTAGAGGAAAGGCGGGATAGAGGTGATATGATTGAGATGTTTAAATATCTCCATGGCATAAATGTTCAGGGAGAGAGCCTCTTTCAATTGAAAGCAAGTTCTGCGACGAGGGGACATGGGATGAGGGTGAAGGGAGATAGATTCAGGAGTGATATGCGGAAATATTTCTTTACGGAAAGAGTAGTGGATCCGTGGAATAGTCTCCCAGTGGAGGTGGTAGAGATGAGGACAGTAACTGAATTCAAAAAAGCATGGGACCAACACAGAGGATCTCTAAAGGTAAAAAGTGGACTGTTGTAGTTGTTATGGAAGGACAGACTATAGATGGGCCTTGTGGTCTTTTTCTGTCATCATGTTTCTATAAAACCTTTGCCCCAGACTGAAGACTGCTGTGGCATCAAGCATCCAGGCAACAAACAGGAACTGATTGAGTGCATTATCAGTTCCTGGTTCCATATAATCAAAAAGAAGGACCTCGTGAAATTTGTTGAATCAATGTCCAGAAGATGCCAAGCTGTCATTGATGCCCAACGGTTTCCAATATGTTTGTTTTAATAATACCCCATAGTGATATACTTTTGACACTGTATCTTCAGTTTTTTTGAACAGAATAAAACTTAAATTGATGAACTTTTATTTCAATATGGTTTCTGAACTAGTATTGTATACTTTTCTTCCTAAAGCACAAACAACATTTGAACAATTGAGAACATATTGCTAGAAAAGAACTAAACGTCAAGGTGTATCCACAATTTTGGCCACTGTTGTATGTAAATGCTGCTATTTAGACATGGGGATGTCTCTAAAATAACCTCTAATGTCTTCTAACATTTCTTTAGTTTGAAAGAAGGAACCTTTCAACTTGTACTTTTTTATCTTTTACTCTGCTTTAATTAATAGTTAGCGAACAATTCACAGCTCTCTCTCACTTCCTAACAGGAAAGAACCTTTACAAACATTTTCTCTTTATAGGATAGGAATTGAATATTACTACTATCCAGAGATGAATGACATTTCGTGATTTTCTCCTTTACTACTCTTTAAGGTTTTCTTGAATTGAGCTTTTTATTGCTTGGAATGGAAATGTTCCAGGAGATCATACCTCGGCATTCACCACATCCTCTTAGGGTCATGATCACTATGCATTTCTGGTAGCTTATGGACTTTATTGTGCCATCTAAATTTTCAGTTGCTAACTGCAGTTCATAAGAATATAAAATATGCCATGTTGGGTAGACCAAAGGTCCATCAAGCCCAGTGTCCTGTTTCTAGCAGTGACCAAATGAGGTAACAAGTACCTGTCATGTTCCCAAAAGGTAGTTCTTGGTTGATGTGACTCTGTACAATACACAGACCTCAGCCTATCAATGTTAATCTGTCAGAAGGATAATTTATAATGCATTCTTGAAAAGTAACCTTCCTAGCCAACATACAGCCATCTAGCTCAACTATAATTCAGGATGTATTTCCAGTAGCAGTGAGGTTACCTCTTTCAGGTATCTCCAGGAACAAGCAGGAATGAGTCTTCACATATGGGTATCGTCGGTACCGACGGAGCCTGCGCGGGAACGCTCCCCAGCGTCCAGTAAGAAAGCTTTTGGGAGCATCCCACAGCGCCTGCGCGCTGCCTTCCCGCCTTTCCCAACTGCCTCTCTCCAGTTCTTCTTTTCCGCGGAGCCAGCAGGTCGTGTTCCTGTCACCGCAGAAGAAGTTCTTTATTTTTTTCTTTATTTTTCTGTGTCGTGTCTGCCTTCGATGTCAGACCGGTACCGCCGGTCTTTTCTTTTCTTTCTTTCTTCAAAAAAAAACAACAAAAACTTTTATTTCTTCAACTGTGCATTTTCAGTTTGGGCCTTAGGCCTAAATTTTTTCTCCTCAAGGAGAAGCCCACTTCCGGGTTTAAAAAGTGCACAAAATGTGGCGGTACTATTTCTTTCACCGACACCCATGATTGGTGTCTAAAATGTTTGGGTCCTGAACATTCCATCACGGATTGTGTGTCCTGTACCATGATGTCTAAAAGAGGTCGGCAGAACCGAGCAGCCAAGCTCAGTACCCTTTCCCTCTGATGCAGCCTCTGTGGCATTGACGTCTTCCAGGGCTGCTTCTTCCTCCCATGGATCTCAGGTAACCAAACATAAATCTAGCCGGTCCTCGAAGGACAAATCTCCCTCTAAGCATCGAGATGCCTCCGGGCTTGTCCTCGAGGATTCTGCTCTGGCAAAATTACCCCGGCGGGAAGTTCCAGCTTCCAAAGCATCATCTATGGGGTCACAGGTTGACATCGACGGCTTGGCCTCGACCGATCACCTGTTGCCGTGTTCTGGGGTACCGATATCCAGACTTTGGTGGCGTCGATGGATCAGAAAATTCTATCCATGCAGCGCACCCTTACGGCGTTCATGCAGGCTTCGACGCCTTCGCTACCGCAACAATCTCCGTTGCCGGTACCAACCCCGGTGCCGGGACCAATTGCATCGGCTTCGGTGTCGACTGCAACGGTGCCCTGTCCTATGATGCCCATCGGTACCGAATCGGTACCGCTTACTCCCGATGTTGATCCCATTCGGTACGCGTATCGGGCTTTACAGGAGCATCCAGACAGGCAATACGTCGATTCCTCCGAAGACTCTGATGAGTCGGAGGCTTCTGTCGATGCACCGGTACTACTTCCTCAGGAGTCTGCTTCTCCAAAACGAAGAATGTCTCCTCCAGAGGACTTGTCTTTTCAAGACTTTATTAGGGAAGTGGCTAGAGGCCTCTCTATTACAGTGGCCTCTGAATCAGAGCCTAGGGCCAAGCAATTAGATATTTTGCAATATCCTAAGGCTCCTAAGGAGGCAGCTACCTTACCTATTCATGAGATTCTTTATGATCTCATGTTGGGCATGTGGGAGACTCCTCTTACCACCTCTCCTCATTCCCGTAGGTTGGACACCATGTACCGTGTCCCTCCCTGTCCTGGTTTTCATAAGACTCAGCTTCCTCACCACTCTATTGTGGTTGAGTCTGCTATGAAGAAAATAAAGAGTGCAAAGAGACACTCATCTAACCCTCCAGGACGTGAATGTAGGACTCTAGATGCTTTTGGCCGAAGGATTTTCCAGGCCAATATGCTTGCTGCCAGAATCAACTCCTATAGTCTCTATATGGGGATGTTTCTAAAAGAAGTCACAGATCATCTGCAGACTTTAGCTCCTTTTATTTCAGAAGATAAAAGGCAGGAATTTCTCACTTGGCTCAAGCATGCCCAAGATGTTTCCAAATTCTCCAACCGTGCAGCCTTTGACTCTTTTGAGTGTGTAAGCAGAGCCACGGCTATTGCCATAGGTGCACGCAGAATTGCTTGGTTACAAGCTTTTGATTTGGAACTCTGGGTCCAAGATGAGTTGGGAAACCTTCCTTGTACAGGTGAAAACCTATTTGGCAGGGATTGGCAAGCAAAGGCCACTCAGATGGATGCTGAGAACTCTGCTTTGGATCGACTTTCAAAGTCTACCTCTGCCCCTGTTAAGAAAAGATTGTTCAAAAAGACATCTTTTTCTAAAAAGGGAAGATATACTGCTCATGGGCAGACATCTTCTGCAGGTCGTTTTTCTGCAAAGCGTCAGCAACCACCTAAACAGGCCAAGTCAAAGGCTGCCAAGCCTACCACAGCCCAGCAGCCTCAACCTCCTCAGGGCCTTTGACTTGCAACTAGAGAACCTAGCCTTTCTAGCTTTGGAAAAACCAGAGCCCCTCACCATTCCAGGAAGGTTGACTTACTTTGCTCCCAGATGGGAGCAAATCACAGCAGAGCAATGGACCCTCTCCATCATAAGGGAAGGGTACAAGCTTCATTTCATGAGTCTTCCTCCTCACACCATGGTGAAACAGTTCAATTCTCCAACATCTCTCCTCAACCTTCTAGGTCAGGAGATTGCTACCCTTCTTGCCCAAGGGGCAATAGAAGAAGTACCTCTTCTTCAACAGGGCTCAGGGTTCTACTCCCCTTATTTTCTTATCCCAGAGAAAACAGGGGGCTACAGACCCATATTAGATCTCAGAGAATTGAACAAGTTTCTGTTCAAGGGGAAATTCAAAATGATTTCTCTAGGGGCTCTGCTTCCATACCTTCAGAGTCAGGACTGGCTTTGTTCTCTAGATCTCAAGGATGCGTACACCCATGTCCTCATCCATCCAACACACAGAAGGTTCCTTCGGTTCCTTTTTCAAGGAAAGCACTACCAATACAGAGTGCTTCCTTTCGGTCTGGCCTCTGCACCAAGGGTGTTCACGAAATGCATGGCAGTAGTAGCTGCATTTCTCCGCACTCTAGGAATATTCGTATTCCCATATCTGGACGACTGGCTCATTCGAGCCCCATCCCAGTCAGAGGCCCAGACTTTTCTAACCTGCACAATGCGTATCCTTCAGTATTTGGGACTAGTAATAAACATCCCAAAATCCAATCTCACCCCTACTCAGTCTCTGGAGTTCATAGGGGCCTTGCTGGATACCACAACTGCAAGGGCCTACCTTCCTCAGGCTCGTTGCCTACGTCTAGTGCAGTTAGCCTCCCAGATTCAGTTAAAGTCCCATTTAACTGCTCGAGAGATGTTACAACTATTAGGCCACATGGCATCCACCGTCCATGTGGTTCCATATGCTCGCCTTCACATGAGGGCAGCTCAATGGACTTTATCCACCCAATGGACTCAGGCATCAGGTTGCCTGTCAGACAAAATAGCAAACTCCAGTTGCCTTTTTTGGTCTCTCCAGTGGTGGAAGTCCTCTCAAAACCTGTTGCTGGGGTCCCCTTTTCAGCAAGCGCTACCCCAAGCAACTCTTACAACAGATGCTTCTCCAAAGGGTTGGGGAGCTAATCTACAGGATCTCTCCACCCAGGGCATCTGGTCTCCACAGGAGATTTCTCTACATATCAATCTCTTGGAACTCAGAGCAATTTTCTTAGCTCTCAGAGTGTTCCATTCCCTGCTCAGCTACAGGACAGTTCTCATCCATACGGACAACCAAGTAGCCATGTTCTATGTAAACAAGCAGGGAGGAACTGGCTCTCTGTCACTTTGCAATGAAGCTTTGCGACTGTGGGCCTTCGCCAGAGAGCATCACATCCATCTTCTGGCAGTATATCTTCCAGGCGTTCAAAACTCTTCGGCGGACAGACTCAGTCGAGTTCTGCTTCCACACGAGTGGTCCCTCCACATGGACCAGGTAGCCAGGATCTTTCGAATTTGGGGAACCCTGGACATAGACCTCTTTGCAATTCCGTGGAATGCCAAACCTCCCCAGTTCTGTTCCAGAATTCCGTGTCAGGGAGTTCAGGCCAAGGATGCCTTCCTTCTTCACTGGGGTCAAGACTTCCTTTATGCCTTTCCACCAATTCCCCTAATTCCCAAGACACTATTCAAGCTTCAGAGAGATCAAGGGACCATGATCCTCATAGCACCACATTGGCCACGCCAAGTGTGGTACCCTCTACTTCTGTATCTCTCTCAAGCTCCCTCCCTGGACTTGGGCTCTGCTCCAGACCTTCTATCCCAGGAAGAAGGAACGTTGTGGCACCCAAACCCCCAGTCTCTCCATCTCAGGGCTTGGTTGCTGAGGGCCTAGACCTTCAAGATTTTCATCTCTCTCAGCAAGTCAGAGATGTTATTCATGCCTCTAGAAAGCCTTCTACTAGACGTTCCTATGCTTTCAAATGGAAAAGATTTACCATTTGGTGTTCAGAGAAGGGTCTAAACCCTCTTGCAATACCTCTGAATTCTCTACTAGAGTATCTCCTGCATCTATCCCATGTAGGTCTGAAAACAAATTCAGTAAGAGTCCATTTGAGTGCTATTGCAGCGTCTCTCAAGCCTCTCAATGGACAACCTATTTCCTCTCATCCTCTTATAGCAAGATTCATGAGAGGCCTTCTTTTAACTAAACCTCCCATTAGACCACCTCCAGTGGCATGGGACTTAAACCTGGTTCTTGACCAGCTTATGAAGCCACCCTTTGAACCTCTAGCCACCACCTCCTTGAAATTTCTTTCTTGGAAGTTTATTTTTCTCATTGCAGTCACCTCAGCACGCCGCATCAGTGAGTTGCAAGCTTTGGTGGCTAATCCACCTTATACAAGGTTTCATCATGATAAGGTAGTCCTAAGGACCAATCCACACTTTATGCCTAAAGTGGTCTCACCTTTTCATCTGAACCAAGAGGTGTATTTACCTGTCTTTTTTCCAGGACCTCATGCATCAAGTGCAGAGAGGAATCTTCATACCTTGGATTGTAAGAGAGCTCTCGCTTTTTACTTACAAAGAACACAGCAACATAGAAAGTCTTCTCAACTCTTTGTTGCTTTTGATCCTTCTCACTTAGGACATCCAGTCTCTAAAAGAACACTGTCCAACTGGATTGCTCAGTGTATTTCTTTCACCTACCAGAGTAGAAACCTTTCTCTGGAGGGCCATGTCACAGCTCACAATGTCAGAGGCATGGCAGCCTCAATGGCTCATCTAAACTCTGTGTCCATCGACCAAATCTGTCGAGCGGCCACCTGGGCCTCGGTTCATACCTTCACAGCCCATTACTGCTTGGACAAGGACTCCTGCTGGGATGCCTTGTTTGGTGAGGCTGTTCTCAAACACCTGGTCCATTCCTAATCAACTCCTACCCACCTACCCTGGTTGGATGCCAGAGATCCATGGGGGGAGGTAGAATCCTTTTCAAGGACACACAATCTGGGGTCTTCCCCTGGCATCTGCAACTAGGGAGTCCCCATATGTGAAGACTCATTCCTGCTTGTTCCTGGAGATAGCACAGTTACTTACCTGTAACAGATGATCTCTGGGAACAGCAGGAATAGGTTTTCACAACCCACCCACCTCCCCTAGGAGTTGTATCTCTCTATCTATCTTTCCTTTCCTCTCTCTCTTTGTCTTAGCTTTAAAACTCAAACTGGAGAGAGGCAGTTGGGAAAGGCGGGAAGGCAGCGCGCAGGCGCTGTGGGATGCTCCCAAAAGCTTTCTTACTGGACGCTGAGGAGTGTTCCCGCGCAGGCTCCGTCGGTACCGACGATACCCATATGTGAAGACTTATTCCTGCTGTTCCCAGAGATCACCTGTTACAGGTAAGTAACTGTGCTTTCCTGTCTTTCCTTAGCACAACCACACCACCCAAGTATTTAATCTACACACATGGATATCTCACTATAGCTTCTAATTTTGACCTTTCACAGCAAACACACTGTCTTTATCTCTTCCTGTCAGCTTCCCAAAATCCTGGCAGTTCCTTAATTCCTTAATAAAATCTTCAACAGCATTCTTTGTCAAGTTCCTACTTACTTCATGGTCTGACAATTAAGCCTCAGTTTCCACCTCTGTGTACCTTCTTTCCATTCTGCTTCTCCTCCAAACAGTCTGGCTTTTCAGCAACTTTCACCAGCAGCCGTTCAATTTGTTCCAGGTGCTCAATTGCCTTCACCTCTCTCCTGAAGCCCTGCTGTTTTCTCACTACATCTCTGACTGCTTATGACCATATAAACTTGGCTCTTTTCAGTTGTTCAGGACTCTGAAGGACTACATAACCCATCATTATCCTGACTCTTACCTGATCCCTCAAATGCACTCTTGAGCTCCTTTTAGTGCAGAGATTTTCATCTCATTCCTTGGAACACACCTAGGCAATCAGGTTTTCAAGATAACCACAATGAATATGCATATGAGAGATTTGCTTGTACGCCCTCCATTGTATGAAAATCTCTCTCATGCATATTCATTGTAGTTATCCTGAAAACCTAAGGACGTCCAGAGGACTGGGTTGAGAACTTCTGCTTTAGTGTCACAGTATATAGTTTGGGATATCTGTTTTTATCAGCTATTTATTCATGTCATTCATATATGTCACAGAATGAGTTGTAGTACAGTGTTAGTCTCTTTAATGTCGGTCACTGGATGCATATAACAGTTTCACTAAAATTGTGTTTTTTTCCATACAGAAACCTGTACAAAGCCTTTCTTACATCATGGCCGATATTCCTCAAATAACACTATGTTCATGGATGGAGACAAATTGCAATATGAATGTGATGATGGATACATGGATCTAGAGAGGAAGATAACAGGGAGGATACACTGTACCCAAACAGGATGGACAAAGAAAATCGAGTGTACTGGTATGACACTTTGCATAAAGAATAATCTACAATATTTTATTTATTTAACATTTCTTATATACCGCCTTTCATGATATCAAGGCGGTTTACATTGAACAAACTGAAATTACATTGAACAGGGCATTATAACTTGGAGATAACTATTTTACAGGGAACATGGGCTATGGAGGGTTAAGTGGCTTGCCCAAGACCACAAGGAGCACCTGTGGGACTAGAAACCCCAGTCCTTCCAGCCCAAGGTTGCTGTCCTCTAGTGGGATTTGAACCCCTGACCTTCTGGCCTGAAGTACCTTGCCCCAACCACTAGGCCACTCCTCCACTCCAATATGACAGATGAAACTCACTGTAATGCATTATAAAAGAGCAAAGATCAAATTAGAAATACCTATTTGTTGCATTAATAATCTACATAAATGAAAAAATGGTAGGTAATTCCTACTCAATTACTTTGGACTTCCTTCATAATTCTGAAAGTCACATATGAGTAGGAGCTCATTCTGTAACACAAATAAGCCTGTTAGCAAAAACATCTAAGACTGTATTCTGAAACCCCATGGCCATATACATCTACAGCGCTAGCACGGGGATCTCTGAACATGGGCATGAATGGGGGCATGGTCAGCCACTCAGACATATAAAGCATATTCAGGAAAAGCCCATGTAAGTCTTCAGTGTTTCCTGCAGACGTCCACTTTATTCCTGCGGAAACGTGGAATAAGGGCAGAACTTAGAAAATATTCTGTTCTGCTCTTCAATGTGTCCTGAATTGAAGAATGGCTGTGACAATTATGTTTTGCACTGGTGTGTCTGCAGTCTGGAAAAACACAAGATGCAATTTTAAAAAACAAAAAGCAGAGGTGAAGGACGGTTGTAAGGTAAAGAAACATTAATACACAGCCTTACAGAAATAGTAAGAAGAGCAATAGTGTTTATTCTGGCCATACTGACATTTGTTGTTTGTGTTAAAGGAGCTAATCTAGGGTTACTTAACAATTCCTATGAACTGGGAAATGGGACTTTTGTAGTCCTGGGACTCCATGCTATTATGTTATACCTGCTGTTGTCGATAAGTACAGGGCATCTTTTTGGCAGAAGTATGTTTTTTTGTGACTGCAAGTGAGAGTGTGCAGGTGTGTGTGTGTGTGTGTGTGTGTGTGTGTGGTTTGAGTGTTGCATGCGAGGATCTGGTGTGCTCATCTGTAAATCTGAGGGGGCATGAATGCCAGGCCAGTATCTTGACCGTAGGGATGACTGCAGCGTCACCAGGTGCCAGTGTGATTGGGCAGAATAAATCAGAACAGGTTCTCTATAGCTAAATGTCAAAACATATCCCTGTCACTAATAAGGGACTCTCAGAATGACAACATTCAAAAGTGCAAACAGCACTAATACATACCCAAAAGCACCATCATCGGTCTCTGAAAATCTGCACATTTGTAGAGAGTGCTGATAGTGCCTTTGGGCATGTATTAGTGCTGTTTGTGCTGTTGAATGCTCCCATTCTGAGGGTCCCTTATTAGTGACAGGGAATGTTTGGACATTTAGCTTTGGAGAACCTCTTCTTATTTTTTTCTGGTCCATATTTAGCATTGTACAGAATGTTTTCAGAGATGACCAATGCAAGCTTAACTAAGGAGTACTTCTGCCATGTATGTTGTGTTGCAAGGTCTGTCTTGACAAACATACCACTTTCTACCTGCTTTTATACTATCTTTGAGCGCACTGAGATTACTTTGCAGTGTTCTGGGCATGCAGCAGACTAGTATATATAGTCTGGTTTGCATCAACATTTATGTATCATCAGTATTTATGTGTAGTTTGCATAAACCCAACACTATCAGTGAGAGGAGCACTTTTACATTGAAAGCATGGCCATTCGCAGGTATATAGTGGAGACTGGCAGGATCAAAAATGTCAATCTTTTCATAACATGGTGAGCCTGGAAGCATACACAACCATTTGCTGCACACAGCTATCTCTCGTACTCCATAGTGCTTTGTTCGGAGATCCGTTGAAGATCTGCGGTTAATGAACGTTCGAAGTTGAAGTTCAACAATTAAGAATTTTAAAATTGGTTGTGTAGTAGCATTGGGTAATGCAATTACTTCACAGGTTTTATACGGTGGTTTTGTTACCATAAAAGTAATTAAAAGGGAAGTCACGCTTCAAGAGGGAGCAATCTCTCAAGGCAATAACTTCCGACAAAAAAATTAACACACGAGATTTAGTAGGTTATATCAGTCACTTTTGAATCACTCGTTGAAGGGGTATACATTAGTTGAAGTGAGTGAGGGGAGGAATAATTTCTAGCCTACCATTCCTGGCAAAAGTACCAGAGAAAATAGTACTTTTACAACTGCAAGAATACATGGATGAAAATTACCCACTTGACCCCCAGCAATATGGCTTTGGATTCAACATGGAATAAAATCCTTACTCACAGCTCTAACGGACAACCTCGCAAAACGCATCGACAAAACAAACAAAGGATTCATCCTCATACTCCTGGACATCAAAGCCATCTTTGACTCTGTTCCACACAATCTGATCATCCAATGCTTGCAAGCAATCAGCCTGAAAGGCACCACGCTTAAATGGTTCATCTCATACCTCACTGAGCACCATCTCTGAGTAAAACTGGGCAATGAAATCTCAAAGCCTATTACAACAATTTTAAAGTTACAGGGACCTTTGCATGGTAGGCTGTAGGAAGAAGTAAAATTTTCAGTTTGAATATTTCAGTTTCCATTGTCTGTTACAAGCCTGCTTCACAGGGTGGAGCCTAATTGAATCACCTCTACAGCCTGTCCACAAGTACCTGATCAACTCTAGTCTTCACAGCTTCAAGAGACTCCACATAGCTAGGCTTTCATACTTTACTATTGCCTGTTTTTTTTAATATAGATTTTAACTGTTGGATATACATTTTTAGGAATATTTTGTCTGCTTACATTCCTTGCATAGCTTTTAAATCAGATATCTGAGTGTACCCTCAGTTCCATGTAAGGCCTACTGGCCAGAGACACTTAGGTTCCCACCCACCCCAGGGCTGCATTGCCTATATAGTCTTTAATTAGGTGTTGCACCCACTTTTTCTCCTTTTCTCCTTCTCCTAGGACCACTTAATCAACATGTCATGTATTCATTACAATAACTGTGGTGCTTTCATTCTGAGAAGAATCATTTGGAACCTAACAGCTTGCCCTATATGCCTCAAGTTAGCTGCTATGCATAAAGAATTGACTCTACTAAAGGAAATATTAGCTGCAATTAAACACACCCTAAAGCCTTCGAAGACCCAGTTAGGAGCTGTGACGGGGCACAATAAGTTTAGAGGGCCACGATCTGGAGCAAAGCACAAAAATTTGTAAAAGGGAAGCCCAGATATTCCCCAAGTGCTTTTGAAGTCAGTATTAAATAGGCAGTGTGTGCTGGGAGACAGTCGAGCTATTAGGAGAGTTGTGGTATCACGGTGTTATCCGAGGAACTCTAGTGCTTAATGAGCATTCATCTTACCTGTTCAGGGAATTATCACGGGTGCATTCCAGAGGTCATCAGGCAGAGAATGGCTGATTAATACACACGATCCGATCCATCTGTTTTATTCCGCCGCTTTACCTGCTCTGTCAGAGTTGTCACCTGAGGAGTTCACATTTTTTAAAATTGCGTTGGTTTTATGGCATCAAACCACTTTTAAAGGATCTGAAGAGAGGACCTAGGCTAATCTGCTGCTACCATCATTGGGCTCATGAGCGCTCCCCCGTAATGCAGCAAATATGAAGAAAAAAAATACCAAAAACAGAAAACTACTACTACTTGGAGATTCCATCATCAGAAGCACCAACTTGGGAATACAATTCAAAGGAGAGAAGATGGTCAAATGCTTCCCAGGCTCTTCAGCCAGCAGGAATATTTATTTATTTATTTAACATTTCTTCTATACCGCGCTATTCAGATCAGCGCGGTTTACATTCAACATCAACTATAAGACGCAGGCACTCTGCATTGTATTTACAATGAACGGGGAGATCAACTTGGAAAGTAACTGGGGGAACACTATCTACATCATATTTACATTGGTACCTACTTTCAGGCGGGGTCTATCTACATCTTATTTACACTGGGTGCTTAAACTTCTATTTCGGGGGGTACTGTTGGGGGGCCGAGCTGATTACACAGGTACACTAAAAAAAATTTTTTTTAAACTGCCTCTAATGTTTCGATTGATTTTTAAGTTTTTTGGTGCGCTGAATCCAAATCTGGTAACCAATTTGCTCCATCACGTACAGATTTTTTGCTACATTGGGTTAGCAGTTTGAGGTGAACGTTTCAGATTGAGTGCGATCGAGATAAAAGTTTCTTGGATGAATTCTTTATACTAATTGTTTAGTGGTTATTCAAATAAGAATAAAGAAAATTGTAACAAGGCAACACATAAGAATAGAGTAATGTCAACAAAACACACTGTGATGGTAGCAAAATTGTCTGCACTTAAAACAGCCACATACATGTGCACAAACATTGAGCATATAAGAGCGAGGTTAGACACAAAGCAAAGCAAAGAAATGTGCAAAAAATGTTGTACAGGTATGTATGTAAGAATAGAAAACGCAAACCGCACCATTGCAATACATGAAGACAAACACCCGATGGTGTGAAAATAAAATTCTAATAAATGAGATCCGACACTGTGGTAATAACTAGCAAATTTTTATTTCAAAGTTTAGTAAAAACACGATATTTGTCAACACAGTTTAGATTTTAAAGTCATTCTTGGGTCAATCAATCTCCAGGTGGGCCCGTTTCTTCTTCCCCCGAATGCTTCTCTTGGTGCGCTGCTTGGCGTATTTTTCATCTGGGGTTTCCCGCAGCAGCAACCAGCAGAAATCAGCCATCATAGTGGTGTTCCATCTTCCTTGGTACCTTCTCTCTGCGTCCTTGATGTCCTGGTGAAACCTTTCACCTTGTTCTTCACTGTACGCCCCCAAGTTTTCGGGAAAGTAGTTCACATGGGAGTGCAAGAAATGGACTTTAAGGCTCATGTTACAGCCTTGTTCTTTGAAGGCATTGAGCATCCTGGCAACAATATCCTTATAGTTCTCATCCCGCCTGTTCCCCAAGAATTTGAGAACAACATCCTTGAAGGAATCCCAGGCTTCTTTTTCCTTCTCAGACATCGTTTCAGCGAATGCTCCATCTGAAATGAGTTTCCTTATATCAGGGCCAACAAACACTCCTTCCTTTAGCTTTGCTTCAGAAAGTCGGGGGAACTTTGAGCAAAGGTACCGAAAGCACTCACCATCTTTTGGAAGGGACTTGATGAATTGCTTAATGAGACCCAACTTAATGTGGAGAGGTGGTAATAGAATTTTATCACGAGGTACCAAGCTCTCATGAAGAACATTTTTCTCACCGGGTCTCAAATACTCCCGAATTGGCCAGTCTTTTTTCCCCCAGTGTAGGTCGCGGGCCCGGCTATCCCACAAGCAAAGGAAGCAGGGATATTTGGTGAAACCGGATTGCTGCCCTAATAGCATGGATAGAATTTTAAAGTCTCCACAAATCATCCACTTATGCTCATCATAACGAATCCTCTGAAGAATCAGGGCCAAATTCTCGTATTTTTCTGGGAGAATAACAGAGTGAGCAATAGGAACTGAAGCGAATGTGTTGCCATTATGAAGAAGAACACCTTTTATGCTGTCTTTTGACGAATCAATGAACAGTCGCCATTCAGCAGGATCATACTTGAGTTTAAACTTTTCCATCACTCCGTATATATCGTTGCAAAATACCAAATCTTCCTCTTTGCTGAAATACTTCAAAAATTGTGTCTCGCGGTTGCGGTACCAATAAAAAGTTGTTCCTGGTGACAGTAGATTTTTCTGTTTAAGCCAAGAACCTAACAGTTGGGCAGCATCTTTTGGGAGTCCTAAATCCCGGACTAAATCATTCAATTCAGCTTGAGAGAAAAGTTCAGGTTTCGGATCTGGTTCAGTTTCAAACTCGGAAGTACTGGACTCATCGGGAAAAGCCATCTGATGAGTCTCATCATGATCAGAACCGTCCACACAAATATGATCCAAAGATTTTGGTGGTTCAGGCACAGGTACTTCGTTGCTATGAGGCATAGGCCTAATTGCTGAGGGAAGGTTGGGGTAACTTATTACGTTCTTATTTTTTAAGTTGTATCCCTTCACAATGCAAGAGCAAAAATAGCAGTCACTGCTGTGGTCTCTTTGTTCACGCCACATCATAGGTATTCCGAAACGAAATGCTTGTTTTTTACCTTTCATCCATAAGCGTAGATCTTCCTCACATGTCTTGCACACTTTGTGAGGAGCCCACGGTTTGTCTTGATCGCCTAACTTCAAACCGAAATAGGCAAAATATACTTTTTTAATAAATGCAGAAATGTTCCTCTGCCGCTTTTTCACGGTATATTCCCCACAAATAAAACAAAAACTGTCCGGAGAGTTGACGCAACCTCTGGCTCTGTGAGCCATCACAAATACACAGCACTGCAAACTACAACTGTAGTGAACCACTTCGGAATAAAGCTGGATTACGACTGAGCAAACAAAAGGTAATAATGAACTTGCAAGAAACTGAAATTTGACAGGAACGTTCATGTCGCAACCACCATGTTTGAGCAAGCGAACGAGGCGAGGCGAACAGGAAAGAACATGCGCCAGCGTGAGTACTGGATTTAGCCCCCCGCCTCCCAATTGTCCTGTTAATGTATAAAATGAATACAAAACACTCTAAAATATCATGAGGGAGTGTTTCTAGTTAGTTAACCATTACAACCTCTATTTTGGGGCAAGAAAATAAACTGCAGTCGGCTAAAAAGAAATTATGTGAACATTCCTTATATGGGTAAGAAATCTAATTTTGCAAGAAAACATGACGTGATGGAACATTTTGGCTATTTTTCCTGGATTCAGCACCCCAAACTCTATAGGAATCAGTTGCAAAACTGGAGGCAGTTTTTAGGTAGTGTACCTGTGTTATCCTTTTTCATGCTGGGTCTGATTAGTCAGGTGCGGTGAGTGATAGTCTGAGGAGCCCCATGCATGTTTACTAGGGGTGGAATCGGGGTAGTGTAAAGTAAACAGGTGATGCTTTAAAGCCTTTCTGAAGTGGATTAGGTCGGTGCTGTTTCTAATATAAGTGGGGAGGGCGTTCCATGCTCTGGGTGCATAAATCGTAAAGGCCCTATTTGTTGTTGCTTTTGTACATGTTGTCATGGTTTTCGGGACCTCTAGGGTGTTTTGCATAGTGAGTCTTCTGTTTCTGTTATGTGGTACGGTGAGTATCATTTTGCTGATAGCTGAAGGGGGTCTGGATGTTGTGATAAGGAAGCTTATCATAGCTCAGGAAGGAGCTATAGAAAAGATGAAGTGACTCTGAACAAGCAACCTGTCAGTTCTGGTAGAAATAAGAAAACAGAATTTTCCCATAAAAGACTACCAGTCCCAGAATGCACCAGGTTTCCAACAGCCATTAGAATAGCTGAAGTGGGGAAATGTGTGTTCAATCAGGAGGGCTATGAGGTAATCCCTAAGCACTCATCTCAAAGGGCAGGGCCTGATTCAGCACAGCTGCGCTGTGTTAGGGAGGAGCACTCATTTAGGCAGAATAAGAGTAGAGTTTATTCTACAGATGACCATCTTCATGATCACCTTGGATATCCAGAGAATTGTCCTCAGTATCCTGAGAATCAGCTTGAGTTTGATCATCAGTTTCATCTGAAGGATCATCAGAAGCAGAAGCCAAACCGGACGGACAGAGAGGGAAAGAGACCCTTTGGAAGAAGGAAGAGAAAAGCCTTTAAGAGGTCTAGAAGAGTCCAAAGCAGTACGTATACTGGGAGGTATTCCAAGGGCCAGCATACACCATTGGACTGGGGAAAGCCAGAGGAATGGTGCTGCAGAGCTAGGAATCACCAGAGGCTACCTGTGAGGGAGACGGCTGCACGTGGAAGGGACCCTAAGACCTGTGCCAGAAGGTATGGGAAGAGAGATCCAGTGTCCAGGGATCTGGATTGGAAGGCTGGACATAAGAACTGGACTACATACTGGCCAGGCTATATAGAGAGGAACTCTAGCAGCAATGGAAGCTCAGGTATGAACACTGATCTATGCCCTAGCTATAACCTTGAAAGACAGCAGGGAAACAAGTATTCTCCTGAAAGTGCTCCATTGATAGATTCATCTGTGCCAATCCATGATATTGAACCCATGCTTGTTGAACAAGGGGGAATAATAGCAGATGAGGATCCTGTTTATATGGACTGCTCTCTATCTAAACTCCGTTGGTAACTTCCTGTTATAAAGTACAGCAACCATCACAAATAAATACAAATTTGTTCTTTAATCTACTCAGAAAAGCTCCTGAAGCAGGATTTGACCCACACAGTGGAAGGCAAGCCAGCTAAGGGGTTTCAGTTGGTAACTGCTAGCAATTAAGCCTTACCTAATTGCTTGTGAGCTAGGAGAGAATCACTTCTGTATCTATGTGGGAAGTAATCAGAAGTTAACCTGAAAAGAACAGTTTGTTTCTTGCTTTGTGGCTTTTCATTTGTTGTTTTCCTGATTTTGACTTTGTTT
The DNA here is from genome assembly GCA_033557465.1 of Ichthyophis bannanicus. Classification (NCBI taxonomy): domain Eukaryota; kingdom Metazoa; phylum Chordata; class Amphibia; order Gymnophiona; family Ichthyophiidae; genus Ichthyophis; species Ichthyophis bannanicus. The sequence goes on along the minus strand of CM066040.1, from coordinate 10,186,785 downwards.
TTCCAAGTTAACACTGAAAGCAAGTAACCTAATTTATGTGCTACCAAGCATATCTGTGTTGGGAGAAATAACCCCATAAATAAATATCTTATTGGCTTTACCCAAGAGCACAACTAAATTATTGTCAGCAGCTGTGTCTGGTGTGAATGAACTACATTGCCCACAATACCTTGCAAATCATATAGAAATATGCACTTGCCAAGAGTGTGAAGATTCTCACCCAGGCAGCCGTCTGACAAATGGCGTAGTTTTTCGGATTGCTTTTGCACAAAGGGGATTTACTTGCTGAGGATTACAACTACAGTTCAAGTTTAAAGCTGGAAAAAAAAAAGATTTTCCCTCAACTGCACTTTGGAGGAGAAGGGGTTGTTCCAGGAAGTGGATGTCCCAGGAGGAAAAGACCCTGTGCAGAGCTGGATTCATCACTGAGACAAGGTAATAAGTACCTGGGCATGTCTAGTGGTGGATGGGAGTAAGGCACAGGGGTAATTGAAAAAAAAAAAAAAGTAGAAAAAAAACACACCTGTTTGGAAGGTGGTGCACTTTGGATATTTTTTCTTTGTTTCTTGCAGGGATCAAGATGGATCCAAAGGAACTACCTCAGTGGATGGCAGCCCAGTTTAGCAGGCAGCAGGAGCTAGCACAGCAGGCTCAGGACACTGCTATGAAAGCCTTAATGGAACAGCAGAAGCCAGTGCTTAATCTGGTGCAAGCCCTAGTTCAGCTGCAGAACCAAAGTGGAACAGATGCAAGACCAGCAGTGAATACTGGTACACCACATGTGGACAGTGTGGGACTCAATCAAGGGATTGGGGCATTTAGTTTTGGGAAGCTAACTCCAGATGATAATGTTGATGATTTTCTAGAGTCTTTTGAAAGAGTGGCACAGGCATTAGCATGGCCAGAGACCCAGTGGGCAGTAAGGCTGGCAGCCTCATTAACTGGAGAGGCGCTTGCAGCATATAGAGCAATGCCAGCAGCCCAGGCTTTGAATTATAAGGATGTAAAGGCTGCTATTAGGGATCGCCTAGGGTTGTCTATTTCAGAGTATAGGCGAATGTTTAGAGCTACTACATTGAGAGTGGGTGAAACACCCAGGGCTCTGAGTCAGAGAATCAGAGGTTTAGCTGTAAAATGGTTGGAGCTTGAGCAAAAGACGGTAGAAATGTTATTAGATATTATAATGCTTGAGCAATTTATGTCTGGGGTGTCTAAAGATTTGCACACTTTCCTTATACAGCAAAATTGCCAAAATCTTGGAGAGGCAACCATGCTAGCAGAGAGATTCTTGGAAGCCACGCAGGCTTGCCATAGAATGGGTGGCCCTCTGAAGATTGGTGCTGAGGCAAGATGTGCTGTATCAGAAAAGAAAATAATTAAAAATGTTTCTGACAATGAATGTACTGTATCAAACCAGATGACACAGTGGAATAGAAAGAAATGTTTCAAGTGTGGAAAATGGGGACATTTAAAAAAAGGATGTCAGACACACACTAGCTTAGTGGGTGTGGATTTAAAACAGCCCAAAGAAGGATTTCTTTTGATGGTTGATGTGCAAGGAATTACCACAAATGCTTTGTTAGACTCTGGGGCAGACCAGAGTATGATGTCAAAAAGGCTTTGGAAGAGGATAGAGGCCCAAGAAGGATTTGTGCCTAGAACCCCTGAAAGCCAAGTTCACATCAGATGCATTCATGGTGCTGCAACATCATATCCCACCTATAGGCTAAAGGTTAAGTGCCTGGGGGAACAAGAGGAAGTCCTGTTAGCAGTGGTGCCTAGGCTACCCTTTGATTTGGTTCTAGGAAGAGACTGGCCAAGATTTAAGCAGGGTCTAGTGGAAGGACTAGGAAAGAAGGAGGGAGAAGGTTTAATGGTAATAGCTCCCGGGCCTTTATTTGGAAGTCCTCAGACCCCAGCTAAAAAGATGATTAAGCGTCCAGAAAACCAAGCTACCCCAAAGCAGACATTCGTCCTAAAGTACCATAGGGTCACAGAGAAGGCCCAAGCTCCTAAGCGGGCAACCCCTCAAGCTGCTGGGTTTGACCTGTGCAGCATAGAAAATGTGACTGTACCTAGCCAAGGGAGAGCCCTGGTGGACACTGGTCTCCAAGTGGATATACCTATTGGATGCTATGGGAGAGTAGCCCCAAGGTCCGGATTAGCCCTTAAATATTTCATCGATGTGGGTGCGGGAGTAATTGATCCCAATTACAGGGGCAATATTAAAGTTCTGTTTAATTTTGGACAGAATGATTATCACGTGAAGACAGGAGACAGAATTGCCCAATTGATCTGTGAGAGGCTGGGTTTTCCACCTGTGGAGGAGGTCACATCCCTGGAGAATTCTGAACGTGGAACCAAAGGCTTTGGCTCTACTGATGTCAAAGGGGTTAAAAGCCTAGCTGCCACCTGTGCCCGAGAGAGGGAGGTGAATGAAGAGGAAGATTTGGGACCCCAGGTATCTGATTGTAAAGAAAAATCAGAGCCCCAAATAGGTGAGGACCTGACAGTGGTACAACAGGAAGAAATTAGGAAATTGCTTAAAGAATTCCCAGATGTGTTGACACCCATACCTGGGGAGACACATTTGGTTGCCCATGAAATAATAACTCCACCTGGGAAATTAGTTCGTCAAAGGCCATATCGCTTGCCTGAAGCCAAGAGACAGGAAGTAGTGGCACAAGTCCAGGAGATGTTGGACATGGGAGTAATAGAGGAGTCAAAGAGTCCCTGGAATAGCCCCATAGTCCTGGTGCCGAAGCCTGATGGATCTTTAAGATTTTGTATTGACTTCCGGCAGGTAAACGCCATATCAGTTTTTGATGCATATCCAATGCCAAGAATTGAAGAGCTGTTGGACCAGCTGGGACAGGCTCAATACTTAACCACCCTTGATATGACAAAAGGATATTGGCAAATCCCTCTCACCAGGGAGTCGAAGCCGAAGACTGCGTTCAGCACCCCCGTTGGCCTTTTCCAGTTCAAGAGGATGCCTTTCGGACTGCATGGAGCAGCGGCTACCTGCCAAAGGTTAGTGGATCAGGTACTTCGACCCCACCAAAATTATGCTTTTGCATATATGGATGATGTCATAATCCATAGTAACACCTGGGCGGAGCATCTAAAGAGGATCAGGGCAGTCTTGTGCTCCATGAAGCAAGCGGGAATCACTTTAAACCCGAAGAAGTGTGCCTTTGCAAATAGGGAGGTAAAATACCTGGGCCACCTAGTGGGAAGAGGAAAAATTAAACCTCTAATGAGTAAAGTAGATAGCATCAGGAATTTTCCTCCTCCAACAACAAAGAAACAACTAAGAAGTTTCTTAGGACTTATTGGATACTACCGCAGGTTTATACCGCAATTCGCAGAGAAAAGTGCAATTTTCACGGATATGCTGCGGAAGAATTGTCCAAACCAGCTAAAGTGGACACCTGAAGCTGAAAAAAGCGTTTTCAGTCTTAAAAGGAAAATTGTGTACAGGACCGGTACTGAAAGGGGTGGACTTCAAGAAACCCTTTCTGGTTCAAACGGATGCATCGGACATAGGGCTAGGAGCGGTTCTATCCCAGTGTCACGAAGGGGAGGAGCATCCTGTGATGTACCTGAGCAGGAAGTTGCACCGGCTGAACAAAAGTATTCCACAATAGAAAAAGAATGTTTAGCTATCAAGTGGTCAGTGGAGGCGTTAAGGTTTTACCTTACAGGGAGAAAGTTCCAGTTGGTCACGGACCATGCCCCACTTAAGTGGTTTGCAGCAAATGAAGAACCACAATGCCAGGCTGACACGCTGGTACATGGCCTTACAGGCATTTGATTTTCAAGTTGAACATCGTGCTGGGAAGTTACACAAGAATGCGGATGCCCTTTCCCGTATTACGGACTGTAGAGAAGAAGTTTCACCAGTTACACCAGTCCGTAATAACTTAAGCAGGGGGGTATGTGATAAGGAAGCTTATCATACCTCAGGAAGGAGCTATAGTAAAGATGAAGTGACTCTGAACAAGCAACCTGTCAGTTCTGGTAGAAATAAGAAAACAGAATTTTCCCATAAAAGACTACCAGTACCAGAATGCACCAGGTTTCCAACAGCCATTAGAGGAGCTGAAGTGGGGAAATGTGTGTTCAATCAGGAGGGCTATGAGGTAATCCCTAAGCACTCATCTCAAAGGGCAGGGCCTGATTCAGCACAGCTGCGCTGTGTTAGGGAGGAGCACTCATCTAGGCAGAATAAGAGTAGAGTTTATTCTACAGATGACCATCTTCATGATCACCTTGGATATCCAGAGAATTGTCCTCAGTATCCTGAGAATCAGCTTGAGTTTGATCATCAGTTTCATCTGAAGGATCATCAGAAGCAGAAGCCAAACCGGACGGACAGAGAGGGAAAGAGACCCTTTGGAAGAATGAAGAGAAAAGCCTTTAAGAGGTCTAGAAGAGTCCAAAGCAGTACGTATACTGGGAGGTATTCCAAGGGCCAGCATACACCATTGGACTGGGGAAAGCCAGAGGAATGGTGCTGCAGAGCTAGGAATCACCAGAGGCTACCTGTGAGGGAGACGGCTGCACGTGGAAGGGACCCTAAGACCTGTGCCAGAAGGTATGTGAAGAGAGATCCAGTGTCCAGGGATCTGGATTGGAAGGCTGGACATAAGAACTGGACTACATACTGGCCAGGCTATATAGAGAGGAACTCTAGCAGCAATGGAAGCTCAGGTATGAACACTGATCTATGCCCTAGCTATAACCTTGAAAGACAGCAGGGAAACAAGTATTCTCCTGAAAATGCTCCATTGAGAGATTCATCTGTGCCAATCCATGATATTGAACCCATGCTTGTTGAACAAGGGGGAATGATAGCAGATGAGGATCCTGTTTATATGGACTGCTCTATATCTAAACTCCGTTGGTATCTTTCTGTTATAAAGTACAGCAACCATCACAAATAAATACAAATTTGTTCTTTAATCTACTCAGAAAAGCTCCTGAAGCAGGATTTGACCCACACAGTGGAAGGCAAGCCAGCTAAGGGGTTTCAGCTGGTAACTGCTAGCAATTAAGCCTTACCTAATTGCTTGTGAGCTAGGAGAGTATCACTTCTGTATCTATGTGGGAAGTAATCAGAAGTTAACCTGAAAAGAACAGTTTGTTTCTTGCTTTGTGGCTTTTCATTTGTTGTTTTCCTGATTTTGACTTTGTTTTTCCAAGTTAACACTGAAAGCAAGTAACCTAATTTATGTGCTACCAAGCATATCTGTGTTGGGAGAAATAACCCCATAAATAAATATCTTATTGGCTTTACCCAAGAGCACAACTAAATTATTGTCAGCAGCTGTGTCTGGTGTGAATGAACTACATTGCCCACAATACCTTGCAAATCATATAGAAATATGCACTTGCCAAGAGTGGGAAGATTCTCACCCAGGCAGCCGTCTGACAATGTTTAAGGCTTTGAAGGTCAGGGTCAGGACTTTGTAGAGGGTTCTTGCTTGAACGGGTAACCAGTGGAGGTTCATCAAGACTGGAGTTATATGCTCTCTCCGTGATGCTCCTGTTAATACTCTCGCAGCAGTGTTCATTGCGAATTGGAGCGGGGCTAGAGTTGCTTGAGGGAGACCATGTAAAATAACATTAGCGTAGTCAAAATGTGGTAGTATCAAGGCTTGATAAATTGATCGATAGTCGCTGAGGTCGAGTAGTGGTTGTAGGTGTTTTAAGGTCCTTATTTTCAGGTATATTGATTTTATAGTGTTTCTTATGTGGGTTTTTAAGTCTATGACACCGCCCGCCCCTTAACCTTGAGGGTTAAGGAGGGGTTGCCTTATAATGCCCTTGAGACAGTTAGTTGTAGTTGTGTTGTTATGCATCGAGCAGTAAGGCTGGCAAGAGTTATTTATTTACATGAGGTTTATTTTTTTCATGTGGCTCATATTGCCATTGTGCAGTTCAAAAGAAGGTTACAGACGGTGCAGAAGTTTAAACCAAATAAACAGGATTAACTGAAACTTTGCCTGACTGGCTTTAAATGCTGTATTTCTTCACATTCCTTTCATGTGCTTTTAACATACAGGCTGATAACAGAAAAGTCCTTCACTAATGATGCTCAGGTTCTGTCAATCACTAGTAGTGCTCTCATTCAGTTTCCCTCCACAAGCTTTCTTGTGTAGGTCAAAGTTACTTGTCACTGTTATATTACTTCATATACCAGCACAATCCTCTCTCTGCTTAATTGCCTCTATCAATTAAACAGGTGGAACAGTCCATCAATATCTCATCATCATCAGCAGGGGAAAACATAGAATTATGAACAGAGTTTTCTTCTTTACAGCCAGTAACTGGAACACTGTGGTTAAAACTCTTCTTCTGTTCTAAATAATTCTGGAACTCTTTAAGAAGTGATTCAGCATGTAACTTTTCTTCATTGAGCTGTCTTCGTGTCCCCTCTGTGAATAGGTATTGACTGAGCCTATCTATCTCAGGCTGCTTCTCGGGTTTGTTTGCATTTGGAAAACAAACATGTGCTGGACTCCCGTTAGCTCCCCACCTTTCCCTACACGTGGGTGCTGTGCATTCAAACTTGGCAGTGCTAGGAGAATATTTAAAAGCATCTATATCAGCCCTGTCCTGGCTAGGTGACTCAGCTAGCTTAAAAGAATAATTATTGTCATTCAAAGCTTCTCTTTTCTGGCAACAGCTGCCACCATCTTGACTGGCTTTGCTTTTAAAAGTATAACATAGACTTTCTGGCTTTAGAGCATAAACTCCTCTCTGTCTGGGTACCTTATACAGGAGCTTCTCTCTTGGAGGATTCTTTATCCTTCTGCCTTTATTGCCCAGCTCTGCCTGGTCCTGTAGCCTTGGGTTTCTCAGCGTTCTAGAAGAGCTCTGCCTCCAGCAGTCTCTTTCCTCATCTGAATGCTGCTCCAAGCTATCCTCCAGCTGCAGACTGTTAGGGAAATTGTCACAGCAAGGAAACCTCCGTTGCTCTCTTGGCTTCTCTCGGTCCTGTTGTTCTCCTCTGTCGTTGCTCTGCTGCCTTGTCTCGTTTTCACTTCCTGGTTCCTGTGTATTTAACCAGGTGCTTCTAGGCTGCACTGCCTGCCTCCCCTTGGGGCGTGCCCAATCACAAGCCTTCCTACTCTCCTCCCTCGAGGTGAGCTGTTTTGCTTGATTGAAAGTGTGTTTTTTTTTCTTTCTGCAGAGAAATCTCTGCTTTCTCCTGCAGTACCGGCTTCTACCACCGGCTGCTCACTTGTATCCATCTGTTCCTGAGGAGCTACTGTGTCACAAGTCCAGCTGTTGATCAAGGGTAACGCCAAGGTAGCGTATTGTGGGCTTAGTTTTCAGTTCTGTATTGCCAATTTTCAACGAGGGTGGAGGGGTGAAGTTCTGGTTCCTCGAAATGAAAAGAACATCCGTTTTGCTGTAGTTGATTTGCATGTTTTGCGTACTAAGCCAGTCAGCTATTGCCTCACAAACCAAATTGTTGGTATAGTTAGTGCAGAAAGTGAGCACTTCAAGATTGATGTTGTCGTCATCCATTTGGGTACAAATGACCTGGCTAGAAACAGTCCTTTGCAGTTCAAAGGGATTTCCAGACTCTGGGAGAGAAACTCAAGCCCATTGTTAACACTATAGCATTCTCAGAAGTTTATTTATTTATTTATCTGCATTTATATCCCGCTTTTCACCGGATCAAAGCGGTTGGGGGATACATTTAACACGAGGGGATATGAGACACATAGACTAATACTTACAGGGAACATGGGCAATGGAGGGTTAAGTGGCTTGCCCAAGACCACAAGGAGCACCTGTGGGACTAGAAACCCCAGTCCTTCCGGCCCAAGGTTGCTGTCCTCTAGTGGGATTTGAACCACCGACCTTCCGGCCTGTAGTACCTTGCCCCAACCACTAGGCCACTCCTCCCTACCTATTCTTGATAAGGGGGCAGAAAGGCTGCATTGCATAAACAACTTTAATACATGGCTTCAAACTTGGTGCAAACAAGAAGGATTCAGATATATAAGGGACTGGGGAAACAGATGGATCAACAAGAGGCTATACTGTGCTGATGCACTACATCTCTCTGTCACAGTGAAAAGGATCCCGAGTGAAAAATTCAAGCAGTATATGGACAAGCATTTATGAATTCGTTTTTTATTATTTTCACATAAAACAGACAGTTCAGCGGGCTGACAAGCCTCACAACCAGAACAATATACAGAGATAAGTATTCAGAGATAAACAGTCAGAGAGAAATGGTCAGAGAAATGGTCAGAGATAAATGCTGGGGACGTCTGGGAAAACCAACTAATAACTAATAAACAGGCCCACACAAAGAGAACAGCAGGAAATACAATACCAAGCAGTAAACACAGGAAAAGAAACCCAAGAAGCCCCCCATTCGAGTTCCCAGACCTAACCTGTAGGTCCAGACCCTCACTATGCAGCCCAAACCCAACAAATGTTCAACCCCAGGTGCCCGCCAGACCAACCTCAACTACCGGGCCAACCCCCTCCCCGCACCCCATATTTCTAACCCACCCTCCCCCCCTACCAAAGTACTAAAATAATCCCCACAGGTCTCTCCAACCACCTGCAACTGACACCACCCTTCCCAGTAAGGGAGCCACCCCCAAACTCAGATCCTTTACCTATGGCTGCTCCAGGTCCCCTACAAGACCCACCCCCTGGGTGTTCAGCAAGGGCTCCCAGATAAGGAGGAAACGGGATTGTGTGTTTCCCCCCAATATTCGGGCTGTTCTACTCTCCATCTTCATGAGTTCGCGTACCAGAGACTCCCATTCTCCTATTCCCGGACCATCCTCTGAGAGCCATTGCCGAAGAATACACTGTTTAGCTACTAAGAAACTTTTCGCACACAGCCGCCTCTGGGCGTCCGTCCCCTGCATCCCCGCTGGCCCTACATGAAACAAATACCACATAGGGCGCAGAGTCACTGTCCCATCCACCCAAAGTAGCAATCTGTCTCGCACCGCCGCCCAAAATAGTTGAATTCTAGGGCAAGACCAAAAACGGTGGAACAGGGTACCCACTTCTTTATGACAGAGACTACACACATCGGACAGCAAGAGTCCCATCTTCCTCGCCCCAGTCTCAGACACATACGCTCTCTACAAGAGCTTAAACTGCAATTCTCTATACCGAACAGCCTCCGATAGGTCGCGGATTCTGCGAAAAGCCCTCTCCGCTAGTTCTACCGTCAAATCCACCAAAACCGTCTCTGCGCCATCGCTCTACCAATAGCCCGAGCTTCCCCACGCTGCCCGGGGGAAACAACAGTTCTCGCAAGGGCCCGGTAGTGGGAAGAGCCTGACATTGATCCAATAGTAACCAGAGACTACCGTCAAGGGACAGCAAAGCATTCTTCCCAGGGATACTATACACATAATGTCTCACCTGCAGATAATAGTAAAAATTGCTATTCGGCAAATGATATTTCCTCACCAGCCCCTGAAAAGACTCAAGCTGGTCCGTACCCTCCATGCGCAATTGCCCAATATACTCAATACCTGCCCGCAGCCAAATGTGTCCGCCCCCACCAATCCTACCCGGTACAAAGTTACCATTACCTCGCAAGGGCAAGCAATCCGTCTCTCTCCATGGCCTAGCTCGGAGTCGGCATAAATATTTCCATCCCACTCTCAGCGTATGCAAATAGAAGGATTCCCGCCATGCCAGTGGTAGCGCCGCACCCCCACAGTGGAGCAGATACACCCTATGCCACTGCTCAGAAAATTGGTCCAGCAAGTCAACCGGTAGTCGTTCAGCATTCCCCATCACCAAATCGCTCAACCTTCTCGTCACATAGCACAAATTATAGGATCGCAGGGAAGTCAAACCCAGACCCCCTTCCGCAGCTGGCCGCATAAGCGTCTCCAAGGCAATACGTGCTTTCTTTGATCGCCACAAAAACCGACCGTGTTGCCCATACAACTCCCGCATATCCCGCCTGGCCAACCAAAGGTGAAGATTCCGCAAAAGATACAACCACCGTGGCCACTCTATCATCCGCACCAAGGCGACCCGTCCCATCAGAGACAGGGGTAAATCCCTCCACCGCCGCAGCCGTTCAATTGTGGAATGTAGGAGGGAATGGATATTTACCTCATATAGGGATCGCAAGCAAGCCGGAATATAGACACCCAGATAACGTATGTGCCCCTCTGCCCAATGAAGCGGAAAAGCGTCCCGCCACTTATCTCGTGACTGACCATCGACATCAAGGACCATTGACTTCGTTCAATTAATGCGGAGCCCCGAGAACCCACCAAAATGCTCGATTAAGCGTAGAGCCTCCGGCAGGGACTCCAGCGGCTTCGTCAAACACAACAGGAGATCATCCGCAAACGCGCTTACCTTCAGGCTCCCACCCCTCCAAGTGACACCCGCGATCTGCACGGATTCTATCAGAGAGAGCAGGAGAGGCTCTAATTGCAACACATAAAGAAGAGGAGAAAGTGGGCACCCCTGCCGCGTGCCTCGCTGTAAAGAAAAGGGGGTAGAGCACGCTCCCCCAACATCAACCATCGCTCTAGGAGCAGTATATAAGGCGTGCAACCCCGCAGAAATGCCCCTTGAAATCCGAACCGCTCCAGGGCCGCAAACATATAGCGCCATGACACCCGGTCAAAAGCCTTTTCCGAGTCTAGACTGACAAGTAACAACGGGTCGCGCACCAACCGTGCCTGTTCCATACCCAACAACACCTTGCTAATATTTACCGAGGCATCTCTACCTTTAACAAAACCTGCCTGATGGGGTCCCACTAACTCCGGCAAAAACAACTGTAGTCGCGCGGCCAAAATCGAGGCGAAGAGCTTCTGATCCACATTAATCAGCGAGATGGGCCTATAGGAGGCAGGATCCTCCAGATCTTTCCCCTGCTTGGGAATGAGCGTAATACGAGCCGTTCGCATATCCCTGGGAAAGGAGCCCGAGCCTATCACCTCAGCATACAATGCTGCCAGGGTCGGGACCACCGAGATCTCCAATATCTTATACGCCTCATAGGTGAAGCCGTCCGGACCGGGAGCCTTGTGGGTTTTCCCAGCACGGATCGCTTTCTGTATCTCCACTCCAGTAATCTCATGATTAAGCACCTCTAGTTGCGCTGACCCCACCCGGGGAAGCGACACTTGTTCCAAAAAATCCTCCATTGATGACACGTCGCCCTCCTCAAACGTTTATTGTAATGCTTATTGTGTTGTATGACTATATGTTACAATGTTTGTATTTTTCTTCTTCTTACCAGATGTTTTCTTTGTTTTGTACTTTCACCGCCTTGATTTTATGATAAGGCGATATATAAATACAGTTAAATAAATAAATACATACAGCTGCTCATAAAAGGCACGAAAAACGTGGGCTACCTCCACCGCTCTGGTATGCCGCCTGCCCTCGGTGTCTTTAATCACCATCACCCGGCGGGGTCCCCCTGGCTCCTTCACCAAGCGAGCCAGCAACTTCCCGGAGTGATCCCCATACCGGAAGAACTGATGGCGATAATATTGCTGAGATTGAGTGGCCCTCTCCTGTAACAAGTCATTCAAGTGTTTCTGGAGGTCCAGATATCCCGCCAGACCACTCGGCCGCCCAAATACTCCAGTCTGGGCTGCGCGGAGCTCTTTCGACAGCCGAAGTATCTCCGCGTTAACTCTCTTCCGTTCCGCACCAACATAGGCTATTATATGCCCTCGGAGAACAGCCTTCCCCGCCTCCCAAAAGGAGGCCAGCGAATCAACCGTCCCCTCATTAAACTTGACGTATTCAGACCAGTGCTGAGCCACATAGTCTCGAAACTCCTTCCTATTTGCCAGGTGGCTAGGGAAGGACCAGTTGTTGGAACTCTCCCGATCACCTCACCACGTCAAGCTGACCATAGCATGATCGGACACGATAATGGGTCCAATCTCTGCGCAAGTACAGTTCTGCGCAAGTACAGTTCTCCTCAACTGACTGTGACCCAAGCTCTCCTAGGAAGGATTGAGCTCATAAAGCGGCCCACACCAACTACAATCATAGTCATACCCACAGCAAGTACCGCAAGTATTATCAACACAACTAGAACAGTGCTAGCCTCCTCAATTCTTCCCATCCCTTTAACAGGGCCTGCTGCCGTTATATACCGTTGTCAATATCTACTCACTCCACTGTATTCTACTGTCACCATATTTACTGTAGCCAGTATCTACTCACATTCTGTTGTAATTAATTAATGTTGCCATCAGTTACTGTAGCCAGTATCTACTCACATTCTGTTGTAATTAATTAATGTTGCCATCAGTTACTGTAGCCAGTATCTACTCACATTCTGTTGTAATTAATTAATATTACCAGCAGCTACTGTAGCCAGTATCTACTCACATTCTGTTGTAATTAATTAATGTTGCCATCAGTTACTGTAGCCAGTATCTACTCACATTCTGTTGTAATTAATTAATGTTGCCATCAGTTACTGTAGCCAGTATCTACTCACATTCTGTTGTAATTAATTAATGTTACCAGCAGCTACTGTAGCCAGTATCTGCTCACATTCTGTTGTAACTAATGTTACCATTTTTACTGTAACTAGTATCTACTCTCGTCCTACTATTTACAGTTGCCAACAACTACTCGCATTCTACTTTAATGCTACTGTGGTACCTTCTTCTATTGACAGTAATCACTACCGTCACTCAACAGAGTTTACTATTGCTAGTACCATTCAATTTTCACTGTTTCAACTATTACCATAGTCAGTAGCCTCTCAGAAAGCACCAAAATCACAGAATCCCTCACATAAAGTTACCTCAGCCACTTCAACAAAACCCCAATGGCTCTACCATTCAATACCCTGGCGATCTGCCTCTTCCTTCTCACAAGCTGGCTCAACGAAGCCCTTGCCTTATATCACACGGCTCACCAAATTCCTATACTTCTGAGTCATGGAAAAAGAAGGGCAGAATCTTCCTATCCCAACCCAAGAATGGAGACTCCCACACGCCACTCCCACCTCATACATATAGCCCTTCAACAACCAAAGAAAAATAAGCAAGACAAACCCCTTCAACCCTTTCACTTAAACTGTGCTCTCATAAATGCAAGGTCTATCCGCAAGAAATGGCCAGTCATCACTGACACAATTTCTTCTCATAATCTAGACATCCTCATGATAACCGAAACCTGGTTATCTGACGCGGATAATGTAATACTTAATCAACTCATACCCCCCAACTTCTCTGCCCATTCCCAACATAGAGAGAGCAAGAGAGGAGGAGGCATTCTCATACTTACCAAGAATGACCTAAATTTCCACACCGTGGACTCCACAAGCTCAAACAGCATGGACGTATTATCCATCACAAATGAACAATGCCTCATCAATTTAATTTACAGAGCGCCCTCACCCTCCGCGGACGACCTGCCTTACATTCTAGATCTAGCAGCTAACTCACGCAAGCCCAACATTCCCAACTGGATATTAGGAGACCTCAATCTCCCAACACTACATCCCAGCCACTCCTCAGCCCTCCTTGAGGCTATCAACGAACTAGGATACAAGCAAATTGTTGACACCCCCACGCACGAGAGAGGAAACATCCTTGACATGATCTTTGCCCCTCTTACAGCTCTCGACTCCAGCAATAGACTTGACAACTCTGTAACCCCAGTACCATGGTCAGACCATCATTTAATCACCTTCCCCATCCTCATCAATGCCAAACAGTCACCACACAGAAACAAAAACTCCATTGACTCAACAAGAGTATCATCTCGAAAATTCAAAACCCTCAACAAAGAACATATAGTTATGGAAACCCTCCCTCTCCTACATGACACCTCTCTCAATCTGGAAAATCTGATCACATCCTGGAACAGCACTATCAGTACCATTGCACTGCAACCAGTCCAGGGTAACAACCCAAAGAAAAGAAAGTCTTCTCCCTGGTTCTCCCCTGACCTACGAGCCTCCCTCACACACCTAAGAAAACTGGAAAAACGATGGCGTCGCTCACACTCATCAGAAGACCAAGCAGCTTATAAAACACATCTATCTGTACACAGGGAGTCAGTCATGGCCAAGATGAAACAATTCCATACCGATACGCTGAAAAGATCACTAAATAAACCACGCGATCTTTTCAATTTAGTAAAAACCTTATCTAAAGAACCTTCACCAAAACATCCTGAACCCATCCATCCCCAAGCATTCGCCGATTTCCTGCAATCCAAGTTGCTTCAAACCAACAACATTGCAACAATCTCCTCTCAAGTCACCATATGCATATCAAACCTATCCATGTTCTCCACACCATCCAGAAAACATGTTGAAGACACCATCGCTGCGCTTAACACGACTACTGCACAAACTGACCCTTGCCCAGCCCACTGGATAAAGGAACTACGCCGAGATCTCAGCCCCATCATCACTAAAATGATGAACTTATCCTTTACAACCGGCTCCTTCCCACCAGCCCTCAAGAGAACATCCATAAGACCCCTCTTGAAAAACCACAAACTCGACCCACAAAAGGTTGAATCTTATAGACCCATAGCTAGCATTCCCCTACTAGCGAAAATAATTGAAAAGGAAGCTCAAAGACAGTTACAGGACCACATTGACACCGTCTCCCCTCTGGACCACTGCCAACATGGTTTCAGAGAGTTCCATGGTGTTGAAACCCTCCTCACCACTCTCTGCAACAACATCATCACAGGCATTGATAACATCCGCCAAGGCTTTGCTCTCATCTTCTTAGACATTGCTGCGGCTTTTGACTCTGTACATCACGATCTGTTAATAGGGCGACTAAAAGAAAAAGGCATCAATAACACGGCCCTAGAGTGGTGCAAGTCATACCTGGATCAGAGATGGCAGTACGTTACCTCAGGGACCACAACATCCACACCATACCACCAAAAGCAAGGCGTACCACAAGGTTCATCCCTATCCTCTCTCTTTTTCATTATATACATACAACCGTTTTGCAACATCATCAGGTCCTTCAAGGTTGAATGCTTGATATACGCAGATGACATCCTCCTATATATGCCTTTCTCCACAGTTCATATGGACCTTTCCCCGCTTGCTAAATGTTTTGATGCAGTATCCGAATGGCTTCAATCCCAGAACCTCCGAATTCAACATAAAAAGACTGAGGTTCTCTTCATCACCAGGGACCCACTTTTCACCCCCCCACCCCATATAAAGGTGAAAGAAGCTGCGCTCCAATACAAACCATCCCTTCGCTACCTTGGAGTCACTTTTGATCAACGCATGGATCTGAAACTACACATAACTAACGTAGTCAGAGCAATCTACCTCAAGATCCGGACTCTTCGACATCTTCGCCCCCTGCTTGATCCTGATGACTTCAGAACTATATTTCAAGCCTTAACCTTACCACACCTTGACTATGCCAATGCCATTCTCCAAGGCCTCCCACACTCCACATTAAACCCTCTGCAACTCGCCATGAATACCGCTGCTAGAGTCCTCTACGGAGCATCAAGAAGGGACCATATAACACCCATCCTAGAGCAACTCCACTGGCTCCCCATACATGGCAGAATATTATTCAAATAATTACTCCTAACTTTCAAGGCCACAAAAAGCATCACCTCCTCCTCCCTAATAGACTCCATTCAGGCCGTCCCACCCAACAGATCCAGAAGAACGATATCAACAAATACTCTAATCATCCCTAAAGCAGCGACAAAATGCCTATCAGTGACATCTAACAGGGCCTTCAGATTCTATGCCCCTAAGTTCTGGAACGCTCTACCCCCAGAGATTCGTGCTATCAATGATCTATCCCTTTTCAGGAAGGCACTCAAATCCCACCTCTTCCCCCAATATTACTTGACCAACTAACCAATCTTAATCACTACCCAAACTAAGAACAAATCCTGTAATGTATACTTGTAAATACTCTTGTAAATAGTTGCAGTAAGTAATGACGTTCCATGTTTTATTCCAAGTTCTCTGACCTTGTTCTCTGTAAAACCTAACAGTTTATTGTTATGGTATGTTGTTGTATTGTGAACCGCGCTGATTCTGAATAGAGCGGTATATAAGAGCCTGTAATAAATAATAATAAATAATAAAATAAGACACTTTCCCAAACCAGTGCTGTGATACTAATAGATAATCGATTCTCGACCAGGTTCGGTGGGCTCGTGACAGATGTGTGTAGTCCCTGCTGGTTGGGTTTAACACTCGCCAAGCATCCACCAGCTCCCCCATCTCAGAGGTACCCTATTCCCCTCCTACTCCAACCCCTCCCCAAAGAGGAACAAGAGCGATCTAAGGAAGGATCATGAGGGCAATTAAAGTCCCCTGCTAACATTACTGGAATCTTTGGGGCCCCCAAAATCTTATGGAGAATAGTTTTAAAAAAATCATGGTTATAGCTGTTGGGGGCATATACAGTCCCAAAAAACAATTCTACTCCGTTCAATTTGACATGTGCGAACAGAAATCTACCGTGGGGGTCAGCATCCACCTTTAAGACCTCACAGGTTAAACCTTTGTGAATCAAGATTGCTACCCCTTTTCTCCTAGTGTCTGAGGGCGCCGACAGGACCGTCCCCACCCAATCCCGCTGTAACTTGGCATGTTCTTTAGCCGTCAAGTGCGTCTCCTGTAACAGAGCCACCTGGGCCTTTTGCCTTTTGAGAGCTTGTAGAATTTTGGTGCGCTTCATCGGAGTGGTGATCCCACCAACATTCCAGGTTACCACATGCAAATCAGGGAGGGTAATGTACTCTTTCGATGCACACCTTTTTGAGATAAAACATCTGTGACTGTGTGAGGGGTAGCCCAGCCCCCACCCCACCACTACACATCTGACCTCTAAACTCTGGGTGAGGCCACCCGTGGAGAGACCCCGAGTGATCAAAGAACAGGAGAAGGAAAAGAAACAGTCCTCCCCCAAATTCCCCACTAGCATGAAACCCTCCAGGTCCCCCCCTCCCCCACCCACCCTCTGCCTCCCCCCCGCCCACCCCCCTCCCCCTCCCCCCCCTCCCCCACAACCACCCTGTCCCACCCTCCAGTCTCCATCCCCCCTAAAACCATCATCAGTCATACCCCCAGTACTCTCGACTGAGGCCAGAGTCTCTGCAATGCCTCAGGGCAGCCCCGAGACCCTTCCCCGCTCTCTCCCCCACCCCCCCAGCAGTGCCAATTCAACATAGCAGACTCGTACATCAAAGCCCCCTGAAAACACGTTAGTAAAGGAAGACAGACAGAAAGAAACAGAGTTATCCCTTAAATTATATACAAAATTCTGAAGTGAGAGTCCAGAAACCCTGTCGGTCACCGCTCTGCCGCCGGGGCAAAGACCAAAATCCACCATCTCCAGACCTCTCCACGCCTGAACATGTTTCCCATCAAACCAAATTGGCAGGTTCCCGCCGTCCAGGCCATCTCACACGATCTCCAAGGTAATAAGCAGAGCGTTCATTCCATCGCTGGGTCTGCGGGCAACTTCGCCAAAAAGTGTCTCGCCTTTCCAGCTTGATCAAAAAGGTGTGTTTCCCCTTGAAAGGTTACTCTCAGCAGTGCCGGAAAAGCCAGAGTAAAACGGGCCTTGCGGCGAAATAACTCCGCACATACAGGAGCAAACTCCCTCCGTTTCGCAGCCACCATCGCTGAATAATCTTGGAACAATAAAATTTTCCGATTGTGCAGGAGCAATTCAGGCAATTTTCTGTAGGCCTGCAAGATTAACACCTTATGCTGAAAATTGAGAATCCTCAATATCACCACACGTGGTCGTGCATCCGCCTCTCTGCGGGCTCCCAGCCAGTGTGCACGTTCAATTTTTAGGAGGCCTCGCAAATCATCCAAGCCCAAAGCCTCCGGAAGCCACGATTCCAGAAAAGGGAGCAACTCTCTGTCAGTTTTCTCCTCACCTATGCCCACTATGCGTATATTGTTGCGGCGCGATCGATTCTCTAAATCATCCAGCTTTTGTTGCATTTCCTGCAGTTATTGTGAGTGCTGGGCCACGTCTCTCTCACGACGCCCCTCCTCACTCTCAAGGCTGGTGACCCGTTGCTCCAGCTCATCGACACGTTTCCCAAAGTCCACCATCGAGTCCTCCATGCTATCCAGCTTTTTGAGCAGCAGATCAAATTTCGGGTCCAGAAGTTTAACTACTTCTTTTGCGAGCTCCGCTGGGGCAGAATCAATACTCTCCGCTCCCGGAGAGGCCGGTTGTGCTAGCCCCGAGGTAGAAAGCCCAGCCTTGGAGACTTTCTCTCACTCTTTTCGCGGCTCCAAAGGCATGGCCAGGTCAGAGAATGCCACCGGTAAGTAGGGGCCGCTTCAGAAACACCCTCGAAGAGCAGGGGGAGCGCAAGGAGGCAAAAAGCAGATTTTAAAGCAGATTTATTTTCGTGGCTGCCCCGGAGCGAGCGGAAAACGTCCGCGCTCACTCACGCATCACGTGACTCCATGGACAAGCATTTAAACTAAGAAAAGGGGGTGATGGATAGGGAAGGACAGGTTCAGGACATCACTCCCAGCAAAAGCATAAAAACATTGGAAACAGCCACACTTTTAAACCACACATCAATGGCAAGTGGGAAGAGGTGTGTAGAACAAAATCTATGCAAAATATAGGCAAGTCAGTCAAATGCTGGAAAGCAATGAGCAGAAATGCTCGAAGCCTAGCCAACAAAGTCCATGACGTGGAAGCCCTAATGGTGGAAATGGACTCGGACATTGTGGCCATTACAGAAGCTTGGTTTAACGAGCCTCATGAATGGGATATAGCCATAGCATGCTATAATCTATTTAGAAGAGAGAGAGGGTAGAAAAGGTGGAAGAGTAGCCCTATATGTCAAAAGCAATATTAAAGCTGGTTGAATCTGGGCTCCACAGCTTCTCATACAAACAGATAAGCTTATAGCTTTGTATCTTTTAATTACCTATTTTCTTACCTATCCTGTTGGTTGTGTAGCTGATATATAATATTTAACTGCTGTTGTGTAGCTAAATTAACTGCTGGTTTTACATTCACTTCTGGGAATAATCTGTCTGCATTCCTTGGGTAGCCCTGCAATCAGAAATCTAAGAGGGCCAAGTACAACAGGGACCTTTTAACAAAAGACAGGTAAAAATTAAGATGGCAGTTGGCTAATTCAGCTTCCATTGCTTGAAATTGTCTGCAAACTTGCTGCCAGGGAGGGGCTCTTGAATAGTGGACTTCCTGCAGACATCTGGTTGAATCTGGGCTCCACAGCTTCTCATACAAACAGATAAGCTTATAGCTTTGTATCTTTTAATTACCTATTTGTATCTTTTAATTACCTATTCTGTTGGTTGTGTAGCTGATATATAATATTTAACTGCTGATGTGTAGCTAAGTTAATTGCTGGTTTTACATTCACTTCTGGGAATAATCTGTCTGCTTGCATTCCTTGGGTAGCCCTGCAATCAGAAATCTAAAGGTGCCCTCGGTTCAGGTAAGGCCTGCTGGCCAAGGACACTTAGGTTCCCCTCCCCCCCCGGCTGCATTGCTTATATAGCGGTCATATACGTTGACATCTATCCTCTTAATTCGACCACACATGTCTTGTATTCAGTGCAATAACTGTGGTGCCTTCATTCTGAGACTAATCATCTGGAACCTAAGAGCTTGCCCTATATGCCTCAAGTTGGCAGCCATACAAAATGAATTGACTCTATTAAGGGAATAAGTAGCTGCAATGAAACGCACCTCTTCTAGGATACAAACCAAACATAACAAACCAAACATAGTCCTCCGCCGCTCCCACAGAGACTCAAACATCCCAGGAACAAATGGATCACAGTGGGCTCTGGTAGACTACGTCCGGTAATGCAGAAACACCCTGTACATCAAGAGATATCACTGCATAGTGCCTTCTCTGCTTTGGTTAATGAGGATGCCCAAGCCAGGGAAGCTCAAGGGCCCTTAAATAAGATAGTCAATGCCCAATCTCCTGATAAAGCACCAATTATGAAGAGACTCAAGGAACAGAAAACTACTACTACATGGTGATTCCCATCATCAGAAGCACCAACTTGGAAACACAGTTCAAAGGAGGGAAGTTAGTCAAATGCCTCCCAGGCTCTTCATCTAGCAAGAATACAAACCAAATTGTTGATGTACTTAGCGCTGAATGTGAGCACTCCAAAATTGATGTTATCATCCACTTGGGTACAAATGACCTGGCTAGAAAAAGTGCCACTACAGTTCAAAGGGACTTTCAAACTCTGGGGGAGAAACTAAAGCCCATTGTTAATACTGTAGCATTCTCAGAAGTTCTACCTGTTCTTGGTAAGGAGGCAGAAAGGCTAAATCACATAAACAGCTTTAACGCATGGCTCCAAACCCGATTCAGATTTATAGGCGACTGGGGAAATAGATGGACCAACAAGAGACTATACTGTGCTGATGGACTACATCTCTCTATCGCAGGGAGAAGAATCCTAAGTGAAAAATTCAGCAAGTATGTGGATATGCATTTAAACTAGAAAAAGGGGATAACAGATGGGGAAGGTCAAGTTCTGGACGTCACTCCCTGCAAAAGCAGAACAACATCAGAAACAGACACACTTTTAAACCACACATTAAAAACAAGTAGGAAGAAGTAGACAGAACAAAATCAATGCAAAGCACACACAAGCCAGTTAAATGCTGGAAAGCAATGAGCACAAATGCTCGAAGCTTATCCAATAAAGTTCCAGACCTGGAAGCCATAATGGTGGAAATGGACTTGGACATTGTGGCCATTACAGAAACATGGTTTAATGAATCACATGATTGTGATATAGCCATAGATTTATTTATTTACATTCTCTTATATACCGTGCTATTCTGCATCAGTGCGGTTTACATTGAACAAACTGAAATTACATTGAACAGGGCATTATAACTTGGAGATAACTATTTTTACAGGGAACATGGGCTATGGAGGGTTAAGTGGCTTGCCCAAGACCACAAGGAGCACCTGTGGGACTAGAAACCCCAGTCCTTCCGGCCCAAGGTTGCTGTCCTCTAGTGGGATTTGAACCTCTGACCTTCCGGCCTGAAGTACCTTGCCCCAACCACTAGGCCACTCCTCCACTATAGATGGCTATAATCTATTCAAAAGAGACAGAGAAAATGGAAGAGGAGGAGGATTAGCCTTGTATGTCAAAAGCAGTATTAAAGCTACTGAAATGCAGGGGGCATGGGGAAAAGAAGAAGCACTCTGGATTGTGTTGAAAAGAGGAGATGGCACTGCTGCTGTAGTTTACAGACCTCCAACTCAAATCGAAGAGCTAGATAATGAATTGATTATAGACCTTGTCAAAATAGCCACAAATGGGGAAGTGATCATATTGGGTGACTTTAATCTACCCGATGTTGATTTGATTACTCCTTCTGCAAATCTGGAAAGAAGCAAAAAAATTGTGGATGCTCTGCAAGATGTGTTACTTAGACAAATGGTGATGGAACCAACAAGGGAAAGCTCAACGCTGGATTTAGTCCTCACCAACGGTGATAGCGTGTCGGATGTCTGGGTGGTGCACCTGTGAGCAGCAGCGATCACACTGTGGTTTGAGATAAAAACCAAGGTGCAGTCCAACTATAGCAAGTTCAAAGTCCTAAACTTCAAAAACACTGACTTCAATAAAATGGCCATGTAACTAAAGGAGGAGTTGACAGGGTGGACGGAGATAAGGGATGTGGAATTGCAATGGGCTAAACTAAAGGTGGCAATAAAAGGGGCACGGATAAATATGTAAGAAAAGTAAATAAAAACAAAAGGAGCCATCCCATCCCAACTCCCTCCTCCCTCCTGTCCTCCCCCCGCCAAAACCCACCCTCATCCCCACCCGCTCATCCCCACCCCCACAATCAGCAATCTCACACCAATTGGATGCACTTGTTTTAATTAATTTATATTCTAACTATTGTTTAATTTATATAGTTCTGTTTCTATTAAGTTTTCACTATTATATATAAGCTAGCTCTGTGTAACTCACTAAGTTATTTATTTTCCATGTAAGCCAACTTGGCCAAGTTGTCGTAGATCAGCAGTATATAAATACAGTCAAATAATAAATAAGCATACATTGAAACTCCTCCCAGAAGATCCTAAAAAAGGAGGTGAACTCTTTCCTTGCATGAACATGGCAAAAGACCTTTAGGAAATTGCCCTATGGAGAGATGTTATTTTTGAGAGGGATCTAGATATCTTACCATGGAGGTAAGTGATGAGCATATTGTTTAAAAATGACCTTCAATAAGCAGCTATATACGTATAGCTGCTTTGCAAGTAAGTACTGCCTGGGATTTATTTGGATCTAGGGAGTAAATTAGGGTGTGCATGGCCAGAAAATATTCAGTTATTTTTAGTTTAGTTTAGTTCAGTTTATTAAAATTTGATATACCGCCAAATCGTACACAGCAAGGTGATTTACAATAAAAACAGAAGGAAGGAAACAAACAGAACACCAATTAAATTAGTAAAGGCAGGCACACAAGGGGGAAAGGAGAGACAGACGGGGAGGGGACTAACAGATGTGTTATCTGAGGACAAGGTGAAAGCTGCATGAAACAAGTGAGCCTTCAGGGCAAATTTAAATTGGAAATAGGAAGGTTTCAACTAGAGATCAGGGGGAAGATTGTTTTAGAGTTTGGGGGCCAAAAAAAGAATGCTGCATGTCTAGTTGACTCAAGTCTAGCCTGAGAAGCAGAGGGCATGTGCAAACGATTTTCATGGAGAGAACGAAGAGCAAAATGTTGAAAGCAAGGTAAGAATGGGAACCAGAGTGGAGGACTTTAAAGGTCAAAATTAGGATTTTGAACTAAATTTGATACTTCATTTTAAATGAAGATTTTGTGATTTTCACATGTATTTTTTTCCACATATTTGTGTATTTTATGTACCTTGGATATTCGCAAGAACTTGTGTATGTAAAACCATACAGGAACAAGCACGAATGTAGTCTTCACATATGGGTGACATTGGTACCGACTGAGCCCGCTCGGGAATGCTTACCAGCATCCTAAGGAAAGTCTTCCCGGTCGTTTGACTCCCTCTCCTCAGTTCTTCATTTTCTGCAGAACCAGTAGAATCAGTCTGACGCTTTTCCTGTCACTGCAGAAAATACTTCGATATGGTGCATCTGCCTTCCCATTTTTTCCTCATTGGCATCACCCCCAATTCTGGTACCCCTTTTTCCAATAACTTTTTCCTTCGTAATTTTTATTTTATTTTTTATTTTTTCTTCAAGGTTCTTGTGCCCTGCATATGTCTCCAGCCTACTCTCTTCATCATGGAGAAACATCCTAGCAGTTTTAAGAAGTTCACCAACTGTTCCAGGACAATTTTGGTCACAGAAGCACATGAATGTTGCTTTAAATGCTTTGCTCCTGACCATGATAGTGACTCTTGCTCCTTCTGCAAACAGATGACAAAGAGAGGTCTGGGAAACCGGGCCAGGAATTTGTCGGAACCTTTCCCATCAGATTCAGTTTCATTGGCATCAACATCCTCCCGCACTTTATTGACTTCAGAGGTATCTAAAACCTCGAAGACCTCCAAGCATGGTTTGGACTCCAAGAGAAAGAAAACTTCGAGATCCCCACAAAAGGGATCCAAAGGAATCTTGAGCTTCCTCAAAGGAATCCAGAGAGACATCGAAAGGATTGAGGGAGAGGTCCTGTTCAAAACGCAGAGATTCCCCGAAGACATCCTTTGAGTTTGACTGCCAAACCGAATGCCCCCGGTGGAAGGACTTGTCCTCCAAAGTCTCCATGGGGAACGAGGAGGCCTCAGAGGCTTCGATCTCTGCAGAGCCCCTGGTGCCATGATCTAGTATAGTGGCTGCAAGCACCATTCTGTTTCTGGATCAAACACTGGCAATCTCTTTGGATCAGCACATGCTATCCATCAAGAAGACCTTAGCGGCTCTCCTGTCAGCCTCAGTAGCACGTGCACCAATGACTATGGGACTGCTTTCATCGGTATCAACATCAGTATCATCACAGGTGCTCCCCCATACCTCGGCTCCACCGCATGTACAGGAGTTCAGCACCCCAAGCAGCAGAAGGGGAAAGCATCAAACATGATCGGTACCAGCAGCACCGTTCACATATTCATCGGCACCAACAACGCTAACCTAGCTCAGAGTCTGAGGCCTCCGATTCAGATCATCGGTTCTTCGACTCTAAAGAACTTCTGGATATGGCATCGATATCAGAGCCATCACCTCCCAGCATGATCTCCCATCGGAAGTCACCTCCGGAGGCATGTCCTTCCAAGAATTTATTCAGGACATGGTGGCGGGCCTCTCGATACCACCTGCGGTGGAACCAGACCCCTGGCAGTCAGTATAATCGCAGGTCTACTTAATGACCAAACGATATGAACAGGGTCGTTCACAACACAAACCATATGTGAACTCCTCGAACTTTGCCTATCAACTTACTTCAAATTTGATGGACAAATCTATAAACAACTGAAAGGATCACTAATGGGATCCCCCAAATCTGGCGTAGTTGCTGAGATTGTGATGCAAAATCTTGAAAGCATTGTACTCCCAAAAGTAAACCCAAAACTGTGGATACAGTATGTCGATGACACCTTCATCATAATAAAATGCAAGAAAATTGAAGAAACATTCCAATTACTCAACAGCATTTTTGAGGACATCCAGTTCAGAATGGAAACGGCCAGGGACAATGAACTCCCATTCCTGGACATTCTGTCATGAGTAGCAAAACTGGTGAATTCCATATATCAGGAAAGTAACACGCACAGACAAAATCCTGAACGTCTACAGCAACCACCTTAAGTGCCACAAACAAAGCTGCATGAAAACGCTATTCAGAAGAGTAGAATCCCACTGCAACATGACAGAAGCTGAAGCGGAAGAAGAGAAACACCTATACACAAGGTATTAGCAAGGAATGGCTATCCATGGAACTTCATCCACAGATGTCTGCAGCCAAAAAGCCCCATCCTCCAGACCAAAAGTGCACCCCGACGATTCACCCTCCCTTACATCCAGAACACCTCCGAAATGACTGAGAGATTACTAAGAGACCACGACATTACAATAGCCCATGAACTAACTGTGACCCTGAGAAAAATCCTGTCAAAACCGAAAGGACAACCAGGGAAAGATCAAAGGACAAACACTGTGAACAAAATTCAGTGCAGTGACTGCGACAAGATCTACATTGGCCAAACAGGAAGAAAATTATTCGCCAGATGACACAAGCACTAACTATCCAACACAAAAGCAGAAAGAACGTGATGCAGAAAGAACCAGTCCAAGATGTGGATAGCAGAAGGATAGGTAATTTTATTAACAAGAAGGTAGCCAAGGGCCCGACACAGGCCATGTTTCATTACACCTTTGTTCCGCTGATTGGTCTTCTACTGCTGTGTTTGTATTGGATCATCTTTCACAAAGTTTTACATTCTTTTATCTTCCTTTTTTTAGCATTATATATGCGTTTGTGAGGTTCATAAGACCACAGAGGTATGCTCCCATCTAGTTATTAAGTCACACCCTTGTCGTTTGTTGTTTAACACTTTCTAGTTTTTTAATATTTGTAAATTTATGGTTTTAGTAATTATTAATTTGTTTGTTACCTATTTATCTATATTTATAATTGTTAATGGCTATACCCCAACACGGTGTTTTATTTATTTCCACATTTCATTATGTTTTACCGACTTTCTTTATGCTGGTTGTGGGATAATTCACAATATATATGTATATATATCTTTTAAGTTTTGATGGTGTTTTTGTTTATTTTGATTATTTATATTTGTATTTTATTATTTATAATTTATATGATTTTATATTTATAGTTTAGCCAAATAAGCCCCTGATGAAGGCGTAACAAAACATGGCCTGTGTCGGGCCCTTGGCTACCTTCTTGTTAATAAAATTACCTATCCTTCTACAAACATCAACTAGCCAGCAAAAGAAATGGCCCACTCTCCCTGATCTCAATCCATGAAGACATGGAATGACACAAATTCAACTGGAATACAACCAAAATCTTAGCACAAGCATAAACAAAAAGAGAGAATTTCTGGAAACCTGGTTTTCCATCACAAACTCGATAGACATATTGACATAGATCTGATCTACCAATCCCTATGGACCAAACAGCTGAGGCACCAACATCCGGGAACATCTACTCCCCAGCAACCCTCAGGGAAACCATCCCATCAATCCCTGTGTACCAAAGAGCTAAGTCATCACCAACAATGCTCAGAAAGAGCAACCACATCCCAGCAACACTCAGGAAAACCAACCAACCAATCCCTGCGGACAAAAGAGCTGAGTCATCACCAACAGGCATCACCAGTTTGGAGGCATCTGTGGTTAGGGTGTGTTGAGGTTGAGATATTCGTAAAGGAAACCCTTTTAGCAAGTTGCTGGGGTGCACCACTGTAAGAGGGATTTAACTACAGTAGAGGGTGGGCATCCTGCAGGCTTCCTGTGGATTGTGTCCATTGGGATGCTAGGAGCCATTGTGTGAGGTGCATATGTATGTTCTGTGGATGCCATGTGGCCTAAGAGACAAAAGAAGTCTTGAGCTGTTGAACTTGTCTGCTGATGCATGTGGTTGAGCAGGGATACTATTTGGTCCATGTGGTCAAGAGGCAGAAAAGCTTTGGATAGCTGAGAGTCCAGGACTGCCCCTATGAATTCCAATCTTTGGGTTGGGGACTTTGGGAAGTTTACCACAAATCCCAGATGTTGCAGTATTGCGAGAGTGTCTTTGAGAGAAGTGGAGAGCTCTTCTGGAGAGTCTGCCTTTATCAACCAGTCGTCTAGGTAAGGGTAGACAAAGATCCCCTTGCTTCACAGGTAGGCCGCTACCACTGACATGTATTTGGTGAACACCCTGGGATCAGATGCTAGTCTGAAGGGGAGTTCCCTGAAAGGTAAAGCAAACATATTTTCAGTATCCTGGATGTATCAGAGTATGTGTGCATGCCTGACCATTCAGGTGCTTGAATGTTTGGGGTTCGTACTCAGCCACCCCAAGTTGCAACTCCAGCTGTCTCTGCAGCTAGAGTTCATTGGGGCTTTCCTCGACATGACTCAGCCCTGGGTCTTTCTCCTGATGGACCGCATGCAACGGCTCACAGAAGTGGTAGTTGACATCTAACGGAATCACCACACGACAGCACGAGGGATGTTGAAGATGCTTGGCAATATGGCTTTGACTGTACAAGTAACTCTGCTGGCTCATCTCTGCATGAGGCAGTCCCAGTGGATTCTAAGCATGCAGTGAAACAGGCCACAGGCCATCTCTGGGACCAGGTGACGGTTACTGCACCCCTCGTGCAGTTCCCTACATTGGTGGCTGAAGCCGCAGAACCTGCTCCAGGGTCTCCCCTTTCAGTCATTGATGCCCCAGCAGACACTCACCACAGACATAGCTGCCATAAAAAGAAGAACCTCCAAGTGCATGGACCACCAAAGCGAAGCTCGATCGCCATGGGGGTAGGAGACAGAAAGCAGAAAGCCTCTCTGCCCCCCACTGCAAGGAAATTCAGGCCCGAAACACAGCTGCCATAAAAAGAAGTGCCTCCAGGCGTA
The DNA here is from genome assembly GCA_033557465.1 of Ichthyophis bannanicus. Taxonomy (NCBI): domain Eukaryota; kingdom Metazoa; phylum Chordata; class Amphibia; order Gymnophiona; family Ichthyophiidae; genus Ichthyophis; species Ichthyophis bannanicus. The sequence goes on along the minus strand of CM066040.1, from coordinate 10,159,181 downwards.
CCCATACCTGAGGGCCTCACCAGAGGACCCTTTGGTGTGGCCCTTAAGTGGGGACAAATCAACAGCACAACCCTTCAACATCCTCTGCAGAGCACACAAGACAACCTAGCCAGAAACAATGAAAAATCAATGAGGTTTCCCCTGGTGCCCACAGGACAATCAATGTTTACCATCCACATGCTTGCAAGTCACTAACACTATGAATATAGACTAAGTGTTACAGTATTAAACCAATGTATTCTGCCAGAAACATTACTCTGATGCAGTGTAATTCTTCTCAAACATTGTATCTACACTACCACAGTGCTGAAACGCTTCTCACCTCTCTCCTAAGTACACTTATAGCCAGAACTGAAAAACCCCTTTCTGGCTTCATGCTGTTATTTCTCGACATCTCAGCAACATTTGACACTGTATCCCATCAGACTCTACTCAACCAGCTCAACACTATTGGTGTCCAGGGTGCCCCGCTCAAATGGATTCACTCCTATCTCTGCCAGAGCACCCAAATGATAAGGATCATTAACCTATCTTCAAAGCCTTTCATCCTTCCACAAGGTGTCCCACAAGGTTCCACCCTTGCCTCTCTCCTATTCACCATTTACATTAGGCCCCTTTGCTGCATCCTACAGAGTCTCAACATTGAATACCAACTCTATGCCGATGACATAATGATTTTCACTCCATCTGACATCACCTCCCTAAACTACTCCATCCTCACCACCTGTTTTGGAGAAATTCTCATAGCTACAGCTTCACAACCTTGCAGTCAACTTCAATAAAACAGAGATCCTTCGTGTGTCTAGAGACCCCAACTTCACCCCTCCTCAAAGCATCAAACTCGGAGATACTGAAATACAAGCCAAACCCCAGATCAAATACCTAGGCATTATCCTGGACCACAATCTGAACTTCCAACCTCATATTACGAATATCACCAAAAACATCTACTTCAAACTCTGAATTCTCCACAACCTACAGTATGCCCCCTCCTATCTCCTACAGTTTCCATACAGTCTGCCAAACCTCCATCACTCCTCTCCGACTACTACAACTCTGTCCTCCATGGGCTTCCCATTTCCCCACTACAGCTTGCCCAAAACACTGCTGCACGAATCATAGCCGGAGTCCCCAGACACTCCCACATCACCCCTATTCTAAAATCTCTTCACTGGCTTCCAGTTGCATCCCGAATCAAGTTCAAGGTATTCATTATCACCCATAGAGCTCTCTTCAAGACCTCTGGGGGTAGCTCCAATCATTTATCAGACATCCTGACAGTAACAGACTCCATCGACAGAATGCATCAAATCTTCTCTTCCCACCAGCACAGATTCACAAGAGATCACAATGTACGTGCACAAGAGCCTTCAAATTTTATGCTCCCACCATGTGGAACCAACTACCCCCCACAATATGATGCCTCCAATCCCACACCCTGTTCAAAAAGCTCTTCAAAACATTCTTTTTCGAAGAACACTATGGCTCATTCACTCCAACAAACCCCCAACAAGAGCATCCTCCCCCCCCCTCACCATTCCTATTACCCCTTTAACCACCTGAGGTTGCTCAGTCCCCCCCTTCCCCAGTTCCCACTTCAAATATCCTACTTCCTCCACTTCCCCACTCCCCCCCAACCTCAAATACCCTACTTCATCCACCTTTTCACTCTCTCCCCCACCCCTCACCACAGATACACTAATAAAGGTTGTAAGTTATACCATCCAGGTATCTTCCCCCCACCTCAAATGCTGTTTACAATTTTTATTTATATATGTTTAAAGTTGCCTGCATATGTTTTCAGTTATTCCATGTAAACATTCTCTTATGTTTTCAATTGTTCCATGTAAACCGTTCTTTTTGTTCCATGTAAACCGTTTTGCCTGGTAGAAAAATGGTACATAAAACCAGTTAAATAAATAAATAACTCTACTGGACACCCTGCTCGATACAGTCTGCTCCCATTCCTCACACCAACAACACCTCATTCTTCTCGATGACTTCAATCTCCCTTCAGTGAACACCACTCAATGCAATGCTTCCCTCCAAGCAATGAGTGACCTACAATACATGTAACTCATCACAACCCCAATACACTCGAAAGGAGAGGCCCTTGATATGCTCTTCCTGCCCACCTACCTTCTCACTGCACCACACCACATTTATCCCACATCCACCCCACTCCTGGTTGGATCACCATGTAATAACTTTTACATTACTTTGCCTTCATCTCAGCTGCTCTCCTCGTACTGAAACTCCCACAAGAAAATTCCTAACCTTCAATGAACCCTCCTTCATCAAAAAGACACTCCCAGCCCTAGAAGGCATACCACAAGGTACAAACCTTGACTCAATAGTAGCTACATGGAACTCCATCATCTCTAAGGCCTCCAAGGCCCCCCCCCCACGAGCTCCTTCCAAAGCATGTCGAACCTGTGCACCCTAGTATGCTACCCATCTCAAATAGAAGTGGGCACTTCGAAGAATTAAACGCAGATGGAGAAAGTCCAAGGATCCTCAACAAAGAGACGTGGAATACTCAGAAGGGTAAACTATAAATTTATTCAAAACACATATGCCACTGGCCCGACACAGGCCGTGTTTCGCTGCCTTCCTCAGGGGCTATAAGTGGACTTAAAAGCTAAAAATACATAAACATACATATTAATAAAATCATAGTAATTGTGGTACCGCAGAGCCTATTCATGGAGAAAAAAGGGTTTTAAATCCTGAAAAAAGATTTTATCATCAGCTGCAATGTTATGAGGAGCCCAATAGAGGGAGCAGGAGTGACCTTCCAAGGCCCAGAGAACTGCACCTCAGAGCTGATGAGGTAATGCAAACCTAACAGCCAATGGAGAAAAAGGGGAGTTCCCCTGAAGAAAGGCTGGGAACTTGAAAAGGAGGAACTAGGACAAGTTAGAGGCAGACCAGGAAGAGAGAGACCAAGGAGAGGCATACCAAGGAAGGCCTACCAAAAGGAGGCATACCAAGAAGAGGCTTATCAAGGAAAAGCAGACCACGGAGAGTCACACCACAGAGAGCTTCTGGAAAGGAACCAAGAAGGAGAGCACCATAAGGAGTGTCCAGAGCACCAGAGAGGAAGGAGTTCCTGGCAGGAGGGCATAGTGAATCCGAGGCCACAGAGTTCCAGGGGTCCTTGGTTGAGAGGTACTGGAAAGAAAGGCACAAGGGGAGAAATAAACCCCAGAGTTTGGTGTGAAGAACCGGCAGCAGTAAATGCAAGGACACAGTGAGCATTATCTGAGCAAGGATGAAGTCTTTGCTGCAAATGGTAATATTCCTTATTCAAATGGTAAAAGGTGTGAATGTGAGAGAGTGGTGACTCTGCATGAAGGCCAGCTGGAGGGTGAAAAGCCTACTGCTCAAGAAAGGCTGAACTACAGCGGGACCAGGCCGTGGGCCTCAACTAAACAAGGTAAAATACCTTTTTATTCTGATAAGCAAAATAAGTTAAGAAGACAGGAAACACAAGATACTGGAGTATATCCTCCCTATCAAACTGTTTGTGAAACAGGGCACAAGCCCTTGGTAAAAAGACTGTATAACATAAGGCAGCCTGCAAGGGGAAGTAACTGCCATAACAAACACTCACATGGGCGCGGCCCTGACTTGAATGCTGAACATTGGAAGCTAGTAAATGTGTTATATGAGAAACCTCAGTACACTCCTCAAGAGTTTACTGACACTGATTCACAGCTGTCTGATACTCAGCCCATGCAGGTGGAATTCAACGAAGACCCACCTGAAACCCCGATGGACTGTAGCTACTGTCAGGCAGGTAGCCTAAGGTCTGTGCATGAAACATAAAACAGTGAACAGTAGCGAATGCCTGTAAAGTTTGTTTTATGCCAAGTACTGGGAAGCAACAGTTAAACAAAGCAAGTGTGAATATATTTTCTTTTTGTTGCCTGAAGCAAGGTTTTCTTTCAGTTGGTTGAAGTAGTCTCCCATAACTTGAACCATTGTGCTTAAAGGGAAATAAAGCCTTATTTTCCCTACATTCTGGCTATTGTATTCTCTTGAACTTTGGCCCCCGGTAGGTCCTGGGAATATTACCAAGACCTCTTACAGAAGGACCAAATTCAAAATATATAAAAAAACCTCTCATGTCCATCTGACCTGCCCATACCAACCTTGGCCTCTGGGGCGGCAGCATGACATAATACATCAGCCTCAGAATGATAATAAATATATAAATAACACACCTTAAAGGATAAATAACATATAAAAATATTAAAATATTATAAACAAAATCAACATATAGGCTTAAAAACAAGTTGTATATGCAGAAAATTATATAAAACCATAATAGTATAATACATAACATATAAAATTATCATAAATAAAAAAAAATAATTAAAACAATAAAAAGAAAAGATTATTACATAAAAACTAATAAGGTTAAGTATAACACATATCTGCTTTAATCTTTGAAAATGTACTTATTATTACACCTTTTAGGGAGAGGAAGAGAACATGTATAGATCAGAACCATTCAAATAAATAGCCATTAGAATATAAAGAAAGAGCGCACAAAAGACCAAGCTCATAGAATTAAAATTTAAAAAGAGGGAAAATAAAAGAAGTGTATCAGTAGAGTACACACCAAAAAACCAAGAAATTTGTGTTCCCGGGTGCCAAAAAATTAAAAAATCAATCTCAATTCTTTACCTCCAATTTGTTATTTTCCAACGCGTGTGAAATGGGAGAAACCTCCCATACACCATGCAGCAAGTTGGAAATTCACTGAAATGCCAGCATCTGCACTAAAAAGCTATAAAAATGATTACTAATTCATCTAAATATCAAAACAAACAAACAGGCATATCATTTTCCATTGCTTAATACCTTACCACCTTTAAACATCCAATAAAAAACATTCAATAAATATATGATCATGAATATCTAAAAGTTAATGAGTATAAAATATACTGCCATCGGCAGCAAAAAACTAAAAAGTTAAAAATCTAGCCTTATGAAATTAAAAAAACAAGCCGTGCTGCAGGACATCGTTTATAAAAAACCACTTACAAAGTTCAACCCATCAAAGCATTGTGGTAAGCTCAAACCTCCTTTCCAAAAAAACACACCAAGCACCATTTGTTGGGAGTGATTTTATAATCATACTTGTTTTTTTCAACAAATGGTGCTTGGTCACATGTATGATTTTCTCCCAGTTGGTGAGAGGTCTTATATGTGCACTAGGTGCAAGGAGCTCTTTGATCTCAGGGAACTAGTCCGTTCTCTAGAGGCTAAAGTAGCAGACTTGGAAAGCATAAGACAGACAGAGAGGTACATAGACGAGACCTACAGGGATATAGTCCTGAAGTTCGACCTCCAGTCTGGCAGCATCCCTGTTGCCATGGAGGAGAGAGGTCACGTGACAGGACAGCATCACCCTGGTGTGGCAGGAAGTGATCCTGTAACTAGGACCTGTCCTCCAGGTGATGTAAAACCCTCTCGCACCAAGGAAGTTTCTCCAGGGCCATGTGCCCAGAAGGGAAGGGTTAGAACAGCCGTTATAGTTGGTGATTCGATCATTAGGCATGTAGATAGCTGGGTGGCTGGGGGACGTGGGATCGCCTGGTAACATGCCTGCCTGGTGCGAAGGTAGCGGACCTCACGCGCCACCTAGATAAGGTCTTAGATAGTGCTGGGGAGGAGTCTGCTGTCTTGGTATATGTCGGTACCAATGACATAAGAAAATGTGGCAGGGAGGTTCTGGAGGCTAAATTTAGGCTTTTAGGTAGGAAGTTGAAATCCAGAACTTCCAGGGTAGCGTTCTCCGAAATGCTTCCTGTTCCACGCGCAGGACCCAAAAGACAGGCAGAGCTCCGGAGTCCTCAATGCGTGGATGAGACAATGGTGCAGAGATGAGGGTTTTGGATTTGTTAGGAACTGGGGAAACATTCTGGGGAAAGGAGGGGCTCTTCCGAAGGGATGGGCTTCACCTTAACCGGGATGGAACCAGGCTGCTGGCATTAACCTTTAAAAAGGAGATAGAGCAGCTTTTAAACTAGATATTAGGGGAAAGCCGACAGTCGCCCAGTAGCGGATGGTTCGGAAGAATGTATCTTTGAAGGATACTACCAAAAGCAGAGAGGTTCCACAAAAGAGTAAAGTAGCCCAAATGCCCTCAAGTATGGAGCAGACTTTGCTTAAAGATCCCAAATTACCCATGTCTAACAACAGCCAAATTAATATGAATAAAATACATTCTCTAAAATGCTTGTATGCAAATGCTAGAAGTCTAAAAAAATAAGTGGGAGAGTTAGAAGATATCTAGCACTAAATGAAAGGTTAGATATGTTGGAATATCAGAGACATGGTGGAAGGAGGACAACCAGTGGGACACTGTGGATACCTGGGGTACAAACTATATCGTAATGATCAGAGCTGATCAAATTGGTGGAGGGGTTGCTCTCTATGTTAGAGAGGGCATTGAGTCAGAAAGGATTAAAGTTTGCAGGAAACAAAATCTGCTGTAGAATCTATATGGATTGAAATTCCATGTAAAAGGGGAGGAAAGCAATGGCAGTGGGGGTGTACTATCAAGTGCCTTGCCAGAATGACCAAATGGATGATGAAAATGCTCAACAGAAATCAAGGAAGCTAACCAAAAGTTACAGTGCAGTAATATAATGGGTGATTTCAACTACCCCGGTATCGACTGGGTCAGTGTCACGTCAGGACATGCTAGGGAGATAAGGTTTCCTAGATGAAAATAATGACTGCTTCTTGGAGCAGCTGGTTCATGAACCGACCAAAGGGGGACGGCATATAGACCTAGTCTTTAGGGGAACACCAGGATCTAGTGCAAGAGATAAGGTTGTTGGGGCCACTTGGCAAATAGTGATCATAGCATGATCGCCTGTGATTTAAGTAGTGGAGGAGGGATAGTAAGGAACTCCACAGTACTACCTTTTAACTTTCGAAAGGGAGACTATGATAAAATGATGAAAACAGGTTAAGAAAAAACTAAAAGGAGCAGTTGCAAAGGTTAAAGACGTACATCAGGCTTGGCTGTTGTTGAAAAATACTATCTTGGAAGCCCAGACCAGCTGTATTCCACTCTTTAAGAAAAGTGGAAGGAAGTTTGTTGTTATGTATGGTATGTTGTTACATTGTGAACCGCGCTGATTCTGAATAGAGCGGTATATAAGAGCCTGTAATAAATAAATAAATAAATAAATAAATAAAGTCCAAAAAACTGCCAGCATGGTTTAAAGGTGAGGTCAGAGAGGCATCTTTCAGGAAATGATAAAAAGAGCCAAACGACGAAACCTGGAAACAGCACAAGCACTGGCAAGTCAAATGCAAGGCATTGATACAGCAGGCAAAGGGAGAATTTGAGAAGAAGCTTGCTGCGGAAGCAAAAACGCGAAGTAAAGACCTTTTCAAGTATATTCTTAGCAAAAAACCTGTGAGAGAGTCAGTTGGTCCATTAGATGATAAAGGGGTTAAAGGAGAACTAAGAAGCAACAAGGTGATAGCGGAGAGATTGAATGAATTCTTTGCTTCAGTCTTTACTGAGGAAGATGTAGGGATGTTACCCATAACTGAAGTGGTATTTAAAGGTGCGGAAGAATTGAAGGAAATATCGATACATCGGGAAGATGTATTACAACTATTAGATAAACTGAAGAGTAGCAAATCACCTGGGCCGGATGGTATACATCCAAGGATGTTGAAAGAACTGAAATATGAGATTGCAGACCTGCTATTAGTATCTGTGAACTATCATTAAAATCATCTCTAATACCTGAAGATTGGAGGGATCGCCAATGTAACACCAATTTTTAAAAAAGGGTTCCAGGGTGATCCGGAAAACTACAGACCGGTGAGCCTGACATCGGTACTGGAAAGGAAAAAATGGTAGAAACCATCATAAAGAATAAAATTACTCAGCATGTAGATAGTCATGACCTAATGGGAGACAGCCAACATGGCTTTAGACAAGGAAGATCTTGTCTTACTAATCTGTTATGTTTTTTTGAAGGAGTGAATAATCAGGTGGACAAAGGTGAATCGGTTGATATTGTGTATCTGGACTTTCAGAAAGCCTTTAACAAGGTCCCTCATCAGAGACTTTTGGCAAAACTAAAGAGTCATGGGATAGGAGGCAGTGTACTATTGTGGATCAGGAACTGGTTAAAAAATAGAAAACAGAGGGTAGGGCTAAATGGCTAATTTTCCCAATGGAGAAAGGTGAATAGTGGTGTACCCCAAGGATCTGTGCTGGGTCTGCTGCTTTTTGACATATTCATAAATGACCTGGAAAGTGGAATAACGAGTGAGGTTATCAAATTTGCAGATGACACAAAACTATTTAAAGTTGTTAAAATCGAAGAGGATTGTAGAAAATTGCAAGAGGATCTTCATAAATTGGAAGACTGGGCATCAAAATGGCAGATGAAATTTAATGTGGACAAGTGCAAGGTTATGCACCTAGGGAAGAACAACCCAAACTATGGTTACACGATGCAAGGTTCCACATTAGGAACCACCACCCAGGAAAAAGATTTAGGCGTGATAACATGTTAAAACTCTTGGCCCAGTGTGCAGCGGCAGCCAAGAGAGCAAATAGAATGCTAGGTATCATAAGGAAAGGAATGGAAAATAAAACAAAAGATATTATAATGCCTCTATATCGTTCCATGGTGAGACCGTACTTTGAATATTGTGTGCAATTCTGGTCGCCGTATCTTAAAAAGGATATAGCGATTTTAGAAAAGGTTCAGAGAAGAGCCACCAAAATGGTAAAGGGGATGGAAGGATACTCCTATGAAGAAAGGCTAAAAAGGTTAGGGCTCTTCAACCTGGAAAAGAGACGGCTGAGGGGTGATATGTTAGAAGTCTATAAATTAATGAACGGAGTGGAACGGGTAAACGTAGATCGTTTACCTTATCAGAATATAGAAAGACTAGGGGACATGCAATGAAGCTACAGGGTAAACTATTTAAGACTAATAAAAGAAAATATTTTTTCACTCAACGTGTAATCAAACTCTGGAATTTGTTACTGGAGGATGTAGTAAAGGTTTGGATAAGTTCCTGGAGGAAAGGTCCATAAACCATTATTAAGAAGGGACCCAGGATATCAATGCTTGAACCAATACAAGCATTGTGGAACCTGTGTCTCTTGGGGAAACTGCTAGGTACGTATGACCTAGATTGGCCACTGTTGGAAACAGAATACTGGGCTTGATGGACCTTGGTCTGACCCAGTATGGCATATCTTATGTTCTTATGTTCTTATGTAAATTACCTGTTCTGTGTAAAGTTGGTTCTTCTGTTCATGTTCTATGTAAATTGTACTGATTTTGAAATAGTGCAGTATATAAAAGCAGGCAAATAAATTTATTTATTTAGACATACTTGTATACCACCTTATCCTACAATCAAAGTGGTTACATCACATCACAATTGGGTTGCATTTAACATGTGGGTGCTTTACAACATTTAACATGAGTGTATTTAACAACATTAAGACAACACTATTTGAGGGTTACATTTATCATGAAGGTGTCGTGAGTCTAGCTGGGTTGGTTAAGTATTGAGTTTGCAGTGGAGTTTACATTGCAATCCCGCTCGGGTGGGGGGCTGTTGTGTATCTGGTGGGGACTGTTCTCTTTCTGCTCGTAAGTTTCTGTGAAGAGCAGGGTTTTAAGGGCCTTTCAGAAGTCTGTGATGTCCTCTAATTCCCTTAGGCTCATTGGGAGGGAGTTCCATAGTGTGGATGCCATTAGTGATGGAGCTCTTCTTGACGTATTTTGTTTAGTCATGTGATATCCTGAAGGTGTGCTGATCATGTTGTCGTAATTGTTCCTTCTTGGTCTATTACTGATGTTCCTTGTTACAATTTCTTGTAGTACTTCTGCTGAAAGATGGCGGATGATCTTGAAGATGATCAAGATTATCTTAAATTTTGCTCTGGCTACCATTGGGAGCCAGTGTAGTTGCTGTAAGATAGGGGTGATGTGCTCTGATCTTGGGGTGTCAGTGATGATGTGTGCTGTAGTGTTTTGCACCATTTGGAGTGGGTGTAAGGTCTGCTGGGGAGGCCTTGGTATAAAGAATTTCCGTAATCAAGCAGAGGTGTGATGAGTGCTTGGCATACTGTGTGGAAGTGGTCCTGGCGGAGTATCTTTCTTATGGTCCTTAAACGCTGATAGGCCTTGTTTGTGGTTTTGGCGATATTTATTTATTTATTTATTTAACAGCTCTTATATACCGCGCTATTTGACATCAGTGCGGTTTACAATATGAGATTTCATGTTCAGAGCTCTGTCCATTGTGATGCCCAAGTACCTAACTTCATCTTTGACTATTATAAGTTTGTTTAGAATGCCGATGTTCTGTGGTGGAATGAAGCTATGGTTCCTGGTAACGAACATTGCCTCAGTTTTATCGTAGATGACCGTCAGGTTATTGTCTGTGAGCCAGACATTCATGTCTTCAAGGCATTCAGTTATTGTTGTGGTGGTAAGTGCTAGTAGATTGATTGGAGCATACACCATGATGTCGTCAGCATATATGTGATAGTGGAGTTTGTATCGTCTGATGTTGCATATGGGTTGGATGTAAATATTGAAGAGCATTGATGACAGGGACAGATCCCTGAGGTATTCCTTGCATTGCGGGGAACTGCAATGATTTCTTTTGGGTGCATTTGACTTGCTGTGTTCGATCTTTCAGGTACGATGTGAACCATTTCAGAATGTTCTTGCTCAATCCTATCTGTTGCAGGCGCTGTAGTAGTTTAGTGTGGGACACTGTGTCAAAGGCTGCTGAAATGTCTATGAATATTAGCAGGAATCCATTCTTTATATTATCTATACCTCTTATGAGGTTGTCAAAGAGTGATGTGAGTAGCGTTTCCACACCATGCTGGGGTTTAAATACATGCTGATGAATGTCTAGTGGGGCATTCATGTCAATGTGGTCCTGAAGTTGTTTTTGCACTGTCTTTTCAACTATTTTCGCAAGGAACAGTAAACTGGAGATAGGACGGTATGATTTTGGTTTGGATGGGCTTAGGTTATTGCCTTTAAGTATTGGTCGTATCATGGCGTGCTTGAGGGACTGCAGCATGTGTCCTTGTTCGAGTGAATCTTTAACAATTTTATGAATGTGCCGGGATAGCTGGCTTCTTGTGACTTTTATCCAAGCCACTGGGCAAGGGTCTGATGGTGAGGTTGTTGTGGTGAGCCCATGTATTATGTCCTCTACTTGATGATCTGATGGTATGCTGAAATCCTCCCAGGTATGAGGTTGCTCTTTCATTTCATGGTCATCTATTTGTCTTGAGTTGGCGCATGTCTGGATATGTTTTTTTCGCTCTTATGTAGTCAGCAAATTCCTGTGGGTCAAGATGATGGGTACATTGCTGTGTGGTATCCCTAGTGAGCTTTTGGACAATGCTGAATAGTTCTCTTGGTTTGTTGACAGACTTCATGATTAGATTGGTGTGGTGCTGTTTGCGCTCATTTATCAGATTATTATATTCCAGTAGTTTAGCTCTATATAGTCAGAGAGTTATGCGATTTGTCCCGCCTCCATTTTCTCCCCAGTCTTCGGAGAGTATGCTTTGCATCTCTGATATCATTTGAGTACCATGGGGTGTTGAGTCTCCTTCGTGCTTGTGGATTTATGCTCGTAGGGGCTGATGCTGCATTAGATATTATGGAGTTCCATTTCTCTGTGCTTAGGTCCAGGATGTTGCATTCTTTCTGGAGTTGTGGGATGATTTCATCTATGAATGAGTCTTTATTGAAGACTCTATATATAATAACCCTGGAATGCATTCCAAGACGCCCCCCCGAAGAACTGGACATCATTTCACATATCAACACTACCACCTCTTCACTAGACCCCTGTCAGTTTCCTGGGTTAAATCAATAAAACTATAGCTCCTACCATTCATCTCGACCATCCTTCAAACTTCCCTTTCACAAGCCTACCTCCCACCCTATCTGAAAAAAGCCTCCGTTAGACTCCCTCCTAAAGAAACCCAACCTAGACTCCAGGAGCATATTGTCAGGCATACACCTCTGGACAGAAATCAACATGGGTTCCGCCCCTTCCCCAGCACCGAAACAATGCTTGCCTCGCTCATATCTATGCTCATCACTGGAACTAAAAAAGCCTTCACAGGTTTCGTGCTGCTCTTCCTAGACACCCCAGCAGTTTTGACAGTGTCCCACCAGACACTACTCAACCAGCTCAATAGCATTGGGGTTCAAGGCAAGCCACTTGAATGGATCCACTCCTACCTCTCTCAACAGACTCAGCAGATAAGAATTGGAAACTGAACCTCAGCACTTTACTCACTATCTCAAGGAATTCCCCAGGGATCTGCATTCTCCTTACTCTTTAATATCTACATCAGGCCTCTCTGCTATACAATTCGAAGTTCAATGTTGGTTACCAACTATATGCAGATGGTATAGTGATATTTACTCCATTCCACACCACTGCTCCTGACTTCTCCAATCTAACTGCCTGCTTCAAAGAAATCGTTGGCTGCAATTAACTTCAGCAAGACTGAGATCCTCCATGTGACCAAAGATCCCAATTTCACACCATCCCCCTCCATCAAAATTGAAGATACCAAACTACAGGTAAAGTCACAAGTTAAATACCAATTTGTCATTTTGGATCACCAACTGAACTTCCAACCACTTCCAACTACTTCCAACACACTATTGCTGGAACCTCCAGACACACCCACATTACTCCCATATTAAAATCCCTCCATTGACTTCTCATAGCATCAAGAACCAAACACAAAGTTCTCACTATTATCGATAAGGCAATTAACAACACATCTGAGCACCTTTAAATGCTCATTAGATGCCCAAACTCCAATAGACCATGCATTCAAAACCGTTGGTTGACAGTAGTGGACCAAGGACAAGAGAAGGGGGGAAAGGAGTGGAGGGGAGCCTGAGCAGAGTCCCTTTATGGAGGTCACTTTAAAAGTCTGGAAACAGGAAAAGGAAAAATTGGTGGGGGCTAGAGTATCTATTCAACTTCAGAAAATTTGACAGTGTATTGGCTTCCATGAGGGGGTATGAGCTTCTGTATATAAAAAATGGGAGGAAAAGGGATTGGTGTGGATGGGGCAACTGTTCACTAAAGCGGGGCAGTTGTCTACCTTTTGAGTGTCTCCAAGAGAAATATTCCTTGGGGAGGGATGACTGGTTTGGATATCACCAAATAGAGCACTTTGTACAGTTCCGTTTTACCACTTCCTGAAGCCTTTACTCTATTCACCCATCGTCCAACGGTGCTCCTATCTACCGCAGAATTTCCATACACAGCACACAACCGTTTGTGAATGTTTTTCACACTTTCTTTCTCCTCCACCAAGAATTCAATTACAGCTCATTGTTTGTACCGTGTGTCACTCACAGACTCCATTTAAAGGATCACTACCGCCTCGCTATTTGTCGGACGACTGTAAAATTACACACATGTGTCCTTTGAAGTTCCAAGTTACTATCCTTTCAATTTCACACCTCTGTCTTCATTATGGACTGAGAAAACACAGGTGGGGAATTACTTTCTGAGCAACCCTTGTATGTGCCTCTCCTCTACTGCTAACTCCAGACTCTGTTCATTCCACCTTGCTGCCCCTTATGCTTGGAATAGACTACCTGAGTTGGTACATCAGGCTCCATCCCTAGTCCTATTCAAATTCAAGCTAAAAACTAATCGCTTCAAGGCTGCCTTTAGATTCTGACCCCTTATCCTCCTGTCTTCATCTGTATGTATTTTACTCATTTCTCTTAAGAATTCCCTAGTCCCTTGTTTGTTGTATCTGTCTTAGTATATGGGAAGCTCTGTAGTACATTTGTATGGCGATGTGTATACCTAGTAGTGCTATGAGATAAATAAGTAATCATCGTAGTATTAGTACTAATTAGTAAAGCCACTAGAGGTCTCTATATTCAGTAGCCACATGAGTCCTACAGAATGAAGTAATCATGTATACTCTAAGCTAAGGGATATGTTTACTAAATGGCGGTAGTGGACTCCGTGCGATATCGGAGCCGCGGCCCCATAGGCCACTATACAAATGCTCAGTAGTAGTAGTTAATAAACATCCCCCTAAGTCTTCCCATCTCCTCCTGCCCTGCCTTTCTCTTTTTCACACTATTTTCCTTTGCTTACACACTGAAGCGAAGTACCATTACTTCTCACTATGGTATCCTTTTTATAGCTGAAGAGATCAATCTATTCTTGAATTTCTTTTACTTTATATATTTATACGAGTGTACTGAAAAACTGTGGCCCATCTTTTATGGTGTCAGTCATACTGTTAAAAGTCCAACTTTTTGATATTGCTGCAATAGGCCATATAGTTGACTTGTGCTCATTTTTTTTCTTTAGAAATTGAATGCTCTGTAGAGGATTATATAAGAAATGGCTTTTCTACACCTCAAAGAGAAGAATATAAAAATGGACATGTGCTGAAATTTTCTTGTGATGAAAATTACTTTTTACAAGGAGAAGAATTGCGTCAGTGCTATTATTTTGGATGGTTCCCACCAACATTGCCGAAGTGTGCAGGTAAACACTTCTTTTAAAAACAAAAAATATTTTCATGCATTTCTGTTCTTGTTTGTGAAAATCAAAATGATCTGGATAAAACAAGGGATTGGGGCTGGTATGGCAACTGTAGAGGCCCTTTTACTATTATTTATCTGAATTTAGTTCACATCATTAGAACCACTAAAAAGTGTGTTGAGCAGTTAATGTGGGAATTAGGCCACACTTCTAGTGCTCAGACATGCTGAGTTAATGCAGAGATTTGGCTGACATGAAACGGGGCTCAGAGCAGAGGTAAAATGCACCTTGCGGTTAATGCATGGTATCATACTGTACATTTCTGTTAACGCAACAGATAATGCCGAACATTTACTACCACCGAAATATGTGTTGCTGGGTACATCTGCATTATCTGCAATGCACATAATGCTTGCTAAATCTATTTGGTCTGTGTTAATTGCCCGGGCAGATGTCAGGAACAGTCTCAGCAGTTAAATCAAAGGCTTTGCACTTACTGCATGGTAATTATGACAATTACAACATGTAACTGCAAAAACTTTACTGTACTTCAGTAAAAGGGCCCCATAGTTCTGTGTAGACAAAGTAAGTTCATGCACTTAGAGGTAAAAATAATAGACATTTATCTACTGGAAGGGAAGCTTTAGAGCCATGTGTTCCTGAAAAAGAACTGGGCATCCAGATACATATTTGAAGCATTTGTGCAGAAGACAGAACTAGTAGGAACTTGATCAAAATAAATATATCTAACAGAATATAAAACACAAACCATATTAAAAAGAAGCTTGTCCTCCATTTGGAATCGGATCTGTCAAAAAGCAATCCAATAGTAGTCACCATTTAGTCAACAAACTGACATGTTCAGGCACAGCTACTTACATCGGGGCCTGGAGGAGTAGCCCAATGATAAGTGAGGAAGGCTGAGAACCAGGGAAGTGTCTAGATTGAATCTCTCTGCTGCCCCTCGTGATCTTGGACAAATCACTTAATCCTCCATTGGGTACAAACTTAGATTGTAAGCCCTCCAAGGGATAGCAAAATACTCATATACCTGAATGCAACTTACTTTGAGTTCTTGCTGAAAAAGGCATGAATTAAATCCAAAATCTCTTCCTTCTTTTTATGGGACTGGACAGCTGGTATTAGGTAATAGTAAATAGAAGACACAATGTCAAATTAGGTGTCAGAGTGGATAGAAAGAGAAACTGAAAAAATAAAAACCACTTATATCCATGGAGTGGAGGACTAGTGAAGGAGTTTGGGGTTTGATTCCCACTGGACTTGGGCAAGTCACTGTAACCTCCCTTGTCTCAAAAGAAAAGACCTGGCAATCTACTTCTAGTCATACCTTGCCAAGAAAACCCAGGGGCTGCTGGGTCACCAGGAGTCAGTGTTGATTTGATGGCACTTAAATAAATATCCATGGAGTATCAGTTGTACCATTTTGAACCCTTGCAGTGATCTTAAAGCCCGGAAAGATAAAGGAAATCAAAATATCAGAACACAAAGTTTGCCATACTGGGTCACCCCAATGGTCCATCGAACTGAGTATCTTGTTTCCAACAGTGGTTACAAAAACCTAGAAGAATCCCAAAAGATAGACATGTTCCATGCTGCTTATCACAGGGATAAGCAGTGGGTTTCCCCCAGCCCATTTAGTAATGGTTTAAAAACTTTTCCTCCAGCAACTTGTCCCAGGTATATGGAGAGCTTTTACTATATCATTTGGCAATAAATTCCTGAACTTAATTATGCACTCAGCGAAAAAATATTTTCTCCGATTAGTCTTAAATGTAGTCTCTGTAGCTTCATTGCGTGTCCCCTATCTTCTTACTTTTTGAAGCAGTAAACAACCAATTCATGTTTACTTGTTCTACACCACTCATCATTTTAAAGACCTTTATCATATCTCCCCTCAGCCATCTCTTCTCCAAGCTGAGAAGCCTAATCTTTTAAGCCTTCCTCATAGGGGAATCCTTCCATCCCCTTTATCATTTCTGTTCTCTTCTCTGTACCTTTTCTTATTCTGCTCTGTCCTTTAAGATATGTTAACCAGAATTGCACACAATATTCAAGGTGAGGTCACACTATGGAGTGATACAGTTATGATGATATACTGTGTTTTATTCTCCATTCCTTTCCTTATAATTCCTAATATTCTATTCTCCAGGACCAAGCAGGAAGTCAGTCCTCACATATGGGTGACATTGACGTCGATGGAGCCCCCGTGCGGAGCATTTCCCCAGCTTTCTATGAAAGCCTTTGGGAATACTGCACGCATGCGCTGTCCCCTTCCCGCCTAAAGGTGCCATCTTGCCCAGTTTCTCTTTTTCCATGGAGCCCAACGGACGTCTGTCCATGTCACCCGGAAAAATTGACTTTTTTTCTTGCGATTTCTTCACTGTTCTTCTCCGGTTCGACGCCGGTTCCCCTTCCCGCTGGGTTCAGTACACCGGTATCGAGCCCGTCTTCTATTTTTCATTTTTTGCCCTTCGTGGCTGGCGTTCGCGCCCTTTTTTCGTTTTCCCTGGAAGGCTGGTCCTTTGACCTCGCGCGGGCTCTTTTTTCCCCGATGGCTTCCAGTGGTTTCAAAAAGTGTGATCGGTGTAAGAAACTGATGTCTCACACCGACACACACAACTGTTGCCTTCGATGCCTGCGACCGGATCATGATCCTAAGGTCTGTGTCCCGTGTGGCAAAATGTCCACCAAGGCACTTCGAAGCCGCCAGCATCAGAAAGAATGTATTTTGGGGGGCGGAGCTAGCCACTGAACAGAATGGACGCTTGAATTTTTGCTCCCGTTGCTGCCCAAGAATCCTGAATATATCCCGGTATTATATTGAAGTTTGTACCCCCTACCTACATCAATAACACTGCAATACAGCTGGATGGCATCCCTGAAGCCTGCCCGACTGGAATTTCCACAGGGCTCCGGCTCAGCAGCGAAACGATCTAAACCCGAAGTGGGCTCCCCGCAGAAAATGGCCGCGGGAGAGAAGGAGGGAGTGACTGCCGGTGGCCTACGTGAAGTGCTCCAGGAATTGAAATGTGTTAAAGAAATGATTGCAGCCAATTCTAGTTCTCTGAACATGATTCAAGAAGACTTGCTAGAGGTAAAAGAGAAACTCCTCACCATCACCACTCGACTTAATGCAGTTGAATTGCAAACCCAGAAGCATGGCGTTGCATTGGAACAGCTGGGCCCTTTGGTCAAACGAGTCCGGCACATAGAAAATCTGATTGAAGATCAAATAACCATGCCCGTAGAAATAATATCCGCCTTGTTGGAGTCCCTGAAGGCGCTGAGGGTACCGATCCGATTGGATTTCTGGAAAAAGTCATACCGGAGATGCTGCAGCTTGTCTTTGCCAGGCCTTTTGAACTAGAACGGGCCCATCGAATCCCAACACACAAAGCTGACAACACACGCTACCCGCGCCCACTCATAATGAAGGTGCTGAGATACCCACAGGTCCTACAGATCTTTCAAGCAGCACGGAAGGCCGGATCACTGCAAATCCAGGGACACAAAGTGGCACTCTATCCGGATTTGAGCAAGCAAACGGTAGATCGGAGAAAAGCGCTGCTGGCCTGTAGACCCATGCTACAAAGTGCACAGGCGAGATACGGGCTATACTACCCAGGAACCATGCGGGTCACGCTGCATAATGAAACGAGGAATTTCGTTGAAGCTGAAAAACTGAAAACTTTCCTACAAGAAAAATGCGGTATGGAAACCTGAGGCTAATATACTGATTTCTCATGCAGTATAGAGAATTCAGCATATACTCAGGGGGTGCGGCCGTGCGTTCTCACAAATTTTAGAACGCCTTAGGCCTTGTTAAACGCCTCATTGATTGTATTTCTGTTGTTCTAAATAATTTTAATTAACCAGATATTTCTGCTTGGAATGTAGGGGTGGCAACGGGAGGTCGGGGTTGGTTACTGTTTCAGTGGATTGTGTTCACCTTAGTGATACAATGTTTGCTAGTTATGCAGTTGTTTGTGTCAGTCCAGTCCAGTACAAAACCCTCCACACACATGCAAAATGCAGGTGCGCGGCAGGCCTATCCATAGGATAGCTTTCACCTATAAGACAGCTTATTCTAACGCTGATGTCTAGTGATCTTTTAGTGCTGTCGTTAAATGTTAAAGGTATTACTGGCCCTGTCAAGCGGAAGAAGATTTTAGCGTACTGCCAGCAAAAAAAAGCAGATATTGCCCTCTTACAAGAGACACATTTATCAGATACTGAATCGCAAAAAGTAACCTCTAAATATTTCCTGGTGGCGGCCTCGGCCTCTGCCACTCAACGCAAAGGGGGGGTAATAATATTAGTGCGCAAATTCCTACAATCCGCCATTACCGACACGCAGATTGATCCACTAGGTCGATGGGCCAGAGTGACGATGAAAATAAATCAACAGCTTTACACATTCTTCAATATCTACGCGCCCAACCTCGATGACCCTAACTTCTTCAAACTGATAGCTAAAGAAGTTACAGCCGCAGCTCACACCAATATTATACTAGGGGGCGATTTCAATGTCATCTTGGATCCACTGTTAGATCGCACTCCCTATCGGGCTGTAGACAAAATCAAATCGCAAGCGATTCTTAAAGGCATCATAACAGAGCTACACTTGGTAGACCCATGGCGCCTACTTCATCCCCAAGAAAGAGACTACACATTTTATTCCATCCCACATAATACCCAAACAAGGATCGATTTCTTCCTACTGTCCACAGAGCTGATGCCCCAAGTGATGTCCGCAGAGATATATGCTACAACGGTATCGGATCACGCCGCTGTCTCCCTAGTGTTGAATACCAACGTTACACAGCATGTTCCGCCAAGATGGACATTTGATAAATCCCTACTAGCAGATGACTCCTTTGTACAGCTGCTGTCAGGGGAAATTGAGACCTATTTTAAATATAATACACCCACTGATACCTCCATCTGGAGCTGGTGGGAAGGTTTTAAAGCGACCATGCGAGCTCATATTACCGCCTACACCATTAGACGGTGTAAAGCCAGGAAAAAAGAAAAAGATGAATTGGAACTTCAAATAAAAGCTGGGGAAAGGTTACTAGCCAAAAGAGCTGACTCAATGATACTGATTAGACTCCAAAAATTGCGCTACCAATATAATGCTCTCCTCAACAAGGAAGCGCTGAGTAGTATCCAGCTACAACGTAGTATATACTACTATGAAAGCAACCGCTCTGGATCCCTTTTAGCTCGACAGCTCAGACCAAAAGCCAACAGGACTGCTATAGCGGCGTTGCAAGACAATTCCGGGGGTCTTCTCCTGAGATCTGACAAAATTCTAGACCGCTGCAAAGAATTCTATGAGGAACTATATCGCTCAGATACCCAATGTAGTGACAGAGCCTTTGAGGATTTTGTTTCCAAGATAGTAGGACCCACATTAACCAGTCATCAAAGTCAAACGCTGGAACAAGAGATCTCAGTAACTGAAATACAAGATGCGATTAAACAGATGGCTCGTGGCAAAGCCGCCGGTCCAGATGGTATCCCTCTGGAATTCTATACTAAATATTGCATTCCATTGGCTCCCATGCTACAGATCTACTACAGTGGCCTGCAAGATGAATCTCCAGAGATTGGTGCCCTGGCAGAGGCTGTGGTGGTAATTCACCCGAAACCGGGCAGGGATACACAAAAGATAGAGAATTACAGACCCATCTCTCTCCTAAACTCTGATTATAAAATCTATGCTAAAGTGCTTGCTAACCGATTAGGACGGATCTTAAAGGATTTGATACATGAGGATCAATGTGGATTTATACAAAACAGATCCACTACAGATAATGGAAGATTATTGGCACACGTACTGGCCTCTGCCAAGACCAAAGCCGAGCCCCTGATAGGGCTAGCATTGGATGCCGAAAAAGCCTTCGATCGACTGGAATGGTCCTTTCTATTTCGTTCCCTACGGTGGTTTGGGATAGGAGAAAAGTTCCTAAAACGCGTTGAATTGTTGTATACCAAACCCACAGCTCGCATAGCGGTCAACTCACACCTTTCAGCCCCTTTTCAGTTGCAAAGAGGGACCAGACAGGGTTGCCCCCTGTCACCGATGCTTTTTAATTTAGCCCTGGAACCCTTATTAATAGCGCTCCGACAAAAGGACAACATAAAAGGAATTGAGTTAGCTGATGGTCCCTGTAAATTGTCAGCATATGCCGATGATCTGCTCATTTTCCTACAACCCTCAGACCTTCCTGAAACACTGCAACTCATAGATGCATACTCAGCGATATCCGGATACAAAGTAAATCTGAATAAAACAACAATTATTCCCCTGAATGAACAGGTCAACGAAGAAATGATGCGTGGTTACCCTTTCCAATATGAGAAGTCATCCTTTAGATACCTGGGCGTGACCTATGGTACCACCTTGGAAGAGACTGTCGCACTCAACACTAAGATATGTCAAGAAATTATACATGATAACATCTCCAAGTGGACCCCCCTTCATTTGAGCTGGTGGGGCAGGCTAGAAACGATAAAAATGATGTTGGTACCAAAACTCAGCTATATCTTAAGCATGATACCCTTACGTTTCACGCCAGCCTTCTACAAGAAAATGAATAGTCAACTGATAGCCTTTCTATGGAATAACCGAGTACCTCGAATCGCAGCCTGGAAACTGAAACTACCTAATGCACAAGGAGGTGTCCATTTCCCAGATCTCGGCTGGCTGCACACTGCCTCTCTTTTAAAGCAGGGTGCTCAATGGATCGACTCTGACGACACGGATAAAGGACCTAGATGGCTGAGTGTGGAGCGGGCCCTACATTCCCCCCTACCCACATGGCTACTGATAGGCACAGTCGTAGCCCAGACTACACCACCTAATGCTATCATCCGAGAACCACAACATGCCTGTCGACTATTGGCATCATGTATCGATGGAGGGGATGACTTCGCCGCAGATATGCCCATATGGTTGAACCCGCGCCTTATCATCGGAGGAAAGCCTATCTTATGGAAAACATGGGTGGAACATGATCTTATCACCATTGGACAACTGATCAATGGAAGTGCATTTAAAACCTTTGACAGATTAAGAACGGAATTCCGATTGCCTAATACATGCTACTTCCAATGGTGTCAGCTCCGCTACTGTATGAGCAAAGCGGGTGTGTCACCTGTCTTGATGCGTACAGGATGGCCTCTGCGACAGAAATTACAAGAATTACAAACGGATGCCAAAGCTATTTCGAGATGCGTAGCGATTCTCCGATCCAACAGTGACAAGACATGTTCTAAGATACAGTCGGTGTGGGCTACTGAAACCGGTCAAGATCTACCTCCGGACAATTGGGACACTTTTTGGGGAACTCAAATACGTGCCACGAGAGCAGCGTCTCTCACACAATCTATGTACTTTATAGCACATCGAGCGCATATTACACCGGCTAAGAAAATAAAATGGACACTGCAGGAGGGAAATCGATGTTGGTCCTGCAACATGGAAATTGAGACACTGGCACACATGTTGTTCCACTGTAAATCCCTGGACATATACTGGAACAGAGTTTGGGAACGCATATCACAGATCCTCAACTTACAAACTCCTATCACTTATCGGATAGTGATATATAAATCCATAGCTCTGGAACCTACTCTGATGAAATGGGATAGTAAATTGCTGGACTTAATGCTCGGGATAGCGCTTAAAATAGTTCTAATACACTGGAAGAATCTCGACAAAGCTTGTTTCGAGCATTGGTGGAGTCTCTTAATCCTACATAAGACCTACGAAGAGATCTATATAGCTAAAAATCCATGGTCTGGTAAACTCAGTAAGAAATGGTCAGCTTTACAAAATTATGTTTGATGAAAGTGATTGCTGGAGGCTGCCTTGTGGAGGGGTCTCTGCTGTACCTGCGTTGAACGGAGAGAGGGAGGGTGGCGTGCTGGCATGGACTGATA
Source organism: Ichthyophis bannanicus (assembly GCA_033557465.1). Taxonomy (NCBI): domain Eukaryota; kingdom Metazoa; phylum Chordata; class Amphibia; order Gymnophiona; family Ichthyophiidae; genus Ichthyophis; species Ichthyophis bannanicus. The sequence continues at coordinate 10,136,612 of CM066040.1, read as the reverse complement.
CTAGTTCTTGTTAACGTTATTGTACTGTCATGTTCAATTATTATATTCTTTTGCTCTTCTGATCAATAACATTTGCTTGTATCCTGCTATATCACGAATGTTTGTATTGTTATTTTACATGTTAAAACTGAATAAAAACTACTTTTAAAAAAAAAAAAGAAAGAATGTATTTTTTCTGACTCCACCTCCGGCCGGGGCTGGACCTCGTCTGAGGCCTCGACGTCTCGGGAGTCTGACCCCGAGCATCGCTGGGGCTCCTCGGACAGGGGGTCTCCCGATCGGGAGCGTAAGAGGAAGAAAAGGCTCGTGAGGGCGGCATCGGAAGAGGTCCCTGGTTCCTCGAGGGCCAGGTCTTGGACCCCCGACCATCGCCCCAGGCCCTGGGAGCAGGATAAGCCATCCAAGATGCCTCGTATGGAGCCGGAGTCCGCCGGGCACGTAACTCCTGTTGTCCTGGAGGACTCTCCTCCTAGGGAGCTGACGTCGGGCATGGTGCCGCCGGGGCCCGAGTCGGTAGCTGCTGGGTCTCCTGAGCTTGGACTCAGGCTGACAGCCTTAGAGTGCAGATTGTCTGCCTTCATGGATCAGCAGCGGGTACTGATGGCCAGCCTCGCTGGTGCATCTGCCCCGACCACCGGGACATCGACGTCTAAGTCGACCCCGGAGACCGAGCCGATACTCGAGACCATGAAGGCTCGAAGTCATCCTCGGTCACGGTCACCTTCGACCTCCCGCTCGGGGCCGAGGGCGTTAACGCCGGTGCCTTCGGTGTCGGGGCGGGTGCCGCCAAAGCCCACGCGGTCGGAGCTCCCTGACTCCTCTTCGGATGAGTCCGCATGGGAGACAGAGGACGAGGAGTCCCCCGATACCTTTCAGACTCGGTGCATCCCTTCGGACTCACCGCAGTCTGAGCCCTGGAGTAGGTCACCCCCGGAGGACACCCGGTTCTCAGAGTTCGTCCGGGAGATGGCCAAGGCTTTGGCGATTCCCGCGGACCCTGAGGAGGAGCCTCGAGCCTAGGAGCTCGATGCCCTCCAGTATGACTCTCCTCCGAAGGAGGCTTTTACTGTGCCGGTTCCTCCGATGCTGGAACGGCTCCTCTTCCGAATGTGGGAGGCACTGGCCTCGGCGCCGGTTTTGAGCAAGTGAGTTGATTCCATCTATTGACTCCTTAAGAGCCCCGGGTTCCAGAAGGCGCAGCTGCCGCACCATTCAATGGTGGTGGAATCGGCCATGCATCGTCTGAAGAGCCAGAAGATGCACTCCATGGTGCCTCCCAGCAGGGAGGGCCGGAACCTGGATGCCATCGACAGAAAGTACTTCCAGAGCTCGATGATTGCTTGCTGTGTCCAGTCCTACCAGCTGTACATGGGCATGTAGTTACGGGACCTGGCGAAGGAACTTGCCAGGTTCTCTGCTAGCCTCTCTGGGGAACCTTTGCAGAGGTTCCAAACCTTTTCCTCGGGAATCCAGGAATGCTCAAAGTTCATGTCCCGAGTGGCCTACGATGGCTTCGAGGCTTCGGCCTGTGTAGCGGCAGCCGGCATCGGGGCCCGACGCCAAGTATGGCTGCAGTCATCGGACCTCGAGCCCTGCGTGCAGGAGAAGTTGGTTGATGTCCCTTGCCGAGGTGAAAACCTTTTTGGCAAGCCCATGGCAAAGAAGGCTGCTGAGCTCGAAACCGAGCACCTGACTAGGACAAGGCTGTCCAGAAAAACTTCTGCCCCTTCTCAAAAAAAGAAGGGCTCGGGTAAGAAGCCCTTTTACCCGAGGAAGGCAACTGCCTAGAAACCTTTCCCTCAGTACCAGGCCTCCCCGGCTCCCCAGCAGGGTCAGCAGGCCAAGGGGCAGAGACATGGGCCCCGTAGGCAGAAGACCCCCAAGCCTCCGGCTCCTACTCCCACACAGCAGGGAGGGGGTTTTTGACTCCCACAGCATAGCCTTTCCACCTCTGCTGACCCATCCCTGCACAGGAGGTCATCTAGCCCTGTTTGCCAACAGGTGGCCAGCTATTAAAGGGGACTCCTGGGTATTGAGCATAGTCCACCTATTGTCATTTAGAAAAGCCCTCAAACAACACCTTTTCCTCATCCATTACCCAGAATCCAATCCCAGAAACAACCACCCATCCTCACATCCTACACCCTACTCCACCTCACCCAAAATCCAACACCATAAAGAAAATGACTAGCTCTACCACCATATCCCCTCTTATTTATTATTGGTACTGATCACACATCTTATTGATTAAACCTCTTATAAATATGTTGAAACCAAGCTATACTATATGTATAATTTCTCACCATACTATATATATAATTTCTCACCATACTCCATGAATAATTACTCTGTAATTAGTTACCCCTGTTACCTCCAGGTTATCTCGTCCATGTTCAATGTAAAAACTCAATTGTCGTGTGACATTGCAGTATGTTTTTTGTTCAATTGTAAACCGCACTGATTTTAATAGCGTGGTATATAAGAGAAGTAAATAAATAAAATAAATAAATAAAATAAATATATGCTCCATTTCCAGCAGTTGCCTCCTCCCTACTTTCCAGGAGAGCCTCCAAGACCTCCCCTGCACACAGACCTCCTCCTTCAAGAACTTCAGGGTCTGCTTCTAGACCAGGCGGTGGAGCCTGTACCTCCCCTCCTGCAAGGTCACGGTTTCTACTCCAGGTACTTCCTGGTACCAAAGAGAACCTCGACCTCAGGAACCTCAACAAGTTCTTGGAGAAAGAAAAGTTCAAGATGCTTACTCTTGGAACACTTCTGCCCTACCTCCAGCAGGGAGATTGGCTATGCTCCTTAGATCTAAAGGATGCGTACACTCACATCCTCATTCATCCAGACCACAGAAAATACCTCAGGTTCATTGTGGGAGGAAACCATTACCAGTACAGAGTTCTGCCCTTTGACATAACCTCCGCCCCCAGGGTCTTTACCAAGTGCCTGGCAGTGGTGGTGGCCTACTTACGGAATCGGGGTGTTTTCGTCTTCCCCTACCTGGACGACTGGCTCATCAGGGGTCAGACCTCCCAGGAGGCCAGGCAAACCACCCTCAGAACTGTCTCCCTCCTTCAACACCTAAGCTTTGTCATAAACTTCGCAAAGTCCACTTTGCTCCCCTCCCAGAACCTAGAGTTCATTGGGGCAAGACTGGACTCCCTGCAAGCAAAGGCTTACTTGCCAGGAGACAGGCTCATAGACTTGGCAAACCAGTTTCTGAACAGGCCACGGGTTTCCGCCAGACTCTATGTAAGGCTCCTGGGCCACATGGCTTCGACAGTGCATGTGACCCCCAATGCCCGCCTCCACATGAGACCCGCACAGTGGTGTCTCAGAACTCAGTGGAAGCAAGCTACAGGATGCCTCACAGACAAAGTATGGGTGTCCAAACCATTCCTGAACTCCCTACAGTGGTGGCTACACCCCCCCCCCCCCAACGTATTGCAGGGGGTGCCTTTTCAGGTGCCTGTTCCCACAGTGGTGTTTACGGCCAATGCCTCCCTGCAGGGCTGGGGTGCACATTGTTTGGGCAGGTGCACCCAGGGCTTGTGGTCTCCATGGGAGGCCACGCAACAAATCAACCTACTGGAACTCCGGGCTATTCGCTTGGCTCTCAAAACCTTCTATCACACCCTGGTTCACCAGTTTGTTTTGGTACAGACAGACAATCAAGTGGCCATGTTCTATGTGAACAAACAGGGAGGCACTGGGTCCCGGCTTCTGTGTCAGGAGGCACAGGCCCTTTACTCTTTTGCGCTCAGGCACAACATGTTTCTCAAGGCTGTTTATCTCCCTGGCCAGGAGAACTTCCTGGCAGACAGGTTGAGCAGGGTTCTGCAGCCCCACGAGTGGCAACTGCACCCATTAGTGGTTCAAAAGATTTTCCTGAAATGGGGGCTTCCATCCATAGATCTCTTTGCCAGTCCCCTGAACCGGCAGCTACCCAGGTTCTGTTCCAGGCAACCGCATCCCCTGAGGCTAGCAGCAGATGCCTTCCTGATTTCTTGGTCCCAGGGCCTCCTGTATGCGTTTCCTCCCACACCTCTGGTGGCCCGAACCTTCTTCAAGATTCTAAGGGACAAGGCCTCGGTACTTCTGGTAGCCCCCAGGTGGCCGAGGCAGCCTTGGCTCCCACTTCTGCTTCACCTAGCAGTGGAAACCCCACTACCTCTGGGGTTGCAACCCAATCTTCTCTCTGAGGATCAGGGTTACCTTCTGCACCCCAGTCTCAAATCTCTCAATTTGATGGCCTGGAGGCTGCAAGGGTAGTGTTGGCTCCATGGGGCCTGCCTCAGGAGGTGGAAGAGGTGGTCTTGGCCTCTAGAAAGCAATCCAACAGGAAAAACTATGCCCTGAAGTGGAGAAGGTTCTCCTTGTGGTGTCAGCAACGCAAGGAAGATCCTTTCTCCTGCACTGTACCAGTAGTGCTTCAGTACCTGCCGCACTTGTCCAATCAGGGCCTTAAGTCCAATTCTGTTCGGGTCCACCTCTCTGCTCTGGCAGCTCACCACTCACTTGTGGAGGGACAATCTTTGTCTGTTCACCCCTTGGTGTCCAGGTTTCTCAGAGGCTTGCTCTTGCTCAAGCCTCCCCTCCGTCCTCCGGCCCCTGAGTGGGAGTTGAATGTGGTCTTGCAGCAGCTGACTTGCCCACCTTTTGAGCCGATGACTACATGTCCTCTCCACTTCCTTTCGTGGAAGACTCTATTCCTAGTGGCCCTGACCTCGGCCAGGCAAGTGAGTGAGCTTCAAGCCCTGGTCTGTGACAGGCCATACACTCGCTTCTATAGGAACAGGGTAGTCCTTAGGACTCATCCTAAGTTCCTCCCAAAGGTTGTCTCCTCTTTCCATCTCAACCAGGAGGTGGTTCTTCCAAAGTTCTTCCCTAGGCCCCATGCCAGCCGGGCTGAGACAGTCCTGCATACCCTGGACTGTAGGAGGGCCTTATCCTTCTACATTGAACGTACGCAGGGGCATAGAAGAGCTACTCAGCTCTTCGTATCTTTTGACCCTAATAACTTGGGGTTACCTGTCTCCAAGCGTACCTTGTCCATCTGGGTGACTGACTGTATCACCTGGGCTTACAGGGCAGCAGACCTTCCCTTGCAGGGTCGGGTCACAGCCCACCGTGTCCGGGCAATGGCTGCCTCAGTAGCTCATCTCTGCTCTGTACCGTTGGCAGACGTCTGTAGGGCTGCAACTTGGTCCTCAAGCCAGACTTTTGCTGCTCATTACTGCCTGGAGAGGGAGTCCCGTAGGGACAGTGCTTTCGGTCAGGCAGTACTCCGGAATCTCTTTGAGGTTTTGGCAACTCCTACCCTCCAGCCCTCTGGTTGGGCTACCGGTGGGGGTATGTTGGAGTGAAATCCTTTCTCTGATGCTGCGGCTAGAGGGAGCTCATTTTTTCAGCTCTGGGTCCCCGGTAGCCTGAAGCTGGGGAGTCCCATATGTGAGGACTGCCTTCCTGCTTGGTCCTGGAGAAAGAGTAGTTACTCACCTGTAACAGGTGTTCTCCAGGAGCAGCAGGAATCAGTCCTCACAACCCTCCCTCCTCCCCTGGGAGTTGCAGTTGTACATAGTTCATTTTGCATTTTTTGTGCTGTCTTTAAGCTATGTCATTAGACTGAGCAAGATGGCACCTTTAGGCGGGAAGGGGACCGCACATGCGTGCAGTATTCCCAAAGGCTTTCATAGAAAGCTGGGGAAATGCTCCGCACGGGGGCTCCATTGACGTCGATGTCACCCATATGTGAGGACTGATTCCTGCTGCTCCTGGAGAACACCTGTTACAGGTGAGTAACTACTCTTTAACTTTCTTGGCTGGCATTGCACACTGAACAATAGATTTCAAATGAATTATCCATGATGACATCTCAATCCTTTTCCTGGATGCTGACTCCTAAATTTGAATCTTGCATTGTACAGCTATAGTTTGAGCTGTTCTTCCCTAAGGGGGAAGGTTAACTGAAGTGCTACCCAGTAGTGAAGAGCTTAGCATGGGTAAGAACACTGCACTAAAAAGTAGCAGTGGCCCCCATGCTAGAAATCCCACACTAACTGGATAGCGTCTGTTGGGCAGAATATAGGCGTTGATGGCAAATCACACTTAGTGGGGGCATGGTAGCACACAATAAATGTACCTGCTATGCTTTGGTGGGAGGCGGGAAGTGCACCCATGTACCAGCTTGCATAGTGCTGTGACTGTGCACCATGCTGCCACTAATACTACTTATCATTTGTATAGCGCTACATGCCCCCTAAAGTTTGCACAGGTATGCTGCACTCATACAACGCACACACCCTGTACTGGCATGGGCTTTAGTGAACATGTTCCTACGTGCATACCTCCGCACTTTGTCAGACGGCTGCCTATGTGAGAATCTTCACAGTCTTGTCAAGTGCATATATCTATATGATTTGCAAGGTATTGTGGGCAATGTAGTTCATTCACACCAGACACAGCTGCTGACAATAATTTAGTTGTGCTCTTGGGTAAAGCCAATAAGATATTTATTTATGGGGTTATATCTCCCAACACAGATATGCTTGGTAGCACATAAATTAGGTAACTTGCTTTCAGTGTTAACTTGGAAAAACAAAGTCAAAATCAGGAAAACAACAAATGAAAAGCTACAAAGCAAGAAACAAACTGTTCTTTTCAGGTTAACTTCTGATTACTTCCCACATAGATACAGAAGTGATTCTCTCCTAGCTCACAAGCAATTAGGTAAGGCTTAATTGCTAGCAGTTACCAGCTGAAACCCCTTAGCTGGCTTGCCTTCCACTGTGTGGGTCAAATCCTGCTTCAGGAGCTTTTCTGAGTAGATTAAAGAACACATTTGTATTTCTTTGTGATGGTTGCTGTACTTTATAACAGAAAGTTACCAACGGAGTTTAGATAGAGAGCAGTCCATATAAACAGGATCCTCATCTGCTATTATTCCCCCTTGTTCAACAAGCATGGGTTCAATATCATGGATTGGCACAGATGAATCTCTCAATGGAGCATTTTCAGGAGAATACTTGTTTCCCTGCTGTCTTTCAAGGTTATAGCTAGGGCATAGATCAGTGTTCATACCTGAGCTTCCATTGCTGCTAGAGTTCCTCTCTATATAGCCTGGCCAGTATGTAGTCCAGTTCTTATGTCCAGCCTTCCAATCCAGATCCCTGGACACTGGATCTCTCTTCACATACCTTCTGGCACAGGTCTTAGGGTCCCTTCCACGTGCAGCCGTCTCCCTCACAGGTAGCCTCTGGTGATTCCTAGCTCTGCAGCACCATTCCTCTGGCTTTCCCCAGTCCAATGGTGTATGCTGGCCCTTGGAATACCTCCCAGTATACGTACTGCTTTGGACTCTTCTAGACCTCTCAAAGGCTTTTCTCTTCCTTCTTCCAAAGGGTCTCTTTCCCTCTCTGTCCGTCCGGTTTGGCTTCTGCTTCTGATGATCCTTCAGATGAAACTGATGATCAAACTCAAGCTGATTCTCAGGATACTGAGGACAATTCTCTGGATATCCAAGGTGATCATGAAGATGGTCATCTGTAGAATAAACTCTACTCTTATTCTGCTTAGATGAGTGCTCCTCCCTAACACAGCGCAGCTGTGCTGAATCAGGCCCTGCCCTTTGAGATGAGTGCTTAGGGATTACCTCATAGCCCTCCTGATTGAACACACGTTTCCCCACTTCAGCTCCTCTCATGGCTGTTGGAAACCTGGTGCATTCTGGGACTGGTAGTCTTTTATGGCAAAATTCTGTTTTCTCATTTCTACCAGCACTGACAGGTTGCTTGTTCAGAGACACTTCACCTTTTCTATAGCCCCTTCCTGAGCTATGATAAGCTTCCTTATCACAACTTGTCCACATAAATTTCATCTGTCATTCTCCCAATTTCTCAAGGTTCTCTTGCAAGTTTTCATAATTCACTTGTAATTTAACAGTTTTGAATAATTTTGTGTTGTCTGTAAATAAAAAGGATATAGCGGAATTAGAAAAGATACAAAGAGCTACCAAAATGATAAAAAGAATGGAAAGATATCCGTGCAAAGAAAGGATTAAAAGGTTAGGGCTCTTCGGCTTTGGAAAAAAAATGGTTGTTGGAAAGATATGATAGAGAGTGGACTGGAAGGGATAAAGGTAGATCGGTTGTTTATTCCTTCAAAAAGTAGAAAGACTAGGGGACATGCAATGAAGCTACAAAGTAGCACATTTAAGACTAATCGGTGAAAATATGTTTTCATTCAATGCATAACCAAACTCTGGAATTCGTTGCCAGAGGGCCCAGTAAACACTGTTAGTGTAACTGGTTTAAAAGAAGTTTGGACAAGTTCTTGGAGGAAAAGTTCATATACCATTATTAAAGTGGGAAATCTGTCTATGTTTTGTGAACCTGACAGATACTTTGTGACCTGAATTGGCAACTGTTGGAAATAGGATACTGGAATTGATTAACTTTTGGTCTAACTCAGTATGGCATCTCTCATGTCCTTATGATCACCTCACTTGTATTTCCAATTTCCAGGTCATTTATAAATGTTCAAAAAGTAGAGGGCCCAGCAATAATCTCTGGAGAGCACCACCATTTACCTCTCTTGACTGAGAAAATTAACCATTTAGTCCTACTCTATTTTCTATTTGTTAACCAGCTCCCAGTCCACAATAGGAAATCTTCTCCTATTCCATGACTTTCTTAATTCCTCAAGAGTCCCTCATGAGGGAATTTGTAATAAGGCTTTCTGAAAATCTACGTACTCTATGTCCACCAGCTCACTTTTATCTACCTGCTTATTCACATCTTTAAAACAATTTTGCAGATTGCTAGTGCAAGATTTCCCTTTGCTAAGTCCATGTTGTCTTTTTCCCATTAAACCATGACTATTGTCAGACGGCTGCCTGGGTGAGAATGTTCACAGTCTTGGCAAGTGCATATGTCAATATGATTTGCAAGGGATTGTGGGCAATGCAGTCCATTCACATCCGACACAACTGCTCACAATAATTTAGTTGTGCTCAAGTGTAAAGCCAATAAGATATTTATTTATGGGGTTATTTCTCCCAACACAGATATGCTTGGTAGCACATAAATCAGGTTACTTGCTTTCAGTGTTAAACTTGGAAAAACAAAATCAGGAAACATTTGAACTTGTCAGGCAATCAAAGCAAAAGAAATAAGACCTGGTTGGCAACAAACTGGTCTTTTCTGTAGGCTTTAGCTAATATTCTCTTAGCAATGTATCAAACAACAAACCAAAAGCCACAAAGAAAGGAAAAAAACTGTTCTTTTCAGGTTAACTTCTTATATCTTCCCACATAGATTCAGAAGTGATTCTCTCAGAGCTCACAAGCAATTAGGTAAGGCTCAATTGCTAGCAGTTATCCAGCTGAAACCCCTTAGCTGGCTTGCTTTCTACTGCGTGGCTAAAAATCCTACTCAGGAGCTTTTCTGAGTAGATTAAAGAACAAGTTTGTATTTCTTTGTGATGGTTGCTGTATTTTATAACAGAAAATCACCAAAGGAGTTTAGACAGAGAGCAGTCCATGTAAACACATTCTTCATCTGCTATCACTCCCCCTTCTTCAACAAGCATGGGTTCAATATCATGGATTGGCACAGATGAATCTCTCAATGGAGCACTTTCAGGAGAATACTTGTTTCCCTGCTGTCTTTCAAGGTTATAGCTAGGGCATAGATCAGTGTTCATACCTGAGCTTCCATTGCTGTTAGAGTTCCTCTCTATATAGCCTGGCCAGTATGTAGTCCAGTTCTTATGTCCAGCCTTCCAATCCAGATCCCTGGACACTGGATCTCTCTTCACATACCTTCTGGCATGGGTCTTAGGGTCCCTTCCACGTGCAGCTGTCTCCCTCACAGGTACCGTCTGGAGATTCCTAGCTCTGTAGCACCATTCCTCTGGCTTTCCCCAGTCCAATGGTGTATGCTGGCCCTTGGAATGCCTCCCAGTATACGTACTGCTCTGGACTCTTCTAGACCTCTCAAAGGCTTTTCTCCTCTTTCTTCCAAAGGGTTTCTTTCCCTCTCTGTCCGTCCGGTTTGGCTTCTGCTTCTGATGATCCTCCTGATGATGAAGATGATCAAGCTCAAGCTGATTCTCTGTAGAATAAACTCTACCTTTATTCTGCTTAGATGAGTGCTCCCCCCTAATACAGCGCAGCTGTGCTGAATCAGGCCCTGCCCTTTGAGATGAGTGCTTAGGGATTACCTCATAGCCCTCCTGATTGAACACACGTTTCCCCACTTCAGCTCCTCTAATGGCTGCTGGAAACCTGGTGCATTCTGGGACTGGTAGTCTTTTATGGGAAAATTCTGTTTTCTTATTTCTACCAGAACTGACAGGTTGCTTGTTCAGAGTCACTTCACCTTTCCTATAGCTCCTTCCTGAGCTATGATAAGCTTCCTTATCACACTATCTATAGCTTTAGTAATTTTGTTCTTTACAATGCTTTCTACTATTTTGCCTGGCCCCGACATAAGGCTCATCAGTCTGTACTTTCTTGGCTCATACCTGGAACTCTTTTTAGAAATCGGTGTTAAATTGATCACTCTCCAATCTTCAGGTGTTATGAAAGATATTAATCATGATTTAAATGGTTTTAGGAAAAAATAAATATTTATTTCTCTTTTATTTAAAAACATTTCTTATCTGCACTATCCAAGCCTCTAGGCAAATTACAAATATACACACATATTCCATAACCTAAAATATAATGCAATACAGAATATGAAATATCCACTTGGACACAACACGCCCACTAAGCAATTCTTCATTAACAAATAGTTCATCATTAGCTGCCCTAAGATATACTATATCATATTTGCAAATGCCTGCTGTAATAAATGAGATTTTAAATGACGTTATTCTCAAATATGAAAATCAATAAATACAAAATATCCACCAGTGGTGAATGCAAAAATCTCAAATGCATCCCACCCTGAAGAATCTGCCCAAACAATTTTATCTTAGAGACCAATAGATTATCTTCATTTAATGCAGTGCTCTCAGTTGGACTACCACTAATTCTGAGATTAAAAAAAATGTGTCAAGTGTCAGTAAAAGCATCAATATGAATAGTCTAAAAAAAAAACCCTTTAGGCAGAGGCGGCTCAAGGCAATCTGCTGCCTGAGGCAAAGGATAAAATGGCGACCCCCTACGGGGCAGGGCTTTTTCAAAACTCCAGTCAGGGACTGAACCAAACCAAAAAGCTGATTAGATTATATGGAGGAAATGCAAGATCTTTGCACACCAAGAAACTAAAACAATGAGCAAGAACAGCTGCACACTTTATAAAACTAAATGATAACTAATTTTTATTTTGTTATAAACTACGTTCCTATTCGTCTCTCCGGGCCAGTCCAGAACATATGGGTTGTCAATCCCTTCCAGCAGCTGAGGACTGAAAAAAAGTCTTATTGCCAGGTTACCTAGCTCCCCCTGGTGTCAAATAGGCAGTCTTTTAGTACTCAGCAGCTGGACTGGATGCGTGGATGAAGAGCTCCCCACATAGGCTATAGAGGTTTTATTGTTTTTGTTTGTTTCTTACAGACTCTAGCTAGGTTTAGGGTGAGAAAGTAGTGAGAACAAAGCAGTTTCTGCTTGGTTGCCCTAGCAGGGTGATAGTGCACAGAAAGGGTTTCTTTTCCTGTTTTCCTGTCACTCGCTCAGGGCAATTAATTCAGTGCGAAGTGCACTGTTATTGGCAACAGGCGAATCGGACGGGGATAAGAGGCAGAGCCTGTCTCTTCCCTCCCCGGGCGATTGCGGAGTCAGGAACAGCCTGGGAGCCCCAGTTACTGTTTTCCTGCGGCCCTGTTCTGTGGTCCCGGCAGCCGCTAGCAGCGGCGACGCGGGAAGCGAGAGTGCCTGTGGTGACTGCCTCATTCAGGTAATCAGATTTCTCTGGCTCCGGCGCCGCGCGGGGATTTAAAGCCGCAGCGGTTTCTGTTTCAGGCGAGTTTCATTATTAGTGGGGGTCCGCGGTTGAGTTAGTCCAGATTATGGAAGGACAGTTAGGGGCTGAAGCATTGGGCCGGCATCCTTCTTCGGCGGAAAGAGCGGGAACGGTGGCCATTTTGGAAGGGCCGGCCGGGTCTCCCGCGCTTCCGTCTCGTCTAAGTCGGGGAAGAGAAAGGCTAAGTCCCACAAGCCGCATTTGTCGGAGGAGCAGGTTCGATCGCCATTAGTTTCGGTTTCAGGGGCCCTGGACTCTTTATTAGCCCCGGAGTTTATTTTAGCCTTTCACAGTGCTTACCTCCTCAAGAAGTCACAAAATACTGCCCCAGCCTCCTCTGACTCGTTGCTGAGTGTTCCCTTTGCTGACAGGCTCTAGTGAGGGGGTCTCTCCTATGGCTCAGGTTATGGAGCTAAAGGGGGACCAGGTGGTTTCTTTAGCTGCGGAGGCGCAGGCTCCAGAGGAAGGAGAGCTGTTGTTGGAGCCGGGGTTGGATTCCTGGTTGACTGAGTTAGAGGAAGGAGAGTTAGGGCCAGGGGAGGATCCTAATGTTTTTCGGGTTTTCAGAAAGGAAGAGCTGGCGGCCTTAATTACTCAGTCGCTAGCAGCGCTGCATATTGTTCCTCCTGTGGTCCAACAAGAGCCGTTGGAAGATCCCTTGCTACAGGGTTTTAAAGCTGTTTCCCACTGCACAGGGTGATTAAACAAATGATTGAGTCGGAGTGGGAATGTCCTGAGGCGTCCTTGCGCGGTGCACTTGCTATGGCGCGCTTATATCCCATGCCCCAGGAAGAGAGGGAGTTGTTGCGTATGCCCAAGGTCGATGCGCTAGTGTCAGCGGTCACCAAAAAGACCACGATTCTGGTGGATGGGGGTGCGGCCCTTAAGGATCTTCAGGATCGTAGATTAGAGGCGCTCTTAAAACAAGCTTTTGATGCCAGTGTGTTGGCTCTTCAGGCGTCGGTGTGTGGGGCGTATGTGTCGCGGGCCTCTATCAGATGGCTTCAGATGGACCCAGGTCAGGAAAGTGAAGCGGCTCCTTCGGTTAAGGGGGCGGACTCCGCGGCTGCTTATTTAGCAGATGCCATTTATGATTTAGTACGGATTTCAGCTAAGTCGATGGCTTCAGTTAGTGCTGCCCGGCGTTTTCTTTGGCTGAGGAATTGGGCAGCGGATGCTTCGTCCAAAACACGGCTCAGTAAGCTTCCCTATAAGGGTAAGCTACTCTTTGGGGAGGCGTTAGAAAAGATAGTAAAGGATTTGGGAGATTCCAAAGGGGGTTGTCTCTCTGAGGACCGGCCAAGGGCAGCTAAGATGGGATCTTTCCAAAGAGGTCAGGGGCGCGAATTTCGTAGGTTTCATGGATCTCGTTTTTCCCCTTATCAACGCGGGCGGTATGGAGCGAGAGGGCAGTCCTTTCGAGGAGCCAGAGGCACCAGTAGGGGCTATTTTGCCGCCCAGCAGGCCTCTGCTAAGAAACCACAATGAAGCGAGGCTGGCCCAGGGGGAGACTCCGGTAGGAGGGAGGTTACAGATGTTTTTCTCCGCTTGGGCCGCTATAACTACCGACCAGTGGGTCCTACAAATTGTCAGAGAGGGTTATGCTCTCGAGTTCGACCAGCCCCTACCGGCAGCTTTTGTTTTTTCTCTGTGCGGTCCTCGGGCGAAGAGGGCGGCCGTCCACGACACGTTGCAGCGCTTGCTGCGGCTTAGGGCGGTTGTTCCAGTGCCACCAGACCCATGACTTAGGTCGATACTCGATCTATTTTGTGGTTCCCAAAAAAGAGGGTTCTTTTCGGCCAATTTTGGATTTAAAATACGTGAATTGGTGCTTACGCGTTCCGCATTTTCGAATGGAAACGTTAAGGTCGGTTATTCGCTCCATTCGTCTGGGAGAGTTTTTGTCCTCCATAGATTTGATGGAAGCTTATCTGCACATTCCGATCAGGGCAGAGCATCAGAAGTTTCTCCGCTTTGCAGTTCCCATGGGTCACTATCAGTTCCGGGCGCTGCCGTTCGGCCTGGCGACAGCCCCTCGCACCTTTACCAAGGTGATGGTGGTCACAGCGGCAGCCCTGCAAAGAGAGGGCATCAAGGTTCATCCCTACTTGGATGACTGGTTAATTCGAGCTGAGTCTCTGGACGAGTCGGTCAAGGCCACAGCTCGGGTAGTGGCTTTTCTCCAAGAGCTCGGCTGGGTTATCAACCGGGCAAAGAGTCGTTTGGACCTGGTGAGCCAATTGACTTATCTGGGGGCCTTTTTCGACACAGCAAGAGGAGCTGTTCTTCTGCCTCTGGACAGGGTTCGGAAGTTGGTATCGCAGGTGACGGCGTTTTTGCGAGTCCAGGCTCCTTCGGCATGGAGGTACTTGCAGTTGGGTTCGATGGCGGCAGCCTTAGATCTGGTTCCTTGGGCCAGGACCCACATGCGCCCGTTACAGCAGGTGCTTCTCACACGATGGTCTCCGCAAAATCATCCGCTCTCTCGTCGGTTTGTTTGTCCGGAGCAGGTGCACGACAGTCTTCTCTGGTGGTTGGTGCCGGAGCACCTGCAAGCGGGAGTTCCGCTGGATGTACCCGAGTGGGTCTTGCTCACTACGGATGCCAGTCTGTCCGGTTGGGGGGCGCATTGTATGTCTCGGATAGTGCAGGGTGTCTGGTCGGAGGAAGAGAGTCTTTGGTCGATCAACTGGCTAGAGTTGAGGGCGGTACGCCTCGCGCTCCTGGAGTTTGCAACCCTGCTCGAAGGAAAGGCGGTGCACGTATTTTCCGACAACTTGGTGACAGTATCGTTTATCAATCGCCAGGGAGGCACAGGGATTGCACTTCTCCTAGAAGAGTGTCAACTGTTGTTCCAGTGGGCAGAGCTTCACATCGAGGCAATTTTGGCAGCTCATGTAGCTGGGAAGGACAACGTCCAGGCAGACTATCTAAGCCGACATCGGCTGGATCCCGGAGAATGGGAACTCAGTCCAGCAATCTTTCACGAGATCACGAGATGATGAGGTCAGCCAGTTATGGATCTAATGGCGACTCTGGCCAATGCCAAAGCGGCGAGGTTTTTCAGCAGACGCAGGGAGCATATGTCGGAGGGCCTCGACGGCCTAGTGCAGCCTTGGCCAGAGGGGCAGTTGCTTTAAGTGTTTCCTCTGTGGCCGTTGCTGGGTCGAGTCATTCAAAGAATAGCGAGGCACGAGGGGCTGGTGATCCTCATTGCGCTGGATTGGCCCAGACGGCCGTGGTTCGCGGATCTGTTGCATCTTCTGGTGGAGCCGCCGTGGAGACTACCAGCACGAGTTGACTTGTTGCACCAAGGACCCATTCTGATGCCACAGGTGGATCGATTCTTACTTACTGCTTGGCTCTTGAAAGGCAGCGCTTGCGGCGCAAGGGTTATTTGGCGGCTGTGATAGCTACGATGTTAAAGTCTAGAAGGCGGTCTACTTTGTTGGCGTACGTCCGAGTGTGGCGCGTGTTTGAAGCGTGGTGTGGAGAGCGCGCAGTTAGACCAGGAAAAGCATCTCTCCCACATATTCTGGCCTTCCTTCAGAGTGGTCTAGAGAAGGGTCTAGCGGTTAGCACGCTAAAGGTTCAGTTAGCGGCCTTAGCGGTCTATTGGGGGGCAGTGCAAGGGCGTTCCCTCTCGATGCATCCGGATGTAGTACGTTTTCTTAAAGAGGCCAGGAACATTAGGCCTCCAGTTAGGCAGGTGGTGCCTCCTTGGGACTTGAATTTGGTGTTGGAGGCATTAACGGAGCCTCCTTTTGAGCCGAGTGGGTCAGCAGGTATAAGAGTTGTCTTGGAAGACCGCCTTCCTGGTGGCACTATGTTCGGCGAGGCGCATTTCCGATTTGCAAGCGCTTTCGTGTAGGCAGCCGTTCCTTCAGTTCTCAGCGGAGAAGGTGGTCTTGCGTCCGGTGCCGTCTTTTCTGCCTAAAGTGGTGTCTGCATTTCACGTGAATCAGCCAGTGTTGCTGCCCACCTTCAGGACGCAGGGGTCCGGGCAGTTAGACCGGTCTCTTAGGAAGTTGGACGTGGGACGGGTTCTCTGTCGATACCTTAAGGAGACCGAATCGTTTAGGAGGTCGGACAGGTTATTCGTACTTTTTGGAGGGCCGTCGAAGGGACAGACAGCCACCAAGGCATCGATAGCTCGATGGGTGAAGCACGCCATTCGGGTGGCCTATGAGGCTAAGGGCCGGTCGGCTCCGTCGGGGCTGCGAGCTCATTCTACCAGAGGCCAGGCGGCGTCCTGGGCAGAGTTTGCCTTAGTGCTGCCGGTGGATATCTGCCGGGCGGCATCCTGGTCTTCTCTTCATACGTTTACGCGGCATTATCATTTGGATGTTCAAGCAAGGCAGGATGCTAGCGTAGGGGCCTCGGCCATTGTTGCGGGGCTCACAGGTCCCTCCCGGGTTTAGGTACTGCTTTGGTACTACCCATATGTTCTGGCCTGGCCCGGAGAGACGAATAGGAAGGAGAAATTAGACCTTACCTGCTAATTGTCTTTCCTGGAGTTCTCTCCGGGCCAGTCCAGGACCCACCCCAGATAGTTTCTCTCTATCCTGTGAGCAATAGGTACCGTTCGGCTTCAGGTTTTTAGTGTGACGTTTCAAACGCTCTTTTCCAATGGAGAGTGAAAGAATACGAAAGCAAAAGAAAAGGAAAAAAAACCCGATAATGGCATTGGAGGATATTTCCTCACAAGAAAAAAAGAGGAAAAGAAACATAAGAACATATAACATAAGATATGCCATACTGGGTCAGACCAAGGTCCATCAAGCCCAGTATTCTGTTTCCAACAGTGGCCAATCTAGGTCATATGTACCTAGCAGTTTCCCCAAGAGACACAAGTTCCACAATGATTGTACTGGGTCAAGCATTGATATCTTCGGTCACTTCTTAATAATGGTTTATGGACCTTTCCTCCAGAAACTTGTCCAAACCCTTACAGTACTCTTGCTGTGGTCGTACGGACAGGAGTTAGTGGTCAGTAGAGGTTTTTTGTTTTAAGTTCCTGTTGAAGTTACGAGTTTTTAATGCTTGGATACTAGGAGACTGCCTATTTGACACCAGGGGGAGCTAGGTAACCTGGCAACAAGACTTTTTTTCAGTCCTCAGCTGCTGGAAGGGATTGACAACCCATATGTTCTGGACTGGCCCAGAGAGAACTCCAGGAAAGACAATTAGCAGGTAAGGTCTAATTTGTCCTTATGGTTCTTGCATTTTCTTTTTCATCATATAGTTTGCATCCACAGAACCCCCTTCAACAGTGGATGCAAAGCAGAACCAGGGCATTCACCCACTGAACTCAATATCTTAAAAAAAAATCTGATTCTGATCATCTCACAACAACAAACATTCTCCAATACCAGGCACATTGTGAACTAATAGGCCAGAGGCGGCAAAATCTAAAATAAAAACAACCGGAGTGCTGCCGCCACTACCGCACAAATCAGTGTGATCGCTTGCAGGGTTCCTACAAGCGATCGGGCTGATTTGTCTGATGCCGGAGGCACTCCCGGTCTGTTTTAATTTTAGATTTTGCAGCCTCTGGCCTGCCTCTGCCTTCCTGCATGGGAAATCAGTGGCAGGCCAGAGGCTGCAAAATCTAAAATTGAAACAGAGCCGGAGTGCCGGCATCGAAGTGCCGCCTGAGGCGATCGCCTCAGGTGGCCTAATGGAAGAACCACCCCTGCCTTTAGAGCCCAATTCCATCCCATACGTCTGGGCCCTCTGTGCATCCGACTGGAACTGGACACACAGAGGGTATCACAATTCTGATCCTGCAGGGTACATCTAGCCCCATGGGATCAGAATCGCAAACAGGCTTGTACGTGCAGGCTGGGACCCCAAATCTGTCCAGACAGCACGTACAGGCCTTCCCTGGCTAACTCGGTCAGGGCTTGTCAATGGAGCCATGGAGCATCAATGGAGCATCTGGTTGCCATGGCACTGCGGCTCCATTGAAAAGCTGCTCCTAAGGCCAGGGTCGGGCTGCGGGTATTGTCCTCGGGGTCCCCCTGTCCCATCTGTGCCCCGGGCCTCCCAATCTCTGGAGACTATGGGAACTTATTCCACCTTGGAGGTGGAATAAATTCCCTGTGGAAGTTGCTGGCCCTGGACATACAGGGCTGACATTAGAATCGGCTCTGTCCATCTGGGGCCGATGACCACCCACTGCCTGCCCTAATGCTACCTCTGATTCACCCCATTCCATCCCCCGTCTACCGTCCCCGTACAAGATGTGGGGAAGGTAGATGGGACTGGGACATCCATCCCCACTCTTCGTGCCTCAGAATAACCCCCTTAGTGTTTAACCACATAAATATGTTCTAAAACCTATGGTGACTGGTCTAGGACAGTGGTTCTTGATCCAGTCCTCTAGGACCCCCAGTCCTGTTGGGTTTTCAGGATCTCCAGGAACAAGCAGGAATGTAGTCTTCACATATGAGTATCATCGGTACCGACGGAGCCTGCACGGGAACGCTCCCCAACGTCCAATAGGAAAGCTTTTGGGAGCATCCCACTGCGCCTGCATTGCCGCCTCCCCGCCTTTCCAACTCCCCCTCTTCAGTTTTTTGTTTTCCATGGAGCTGACAGGCAGCAAACCCGGTCACCGCAGAAAATCTTCTTTTTGTGATCGCCTTCACCGTCGACGCCTGTAACGGTTCCACCGGTCTTTTCTTAATTTTCTTACTTCTTTCCTAAAAAATAAATAAATAAAGAAAGAATTCTTCTTTTTTTGAGGATCTGTCCCCTCTAGGTGCCAGGTGCCATTTTGGGCACTAGATCCTCTTTTCTTCGAAAATGGAGAAACCATCTAGTGGTTTCAAAAAATGTTCAAAGTGTAGCGGTACCATTTCTGCTATTACACCCATGAATGGTGTCTTAAATGTTTAGGTCCTTACCATTTACCATCGGAGTGTCTCCTCTGTAGAAATATGACCAAGAGAGGCCTGCAGAACAGAGCTGAAAAACTCGGCACCCTCTGCTGCAGATGCGATGTCCGTTGCATTTACGTCTTCCAGGGCTTCATCTTCCTCCCATGGATCTCAGGTAACTAAACCCAGGTCTTCCAATACCGGCCGGTCCTCAAAGGGTAGATCTCCTTTGAAGCATCGAGATGCTACTAGCGTTGCCCTTGAGGAAAACATACCGGCAAAACAGCCCCAGCGGGAGGCTCCAGCCTCCAAAGCATTAACGGGGCTCTAGGATGTTACAAAACTTCCACATCGGGTGAACTTCTGGTGCCATGTTTTGGTGTCGTGGCCTGTTCAACCGGTACCAACATCCAGGCATCAGCAGGGGCTATGGATCAGGGCATCCTGGCCATCAAACGCAGTCTAGCGGCTCTCTTAGCAGCCTCGGTACCACTAAGATAGGCCATGTGGTCTTTTTCTGTCGTCATATTTCTATGTTTCTATTGCTACGAGGGGACATGGGATGAAGGTGAAGGGGGATAGATTCAGGAGTGATATGCGGAAATATTTCTTTACGGAAAGAGTGGTGGATCTGTGGAATAGTCTCCCAGTGGAGGTGGGAGAGATGAGGACAGTAATTGAATTCAAAAAAGCATGGGACAAACACAGATGATCTCTAAAGGAAAAAAGGGGACTGTTGTAGTTGTTGATATGGAAGGACAGACTAGATAGGCCATGTGGTCTTTTTCTATCGTCATATTTCTATGTTTCTATGTTTCTAAGACCGCTTCAGACGGTTCCGCAGTCATCAGTACCAGTACCGGTACCGACTGCACCTGCCTTAACCGATGTGCTTCCCCTTATGCCGGCCCTTGAATCAATATCCGGTATCGAGGGGCCGGTATCGAGACAGTCCATTTCTGACTTCAATCGATACTGGCGTCAAGCAATGCAGGAGCACCTGGCACGGAGATATTTCGAGTCCTCCGATTCCGATGACTCCATCGATACCGGAGTGATTCTACTGGAGGATCCCTGTCCTTCTCCTCAGAGGAGGATGTCTCCTCCGGAGGACATGTTTCAGGATTTCATACGTGATGTAGCCAAGGGACTTTCAATCACAGTGACTCCTGAGAAAGAACCGAGAGCAGAAGAATTAGAAATTCAATACCCGGCAGCCCCAAAAGAAGCTGCAACTCTTCCCATTCACCGGATTCTGCATGATCTTATGCTAAGAATGTGGGAAGCTCCTTTAACGGTGTCTCCACACTCTCGGAGACTCAGTACCATGTACTGAGTTCCACAATGCCCGGGGTTTCAAGAGACTCAACTACCACACCATTCGATGGTGGTGGAATCGGCGATGCGTAAGATCAAGAGTGCTAAAACGCATTCTTCCAACCCTCCAGGCCGAGAATCGAGGATACTCGATGCCTTTGGGCGTCGATGCTTTCATTCTCCAGGACCAAGCAGGAAGTCAGTCCTCACATATGGGTGATGTCGGCGCCGACGGAGTCCTCATGCGGAGCATTTCTCCAGCTTTCAAAGAAAGCCTTTGGGAATGCAGCGCGCAGGCGCGGTCCCCTTCCTGCCCAAGGGTGCCATCTTGCACAGTCTTTCTTTTTCCGCGGAGCCCAACGGACGTAGTTCGTGTCACCTGGGAAAAGTAGATTTTTTTCTGCGATTTTTCACATTTCTTTATCCAGTTCGACGCCGGTTCCCCTCCCGTCTCGACTCGGTACACCGGTATTGAGTCCGGAACTTTTTTTTCGGTTCTTATCCTTTGTGACTAGCGTTCACGCTTTTTCTGTTATTTTCACTGGCAGCCCTGTCTTTTGACCTTGCAGGGGCCCTTTTTCCAACGATGGCTGCCAGCGGGTTCAAAAAATGTGATCGGTGTAAGAAACTTATGTCTCTTACAGACGACTGCTGCCTCGGGCCTGACCATGGTCTGTGGCCCATGCGACAAGATGTCGTCGAAGGCACTTCAAAGCCGTCAGCATCAACGTGAAGGAATTTTTCAGAGTCTGTGTCTGGCCAGGCCCGGACTTCGTCAGAAGCTTCGACATCTTGGGAGTCTGACCCCGAGCGTCGTCGTGGGTCCTCTGAGAGGGGGTCTCCCGCCCAGGAGCACAAAAGGAAGAAGAAGCTCGTGAGGGCGGCGTCAGTGGAGGCACCTGGATCCTCGAGGGCCAGGTCATGACGCCCTGACTGCCATCCCGGGCTCTCGGAGTCGGAGCGTCTGACCAAACTACCTCGCCTGGAGCCGGAGTCGCCAAGTCAGGTAACTTCGGTTGTCCTCGTTGACTCTCCTCCTGGAGAACCGACGTCAGGCCCGATGCCGTCGGGGGGCTGCGGAGTCTCCTGAGCTCAGTCTCAGGTTGACGGCCCTGGAGAGCAGCCTTGGCTGCCTTCATGAAGCAGCAGCGGGTACTGATCACTGGTTTGACCGGTGCATCTGCTCCGACCACTGGGACCTCGATGTCTAAGTCGACCCCGGATGCCGAGCCGATCCTCGTGTCAATCAAGTCTCGAGTCAATCCTCGGCCAAGGTCTCCCTCGACCTCCCGTGTGGGGCCGAGGTCATCGACGCTGGTGCCCTCGGCGTTGGGGTGGGTGGCATCGAGGAGTCGGCATGGGAGATGGAGGACGAGGAGTCTCCCGACACCTTCCGGACTCGGTGCATCCCGTCGGACTCCCCAGAGTCCGAGCCTTGGAGAAGGTCCCCTCCGGAGGATACCCGGTTCTCGGATTTCATCAGGTACATGGCTAAGGCTTTGGCATTCCCGGCAGACGCCGAGGAGGAGCCTCGAGCCGAAGAGCTCGATGCCTTCCAGTATGATTTTCCTCCGAAGTAAGCCTTTACTGTACCGGTTCCTCCAATGCTGGAATGGCTGCTTTTCCGTTTGTGGGAAGCACCAGCCTCAGTGCCAGTTCTTAGCAAGCGGATCAATTCTATCTATCGAGTCCGTAAGAGCCCTGGGTTCCAAAAGGCGCAGCTGCTGCACAACTCCATCATTGTGGAATCGGCCATGCACAGGCTGAAAAAGCCAAAAGATGCACCCCTCGGTGCCTCCCAGCTGAGAGGCCCAGAACCTGGATGCCCTCGGTAGAAAGTGCTTCCAGGGCTCGATGCTGTCTTTCCGTGTCCAGACTTACCAGCTGTACATGGGCATGTACTTACGAAACCTGGCAAAGGAGATTGCCGGGTTCTCAGCTGGCCTCTCCGAGGAAACCTTGCAGAGATTCAAAGCCTTTTCTACAGGGATCCGAGAGTGCTCGAAGTTTGTATCTCGAGCAGCCTATGACGGCTTCGGCCCTGGTAGCCGCGGCTGGCATCGGTGCACGTCGTCAGGCCTGGCTACAGTCGTCGGACCTGGAGTCATGGGTGCAGGATAAGTTGGTCGATGTCCCGTGCCGAGGTGACAACCTGTTCAGCAAGCCCATGACTGAGAAGGCTGCAGAAATCGAGACACTCGCATCAGGACAAGGCTGTCCAGAAAGACTTCTGCCCCTTCTCACAAAAAGAAGGGCTCGGGGAAGAAGCCCTTTTTCCCAAGGAAGGGTACTGCCTACAAAACCTACCCTCAATATCAGGCCTCTCCAGCTCCCCAACAGGGCCAGCAAGCTAAAGGGAAGGGGCAGGGGCATGGGCATCATAGGCAGAAAACCCCCAAGCCTCCAGCTCTGGCTCCTGCACAGCAGGGAGGGGTTTTTTGACTCCCAGGGCATAGCCTCTTCTCTGCCGGAGGCCCCACTCAGCACAGAAGGTCGGCTGACCCTGTACACCTATAGGTGGCCAGCCATCACAGGGGATACCTGGGTGCTGAGCCTAGTCCAGAAGGGCTAAATGCTCCATTTCCACCAGCTACCCCCCTCCAACTATCCAGGGGAGCCTCCAAGACTCCCTCTACACAGGAACCTCTTCCTTCAGGAGTTGGCAAGTCTTCTGAAGGAACAGGCAGTGGAACCAGTGCCACACCACCTGAAAGGGCAAGGCTTCTATTCCAGGTACTTCCTGCTTCCAAAGAGAACAGGAGGCCTAAGACCTATCCTAGACTTGCGAAATCTGAACAAGTTTCTGGAGAGGGAAAAGTTCAAGATGCTTACCCTTGGAATACTGCTGCCCTACCTCCAGCAGGGAGACAGGCTATGCTCCTTAGACCTAAAGGATGCTTATACTCACATCCTCATCATCCAGACCACAGACAATATCTCAAATTTGTGGTGGGAGGAAACCACTTTCAGTACAGGGTGCTTCCTTTTGGCCTGACCTCTGCCCCCAGGGTTTTCACCAAATGCCTGGTGGTGGTGGTGGCTTTTCTCAGAAATCAGGGGATTTTTGTCTTCCCGTACCTGGACAACTGGCTAATCAGGGGCCAGTAAATTACATTGAACAGGGCATTATAACTTGGAGATAACTATTTTACAGGGAACATGGGCTATGGAGGGTTAAGTGGCTTGCCCAAGACTACAAGGAGCACCTGTGGGACTAGAAACCCCAGTCCTTACGACCCAAGGTTGCTGTCCTCTTGTGGGATTTGAACCCCTGACCTTCTGGCCTGAATCACCTTGCCCCAACCACTAGGCCACTCCTCCACTCCACTGTCATGCATTTTGTGAACACCCTTGGGGCTGAAGCCAGACCAAAGGGAAGAACCCTGTACTGGAAATGTTTTCCCTTGACAAGGAAACGTAAACATTTCCTGTGATCTGGGTGGATGAGAATGTGAGTGCATGCATCCTTTAAGTCTAGAGAGCAAAGCCAGTCCTGGCTTTGAAGGTATGGCAGAAGGGTTCCTAGAGAAATCATCTTGAATTTCTCCCGATACAGATACTTGTTCAATTCTCTGAGGTCTAGAATGGGTCTGTGTCCCCCTGTTTTCTTTGGAATAAGAAAATAGGGGGAGTAGAACCCTGTGCCCTGTTGAAGAATGGGCACCTCCTCTATTGCCCCTTGGGCAAGAAGTGTGGAGACCTCGCAATCTAGCAGATTGTCTGCAGAGGTCTGAGAATTGAATTGCTTTAGAATTGTAGGAGGGGGTGGGCATTGAAAATGAAGTTTGTACCCCTCTCCTACAATGGACAAAGTCCACTCTTCTGCTGTTATTTGATGACATAACATGCCCAGAATATTGGGGGGTTGGGGACCCCTCAGAGGCAGGAAGGCAAAGCTCTCTAGGAAGAAGTCAAAGTCCTTGAGGGGGATGAACCTGGAGGACTGGTTGGGCCCTTGGCCCTTTAGGTTTTTTCTGTTGTCCAGATTGTCCCTTCTGGGCAACCTGACCTGAAGCCTGACCTTGTTGGGCATAGGTAGGATAAAACTTCCTCTTTTTGGTAAAAGAGGGTTTTTTATAAGGCTTTCTTTTGGCTAGAGTGGCCGTAGATTTTGACAATCTATCCAAAGTAGAATTGTCAGCATCTAACTCGTTAGCTCTTTCTTGCCAGTTCTTGCCTAAGAGATTTTCTCCCGTGCAAGGGATGTTGCCTAACTTGTCTTGCACCCAAGTCTCCAAGTCTGATGCCTGATGCCAGGCAATCCGTCGTGCGCCAATGGCAATAACAGAAGTTCTGCTAATGCATTCGAAGCAATAGAAGGCTGCACGATTAACAAACTTGGATACATCCTGAGCATGTTTGACTAGGGTAACGAAATCTTGCCTTTTATCATCTGTGAGAAAAGGGCCCATAAGCTCCAAATCTCCAGTGATTTCTTTAAGGAACATTCCCATATATAGGATATATATGAGCTGATCCTAGCCGAAAGCATAGAAGCTTGAAAAGTTCTGCATCCAAAGGCATCCAGAGTCCTGCATTCCCGACCTGGAGGATTGGATGCATGTCTCTTGGCACTTTTCATCCTACGCATGGTTGATTCCACTACCATTGAATGGTGTGGCAACTGAGTTTTTTTGAAATCCAGGACATGGTGGCACTCTGCACATGATATCCAGTCTTCTAGAGTGAGGAGAAGTGGTCAGAGGTGTCTCCCACATTCTGAGCATTAAGCTATGCAGAATTTCATGGATAGGCAGAGTGGTTGCCTCCTTAGGAGCTTTAGGATATTGGAGGATTTCCAATTCCTTTGCTCTGGGTTCCTCCTCAGGAGCTACTGTGATTGAAAGACCTTTAGCCATATCACGGATGAAATCCTGAAATGACATGTCTTCTGGAGGTGACATTCTGCGTTGGGGGGGGGGGGGGAAAGAGGAATCTTCTGGGAGAAATCCTCTAGTGCCAGCAGAATCATCAGAGTCCTCGGAATCAGAGGAATCGAAATATTCCTGACCCTGATCCTCTTGCAAGGCACGGTCTCGGTACCGATCGAAGTCGGTACCGAGGTGACCCAGTACCGCTTTGTCGTCTCCCGCCAGAGAAGTGATGGGCAAATTCCCCATCGCGGTCGGTGCCAACGGTACCGGCATCGTGGGTGCCGGTACCGATGTTTGTACCGGTGTCAGTACCGGCATCAGGGTTGATGTCGATGTCGGTACCGGTGTCCTTGGGACCATCGGTACAGCAGCTGAAAAGAGAGCTGCGATACTGCGTTCAAGAGCCAGAAACCTCTGGTCTATCAACGCTGCCGATGCCTGGGTGTCGGTACCGGAAAGGACGACCGGAACCCCTGAGCATGGCACAGGTAGTTCTTGTGAGGTTGAGGCCTCGAGAACATCCTGAAGCCCCATCGATGCTTTGGAAGCCGAAGCCTCCCGCCGAGGTTGTTTTGCCGGTGTGGTACCCTCAAGGGCAATGCCAATGGCCTCTCAATGCTTAGCAGGAGAGCTACCCTTTGAGGACCGGCTTCTATGTTTAGTTACCTGAGATCCATGGGAAGAAGAAGAAGCCCTCGACGATGTCGATGCAATGGATCTGGAATCTGAAGAAAAGAGGGTACCGAGCTTTGCGGCCCGGTTTTGTCTTCCTCTTTTAGTCATCCCCATACAGGAGAGACATTCAGTTGGAGAATGATCAGGTCCTAAACATTTCAGACACCAATCATGGGTGTCAGTGACGGAAATGGTACCGCCACACTTAGTACACTTTTTAAAACCACTAGTTGGTTTTTCCATGATGTAGGAAAAGTGGGGCCTAATGGCCAAAATGGCACCTAGCACCACGGGGAAAAGTTTCTAAAAAGAAACAGTCCAAAAGTAAGGGGGGGTTTTTTAGAAGAAAAGAAAAGAACCGGTGGTACCGGTAGGCGTCGTGCGGTAGGCAAACGCGACCACAAGAAAAAAGATAAAAGATGAAATTTTCTGCGGTGACAGGGATTAGATCCTGTCGGCTCCGCGGAAAATGAAGAACTGAAGAGGGACAGTTGGAAAGGTGGGAAGGCAGCGCGCATGTGCTGAGGGATGCTCCCAAAAACGTTCCTATTGGATGCTGGGGAGCGTTCCCACGCAGGCTCCGTCGGTACCGACGATACCCATATGTGAGGACTACATTCCTGCTTGTTCCTGGAGATCACCTGTTACAGGTGAGTAACTACGCTTTCTCCAGGACCAAGCAGGAAGTCAGTCCTCACATATGGGACTCCTCAGCTCTAGGCTACCATGAACCCAAAGCTGAAAAAATGGCTCCCTCTCGAGAGCCACAGCATCTGTGACAAGAATTTTCTCTAAGAACGCACCCCCGTACGGTAGCTCTACACGAAGGGCCGGAGGGTAGGAGTTGCCTAAACCTCAATAAGATTGCGGAGTACCGCCTGGCCGATAACACTGTCCCGCCAGGACTCTCTCTCCAGGCAGTAATGGGCTGCTAAAGTCTGGCTTGAAGACCAAGTTGCGGCCCGGCAGATGTCTGCCAACGGAACAGAGCCTAGATGAGCTACTGACACGGCTTTCGCCCTGACACGGTGGGCTGTGACCCAACCCTGCAAGGGGAGGTCGGCTGCCCTGTACGCCCAGGCGATGCAATCTGCTACCCAAATGGACAACATGCGCTTGGAAACAGGTAACCCCATCCTATTAGGGTCAAACGAGACGAAGAGCTGAGCAGCCCTTCAATGCTCCCGTGTATGTTCTATATAAAAGGACAACGCCCTCTTACAGTCCAAGGTATGCAAGACTGTTTCAGCCCGGCTGGCATGCGGCCTGGGAAAGAAGGTCAGAAGAACCAACTCCTGATTGAGGTGGAAAGAGGAGACCACTTTTGGGAGGAACTTGGGATGAGTCCGTAGGACCACCCTGTTCCTATAGAACCGCGTGTACGGTCTATCAGAAACCAGAGCTTGTAGCTCACTCACACATCTGGCCGATGTAAGAGCCACCAGGAAGAGCACTTTCCAAGAGAGGAAGCGCAAATGGCTAGTAGCCATCAGCTCAAACGGTGGGCGAGTAAGTTGCTGCAAGACCATATTCAAATCCCACTCAGTCGCCGGTGGACGAACTGGAGGCTTGAGTAGAAGCAGACCTCTGAGAAATCTGGACACCAAGGGGTGAACCAACAGAGACTGTCCTTCGACCGGTGAGTGGTGCGCTGACAAAGCACTGAGGTGGACCCGAACAGAGTTAGACTTAAGGCCTAGGTCTGAAAGGTGAAGTAGATACTGCAGTACTACTGGAACAAGGCAAAAGAAAGGATCTTCATTGCGCTGAGCACACCATACCGTAAACCTAAGCCACTTGAGGGCATAGGACTTTCTGGTGGACTGCGTGCTAGAGGCCAATACCACCTTCTCAACCTCCTTAGGAAGAAGTAAGGGAGCTAGCACTACCCTTTCAGCAGCGAGGCCATCAGATTGAAAGACCTGAGGTTGGGGTGCAGAAGGGAACCCTACTCTTGAGACAGGAGATCGTGTTGCAGCCCTAGAGGGAACGGAGCTTCCACCGCCAGCTGCAGAAGAAGTGGAAACCAAGGCTGTCTCGGCTATCTGGGGGCTACCAGAATCACAGAGGCCTTGTCCTGAAGGATCTTGAACAGAGTTTGGACCACCAGGGGCATGGGAGGAAACACATACAGGAGGCCCATAGACCAAGAGATCAGAAAAGCATCCGCTGCCACCCTCAGGGGATGCGGCTGTCTGGAGCAAAACCTGGGTAGATGATGGTTTAGTGGACTTGCAAAGAGATCGATGGATGGAAGTCCCCAGCGGAGGAAGATCTGCTGGACCACCAATGGATTCAACTGCCATTCGTGAGGCTGGAGAATCCTGTTTAGCTTGTCTGCTAGGAGGTTTTCTTGACCAGGTAGGTAGACTGCTTTGAGAAACATACCCTGCCTGACCGCAAAGGAGCAAAGGGCTATTGCCTCCTGACATAGGAGCCTGGACCCTTTGCCCCCTTGTTTGTTCACGTAGAACATTGACACCTGATTGTCCATCTGAACTAGGACAGACTGCTGAGAGAGGGCATGACAGAAAGGTTGCAGAGCTAAGCGGATTGCTCACAGCTCTAAAAGGTTGATTTGCTGTGTGGCCTCCTAAGGGGACCACAGACTTTGAGACGATATAGTTTGTACCCAGGTATCACAGTGTCCCACTGGTTGTCCTCCTTCCACCATGTCTCTGATATTCCAATCATATCTAACCTTTCATTTAGTGCTATATATTCTAACTCTCCCATCTTATTTTTTAGACTTCTAGCATTTGCATGCAAGCATTTTAGAGAATGTATTTTATTCATATTAATTTGGCTATTGTTAGACATGGGTAATTTGGGATCTTTAAGCTCAGTCTGCTCCATACTTGAGGGCATTTGGGCTACTTTACTCTTTTGTGGAACCTCTCTGCTTTTGGTAGTATCCTTCAAAGATACATTCTTCCGAACCATCCGCTATTGGGCGACTGTCGGCTTTCCCCTAATATCTAGTTTAAAAGCTGCTCTATCTCCTTTTTAAAGGTTAATACCAGCAGCCTGGTTCCATCCCAGTTAAGGTGAAGCCCATCCCTCGGAAGAGCCCCTCCTTTCCCCAGAATGTTCCCCAGTTCCTAACAAATCCAAAACCCTCATCTCTGCACCATTGTCTCATCCACGCATTGAGACTCCGGAGCTCTGCCTGTCTTTTGGGTCCTGCGCGTGGAACAGGAAGCATTTCGGAGAACGCTACCCTGGAAGTTCTGGATTTCAACTTCCTACCTAAAAGCCTAAATTTTGCCTCCAGAACCTCCCTACCACATTTTCCTATGTCATTGGTACCGACATGTACCAAGACAGCAGACTCCTCCCCAGCACTATCTAAGACCTTATCTAGGTGGCGCGTGAGGTCCTCTACCTTCGCACCAAGCAGGCATGTTACCAGGTGATCCTCACATCCACCAGCCACCCAGCTATCTACATGCCTAATGATCGAATCACCAACTATAACGGCTGTCCTAACCCTTCCCTCATGGGCACATGGCCCTGGAGAAACGTCCTCGGTGCGAGAGGGTTTTACATCACCTGGAGGACAGGTCCTAGTTACAGGATCACTTCCTGCCACACCAGGGTGATGCTCTCCTGTCACGTGACCTCTCTCCTCCATGGCAACAGGGGTGCTACCAGACTGGAGGTGGGACTTCAGGACTATATCCCTGTAGGTCTCGTCTATGTACCTCTCTGTCTGTCTTATGTTTTCCAAGTCTGCTACTTTAGCCTCTAGAGAACGGACTTGTTCCCTGAGAGAAAAGAGCTCCTTGCACCTAGTGCACACGTAAGACCTCTCACCAACTGGGAGAAAATCATACATGTGACACTCAATGCAAAAGACTGGAAAGCCCCCATCCCGCCGCTGGACTGCTGTCTGCATCTTAGTTTAAGTTTGTGTCTAGATCTTTAAGTTCTTACTTACTAGGGGTTGCTATGGGTATTTATACCAATAAAACTGTACCTAATACGTTTAATATACCTTGTTCACCTGAAGCTTAATTAATCTCAGGTTCTTAGTGTATGACTGATTTGGGTAATGAGCTTCACCTGAAAGCACCTGCTGTCTTTTAAGATGTGTAAGTACCTATAAAGCTATGATTATCCCAGGGGAGGGTGGGTATGGGGGAGGGAGGGAGGGAAATAACACTTATTAAAAGAGGGCTACTACACAGTGCCCTGTCTTGTGCTGCTGAGGTAAGCTAAATTCTGATTTGATTTAAATTATAGCTCTTAGCTACTGCTAGGCTCTAACTTCTTATGAAATTTAAATTTAAAGCTCTCTGCTGGGTACTAAATTTAACCAGAAAGCTCTCTTCTGTGTGTTAAATTTAAACTAAAAGTACTTTGCTGTTACTTGGCCCTGAGTGACTATTAAATTTAAACTACAAGCTCTCTGCTGGGTATGAAATGTAACCAGAAAGCTCTCCTCTGTGTTTTAAATTCAAACTTTAATTGCTGCTACTAGGCCCTAACTGATCCAACAAAAAACAGTGGGTTCACAGATTAAGTAGCTTTAATACAAATAATTCTTTTTAGAAAATTACCAGAAGTATATACTCACAGTTGCAGATTTCTCTCCAGAAGTAACAGTCCCCCTTTCTAGTCCTTTCTAGTCCGCTTTTGTTATAGTTAAGGAGGGATGGTTGAAGTCTCAGAGTATGATCATGTCTTTTTTGGATTTTGAGTGTTCAATACAGTTTTGAATTATGGCAGATGCGTCATTTGATGAAGATGAGGGCATTCTGTAGTTGAGGAGGATGATTATATGGTTGTTTGTGATGGTAACTGTATCAATTTCATCCGTGCATTTAGTTGATAGAGGTCGGAAATGTAGGTTTGATTTGGTTAGGATTAATACTCCTCCTCCTCCTCTATTATTTCTTGTGCATTGGAATAGAGAGTAGTCCTTTGTTTTTATTTGACTGACGAGGATGTTGTCGGTGTCAGAGAGCCATGTTTCAATTATACACAGACAGGGTCATTCTGAGGCACTTTGGGACATCCATCCCCACAATTCGGGCCCTTTCCTGATCCCGTTTACCTTCCCTGCGTATTATACAGGAAAGGTAGATGGGGCGAGAAAGGGGCAGATCGGGGTTGGCGTTAGGGTGGGCAGTGCATTGTCAGCCCCGGACATACAGGCCGATTCCAATGTCAGTCCTGTACATCCAGGGCTGACAGCTTGAACATGAAACTTATTCCACCTTCTAGTCGGTGGGATACGGCAGAGCATGGAAAGGGCAGAGATGATCAAATTTGCAGATGACACAAAACTATTTAAAGTTGTTAAAACCCAAGAAGATTGTGGAACATTGCAAGAGGGAGCTCCTTTCTCTCCTCCTTCACCTGCCAATCAGCAGCCCTTCCAATGGCTTAAAACAGCCGCTTCTGAGGCGCACCCACGCCTTGCGGGCCCGTGCCTGAGGGCCTCGCCAGAGGGCCCTTTGGCGTGGCCCTTAGGCGTAGGTCCGTGGCGTGTGAGTAAAGTCTACTTTATAATCGTTGGGCTTATCTGTCAGGCTGTTATATTATGGCTGCAATCTGCTGCTTTCCTTCCTTCTTGATTCTTCTTTTCTTTTAACTGTCACTGTCTTTCTAAACCTGTCCTATCTCATAATTGGCGTTCTTTTCTTGTTTTTCTGTAATATTGTATTGTAAACCGCTCTAATGCTTTGGCCTGAGCGGTATATCAAATTGTAATTAAACTTAAACTTGATAAACGGGAAGACTGGGCATCAAAATGGCAAAGTTATGCACCTAGGAAAGAACAACCCAAACTATGGTTACACGATGCAAGGTTCCACATTGGGAGCCACCAACCAGGAAAAAGATTTAGGCGTCATCGTGGATAACATGTTAAAACGCTCCGCCCAGTGTGCGGCGGCAGCCAAGAGAGCAAATAGAATGCTAGGTATCATAAGGAAAGGAATGGAAAATAGAAACATAGAAACATAGAAATAAAACAAAGGATATTATAATGCCTCTGTATCATTCCATGGTGCGACCGCATCTTGAATATAGTTTGCAATTCTGGTCGCCGTATCTTAAAAAAGATAAAGCATTTTTAGAAAAGGTACAGAGAAGAGCCACCAAAATGGTAAAGTGGATGGAAGGATACTCCTATGAAGAGGCTAAAAAGGTTACGGCTCTTCAACCTGGAAAAGAGACGGCTGAGGGGAGATATGATATGATATAGGTTTATAAATTAATGAATAGAGTGGAACTGGTAAACGTAGATCGATTGTTTACGTCATCAGAATATAAAAAAACTAGGGGACATGCAATGAAGCTACAGGGTAACCTATTTAAGACTAATAAGGGAAAATATTTTTTCACTCAATGTGTAATCAAACTCTGTTACTGGAGGATGTAGTAAAAGCTGTTAGTGTAGCTGGGTTTAAAAAAGGTTTGGACAAGTTCCTGGAGGAAAGATCCATAAATCATTATTAGAAGGGACCCAGGATATCACTGCTTGACCCAATACAAGCACTGAGGAACCTGTATCTTTTGGGGATACTGCTAGGTACTTATGACCTCAATTGGCCACTGTTGATGGACCTTGGTCTTACCCAGTGTGGCATATCTTATTTTCTTATGTTATGTTATCCTTAAAGCTCACATTTCTGAACATATAATAACCCCATTTCTATATAACCTCCATTGGCTGCCTATACACAATAGAATTAAATACAAACTACTAAAGTCAACCTTCAAATTAATCAAAAACATTGCTTCTTCCTACTTATAAAAACAACCCCATATGACCGACTCAGAAGAGGTTGCTCACAAAATACCTTGATAGTGTCCTCGGAGTTCCGTAAAACAAACCGGAACGGGGGGCGCTAGAGAGCTCGTGAAAAAATGGCCGCGTTATAGCTCGGCTCTGCCCTGGGTCCCCACATTAAATAGATAAAAATTGCACTATATCAGCGTAAGTCCTTGGAATTCCCTGCTCCTCGTTGCAGAGTGCTCGCGGCACCGTTTTGAGTCCTGGTGGGACGGCTGGAGGAGCGTGATAAGCCTTGAGGCCTGGGGGCGGAAGATCTCACGGCTGGAGCCGTTGTCCTTCAGCTAGCAGCTGGTGCTACTTGGAGCGGCCCCCCTGTCCTGGCATCTCCAACGGAGAGATTTATTGATGCTCCTAAACCCGGGCTCGCGTTCTGAAGAAGCGTTGGAGAGTGCCGGAGGCTGCGGGGCAGGCGGATTCACCGCTGGAGAGCCACGGGAGAGCAGACCCCTGGGGCCGCTAGTGCCTTGAAGCATTGCTAATTCCTGTTTCGCTTGCAGCGATCCCACCTGGGAAAGGTGAGAGCAGCGCGGTGCCCAAAGAAGTTGGGCTGAGTGACTGCCGGCGGTGGGATTGAGTGCCTTAGCGGCCATCACCACGTGGCTTTGGAACGCACGGCTCTGCCTGCGTTCCAGTTGACTCTGCCGGGAAGGGAGCACATGGGAGGCAGACAGCAAATCTCCCCTCGATTACCTGAACTTTTGCATCGCCGGAACTAGCTGTGTGAAATGCTGAAGTCTCCATTGCCTTCCTAGTGGGATTGGTCCGGTGAGTCTTTTGTGAACTGCAGCTGGCTCAGTGATAAATACGTCGAGGGCCTTTTTTTCTCCAGCATCTCTATGGTCTTGCTGAATTTGAGATAGCAGCAGTAGGTTCAGTTCCTTTCTGTGCTGGCTGGGCCTATCTACTATTATATCTGAATTTGGAGCGCCATCTACTGCCCAAGAGTGGAACTTTCACACAGGTTTGGTTTTCTTCTTGATCCTTTTCCTGACAGCTATCCCTCTCGCTCTGGTTGCTGACCCCTGCACCTCCCTTCTCTCCATGGTGGCCATATTCAAGGGACCTGATGGCCGAGAGGGAATGCGGTCTTCCCAGCGTTTGCTGAGTAAGAGTGGCTCCCAGACTAGCCCAACCAGCAGACGGCCCTCGAAGGGCTCCAGCGATGAGACAGTGAGAGCGATCTGGGACCGGTGGCACTGTCCTCGCACTCCCTCCTTCAGCGGGACTTGCGGAGAGGCTTTGAGGACTTGGCTGGCAAATTCCGATCCATGCGAGAGGAAGTGATGAGCACCATTACGGAGCTGAGGAATGATATAAAAGACCTGGGTACCCACGTGGAAGAGGTTGAAACTAAAGTTGAAGATCACGATGGTGCACTGGTGGATTTACAATGTGCTCTAGACAGACAGCACTCACAAGCGATGGAACTGATCTATAAAATTGATGATATAGAAAACCGCTCCCGTCGGAATAATGTGCGGTTTCGTGGAATCCCGGAGGCTGTGGGGGGTGCTGAAGATCTCCGGGTGGTACTAAAAACTTTGATGGGGGAATTACTAGCGCCAGAGGAACTTGCTTCCCGTGAGTCTGGTCTAGAGATTGAGCGGGTGCATCGCTCCCTGGGAAAGCCCCCTAATAATCTACCCCGGGATGTGATTGCCAGGTTTTGGCGGTATACTGATGCGGAGCTCCTCTTGCGGAGGGGTCGGGAGAAAAAAGCGATCCAGTTCCAAGGTGCAGCAGTAGCCATATCTCAGGATCTCTCGGCCTTCACGCTGGCTCGTCAGAGGGAGATGAAGCCAATCACGGCGGTGCTGAACAATAAAGGGATTCGATACTCCTGGTCCTTCCCGTTCCGGCTGAATTTCCTCTTGGGAAATAAAAAGATCTCAGCAAAGGACCATACCGAAGCTTGGAGAGCGCTGCGACAGGCAGGCCTTGTGGAAGATAATACGCTGCCAGCGCCCCCGCCCCCTAAGCCCCAGCACTCAAAGTGGACTCGGGTGGGCAGACATACCTAAGATTCCTTGGTACCTATGTGCTTTGATTGCCTAACTTGGGATGGTGTACAAGGGCTCTATGAATCTGGAAATGTGCATGTATGCTCAGTTTTGAATAATTTTGCTGTCCTCCACTTTTGATCTTGTTGTACTGTCTGTTACTGGTTCTCTGGGGTTATTGAAATATGCTTTTTTTTTTTTATATGAGGGCGGATGGGTAAGCGGTGGTGTTTTGCAGAAGGATACATTAAGCTCATTATTCTACTGCTGAGATGTAAAAAGGGGAAACGATATGGCATTATTTTATCTCAATTTTTGCTGTATGGGGACCTGGGGGGAGCTGAGTGTGGGGTCAGTCTAACCGTGTCCTGTTTCTTTTTTGACAGGCTGGTGGTACTGGCGGGAAGGGGGGGTGGATTGGGGGGTTAGCTTATTTAGAGGAGGGTAGAGGGCGGGGGGGATTGGGTGGGAGGTACACACAGCTAGGGGAGGGCGGGGATTTGGGTGTGGGGGGGTCATAGTACTCCTTTTCGGGATAAGGAGCATGAGGGTAGGGGAAGCGAACCGCTATAGACAGCCTGGTGGATTCAGGGTGATGGACTCATTTTTTGGGTTAGCAGTACATATCTTACAAGTGTGGTGGGGGATGCATGTAATGGGCCAGAGGGGAGGCAAAGGGCGGGGGGGGGGGGGCCTGGTGGTTGAATATCAATGTTACACTTGATTTCTCTGAATGTTAAGGGTCTTAATTCCCCTAGAAAGGGAGCTTTGCTCTTCTCGGAGCTGAGGTCCTTGAAAGGGGACATTGTATTTTTACAGGAGACACATCTCCGCGCTAGCAAACAGGGGTAGTTAAAACATAACCCTTATACTGAGGTGTGGGTAGCTTCGGACGTGAATGGACGGAAGAAACGCGGGGTGGCCTTTTTATTCCATCAGAGCTTATCTCTCCGGGTGGAGGAGGTTAAAAGAGATACTCTGGGAAGGTGGCTTTTTGCGAATATACGCTTGGAGGGTCATATATTAACTTTGGCTAACATCTATGCGCCAAATGAAGGACAGGGATCCTTTTTTGCGCGGCTGAAGGCCCTGTTAGCTGACTTCGCGAAAGGCCCCATTATACTCAGTGGGGATTGTAACGCTCATCTGGTGCCCCTTTTGGATTCCACGGGTAGTATTGGGAGGGTGGTGGGCGGGCCCAGTAAGGCACTGCAGAACCTACTGTTGGATCTGGGCTTGCGCGATGTCTGGAGGGATACTCATGAAGGGGAGAGAGGTTACATATATTATTCGCCCGTCCATCAGGTGCATACCCGCATTGATTATTTTCTGTTGGACCAGCGCCTGATGGATGGGAGAGTGGAGGCTGGTCATGGGGCATTGACCTGGTCGGATCATGCCCCATGCTGGCTCACCCTTCCGGCGGACTTGTGTAGTGAACGCCAAAGGCTTTGGCGACTGGATGTGCGCTTCCTTCGGCGACAGTGCGCTGTGCAGGAACATGGCCGTTTCATATAACTGATTTTTTTGAGTTAAACGATTCTGGGGAAGTCTCACTCCCCATGGTTTGGGACGCCTTCAAGGCTACGGCTCGGGGCCAGCTTATCGCGGAAGCGGCTCACACGCGGAGGGCTTGGAGACGGGAATACTGTCAACTAGTGGGAGACTCTTCCCGACTGCGCTTAGAGCATGCCCAGACTGGATTGAAACGGGTCTTGCGCCATTGGTGGGTGGCCAGGGCTAACTTGGATGCATGTTTGCAAAGGGAAGTAGACAATAAGCGTCGGAAACTGCGACAGACTTTTTATGAGCAGGGGAATAAGACTGGCCGATTCCTAGCCTTGCGTCTTCGGCAGCAGCAATCTGTGAGAGTGGTTTGCGAGCTTCGATACTCTGGGGGGCAGAAGAGGGTGATCTCTCGGGAGATACGCGACGTCTTTGCAGCGTTCCTGGAACAGTTATATACAGCTGGACCATTTGATTTGGCGCTTGTGCAGGGCTTCTTACGGACGATCACCTTGCCGCAGTTGATTGATTCCAATCGGGCTCACTTAGACTCTGAACTTACAGTGGAGGAGGTGGAACTCGCAATCCAACGGCTGAAAACCGGGGGAGCGCCAGGTAATGATGGCTTTCCTGCGGAGTACTATAAAAAATTCCGTGTGCAGTTAGCGCCGACGCTGGTAGTACTCTTTAACGAGGTTCTGAGGGGGGCGCCTCTACCTCCGTCTCAGCGTGAGGCCTTGATGGTAATGCTCCCTAAGCCAGGTAAGCCCCTGCAGGACGCGGCCTCCTATCACCCCATTTCCCTATTAAACACGGATGTCAAAATACTTGCTTCCGTGTTGTCTGCGCGATTGAATCGGGTCCTCCCAACTTTGGTACATCCTGACCAAGTTGGGTTTGTGCCGGGCCGCCAGGCGGCAGATAATATTCGGCGAATGCTGCAGGTTATTTACACGGCACAGCAAGACGTACAGCCGACTCTAGTGGTGGGGGTTGATGCCGAAAAGGCCTTTGACCGTGTAAGCTGGGGTTACCTCTGGTGCATGCTCGATACGATGGGCTTTGGTCTGAATTTCATTCGCTGGGTTCATAGCTTATATCAAGACCCTAAGGCCTGTGTCCGAGCTAATGGGGGCCAATCGAGGAACTTCTCACTGGGAAGGGGCACTCGCCAAGGATGTCCTCTATCGCCGCTGTTGTTTGCATTGGTGAAGGAACCCTTGGCGCAAAGCTTTCGCGAACATCCGGGCATATGGGGCGTTCGTGTGGGCTCCGCGGATTACCGGATTGCGCTATTTGCGGATGATATCATCTTATCCATGGTGAAACCCATTGAGTCCCTCTCTGCCGCTATGCAGCTCTTTGAGACCTTCTCCCGGGTGTCTGGGTTCAAAATCAATTACACTAAATCTGAAGTTCTTAATGTTGGGGTTTCAGAAGCGGTTTGTGAGGAGCTTCGAGTCGCTTACCCCTTCCGTTGGGTGTCGGGTGCTCTACGCTATTTAGGTGTGAATCTGACCGTGGAGCGGGCGGCCCTTTTCAAGGCTAACTATGAACCGCTACTTCGGCAGGTTCGGCGAGATTTGGAGACCTGGAATAGACTAATACTATCCTGGTTCGGGCGTATTGCGGTGGTTAAGATGGTGGTCGTTCCCCCTTTTTTTGTTCCTTTTCCAGGTTCTCCCTATATCGTTGGCTCGGGGAATATTAGCCACCTGGCAAACCCTGTTTATGAAGTTTATCTGGCAGTACCGTCGGCCGCGTTTGGCACGCCGACTTCTCTATACCCGTACGCGTGCTGGGGGTATGGGGGCTCCTAATCTTCACTGGTACTATGCGGCGGTGCAGTGCCGCGCTGGGGTGGAGTGGATGATCGCGGATAGCTCCAAGCGATGGGTGCAACTGGAAATGAATATTGCGGGGGGAGCGGGATTGGGGGACCGGCTGTGGCTTGGTCCCAAACTACGAAGTGGTATGGGTTTAAGTAATCCCTATATCCTTCATACCCTCTGCTGCTGGGATCAATTCTTTCGGCCTCGCGGGATGGACCTGACCCCCTTGGCACCTATAGTGGATAATGCCTCGTTTCCCCCAGGGATGGTTGATCCGGCTTTTCGGATGTGAGGGCATAAGGGCCTTAGCCGTGCCAGACAAATGTTTGATGAGGGTAAGTTGCAAACGTTTAGGATACTTCAGGAGGAATTTGACCTTCCCGATAGTCAGATCTTCCAATATACGCAAGTGGCTCATTGGGTTCAGGCTAGAACCGTCCGGCCTCATGCGGCCCGAGAGTTGACGGATTTGGAGCGTTTTTGCGAGGGGTGTACTACCACAAAAGGTCTTATAGCTGCCTTGTATGCCCACCTGCAGGTGCAGCAACCGCGATCTGTCAAGCATAGAGAGACTTGGAATTCTGATTTGAATCTTCTTTATTTTGAGCAATAGTGGGAACAGGTGGAGGGTAGGCTATGGAAGAGCTCGGTGGCGATTAATGTCCGCGAAACTAACTATAAATTATTATATCGATGGTATATGACACCTGCGCGGATTGCTCGCGTCTATCCGGGGGTGCCGGATTTGTGTTGGCGGAGATGTGGGCAGAAAGGTGTTCTGGCGCATATCTAGTGGTCTTGCCCTCGCGTCCGAACCTTTTGGAGGGGGATTCAAGCTCGTTTACAGCAACTTATTGGGTTGAGCATTCCATGGGATCCGGGTATCTTTCTCTTTGGGGTTGCTGTGCCCGGGGCACGTAGCCCCCAACTGGCTTTGCTTCGCCATGGTTTGAATGTGGCTCGGCTGTCTATAGCTTCTGTTTGGAAGCAGGCCCTCCCACCGTCTTTTTCTGTCTGGTTGGAACGGATGTGTGACACGTATACAAAGACTTGCCAAAGATACTGCACCTGATCTCTGAGAGCATCGACCCATCAAAAGAACCAATTATACTAGGAGACTTCAATCTCCCATCCCTCCAAGACACGCAAACGGAAACATTCCTGAACGCCATGACAGCAATGAACCTATCGCAGATCATAGACGAACCAACACACGAAAAGGAAACACACTGGACCTCATATTTCTGAACTCCCAGACATCCACCTCATGCAGCAGTCCAACAATCTCACCAGTCCCATGGTCAGACCACTACGTCATCCACTTCTCCCACGCATATCAACCAAAAACAAACAGAGGAAACGCTCAACAAACACGGAGATTCAAAGCATTCAACAAAGAAGACTTCCTGACACTGACCCTACCTAATCTACATATGAATTCAAACAACCTTGATGACCTCATGGACAACTGGAACACCACAATCTCCACAGCATCCAAAGCAAATATAAACAAGACCAGCAACAAACTCATCTCCTCAAAGGCCCGCTGGTTCACCCCTGACCACCGGAAACTGAAAACAAAACTTAGAAGAGCAGAAAGAAATGGAGGAAAACCAAAAATGACGAAGACAAAAAGCAATACCTATATGAACTCGCTGCCTACCACTCAGAAACCGACAATGCAAAGAGAAACTACCACACCAAAATCATCACGTCTGCTGCAAACAAACCTCGAGAACTCTTTCGAATTGCCAAAAAACTGACAAAGGCACCAACCACGTCCGATAAACCCCCAGATATCCCCTCAGATCTCTTGGCCCGACAATACAAACAATTTCAACAACCTCAGCAACCTTACCGCTGTGTTACAGCCACAAAAACATACCCCGGAATCACCATAAACGCTGACTGGGGTACATTCAACGAACCTCAAAAGAAGAGATATCCTCCACCATCTCCTGTCTGAACACCACCACCTCCCCACTAGACCTGCCCTACCGATGGATAAAGAAAAACCAAGGAAGACCTGAGTGCTCCACTAACTCACATCGTAAACGAATCCTTTAAACAAGGATACATACCGGATGCCCTCAAAACATCAATCATCCGACCAACCATAAGAAGAACAACCTGGACCCCATGGACCCCACCTCCTACAGACCAGTGGCAAGCCTCCCCCTCACCGCCAAGATAATAGAAGAGATAGTCCAACACCAGCTTCAAGATCATCTAGACACCAACGACATACTCGACCCACAGCAACACGGTTTCCGACCACTACATGGAGTTGAGACCCTCATGACCATCCTAATGAACACACTCATCGGAACTCAAGAAAAAGATCGGGATATATCCTGATCTTCCTAGACATATCAGCGGCCTTTGACACAATCTCACAACGAAATCCTCATACACAGACTACAAACAATTGGAATCAAAGACACTGTACTCCAATGGTTTCAAATCCTACTTAACTAACAGACAGCAACGGATTCGCACCCTCTCTGCAACTTCGCCCCCTACCAACAACTACAAGGAGTACCCCAAGGATCCACCCTATCTGCCATGTTGTTCAACATCTATCTCCGTCCACTATGCTCAATCATACGCACCCACAACATCAACTTCCACATCTACGCGGACGACATAATGCTCTACGCACCAATTACAACCACCAACCCAAAAAACGAACAGCTATCAGCCTGCTTCAACGACGTGGCCAACTGGCTACAGGAGAACAATCTATCCATCAACATAAAGAAAACCGAAGCCCTAATAGTAACAAAAGAACCGGACTTCAAACCACCTACCCACCTCAACATGGGTTACCACACAAATCCAAATCCAGCCTCAAATAAGATATCTAGGCGTCATCATTGACCAAGCTCTCACCCTCAAACAACAAATCAACAAAACCGCCGGGATGATATTCCACAAAGCCAACACTATTCAACGCCTCCGGCCCCTCCTAGAACATCACGACTTCAGAACAGTAATGCAAAGCTGTGACACTCCCTCACCTGGACTTCTGCAACATAATCTATCATGGACTTCCTGCCTCGCACACCAACTCCCTCCATACAGCCTTGAACACTACAGCAAGGATTATTCAAAATGCAAAAAAACGGGACCACATCACCCCAATCCTAAGAGACCTTCACCTCCTTCCAGTGCAAGCAAGAATCAAGTACAAAGCTATCTTACTCATCCACAAACAATCCACCACACACAGAACACCTCACTTCACCCCTTACTGCCTCGACCATCCCACAACAGATCACAGACATTCCTCCAATAACTCTATCGTTGTCCCCCACAAAAGAACCAAATCCACACAACGGACCTGCAACAGAGCATTCGAACTT
The DNA here is from genome assembly GCA_033557465.1 of Ichthyophis bannanicus. Taxonomy (NCBI): domain Eukaryota; kingdom Metazoa; phylum Chordata; class Amphibia; order Gymnophiona; family Ichthyophiidae; genus Ichthyophis; species Ichthyophis bannanicus. The sequence continues at coordinate 10,095,373 of CM066040.1, read as the reverse complement.
TATGCTCCATCCCTCTGGAACTCTCTACCAAATCACATCAAGAACAACGCTGACATCACATCATTTAGGAAACAGCTGAAGACAATCCTATTCCGTGAACATCTTTTGACCACCATGACCTAATACTTAGATTCAACAGGAGTAAATTATGTCTATGTCTACCCAAATCATTAATTGTTGACCTTGGTGATGACCCCACCCAAAAAATTACCCCGTCCTATGTTACGTGTTACACCGCTTTGACCCGATGAAAAGCGGGATATAAATGCAGTTAAATAAAATAAATAAATAAATAAATAAATAAATAAATAAATACAATGGAGCGTGGGGTGGCTGCCGGTAGGATGCGTTTGACGTGCTTTGAGCAGGTTTGGGAACCCTTTGTCCTTCGTTATGGCTCCTGATGGCTTACGGCCGTGGCACATCCTGGAAACTTGCGGGTCACATCCTCTGTTGCGAGATGATCTTCTGCGGTATCGCCTTTTGTCTTATGTGCGCAGATTGGCTGGCGTGCTCTCTTTCTTATTGGCTGGTATAGAGGTTCGTGGGGGGGTGGAGGAGATAGGTTAGGGTGGTTTGGGGGGTGGGAGGGGGAGCTGGAGGGCGAGGGGGTTGATGCTTTATTTTGGGGTGTGTTTTCTGTGGCTTGATGATGCGTGAGAGGGGGTTGGGGGAAAAGGGGAAGGGGAGGAAGAGTAAAACATTCATAACCTAAAACTAAAAGAAGGCGTTTCGCTGGCTCGCCTTGTGTTCCTTGTTAGTGACTTTGGCTTTGTTATCTTTTGATATTGTAATATGCTTATGGTTCATGTTCCTATGTATTCAATGGCTGCCTTTCAATAAAAAAAAACAAAAAACGGAACACCAGTAACAGAGCATTTGCATTCTCTGCTCCAATCTTATGGAGTAATCTGCCAAATAAACCAAGAGCAGTCTCAGACCACTCCACATTCAGGAAAGATCTTAAAACCTATTTTTTACTGAACACTTTGGAAATCCTAACATGCCTATAATACTTCCAACCTAAACTAGTAATCATCATGACTAAGGGGTATGTTTACTAAACTGTGGTAAAGTCACCAGTGGTAAGGGCAGCATTAAGGTGCCTGAAGCCATATAAGGCAGTGGGCAGGTAGGGAGCCAGTGTTAAGGTGCCTCGACCCTTTTAATGCGAGCTAACAGGACCAAGTGCGGTAAGGTGACAAGGCATCTGAACAGGAGATAAAGTGCCTTAACAGAAGATAAAGAATACACAAAGAAAATATGCTTCACTCCTCAAAGTCCATCAAACAAATTCCAAAGTAAAAATATTTTTTGTCGGATCAAGAACCCTAGGCAAGGACTCCTTCACTAGAGGTTCATGTCCTTTTAATCAGATGCAGTGAAATCTTTAAACTACTTTTAGACAAAGAAGTACTTAGCTGAAACCTCAGCGCTACAGCACAGTTCATCAATAGTGGTGGAAAAATGACACAGTCCTGCGTTTCGGGTCATCCAACTTCCAAACCCTGCTTCAGGTTAATGTCCACCAATATGCACATGAGGAAGCAAGGGAATAGTGAGATCTTTAAACCCATGGCGTCTGACGTCACTTCCGAACATATGGTTATTTATTTATTTTATTTATTTAGCTGCATTTATATCCCGCTTCTCACTGGGTCAAAGCGGTTGGGGGATACATTTAACACGAGGGGATATGAGACACATACACTAATACTTACAGGGAACATGGGCAATGGAGGGTTAAGTGGCTTGCCCAAGACCACAAGGAGCACCTGCGGGACTAGAAACCCCAGTCCTTCCGGCCCAATGTTGCTGTCCTCTAGTGGGATTTGAACCACCGACCTTCCGGCCTGTAGTACCTTGCCCCAACCACTAGGTCACTCCTCCGCCAGTCAGAAGGCAGGAGCAACAAACATGCTGACACCACACTGCATGCTAGAAAATCAGAGAAGACTATGCCAATCTTGCTCAAGGTATAAGCCCCGCAGTATAACAGCGTCCAAGCGGAAAATCCACTGTTGTTCACACTTCTGTAAGCGGGATAACTGATTCCCCCATAAGATAAAGGAGGTATGCAATCAATCACCCACCATGTAAATCGAGTGAACACAGGGGTACATTGCAACACATGCTGTACTATCGGAGCAGAGAGAGTCTGGGTATGGATTCGTGAAGCATGTTCTGCTAAACGTTTCTTAAAAGGCCGAGACGTGCAGCCCACATATTTCAAACCACAAGAGCACACTAGTAGATAGACCACGAAGGTAGAATCACACATGGTAAAATGTTGAAATGTCCAAATTCTATTAGTGGCTGTATCCACCCAAGTATCCTCTGTCAAAGATCCAGAGCAACCAAATCCAAAAACATAGCACAAGGAAAGGAAAACTTTAAAAAAAGTTTTATTTTTTATTTGAATGAAATTGCGTGCCAGAGACCCAACACAGGCCGTGTTTCGTCAGCGTATTCTCGTGGCTGTTTTATTCAATATTTGCTATTATCTCATGGATAATTGTGCCGATTTCTTTTTGGATGATTGTGCCGATTGTGCACAATTTTCACATACTTTGCTGCACTTCTTTCACCGTACCGTACTCACGAGCGCATATTGTTGACTGAAATTCAATCCTGTGTTGGAATTTACCCATAAATCATGTATAAAAACAAGAGTATAGGTAAGTATTAAACTATACAACAAAAGAATCAATAATTAAAAAGTGGCTTGAATGAATTTGTGAATAAAAACACATATTAAAATGCAAACAACAAGGGTGTGACAAAAACTAGATGGAAGCATACCTCTGTGATCTTATAGACCTCTGAAAAGCATATTATAAAGCTCTGTGGTCTTATAGACCTCTCAAACGCATATATGTTGCTAAAAAGGGAAATGAAAAGATGCAAAATGTAAGATTCTCATAAAATTATAAAGGTCAAGTGCCAATGTAAACACAGCAGAAGTAGAATCAGCAGAATGAAAACAGTAAAACTTGCACCATGCTAATTTATCTTATAAGTGTATGCATTCAAGCGGGGCAAAGAACCCCCTGGTAATTGAGGGGATCACCAAAAACGAAGACTTAATGTACAACATATTGAAATTAGTAAAACACACAATCTAAAGTGTGTATTATTAAAAAAAGAAGATTAAATGACAGTCAAATGATTTATTCCAAAGAGAAAATATCACAATGTTATGAATGATCACAAATCTGTGGGGCCAGATAAAGACAAAGATCGATAATGTCATCCGAGCATAACACTACGGTGAACCTATAACACTGGTCAACAAATTTTTACAAAGGTCATGTTACTGAAATAAAAATAGTCATTTCTTATCAATTTTTATATGCTGAACACGAATATGATAGTGAAATTGCAAAGTTGGCTCTAGGTTTTTTGTAATCTATAAGAATTAATGTTTACATCACGAAATGAATGTCAATAATAAATATAATAGGTCTTCGGTTAATACCTGTAAAAAACCAAGTCATCGACTACTTCTTAGATTTTTTTTGCCTGTCTCTTGTACAGCTGTGCGGGAGCTTCTCTGGAGAGTGTCCAGCAGTAGTCAGCCAGCATTGTAGTGGACCATTTTCCCTGATATCTTTGCTCCATCGTTCCGATATCCTGGTGAAAACATTCGCCCTGTTCATCACTAACCATACCACAGTTGTCAGGAAAGAAATCGAGATGGGAATCAAGGAAATGGATCTTTAGAGACATATTGCAGCCAAGTTTCTGATACTGCATCAGCATGTCTTCTACTAGTTCCTTGTAGTTTTCTGCCCTAACATTCCTGAGAAAATTTGTTGACACTAGGCGAAAAGCATTCCATGCTTGTTTCGCATCACCCTGCAGCAAATTGTTGAACCGTCATCTTTGAAGAGCTCTCGAATCTGAGGACCCACAAAAACTCCCTCTTTAATCTTTGCTTCGCTGAGTCGAGGGAATTTTTCATGCAGGTATCGGAAAGCTGGCGAAGTGCAGTCCATGGCTTTCACAAAGTTTTTCATCAAACCTAGTTTGATATGAAGGGGTGGTAGCAGGATTTTGTGAGCCTCAACCAGAGCTGGGTGCTGGATATTCTTCTCTACAACTGTTACATTTTGTCTGCGATTCCATTCATTCCACAAGTAGTGACAATCCCTTGCTTGGCTATCCAACTCACATAAGAAACACAATTATTTTATATATCCCTGCTGTAGTCCCATTAAAAGAGCAACTACCTTCAAGTCACCACAGAGATGCCAGCTGTATTTGTTATAGTTATTGGAAGTCAGTAGATGCTTTAAGTTATCGTATGTCTCTTTCATGTGGATGGCATGCGCTACTGGAATAGATGGAAGACGGTTTCCATTGTTCAAAAGCACAGCCTTCAGACTTAGTTTCGAAGAGTCTATAAATAGTCTCCAGTCTTGTGGGCCATGAGTGATTTTTAAGGCATTCATGAGGCTTTCAATATCGGAAGAGAATACCAGATTACTTTCCTTTCTGAAGAAAGGCTCCAACTGTTGGTGGCGCTTTCGATATGAAGTAATGTTGACATCTTCTTCTAGAAGATTCCATTGTTGGAGTCTTGATCCTAGCAATTCTGCCTTGTTCTTGGATAAGTCCAAATCATGAACCAGGTCATTTAGTTCTTCCTGTGTTATTCTGTGTGGAGTTGATAATGCATCCCAGTGAAAATCTGGGTCACTGCATGCTGACAGACCAGGAGAAGAACATCTCTGGTCGGTTCACTCTTGTCCTCATCAGATGAATCAAGAGAATATTCTGATGGAGGTTCTGGAATAGGAAGTCCCTCACCATGTGGAACTGGTCTCAATGCAGACAGAATGTTTGGGTAGACTATGCTCGAAGACTTTTGCTTCGTTATTCCACTGGAAAGTGGAGGAACCAAGCAGAAGTAACAGTCATTTGTGTGGTTGCTTGGCTCTCTCCACACCATGGGGACAGCAAATGGCATTGATGGTCTTTTGCAATTCAACCACTGCGAAAGCTGTGTTGTACATGTAGCGCAGCATATATGTGGGGCCCAAGGCTTGTCTTGGTCACCAATCTTGCATCCGAAGTAAAGGTGATATGCCTTCTTCAGTTGAGAAGTGATACTTTTCTTCTGTTTGGTAAATGTCACTTCTCCACAAATGTAGCAGAAATTGTGAACGGTATTAACGCACTTTCGCGGCATTACTGTTCTGTATTGTACCTAAATGGCTAAAATTATATGATTAATAAAAGTTACATGTAACAGTAGCTTAAACTGTCTCGTACACAGTCTGAAATATTTTAAATGCTCAACCTTTCCGACTGCGTATAGTACACTGCTGATGTCAGATGACTTCAGCAGCTGTCTGGCAGTAGTATTGCATTGCATCAGAAAATGATGCTATCAACTCTGGATGATGTGTACATGCTGGTATTATGCAATGTGATGCAATATTACATCATTCAAGGCTTATTTGGGATGTTGTTGATGTCCGACTGGATAAATTTACACGGTGAAACGTCAAAAATGAACTACATGCAATATCTTCAAAACGAGAGCCAATAAAATTTTTTTTAATGTTATATTCATGTTCAGCTCACCAATATACTACAGATTAGGGCCTTTTATAGTCAGTAACAATTTCAATGTTAACCAGTGTAACCGAAGCAAAACAACCACTAAACAATGGGCTTCAAAAGAAGGGCTGCCTCATATACCTTTAAAGTTCGGGAGCCTCAGCATTGTTGTTTATGAGTAGCCAAACTAAAAAAGATGATGTTTGTGAAAAATGATATAAAACCTTTGAAAAATCAATAATTACACACAGCAT